>JALPQD010000362.1:1200000-1800000 GCA_023101885.1 Typhlomys cinereus | reverse complement strand
TGGGATCGGACGTGGGGTTGGAGTCACACACCACCAGGCACTTGCCCTCCAGAACGATGGGCTCTGTCTCATTCTGCCCGCGGGCTGGGCCTGCCAGCCACGCAGCTCCCAGCAGCAGCAGCTCCACAACTCCCAGCATCTCGCCGCCGGCGCCCACCCCGCCCCCCACCGCGGGGGCTGCCTGCGCCAGCCGTCCCCCGCCCCAGCCCTGCTCCGAAGCCCCCTCCTCAGCTGGGTGCGCAGCTCCGCCAACGCCGCCCGTGCCCCTACAGCTTTTCCTTGCACTCCGGGACAAATGTCCCCGCGCGCGATGCACCCGG
This sequence comes from Typhlomys cinereus, assembly GCA_023101885.1. Taxonomy (NCBI): domain Eukaryota; kingdom Metazoa; phylum Chordata; class Mammalia; order Rodentia; family Platacanthomyidae; genus Typhlomys; species Typhlomys cinereus. Next base: position 1,799,680 of record JALPQD010000362.1, on the reverse strand, counting down.
AGCCCCGCCCGGGCCTCAGGGGTGCCGCGGCTGCCCAGCCGCACTTGGATACATAGCCTCTGCTGCCTGGTCCCCGCTGTTGCCTCCGCCTCCTGTCCGCACCCTCCGCTGCCGCCGTCGCCGCCGCTCTGAATTATTGATGCAGCGGGCACTGCAGCCGGAGCAGGCGGAGAGCGCGCGCCGGGCACAAAGGCGCGGACAGCGGCCTGGCCCCGCCTCCGCCAGCCTCCCTCCGAGGCCCCGCCCCGGTTCTGCCAAGGCTCCACCCCCCAACCAATCCCAACGCACCGCGCTCCCCACCGAGCCAATGGTCGCCCTGTCCGCGCGCGGCCACCTGACCCCGGGAGCCGTTGTTATTAGGCGCAGCGAAGCGGGCGGCGCGCGGCAGCAGGGCTGGGCTCGGGCCGGGAGTCGGCCGAGGGAGCGAGGGCGGGGATGGCGCGCGCGCGCCCGCGGCCTGACTGTTCGCCGCGACCCCACCGCTCGCTCACTCGCCTCCCGCCTCGGGCCGCGCTTCTCTCGGCCGCGTCGGCCTCCGTGCGCTTCTCTCGCCGGCCCTCAGGTAGGAGGCGACGCGCGGCAGGTCGCGAGTTAGAATCGCGGGGACTGGAAGGCATCGCGCGCGGGCGAGCGGGGTGGGAGGACAGCGCCCCCCGGTGGACGCGGACGCGCGGGGCAGCCTCTCCCTCGCGGTGGGCCAGGCGTCCGGGCTGCAGGGCACGCGCGTGCTCCGCGGGGCGGGGCCTGCACCTCGGCCTTGCGGGGCGGTGCACGTGGTGCGGGTGGGAAGTGGGCTCCAAGAGCGCTCGGATGTCGGGGACTCGGTCCCGGGTCCGCGGTCACCCTCTCCCGGATGTCGAATGTCTGCTCTGCGAGCTGAGGGTGTCCGAAGGACTCTCTAGGTGCTCACGGCTAATTCACTCATTTCTTCCGGGGCAGATCGTTAAGCCCAGTCCCAGCGGGGCAGGGCGCCCAGGATGCGGGGTGAACAGATTTCAAAGGTTCACCTTCGCGACTCTTAAATAACATGGGAGAGGCTGGAACAAGTATCGGGGCGCCGTGCTTTGGCTTGTTTTCCTAATAGTGTTTTCTGCATCGACATTTAAAGTGTGCGTTTCGCATCCCCGCTTTATGTACTGTGCTTTATTCACCTGTAACCAGCGCGTCATTGCCTGTGGGGCATGAAGTATCATGCGCTCTATCCTTCAGTCACACTAGTATTTGAAAACGAAAAAGTGAAATTTCAGCTTTGCTAAGTGTCAGGGAGAGAAGCGCTGCCGAGGCGGCAAGAGGGAGGATGCGTGCGTCTGGGTGCAGGAAGGCCACATCCCGCAGCAGGAACAAGGACAGCGAGACTGGAGGGCCAGCGGACCTCTGGACCTAGGCCGACCAGGTGAGATGCTGCTGCCCTCAGCGATCCGGGCGACCTTGAAGTGCTGTGCGTAACCACAGCAGATAAAGTGACCAGTGGTGTCACGCACGAACCTCGCTATCCTCGGAGGCACCTGCCATGGGTGGCATCCGGGTGCTAGCGGGCAGCCCGAATGGCCTTTATCGGACAGCTCCTCATGTACGTTTCCTCGCCTTTGTTTCTAGGAGACATTTGATAATAATTTAAGGGATTGCCCAGGGAATCTTGGGTTCCCAAGTCTGCCAGTTACTGTAGGCCAGGCACAAGGGAAGGGGGCAGTTTCACTTTAAAGTAAAGCAAGATCTATTTTCCCCTTTCTATCATTTTGAGACATCTCCAGAAAGGGTTGCCAGCTGTGATTGCACCGCGTGAACTAATTAAGAGGTGAGAGCTGAATAACACCGGTTCAGTTCTGACACTGGAAGGTGCCCAGATAAACACCCTGTGGCCTTAACCTGGTGTTGAAGTGCCCGTGCATGAGAAACATTGTCCATCGCTCATCACATGTCTACTGAGTACCTGCTGAGTGACAGCCATGTCGGGCGCAACCAGAATCTAAAGATGGGGTGGAGTGTACAAACAGGATAATTGCTGGTGGTCCTAGCTTCCTCCATCCTCTCTTCCCAGTGAGGCTTTCTTGGGCAGTGTTCAGGGGCGGGTCTGCTAGTGATTCTCCAGAGTGTATTTTTGTTTCTGCCTGTCTGATCTGCTCCTGCTTCTAAGGGCCTGCTGGACCTCCTGCTTGTATTTCCTGTTTGTACATTTACTGGCCTCTCCTTTGTCTTCCTCCATGCACCCAACCCCCCTCCCTTCTTTTCCTGTTCCCATGAGCCCACCTAGACATGAAAGAGGGAATCTGAGTCCATTCTCATAAAGCTGCCCTTTGGTTCCTGATCTCCTATCTGGGCTCCTTGCAAGACACCCCCCCCCCCCAGTTTATCTTTCAAGGATTAGTGAATAACTTCCTGGCTCTATCTTACACTCCTTACTTATTCTTTCCTCTTACACAGAGATCTGTAACCACCACTTGTCTCCCATGTGAAATTTTAGAGCCATAGTCTCCTAACTCCCCCATCCCTTTCCTGTGTACTATATGTTCATGCATATACTTGAAAGTCTGTCATGCTTGCTCTTAAGCTTTTCATGATTTTAGAATCAGAATCTTTAGCTGTTGGTGACAACACCAATTTCATCTGGTCTAAAAACTTTATTTGGTTGATGGAGAAAAAAAACTATAGAGTTGATCTTGTCCCTTAAGGCATGGTTGGACCAATCACTAGAATACCAGGGTTTCTGCTAAAAATTTTTACTGCTTGTTCAGAGTGTTTCTGCGTGATAATCTTTAGCTTCCGTGAAAAAAAGTCCCCTTTTGTCGATATTTGCAGCTAAAGTCATAGGACTGCTCTTACAAGAGCAGTTTGAGTCACTTACCACAACCATCTGTGACATTATTAGAGTTTTGTCTTTGAACTCTATGCACCTGAATGACAAGAGCCAGTTAAATACCAGTAATTGATTATATAACGTTCAATTCCAACTTTTTTGCAAAAATTATGTTGGAACTGATTTTTACTTTTGATTTTGAGGAGTGAAAAATGAAAGGGTGGATAGGGAATAAAATTCCTTATTATATTTACTGATTAATAAAAACGGGAAAAGTGAAGAATCTACAAATAAAACAAGATTTTTTAAAAGTCTGACTATAACGTTTAATTTGCTAAGATCTTGGGGTATTGAAATATCAAAGTATTTAAAAGCTGATTCAGTGAAGCTTGTAATATAATCTAAGATTTAGTGAACTACCGATTGCACACAGTGAATTTAGGCTGTTACATCCTGTAGTCTGGCTTTAAGTGTGCTCTTGTACTTGGGTGAAGTCAGAGGTTGCTGGGTTCTGAAATTCTCTGCTGGTAACTTTGAAACAGGATCATGGTAGCAGCCTCATGGATGTTATGTTCCTACCACCTCTACCTGTCTCACCACCCAGAGCAAACAGCACTCTGTTGGAATGAGAGCGTTTTCAAGAAAGAGGGGCATATTCTCTTACAGGATCTGAAACAAACTCTTCCTTTTATTAAATCAAAATGGGTTCTCTAATGTACATGCACACCAAAGGGATTTCATCTCTTTAGTCTTGATTCAAAGACCCAGACAGTACTGTTCCCTGTGATTTGGTTCATTTCCTCTCAAGAAAAGGGTTTCTTTGTTCCCAAGAGTGTTAAATTTAGTATATCAAGGGTGAGGGCCTTTTTAAGATAATGCCTGGTTTCTCTATTATACTATAAATTATAGGCACAATCCCAATTGTGTGATGTGAGATAATCTAACTTTCAATAAACCTCTGTCTTCATTTTTGCGTTAAGTTGCAAAAACTACACTTCAAAATTAATTTTGTGATTAGACACTTTAGCAAGCTCAGGAAAAGGTAAGTTATCTTTAGAAATCTGGATTTATAATAACATTTTGATTCTTAATTTTTTATTTAAAGTATCAGTGCACTTAAACTATCTTTAGCTCTTGTGTTAATGCCAAATTGTACATTTTCTTAGCCTGTGTTCAGAAGAGACAATTTGTCTTTTCATTTAAAAGACACAGACACAATTTTCAAATGATGCCTTGAATTAGTTATGGTATGTGTATGTACAAGTTCTGTAGGAAGTTCCTTTTCAAGTTGGTGACATTAAAATCAAAGGGAAAACATTGATGATGATTATGATGATAATAATAATAATACCTTCCTGAAGAGCTGCTTCTTGAGAGAAGAACACATAGATAACACCAAACATTGACAGGAATTTTTCTGGGAAATAATTATTGATATGCTGTTTGATCATAGAGAAAAAAAACATGGTTTAATCAACTCAGCACACATTTATGGAGTACCAGTGGTGGGTGAAACCAGAATTTCTTGTTTATCAGCACTCAGGTCAAAGAATTCCTAAAGAACTCCCTTCAAGTTCTGCTGAGGCTTCTTGGAAGTAGTAATTTTGATTCTTGTATGCGTTTACTTTTATCCTATAATCAGAATATAAACAACACACACACACACACACACACACACACACACACACACACACACACACACCATGAAAAGATTAGGGAACTCTCAAACAAATATTTCAGGTATGTATTTCAAATAAGTTCAGCGTGTCAAAGAACCTAGTAAATACTGTCTTTGTGAAATGGATGGTTAACGTTTGGAGAAGTTGTCACTAGTTTTAGCAGGATCCTTAGGATATTGCTGTGCCTTATAGTGACAATTTTTTTATTATTTTTTTTTATTTCAGCTCATACAAACTTATTAGGTACACCAGTTCCCTCCCTCCCTCCTCCTCCCCCCGTACCCCCTGCTCCCCCTCCCCACCCCTCTCCCTCCCCATCCCCCAGTGCCTCCCACCTCAATTCCCAGAGAGTCCTTTCTTGTGCATGCCTGATTATAGTGACAATTATGGCAATACTTCTCTCTGCTCAGAGGGCTCTAGAGATGGAACCTTAGAGAACAGTCTGCTAACTGGAAGTTGATTGAACCTTCCATGCTACAAGGAAGAAGTGAAAGAAAATTTTAAATAAAGCTTAAAGGAGAATGTAGAAACATAAGGATAGAGGCTGTAGTTTTTAAAATTCCTTTAAAGGGAAAAAATCTCCAAATGCCATTTTCATAGACTTACTACAAATTAAATCAGAGAATCATGCTTGTTTCCTCCACCCCACGTCAGAATTCAGTGACAAATGAAACAGTCCATGTGCTCCCAACACTGAACCATCCTGCCTTCCCCGCCCTTGCTCTGGCAACTGGCCCCTTCTGGTAACTTCTAGCTAGGTCTGACCAGTGGAAGACACCAAGAGAGATAAGGTAGGAATGGAATTGGGGTGTCAGCCTTCACTCTCTATTCAGCTAGGTAGTGTGAAGAGATGATCCTGAAAGCCCCTGCCTGAGGTGCCCCCTTTAGCATCACGGCCGTGCCCAGTGGGCCTCCTCTTCTCCTGAGCGCAGCATCTTCTTCCCTTCCACCTCTTCTTGCCCTTGCCCTTGGAAACAAATCTGCCAGTCTGTGGATGCTCAGCATCTCAGTGAGCTCGGTCTATGCCTGCGCATGTTTGGTACAGTCTCTTCATTTCGCCTGAGGTTAATTCTATTTCCTCCTAGGATCTCACACAGACATACTGTATCCACATAAAATCTTATACTACTTGGCAACCAATAAGCTAAATATACTGTATCTTTTTTGGTAGTATCATTGCTTGTTTAAATACAAAAAAAAAGACATGAACAATAATTTTAACAGTTTGGACTACTGCATCTTACAAGGTCTACTCATCATAAATCTTAAGAACTAATGATGAATATAAGTTTATACAGTTTTTAAGAATATTAAAGTAAAAATATTGAAAATATTTCCTAAATAGCCAATGCTGATCCTCAAGTAAAGTTTGTTCTGTGCCCTCACAACATATGAGTGTATTTGAAGAAATACTGCTTGTGAGTTCTTAAAGCTATATTGAGTATGTAAAAATATGAAAATCTTTTTAAAAATCTGTTTTTATTATTGAGAAATCATAACTTTCCTGCTGATTGATTTTAAACAAAAATTTATGTTGTGCCTGCATTAAACAAATAAGGATTTTATTATTGTTAAGTAAAATAGGTGATGGTTTCAGTTTTAAAATAGCAGTTTGCAATGCAAGTAAGCCAAAAGAAAGCATATTTCAATGTTCAGATACTTATGAGAGAGAATCCTTTCACTCGGCCATTTAATTTAAGAAATCCATTTTCTATCTGTTGTTAGCATTGCATGAGGTCCTTGCCTGAACAGGATACATACAGCAGCTAGAAGTAACCTTTGACTGACAAGTTGTTCATGTATAGCAGTGAAGGCTAGAGCGCACTCAGTGCCTGTGCTTATGGTCTCAAAGAACGAGGGCGGGTTCCTGTTTCCTCTGGTTGTTGTGGTAACGTACTACATACTAGACCAATTTTAAGTAATTGTGAGTGCACTAAAATATATCTCTGGTTTTCTCACTTTATTGTAAGATTTCCTGAATGCTTTTCTCTAACCTTCCACAATTTGCTATGAAATTTGTGCCAACATTTAATGTGCCAACATTATGATTAGTGTATTACTATGTGAGGTTTCTTTGTAAGGTATAGATCAGAATTTTGAAATGCCTTGGACTTTAATTCTTATTGATCCAACCCCTGCATCTGCAGACTGCTGCCCTGAAGGCTAAGTTCTCAGGGGCTTCTGTGTAGTGGATTTAGAACCGGGATGTACAGAACAGTGTGGTACCATCCCAGTGTTCACTGGACAGAGGCCCTCTCCTCTCTGTGCAACAGGCAGCACTGATCTGTTGGAGATCGGCTATAAAGATGGTGGACTGAGAGCTTCCTTGCCACTAGCTACCCAGAGGCTGAGAGCTGAGCATTAACTGAGCATTAAATTGGTACCCCAAGTTTATTTTCACTGTCCTGCACTAGTGGCATACTCATCCTGAGGCCAGCAGCGTTTCTTCTCGGGCAGTATCTTTCTCTAGCGTCGATAGATATATTCAATGGAAAGTCCTTGTCCTTGGAATTTAAAACAGAGACTACCTGTGTACTTAGTAGCAATGCACACATAGTTGGGACAGTTTCACAGCCACACCAGGTATATTTATTGAAGAAATGTGTATTCACTGCCTTCCACCTAACGTATGATTTATTGTAAGGACTGGGCATTTATCAATAAAACAAACGTAGCACGCCTGTCTTCTGTGGAGGTATCTGATTCTGTAACATTCATATTATTCTCCTTGTATTATTCCCAGTATAAATATTAAATTGTTCTCATCCCACTGATCAGGACAGCACCTAATCCAAGCTGCTATACAGTTCTGTCAGCCACATTTTTTTCCACTGAGGCATCCTTTAAGAGATACCTCATAAGCCAAGATCTAGCTGTTTTGCAGATGACATTTAAAATTTTTGCCATTTCTAACTAGGGATTTAATTGGAAAATCAACATTATGAATTTTATGTTGTCATTTCTATTTTAATTTAAGCAGTTTCAAAGATTGTGAGTATGCCTGCAAATTAAGGGTGAAGGTAACGCAATGATGATTTGTACATTTTGCCACTTGAGAATAATTTCATAAGTTTTAGTATATGAGAAGTATTCTTTTGATAAATTTCATGTGCCCTTTAAATATTACTTGTTTTTAAAGTCTTCTACTTTCTTTTGATAAATTTCATGTGCCCTTTAAATATTACTTATTTTTAAAGTCTTCCACTTAAGATCTGTGATGTGAGGGGAGAATCTGGTTTGCGTTGAGATCAAGAGCAAGATTTCCATAGACTGCTGCTGCAGTTCAGCCTTCCTCCCTACTCCTTTGGGTCAGGGAGCTGTAACGCGCTCATTTGGTCTGTCAGCACCATGCTCAGAGCTCGCACATCCCACGCCGGGATCCTCCACGTCCCATGGCTGCCCTTACTGCATCATCTTGTTCTTCCTTCTCTTGATGAGGCCTCTCGGCCCTGCTTCCTGGCAAGTGGCGAAGGGAAGCTCTGACATTGTGCTTGTGTAAACATAATTGAGAGTTTTATCTCTTGCATATCATAAATGATTTTTTGTATTATGCTGGAAGAGTGGTTCTTTAAATAGAATATTCTCCCATGGAAATCACCCACAATGCTGAGAGTACACCTTGCAGACGGTGAGACTAGAATATAGGGTGCATCCTCAGCATTGCCTAGAAGCTCAAGTTTGGTCTCACTGGCATGTCAACAAATTTACAGCAGTTCATTAGTGTAAGGAATCATGAAAGCAGTGGGCTGCCATTACCGTGGAGGAAGCAAGCTGCAGGCTGAGCTCGGGAGGCTCATCCATGTGGAGGGCTCCTGCTTATTCTACAGAAACTCACTTGCCTGTTTTGAGCCAGTTTTCTTTAGAGCATATGTCTCACCAAGAACCTAAAGGATGTTTATATCCTAGCCTCTTGGCAAAAAGTCTGACGTTACTTGAAGGAAATTCATTTCAAGCCTTCAGGATGGAGTTGAAAATAGATGGGGCTTGGTAGTCATGAGAAATGTCCCCACAACAGAATTGGTTTTCTTCTTCATTGCTAGATGGAACTTCATCTTTTGATAAATAGAAAGGCCTAAATCAGTTTGGTTATTCCCACTTGTTATAAATGAGAACAGGCTTGCTGTGGTCCAAGGAGATAAGAAATATTTGGGACCCTTCATAGTGTCTCTGTTGCCCACCGAATTGTTTCAGTTAAAATGTGTTTCTGAAATGATTTCGAAACTGTCAAATGCCCTTGAAAAGTCTTTTTGATTCTAAATGGGGAAAACTATGTAAAATTATAGGATGTGTTTTATAGAGTTTTTATATTATTTCTGTAAATTGAATTTCTAAAAAAAAAGACTGATAGAGAATATCTGGCAGCACATTGGCTTTTTATTAATCTTGGTTAGAATGATGTTTCATTTCATTCTCCACTTCCAAGCCTGTATAAATGTGTTTTAATACTGTTTTCTTAGATGCCTACGAAAGTTTCCTTCAATAGTGTTAAAATCACCCCCCACACACACACACACTTTTTTCTCATCACACATGAGTATGCTCATGGAAGTGTCTCTCAGGCCCTTGTTTGCTTTCTCCAATAAATCATTCATAATTAGAAGCAGAAATCTTTTCTTCCCAGCACAAATGCAAATCTTTCAGAAGCAGTTCTCTTTTGTGAATGACGTTCAGTGGTTGGAAACCTAGGATACCCTTTCTGTAAGGTGTCTCTCTAAGCAAAGCATTGTTTTGTGGGTAGACTCAAGGTTACATGTTTAAGAAAAGCCTGAGGTTAATTCCACTGATAAAATCATCTATTCATAAAGTGTTTAGTATGGAAAAGACACTGTTAGAGCCTACATGGATATGTATACTTGGAGAGAATTTAGTATATTTGACAGTTGTCAAACAAAGCAGTCATCTACATTTGTGGAGTGCTGTCTACCAATAACTAACTTGCATCTTTCACAGTCATTTACCACAAAGCATTCAGGAGCTCATAAATAGCAGTGTTTGGATACAGAAAGATAGAACAGCAGAGGTGCCTGATTTGCCTGAGATCTTTCAGCTGCCAGAAGTAGGATGATTTTCTCTCTCTGGCTAAAAGCCTATTTACTTGTGCTTGCAACACAGTTCCTTAAGAAAGAAATTCTGCCAACTCAAATGACAGCACATTGTATTATAACTGTAGCTGGCCCTAACTAAACCTTAAATATGAACCTTTTTTCCTTTTAAAGCAACAGATTTAGTTAGAAAATTCTTAGATGATAAATTGCTCTCTCTTTTTTTCTCGGTTGTTCCTAAATAGTGTCCCATTATAGATCGCTTCCTAAGACAGATTATTGGCTTTCTTGCACCTTGTAATAATTTCTCTGTTGACATGACAACTATTATATTTATATTCTTAAAATTATTATAAGGGGACTGGCACAGTGGATCAATTGGTAAAGTGCTTTCCAGGCAAGCATGAGGACCTGAGTTCAGTCCCCAGAACACATGCTAGGCATGGTGAGACACAGTCGAATAGATAGAAGTAAGCAGGTTCCTGGGGTTCGTTGACCTGGGAACCTCCAGCCTAGCATACTTGGTGAGTTCCAGGCCAGTGAGAAACCAGTGGTATCTGGAAAGCAATATTCAAAGTTGCCAACTGACCTTCACATGTATGCAGATATACATATGCAAAAAATGTGGCAAAATGCATGAAAAAGAGGAATAAACTGCAAGTGAGGCCTGGGGATAAGGTTTGTTGTACAAACATGGGGACCAGAGTTTGGTTCCCCAGAACCCACATAAAAGCCAGGCACATGTAACAGCTCACCTATAATCCCAGGGCACAGGAGATGGAAACACAGGGTGCCCAGAACAAAGTGGGTGGTCAGACTAGCTGAATCGGTGAGCTCTGGGCTCAGTGAGAGACTCTGCTCAGTGTAGAAGATGGGAGAGCATTGAAAAAAGGTATCTGAAGTCAACCTCTGACCTTCATATGCACCTGTACACACTTGTGCACAGAAAGAAATAAACAGTTACATGCTGCTTTTGCAATCCTACATTTTGGCAACTGAAGGTTAATATGCTCCTCCTTTTGGACTGCATCTTGATATCCAGGTTTTAATCTCTTCCTCGTGAAGATAAAATCCCTAAGCCTTCAATCTGGCTTCAGCATAATGGTAGTATTCACAGCTTCCTACCTAGTGGGAAAATGCTTACTTTGTGCCGGGTTAAATGATAGTGCCTAGTGAGAAAGTATGTACAGTTTACCAATATGTCTTTTTGGAAAACATATTAGTAACAAACTAAGAATTAGCTTCTAAAAGCTTTGGATGTCTCAGAGTGGAGTTCGAGCAGCTGACCTTGAATGCATGCATTACACACACTGCTCTTCCCAGTTGGGAGCTTAACAGGATTTGATATCCTTAGTAGCTTGCTTGTGAGTAATTTACATTTTCTTACCACTTTGAAGATGTAATATTTCAAATATTTTAAATCCCATTTTATTGAGATATTCTACTGATGTTTTGTTCTCATTATTTAATGAGCAGTCATTGCTTCTGCTGTACTTTACTCCACCCCTACTTTTGTATCTTTTGGTATCTTTTTTATAGTGACAAGGTGATTGGATTCATATGATACCATCCAAGAAAGAGTTTTCTTTTATAAATACCAACCTCATCTTACCAAATATGTGCTGAAAAATAAGAATTTTCATCATGCAGTGTGCTGAGATTAGCGTTTTAGAAAGTGAGTCCTAGAAGCCCTGTGGTGTGAAAGACATGAAGATTATTTCAAATATGTTTTGTTTAACTCTTATTCTTAAAAATGCCAGCTGGGTATGGGGGCATGCACCTGTAATCCCAGCGTGAGGAAGCCTGAAATGGGGGGGGAAGGTGAGGTGTATTTTAAAAGCCAGTCAGAGCAGCATAAACTCTGTCTGAAAAATACAGGGACTGGGGAGTGTGACTGTGGTACAGTGCGACCTAGAATGCAAAAAGTCATTATTGCAAACAAAAACATGCCTGTCGTATTTGCATGTTGACCCTGACAAGCTTAAACTGAAAGGAAACCACAGAAAGCTTATGTTTGACAGTGTTACTGTCATCACAGTCATGTCTTCATGCAGTTTCTAGTTTATTGTTGATTTTCCTGTTGGGTTACATTTTCTTTTGTTTAAAGCCCCATAAGTTAGAGGGTACTAAGTCATTTATTTTGTGAAAGTCTGGGTAAAGGAAAATGGCAGGAAGTGTCTTCATATGCTTAAACAGTAGTGACTTGAAAATGAAAAATAATTAAGTTAATTATCAGATCTATTGCATTCAATGCTTCTTTAACATGTAAAGTTGATTTTGCTCTGAATTCTCCATGCCAGTAGGCACAAAGTTCTGGTAACCTACAGTTTTAATATACCTTGAAAATGGTGTATCTGTTCTCTGGCCAGTATATCAAATTTAGCTTCTTCATAAAATACAAAAGGAAACTGTCAAACATGGAAATCTGGTGATCCAGATACAATTCAAAACAAATATTAAAGAGCTAGAATTAAATTTTAGGCTTCATGGCAAGTCGCCACTTACTGAGCAAGTACTACTAATCAGATGAGTCCCTCCGTATGTGAGCAGAGAAGTGGCCACATTTAAACTTACAGAATGCACTGGTGGCGATCTAAAAGGGATGAAGACTATTATAGCAAATAGAGTTTATTTTCAGTGTGCTAAATACCCATATAATACTCTATATTTTAATACTGCTTTTAATAGCCAACATGACAAGTACCATGCTTAGTTCCCTACATGCATTATTTCAGTTATCACTGGAATAATTTTATGAACCAGGGACATTTATCTTATTTTACAGATGAGGAAATGAAGAGTAAACAGAGTGTCCTGTTTCCCATGGGATACATTGAGCAGAGATTTCAGCCTCCTCAGACTCTGGAAGTCATATTCATAGCCAGTAGAAACACATGAGCACAGCTGCCTACGTAAACCTCACCGTCAGTTTTGGGAGCTGCATGAGATGCATAATCTTTTTTGCAGATGGCAAAATGGAGTTCTAGAGGCTCCAAGAGGCTTACCCCAAGTACAGGGTCAGAGCAGTGGCACTGAGACTGTCTGTGGGCTTGACGCTCTTTGTGGAGGTGTCCTTGCTCCTGGATACCATTGTCTTCTAGCCTGGAACAGCGTGTTAGAGCCATCTGTCCCTGGCTTAGAGGGAACATTCTGTTGCTCTTCTTCCTGACCAGTGTCCCTGTGCATCACACAGCAATGCAGCAGGAACAACAGACATATGATTTCTGACTGTGACTTTGGCATCGCTTTGTTCTCACTCCAGCTCAGGGATGTAACAGAGAGCAAGGGAAATGAAAAACAAGATTTGTCTTGATCACCACCAGCTTCTCCCCTCTCTTCCTTTTGTATAACAAGAACACTCATTCTTCCTGCTTTAGTTCATCAGTGCCTTATGTTCTAAAGCACCTCCCCACCATAAAAATAGAAAGAGCTATGAGTCATTTACACTTTACATTGAATGTGCTTTCGTGACTTTCCCAAGGCAATTTGTGCTTAGCTTCTTTCATCTACAGAATGAAGGTCTCTGGACTGTCCTGCTCCTTAGCAAAGAAGAATGGATAGGATTTGTTGGTCTAACCATCAGGAGCACCAAAGACCTAGTGCCTGGAAATGACTGCACTGCACAGTCGGTGCAGGTCTGGCGCCTGGAGCAGCTTTGCTGAGCAGGGGACTCTCAGCCCAGTCTTACTGTCACTTTTCACTTCTGCTTAAATCAGGTACTCTCTTTCTTCCATTTTCTTCCAACTTTTCAGAGACAATTTTTCATCTTTCCAGTAGTCATATTTTGTATTTTCTTATGGTCTGCGGCACAGTGGTTAAATTGTCCCTGGATCGACTACAGACTTTAAGGACAGCCTTTGGCTATTTGCAACTATCTGATAGCCAGAAAATATAGAGAGACAGTCTCTCTCTCTCTCTCTCTCTCTCTCTCTCTCTCTCTCTCTCTCTCTCTCTCTGTGTGTGTGTGTGGTGTGTGTGTGTGTGTGTGTGTGTGTGTAGAGTAGGGAAAACATTCATGGCGTATGTTAGCTAGCTTTATCAATGCTACCAGAATGCTTGACATAAACAAGTTGAGGAAATGACAGATTGATTTAGCTCATGGTTTCAGTCCATCATGCAGGGAGGGCATAGCAGAATGGCTTTTATCATTGTAGGTAGAGAACAGCGATGGGAAGAGATCTAAACCAAATAAAGCCTTCAAATTTGTCCCAAGTGATCTACTCTAGAATTCACCTCCCAAAATGTCTGCAACCTCCCCAAATAATAATACTAGCTGGGGACCAAGGATTCAACATATGTGACTATGGGTGACATTTCAAATTCAAATCATAGTCTCATGAATGCTTGGGGAATGTTTAGAGGCCTCTGGAACTTCCAACTCATCCTCTGAGTAGTATCTTCATTTGGCCTATTGGAAGTCACATCCAGGATCCAAGTGTAGATAGTTTATTTGGGACATGATTGTGTTAGACACTGATAGATAGAAAGTCCATAAGCAGAAGATGGTTGTCTCAGTGCATTAGAAGATGATTAATCGCCACAGGCAGCTTTCAGGGAACTCAGAATCTATGGCCTGCAGGGCTCAGGATTACTACCTGGACCTCATTGAGGAAGTTATTCACAAACTCCATGGAAATTATTTCCTTTTTGATTCCAGTGTTCCTTGTGTTTCTTGGGTCAGAGAGCTTCTTTTGGTTTAAAAAAAAAAAAAAACTCTTCTAGGCATATGTACCAGGGATAGGCAATGCAAGAACCTATGCGAATGACAAAGTCTAAGACTGTGACAGAGATTACACATGCGAGGTGCTAGGGACTAGGGACAGTGCAAAGAGTCTACTGGGCAAGACTGTCCTCCGTGAGATAAGGGTTAGATAATTCATTTCACCTGAGCCTATAGGTTAGGGTGATTAACAATTGAAAAGGAAGAAAATACCAAGCAATTGGATTGGCTAAGCACAAGACTCAAAACAAGTCACTTAAAAACAAGTCACTACTTGTTATTAATCCTGATTATAATGCTGCTTAATAATGATTATGCATGTCATTAACTATGTGTCAGATTAACTTTATCATAAAATTTACAACAGCATTAAGTTTTATGCACATGCTCAGCCTTAATAATTTATTACTTTATGTGGCTTGGTTATGACTATTCAAGACAAACAAGCATAAGACAGGTGTGATAGTTCATATCTATAATTCCAGCCTCCAAGCACTTAGAAGTCTGAAACAGGAGGATTGTGAGTTTGAGACCAGACTGGGTTACATAATGAGATACTGTCTCAATGAATTAAAAAAAAAGTCAGAAGCAGCAAATAAGGCACTATATGTCTTTGTCTCCCTAGGTGTGGAGTAGCAAAGCTTCGGCACATTTGGTTTCCAGAAAACATCTCTAAAGTAGCCAGTCATCATCACTTCATGCTTTCAAAACAAGGAGCATGGCCTCAGTTTTTTTGTGCCAGCTGAGAAGTTGATAAATGAAAGTCATTCTCTGGTAAAGTCTAAGGACTTCTTTTGTCAAGTGCCTAATGGCAACACCTTTGAATCCAAGACTAAGGGTGTCACCAGATCCCATAGCCAGACACTTACTGAAAAACCAACCAGAAGAACTTCAGTACTCAGAAAAATGTCCAGCACTACCCATACATGTTCTTCAAGTTTACAAAGCGCACATGAAAAAGCTGTACTAGGAAGCCATGCCTTGCCACACTGTGTCTCAGAATTGAACTTGGATTGCCAAAGGTATAGGAGGCCTTCAGCTCCATGTCTGGCACCATGATGAAGTAGGAGACTTGACCTTGCCAGGGTCAAGAATTCAAAGAAGAAGGTCACTAGACCAGGGAGAAGGCATCTGATGCCAGGTCCAGAGACCTTCTTAAGGTCTCTTGGGGGTCTAGTGGGTAGGACAGAATAGATAAGAGAAATCAAGTCACCCTGACTCCCTGCCATAGAGAAAAGGTTAGTGTGGATGCATCTAAAGAGCCTGCACGCAGTGCTTCCTAGCCACCAACCTAGATGCATTTCACAGTACCATGCAACTTTAGGCTATGGTATACCCAGAGTACATGCAATAGCCTGCAAGTAGCTGGCAAGGTTTGAAGTCACCTCATCCTCTACTCTGAAAGGAGAAGTCAGGGGCAAAATACCGACATAGACAAATGAACAGATCAGTACCTCCCTACTATAGGAAAGGTCCCGGGCATAACTGAAGCCAGTGCTCTTTTATTTCTTTCACCCCAAACCTGTGCTATTGGAATTTTCCCTGTTTGTTACTAACGTCCTCAGCTCCAAGCTGGACCTTCAGACCACTCTGGAGCCTCCTCAGCAATCTACCCCCAGTAGGACTCTGCCTGCCTTCTCAGTCCTGTGGCCTTAGCTACAGTCATAGACATTCAGGATGCCCAATGTGTTTCTCACTTCTTCTCCACATCTGTTCTCCAAACCCATCTCTATGATTCCCTTGCTTGCCTGGGCTCTGTGGTTAGGCCTGAGCATGCCCCTTGCACTCCCCTCCAGGGACCTCCATTCCCCTGTCCCTCCAAGCTCACTTTCATTCCCTGGGTGCATCCAAAACTGCCACACTTCCATTCATCATCTGCACCCTCCCTCTATCCAGCTCACTATTTTTCTGAATATTTCAACCATCTGCACAGAACTGATTACAAATACCAAGAACTTCCAAACCCAGAATCCACCATGGTGTTTATCATTGTATTGGCTGTAGTGGTTTATTTGTTATCTCAGCTAGCTTTGTAACGCCTACCAGTAACTGAAGGCGAAGCAGAAGAGAGGCTCAGATGTGGACTTTTTTTTAAACTTGAAACAAGATGTATATTTCAGGAATGTTGGACTCTGTGTCAGAGGAATGTGATTTGGTTTTGTGATATACCACCATCACTAGTGTCTAATTGTCTAACAACCCTAGCTCATTTGATAGGAAAGAAAAGGAAGCCTTGATAGCCCAAAGGAAGGATCCAGGCAGGAAATCTCAGTAGAGGACCAACTATGCCCACCTCCACTGAGTGAAGATTACCAGTCACACCTTTCACCTCTGAGCCTGATACTAGACTCTGCCACTGCTTGTGGACACCGATGAGGGTCATCATACTACCAGCCAACATGGGCTTCCTAACTGTCTCAAACATGTGAGACTCAAAGCCCATCTCTCGGTTAGGCCTGGATCATGTCTATGTCCTAGCCACAAAGGAGACTGGGAAAGTGAGTCCCTAGCTTCTGTGGACTTACTGGTCTCCAATTCACATTAATGGTCATGAGGGAGGGAAATCCCAACTGTGGGTCAGAGAGGAATGGGTAACAAAAGGTGCAAAAAGAATGAGTGTGTTACCAAGTACTGTGATGCACACAGTTATGTAGCACCAGAAGGCCAAGGCAACAGGATCTCGGGTCAAGGCCAGGCTTAGCTGTTCAGGTAGTAAGACTCTGTTTAATAAGTAAACAAATAGAAAGGGAATATCAAGTGTCTACCAGTGGGTCTCTTAACATCCCACGCCCGAACAGGTGAGTAGCTCCCAGATACAGGCACATTGAGATGGGCTGTATGGGTGTGTAAAAGGACTGTTCGAAAGAAACATAGCTCCTGCACATCCCCCAGAAAGAGAACAAGAGAAATAGGTACCTGGCTTTTCTTCCTTTCTGGTGTTCATGTCAGCTGCACTACCAGTCAGAACCCAAGTACTGAGCTGAGTAACCAAAGGGAAGAGCCACTGTGGAGAAACAAGCAGACACTTGTACTGGAGGCTTCTTTAGTATGCTGCCCGCGTAGTTTTTCTTGTATTCCATGTCTCCTGGGGATGTCACTTTACATTTCCAGTCTCCTGCCCACAAGATCAGTGCTCTTAAAGGGTTCTGACACTGCATTTAACGACATGTTGTTTCCCCTCTGTTTGCTGTTTAAATGCTCAATTGTATAGTTAACAATCTGCACCATTAAATGTTAGTAAATGCCAACCGGGCCATTTTTCCCTGTACTAGGATTGTTTAAAAAAAGGATGAGATGTGTGACCTGGACGTGCACAATGTCAAGAGCCCTCCGAGTCTTGGTGCAGAAAGCCCGTCTGCATCTGGTCTTCGCCTGTGAGATCTCCTGCCGCCTGCCCCACCTCCTCATCAGTGTCTAACCTTATAAACAAGGCAAATGTAAGAATGGTCAGACAGTAAGTTTTATTAGCACCTAAAAGCCTGTGAAGAGCCCAAGGACTTTTGAAGTGCCTGGGAATCTGTAGAAATCAAGCCAGTTATTTAGAGAGGAAAGCTGGGGACTGTTCCATCATGGTCTTTAGGTACAGCACATTTTCCTTCCCAGAGTATGGACACTAGCTGTTTTCCCATAAACTAGTGGAGCTATGGTATAATGTGAAGAATCTGGATAAAGAAGGATATTCATTCTTCCTGTTTGAGCTGACATAGGTTTATTTTAAAGTATGAAAAATAGGAAAATGTACAAAACAAAGAGCTACAGAGCACCTACTCTCTTTCCCTGCCTCCCAAATCTAGCAGTGTGGCAGAAAAGGAAAGATATTTGTGTTCGTGTTGTTACATGCAGTGTCTTCATAGGTTGCTAAGGATAGGGGGTGAGCTCTCACATCATTTTTAAAACGTTTTTAAAGTTAGTGTCTCTGTACGTTTCCCAGGCTAGCTTTGAACTTGTGGTCTTCTTGCCTGAGACCCTTTGAGTGTTGGAATGATAGGCATGCTGCTGTTTATTGGTCTGTTGAGACAGGGTCTGCCAATGTGACTGTGTGACCTAGGCTGGCCGGAATTCACCATCTTCTGTTGCCTGCCTCAGTCTCCCAGTTAGCCAGGATTATGGCCACAGCCACCACACTGAGCTTGAGGGTCTGATCTTGAAATAGTCTGAACTCTACTGCTCTTGCAAGGTCCAGTCGGCCCTTGACCTAGTTTTAGACAGTCCTCAGGCTGCCTCTCACCATTTGCAAAGTGACAAGTCTGGGCCATGCTACATGGCAGCCACATCAAGGAGTTTCTGAGCAGCTCTTGTCCTTATTTGATTGTTAATTATACAAATGGGATCTGCTGCCACCCCACTAAAATATGACTTGCTTTATTATTTTATTATTTATCTGCTTGTGATGAATAGCTGAAATTCCTAAATCCAGTATTTAGCATTTGTAGGCATTGGTTGCTTGTACAGTTTAGTTAGAAGGAATGTGGTTGGTAGCTAATGTAAATATAAGGAATCCTTATTTCTGGTATCCAAGCAAGCATGTGGATATTCCACATGGATTTCTAGACTTGAGGTGCTGCTCGTGCCTCATCCTGAAGCAGCTGCTCCCTGGTCTGGGCCGCACTGTTCCTGTTCACACCAGGTCTCAGGTGCCTCTCCTTGTAGCCCCCTCACTGATCCATAGTGCAGTGAACAGGCTGGTTCCTCTCAACAAAGTCTGCAGTTCTGCAGGGACCCAACAAGCATCCCTTAGTGCTCTTACGAGAGCCGCAACCTCCCACCCCTGAGGAAGTGTCAGCACTGGCGACGTTGTCCGCTCCGGCTGTCTCCTTCCGCCCCATCTGGAGATGTTACCACATCACCGTAACTGCTCACCACTGTAATCTAGAGATGTTACCACATAAAAAGTCTCTAGAGTCTGCCCATTCCTTTATCTCCATTGCTACACCTTTATCCACCCACCTCCATAGAGTCTTCAGATAGCAGAAAGAGTTTTGTCTTTAAAGTGCAAGTATGAACATATGGCACAAACATGCCACTCCCTACTTAAAGTCCTGAAACAGCTTCCCACTTCCCGTGCCACTTCCATTCAAGGACAGTGCTTAACCTAGCCATAGATGTTGTGTGGGCTGTCCTGTCATTCCCTCAGTATTCCCAGCTGCCAGCCCTTTGCACATGCTGGACTTTGCTGAGAAGACATCTAATGCACTTTCCTCTGTAAACTCTTCTCATCAGTCTTAGTTAAGGCAATGCTTCATGAGTGAAGACTTTGACTTCCTTAATGCTGTTAATGCAATCAACCAATTACTCTCAGAACATCTGTGCTAATGTCTGTCTTCCCTAGTAGACTGTAAGGTCTATGAGAGTAGGTGCCCAGCACATTTTATTTAGATCCATTCTTATTCATAATTGTTTACCAGTGCAAATCCTGGCACAAATAAGCAATTCATAAATACTTAATTTTAAAATACATCTATTTGGAAATGCAGATCAAAAGGAAGAGAGAGAAGAAAGGAGGAAGAAAAAAGGGACATGAAGAAGGAATTAAAAGCCAGTTTGATCTGTTCCTAAAATTACTGAAGTGTCTATAAATTTGCTACCTATGTTAGTTCTTTTTCTCATTGCTGTGACAAACCACTCAACAAAAGCAACATAAAAAAGGAAGAATTTTGTTTTCTCTCACAGTTTAAAGGGAAGCCATGGTGGTTGCTGCACACATTGTGTCCACAGTCAGGTCTCACAGAAAGGTAAATGCTGGTGCTCATTCTTCCTCCTTTTTGTTCTTTCTGGGATCTCAGCCCTTGGGACACTGCCACCTACTACACCGTTCTAGAAGAACCCTCAAAGACAGGCCGGGAGATGTGTGCTTAGTTATGTTGACAGAGCTTAACCATCATACCGCCATTGCTTCTCTGTTGTTACCATTTTGCTCAGAATTTGCTGAAGTCCATTTCTTTAAATATTTTCCTTTGGGATACATATCATATAAAAATACAAATTTTGCTATGTGGATCCCCTTACTTAGGCTCCCTGAATATTGAGCTGCCTGCCAGGTAACTCAGCCTGGCTTTGCCAACATATACAGCACACAGGTACAGTTTACCAGTGTATGCAATATTTTCCTTATTGTGCTCTTGTCTTTGCTTTATAATGTCATCTGTAATCATTCCAAGCCGTAGCTCTATAGTAAAATAACCCTTTAAAAAATATAGTTAAGCCAGGTCTTGTGGCACAGGTCTGTACTTCCAGCTGCTTAGGAGGCTGAAGCAGGAGAAATGAAAGTTCAAGGCTACCTGGGCTACAGAACAAGTTCAAGACCAACCAAGGCAACTTAGCAAAACATGATCTCAAAATAAAAAGAAGTAAAGACAAAAATAGTTTAATGCTAGAATGTTTACATCATATGCAGGAGGCAATAGATTCAATTCCCAGTACCACAAAAAGACAAAAAAAAGTATCATTAAAACTCCTTTTAAAAATTAGTGAAGAAAACATGCAGAGATAATATAAGATACCTCCAATTGATTTGGAGTGTATTCAGATTCAGTGTTTACATTTTTCCTGATTGTCTCCTCTCAACTATTTTATTAGTCTGTTGTCCCAGTTGGAATCTAAATTAGACTTTGTATTGATCACTTGCCAAGTTTCCTTAGTCTCATTTTAATCTCTGTCCCTTTCCCTTTCCAGTCTGGTTCTCATCTCAGTGTTGAAGATATTTGTTTTGGAGAACGCCAGAATTACCTGGCTGCATCTATCTGTTTTCATTTCCTCTGAATTGGCTTTGTTGGAGACAGGAGTTTTGTTGGTGGTACCTTGGGAGGGGACATAGAGACTTTCATCATGTTTTAAGTTCATAAGAACCTGGGAGCAGCTGGGCATCTGTCCTCTCACACCCTGGAGGCTAAGGCAGAATGACGGTGAGTTCCAGACTAGCCTGGACTACAGAGCAACTCTGCCTTCAATAAGACAATGACAATAAGCAAGAACAACAAAAACAGTTTAGAATGTCTTGTAGTCTCTTTATTACATGTGCCTACTCACTTACTAGGAGTTGTAAGAATGTTAATATTTTGTTATGTAATTTGTTTTCTTCACTTACTGAATGTTCTGTATTTCTTTACCTCTCTGTCTATCTTGACACTGAAGCATCATTGAAAAGGAAGGATGTATACTATTTCTCTTTACACACCCATTTTCAAAATAAGTTGTTTTCTGACATCTTCCCAAAGTGACGAATGAATGAATGTGTCTGCTTTTATTGTTAATCTTTTTAAGAGGCTATGTGTTAAACGTTGCTTATGTGTTGATAACAGTATAATTATTGCTGTTTAAATTATTCTGTCTCTGGCCAAGGGAAGTCTGATCACACCACCTCTCAGTACTTTTTACATGACAGTAATTCTCTTTGAAAGCTTCCTTTCTTGGGACTGGAAAATGTAGCTTACTTGGCAGAGTGCTTGTCTAGAATGCTCAAAGCATATCTTTGATCCCCAATACTGTATAAATCCCCGGCATGTTGCCACATGCCTGTAATTTCACCACTGGGGAGGTGGAGGGGAAGGATTGGCTTTAAAAATAATAAAGTAAAAGGCTTCTTACTTTCTGTTTGATCAGGTACATATACTGACCAAGTCCTTCTCTTTTCACTTTGTTACTCTTCACAGACTTTACACCATGACATATCTCTATTTTTCCATATACCCCAATTCCAAATCATGCCAGTGTAATTATGAATCACTGTGCTCCACCCTACCCAAAAGCCTAAAAAATTGAGACACCCAGGCTATAGTCAGCATGCAAGTGAAGTCAGCCTGGCCTGCTCCCTTTGTCTTTCAGGCGTACCTACTGCAAGCTCTGCCTGTGGTGGCCACCAACTAGTACAGGTAGGTTCACAGGTTTCATTTTGCTTTATGTTTTTCATAGTCCCCTTTCCATTTAATAATAGTATGGTAGTGCAAAAATGCATGGTTGCAAAGTCAAATCCACAAAGCACGATATATTTGAAATCTAGCATTTCTTTGTTCTTTTTCTCTAAAATAATCATCTTAAAATATGATTTGTCCTTCTAATGCTGATGAGAATGAAAAAAAGATGCTTTTTTCAATGGTACCCACTGATCTATGATACTTGCTGGAGCATGAAACATGTCAGGCATATGTCATCAAAGACAAAACAGATGAAGCACAGTGGGCCGCACAAGTGAGAAGATCTGAAAATACAAGGGAATCTGGCAGGAGAGATGAAGTGTTGTGGGAGGGAGGTTGGGATGAGGGACTCCCCTAAAAATTGAAAATATTATGAATTCATTATATTAATGTATGCAACACTGAAAAACAAAAGAATGGGAAAACAAAACATCCAATAAAAATATTTTTTAAAAATATGATTTGTCTCGGATTCAAAAACATATTAAAAAGATCATTCACGGGGACCAAGTAGGCTTCATCCCCGGCACACAAGGTTGGTTCAACATACGCAAATCAATAAATGTAATTCGTCATGTAAACCAGTCCAAAGTCCAAGACCACATGATACTCTCGATAGATGCAGAAAAAGCCTTTGACAAGATCCAACAGCCTTTTATGATCAAAACGCTAGAGACAGTAGGAATGGAAGGAACCTTTATCAATATGATAAAAGCTGTATACAACAAGCCCAGAGCAAGGATTATGCTCAATGGGGAACAATTGGAAGCATTCCCACTTCGATCAGAAACTAGACAAGGCTGTCCACTCTCACCACTTCTATTCAATATTGTATTTGAAGTCTTAGCCGAATCCATAAGACAAGAAAGGGACATAAGAGGGATTCAAATCGGCAAGGAAGAAGTCAAGCTATCCCTATTTGCAGATGACATGATCTTATACCTGAATGATCCCAAAAACTCCACCAGGAAGCTTCTGGAACTAATTGAGAAGTTCAGCAGAGTGGCAGGATACAAAATAAATGTGCAAAAATCAGAGGCCTTCCTATATGCCTAGAATGAAAGAAGTGAAAAAGCCTTGAGAGAAACAATCCCATTTACTACAGCCCCTAAAAAAATGAAATACCTTAGTATAAACCTAACTAAGGAGGTAAAAGACCTTTACAATGAAAACTTTAAAACCCTAAAGAAAGAAATTGCAGAAGATACCAGAAGGTGGAACGACCTCCCTTGTTCCTGGATTGGCAGAATCAACATCGTAAAAATGACCATCCTACCAAAGGCAATATACAGATTCAATGCTATACCAATCAAAATCCCAAAGCAATTCTTCAAAAAAGTTGACCAAACAATCTCAAAGTTCATATGGAGGCACAAAAGACCCAGGATAGCAAAGACAATCCTGAGTAACAAAAACACTGCTGGAGGTATTACCATACCAAACCTAAGTCTATACTACAAATCCATAGTTATAAAGACAGCCTGGTACTGGCTCCAAAATAGACACACAGATCAATGGATAAGGGTTGAAGACCCAGATATAAGCCCACAAAGTTACAGCCATTTGGTCTTTGACAAAGGGGCCCAAAGAATCCAATGGAAAAAGAACAGCATCTTCAACAAATGGTGCTGGCAAAACTGGATCTCCACATGCAGAAGATTAAAGCTGGACCCGTACTTGTCACCATGTACAAGACTTAATTCCAAATGGATCAAGGACCTTGATATCAGGCCAGAGACTATAAAAACCATAGTTGAAAGGATAGGGAACTCCCTCGAGCTGATTGGGCTAGGCCAACATTTCCTAAACAGACATCCAATGGCACAGTCACTGCTACCAACTCTCAACAGTTGGGATCTTGTGAAATTAAAGAGCTTCTGTTCAGATAAAGAGATTGTAATGCAAGCTTAAAGGCCCACAGAATGGGAGAAAATCTTCACTAACCACACATCTGATAGAACTCTGCTGTCCAGAGTGCACAAAGAACTTAGAAAACTAAACACCAAGGAAACAATGGCCCAATTAAAAAATGGGCCCTGGAACTTAAAAGAAACTTTACCAGGGATGAAATTAAAATGTCTAACAAATATCTTAAAAAATGCTCCACTTCCTTAGCCATCAGGGAAATGCAAATCAAAACTTCCCTGAGATATCATCTCACCCCGGTCAGGATGGCAAAAATCCACAATACAAACAACAACAAATGTTGGAGAGGATGTGGAGAGAGGGGAACTCTCCTACATTGTTGGTGGGAATGCAGGCTCATACAGCCACTCTGGCGAGCCGTCTGGAGATTCTTAAAGAAATTAAAGATTGAAATGCCATATGACCCTGCTATTCCACTTTTGGGAATAACCCCCCATACAGCAGAGGTTCACCTCAATAGCACAAGCACGACCATGTTCATAGCAGCACTGTTTACAGTAGCAAAGTCATGGAATCAGCCCAAATGTCCAACAGTTGACGAGTGGATAAGGAAACTGTGGTACATCTATACAATGAAGTACTACTCAGCCATCAAAAATGATGAATTACTGGAATTTGCTGGGAAATGGATATCATTAGAAACAATTATATTAAGTGAAGTATCCCAGACCCAGAAAATTAAGCGCCGTATGTACTCCCTAATAGGTGGCTCCTAGTACCAAACCCACCCAGCCCACCTAGAGACAGTAATTGCAAGGATTATGAACAGGAGGGATGGGGTAGGAGGGCCACACCAGAAACAAGGAGAGAAGGGACCATGTTACAGCAGAGAAAATAGGCCTCCATCAAGGACCCAAATAAGTAATGAGACATCTGATTAAGTTCACAGACTTTTGTTCCTGATCATTTACTACTGAGGGGGTGTGATCTCACCAGAAGAGGAGGGCATATAGTCTGGCAGATAAAAAGTAACCATTTTGCAAATGGGTGATAGACCCCTCCCTCACTGTGGTTTCCCACTTTTATTACATCTACCTTTGAATGTGCTTTTATCACAAGACTCTAGTTTAACAGCTTTTTGTCTCTGGCCAGGGGGTAACATACAATGCCCACCAGGATGGAGTGAAGGGCATTGTAGGAGCAGCAAAACTGCAAAAGAAAATCAACAAACCACAATCCAGAACTTCAGAGACTCTATATCAACCACCTAGAACTAGGCCAGCTTAGTCTCTCCCCATCTTGAAGCTCAGGGAAATTTGCGGAAGAGGGGGCGGTAAGAGTGTAAGAGCAAAAGGATGGGAGGAGCAATGATATGTAAGATACTCTATACTAGTTAGGGCTGAAGCAATCATTATTGGACTTTGCATGCCCTGCGCATTGTCCAACACACTGTTGACCTCACAAAGTCTAGCATCTGCTAAAGGCACCAAGATCCTTGGAGGCAAAGGATTGGCAGCCACAGCAGTGTTCCTATACCTAAGGGGACCACGGGAAAGGGTTCAGGGATAGGCCACTGGGTCCTTGTACGTCATCGGAGAGGAGGGCCCAGAGGAAAATCAGGCATGCACAAGAAAGGACTCTCTGGGAATTGGGGCGGGAGGCACTGGGGGATAGGGAGGGAGGGGGGTGGGGAGGGGGAGTAGGGGGTTCGGGGGGGAGGAGGAGGGAGGGAGGGAACTGGTGTACCTATTAAGTTTGTATGAGCTGAAATAATAATAAAAATGTATTAATAATAAAAAATATGATTTGTCCTTGTCCTTTTTCTGTTGCATATGTTGGCACATGGCTGTAATTCCGTGACTTACAAGGAGAGACAGGTCAACCTGGGTTACATAATGAGTTGGCCAGTTTGGGCTGTATGAGACCCTATTTGAGGAAAAAATGGGGGAAATTTATCCTTTTTATGTGAGAAAGTATGACTATATGGTGATAAAACAGCATATTCTAGAAACATTTTTCCTTGTTTTTACTTAACAAAATCTGGTGATTTCCTCTTGGTGGCAAATTTGTGTTTGATGTTGGCTTCTGGATCAAGGCACTAAATACAGCAAATGAGTTTTGGGGTGTCTGTAGGGCAGGGCCTGGTGACACATGCCTGTAATCCCAGCACTTAGGAGGATTATGAATTCCAAACCAGCCAGGACTGCATAGCAACCCTCCCTCAAAGGACTCCATCTCGCACTGAAGGCCTGAGTTCCTCCGTCCATGGAGCTGCCAACCTGCCTTGGCTCTTCGCTCCCTCCAGTGGTCTTCCTCTCTGCAGTGCACTCCCAGCATGGCTTCATTGCTCTCTTGGGGACCTTCATGTTGCCTGCCATGCCCTTCCTCCCTCGACCCCAGGGTTCCCTCTCACTGTCTTCAGTAGACATCCAATAACACATTCTTAGAGAACATCACCCTCCCCACTTCTAAAGTTGCAGAGCCCCTGTTGCAGTTTGTCTTCATGTTGATGATAAATATGTGGCCAAATTAGGGGAAAAGGGGATTTTATTCTTGCTTATGATTCTGCTTACAGTTCATAGTCTAGCTTGGCAGGAGAGTTCATATTTATATCAGAAGCTAAGGCCACACCATATCTGCAGAAATTGTTTAGAGAGAGGCAAACTTTCTCACTTGCCAGAATGCCTGCATATCAATATGTCAGTGTATGCCAAACCATTTTTCTCCATCTTGTGCCTAGGAAATATTACCACCCACCATGGGCTGGGTCTTCCCTCGTCAATTAAATAATCATCAACAAGTGTGCTCAGGGGTTGTCTTAACTACTAGTTCTTCCCAGAACTCAGCCCTGTCCGATTGACACCTGTGTCTGACTAGCACAGCCCCTACCTCAGTGGCCTCCATATCTGTGCACTCTGCCCTCTTATCATGACCTGGGATTCTGATTCCCTCATATGGCTGGTGTTCCTCACTGGAATGGAAGCACCACCAAGGTTAGGGACCCTTTTCATTTCTGTTCACTAATGTGTCTCCACTGCCCAGAACACTACTTGCACCTAATACACATTCCATATATATTGTTGAGTGAATGAATGAATGATCGAATGAAAACTTACTGAACTTCAGTTGAAAAAATTACCATTCCGTGACTCAATATCACATGAGCATTCAGAGCCACATTGACCTCATGACCCACAGGAGAACAAGGATCTTCCACTAGTGACCAGAGCATGTCATGTCCTGAGGATCATGTGACCACAAATAGTAATGTCCTTGATTATGATATTTGCCATGTTGAAATGAGCTTTACCCAATAAGCTTGTATTATGACTTTCTTCATTTGAGAGAGAGACTGTTGGAAGATGGCTAAATAGTAGGTGATAGACGCGGGATCAGAATCCCCAGAAAGGTTCGTTCTAGAATCCATGCTTTAAACCAGTGCTATGTAGTCAGCCTGTGGAAGATGATAGAAATGTTCCAGTATCTGTGATGCTCAGTGTGGTACCTCAGCAGAGAATGGCTCCTGAGCATCACAAATATGACTAGTTCAACTGAACTCCGTGTGTGTGTGTGTGTGTGTGTGTGTGTGTGTGTGTGTGTGAACGCAGACTCGCTGTGCCATGACATGATTTGAGTGTGGAGATCAGAGGATAATTTCAGATGCAAGGCCTCACCTTTCACCTTGTTTGAAACAAGATCTCTGTTGCTTTTTCCCTGGGTTTGGCAGGCTACCAGCTGTGACAATTACTCTTCTCTGCTGCTGTGAGACACCCCTGAGGCTCAAACAAAGGAGAAAGGGAGATTTAGTTAGCTCACGGTTCCAGAGGGTAGAAAAGGCATGGCTGACTGGTAGAAGCTGGAGAGCTGCTGCAAGCTCAAGAGCAGACTCACTAGCAGAAGCAGGGCAGGACTAACCAAACTCAAGGCCCATCCCCTGTGACTTTCTTTCTCTGGCAAGGTTCTAAGCTAAAGATTCAAACGCATGAGCCTGTGAGGGCCAACTCACATTTCAAACCATGACATCAACTCATGAGCTTCGGGGATTCTCCTGGCTCTGCCTCCTGAGGTAGATGCACTATGCATTCATGCATCTGATTCTGTATGTGAGTTCTGGGGATTCAAGCTTGATCCTTACCATTTTATAGCAAGTGTGTCCATTCACTAAGTTGTCTCCTCAACTCAGAACTCCATTTTAATTGTTTGAGTCTTAACTAATTTAAATTTAAGGGAGAACACATTTAAGAGCTTCTGTGTTGGGCTCTTATACTATTGTCCTTTATAAACATGGCAAGAAGTTATTTATATTTTTGCTGAAGTTGTTCTTTAAACCCAAAGGTACAGCATGCTTCTGGAATTCCAAGAAATGTTCCAGTGAACCTTAAGTTTTCCCTGCAGTACCATCCACAGCTTAGCAGCATATGACTTTGTAATTTCAAAGAATGCTTAGTCAAAAAAATACCGTCTAAATATATTATGTCCCTTTGTGTTAGAAGAAACAAAGACACAAAGCATTCTGACTCTAATTTGTCCTTATTTAAGAGCAAAATTGTGTAAGGAAAAACATTTAAGAAGCTAATCACAAGGAGGGAGCATGACATTGCAGGTTCAGCTGAAAATTACTACCTACATTCATACTTCTTTTATTTTGGAAAGGTAAACAAAATACATAAAATTATTTTTAAAAAAGAGAACAAACTAGCCAGACAAATTCTTAACACTTGTAATTAGTTACTGACATGTTCTTCCTATGTTTTTTCTGTGTACATATCTCTAACTTATACAAGTGATAATGAATAATTCTTTTCTTTTCAAAAAATAGCACATTGCTATATAAATATCCTTTAGATATTCCTCCAAATACAGTCTCTTCTCTAACTCCTCAGAATTGGACAATATTCTGAACTTGGCGTGTATGCTTCCAGCCGTTTTCTGTCATTTTGCTTATGTATATGAACTTGTTTAGAAATACATGGTCGCAGTTGGAGAGATGGCTCAGGGATTAAGACTGTGCCTCAAAGGCAAAAGGACCTGAGTTCAAATCCTAGATCCCACTGCCAGGCAGAAATGTACTTCCTGCTGTGGAAGGCAGAGCCTGGGAAATCCCAGAGCAATGGCAAAGGAGGTAGAAGCAATCCAGAATGATTCTAGAAGTCACCTTGGACTTCCACAGGGACACATGGTGGCCTCTAATACACAAATACACACACACGCACGCACGCACACATGCATGTACACAAAAATTTAAAAAAGACACACATGACTAGCAGGGCACGGTAGTACACACATGCAATCCTAGCACTCAGAAGGTTGAAAGCAGGAGGATCAGGAGTTTGAGGTCATCCTCAACAACATAAGTGGAAGGTCAACCTAGATATATGAGATTCTATGTCTCAAAGAAATAAATTATAGTGTCTTTTAGTATTTGTAAATTACATGAGTGATCATGCTATTTTATTTTATAGCTTTTTCACTAATGTGTTTGAGCTCTGTGTATTTTTATGTAGGTTTCATGAACTATTAAATGAATATGCCATATTTAGTTACCCGTTACTTCACCGATAATTACCTCAGTTGTGTCCTATTTCATTATTTCAAATTATGATGCAGAAAATGTCTTTATGCATATCCTCTAGTGCATTTGTGAAAATATTTCTCTGAACAGGTAACTTTCAGATCATAGAATCTGGTCATTTTCTGTCACCAGGCACTTCCAAAATGCCTCCAGCTGGCTGTGCCATCAGTGTTCATCCAGCTGGTGTGAAACATTCAGCCTGTCTCTACCAGCTTTAAATATTTACTTGATCTTAAATAAGTGACATACCATGATTTCCACTTATGTTCCCCTAGTTGTTTATAAGATTCGGTGTTTACAGGATACCTAAATTTTCAGTTTTTGTGAAATTCTGTAATATTTTAGTAGTTCTGATGCTGTTGAATTGTCTCCATGGTGGTTTGCAGGAGTTCTTTAGGATATGTGGTTAACCCTCTCATTTCCTAGCTACATGGAAAATGTTTTCAGTCTATCTTTTTACCTTCTCGGGATTAATTTGTCTTGTAGAAGCTTTGCAGAATAAGGCTTCTCTCATTCTTGTCGAACTGATTATAATTCTTTCTCAATCTTCATGTGTTCCATTCTAGAAGCGATGAGACTAATGCATGATTTCTGATTTACTGGTTGAGTGCCATCTCTGAGAGAAAAATCCTCCTGTGCATGTTTATAGTATTTTCCTTAAGGAACAAAGTTCACTTTATGTCATCGTGAAATGTTTTGTTGTGGTAGTAATGATTTTTTGATATCTAATAATAAAATGTTGACAGTGATAAAAGCCTTGTAATAGATTTTAAAGTAAGAATTGATTTTGCTTTTCATTGCCTGCTCTTGAAAATGTTTGTTCATGGCTCTTCCTCTTGGATTTGTTTAGTTATTGGTATCTGCCATCTATAATTACACTAAAAATTAATTTCATATGTTTAGAAATTATTTTAAATACCATCTCTTTCACTGAAACCACTTTATCAGCCTTTAATCCCTGCCTTAGTGCCTGCTAAGGGAAAACATAGGCAAGCCACTTTAGTTTGTTGTTTCTTGGTTGCTTCATCTGTGAGATGGGTAATACTTACACACCTTCTGCAGGGACTGAGTCATAACTGATCAGAACACCCCACAACAGTGCTCTGCACAGAAGCAGCACACAGCTGAAGAGACAGTCCTGGTCCATTTGGTATCATCAGAGTGTCAAGGATAAGGGGGAACATTGTAGACTGAGTGCTCTCTGGAAAGCATATTTAAGTTAAAATGCAGCTTCCTTCACTGACCAGCATGTTAGATGGATTGATGATTCAGGAAGATAAAACAATACAAACACTGCTGAGAGTAGCTAGGGACACGTATCCATCTTTTGCAGATTTTCCATTGCACACTTTCATCCACTTGCTCTAAGCACATACACACACACACACACACACACACACACATATCAGAAGCCACCTTTTCACGAGTGTGATGGTATGGTTACCTGGGTAAAAATTTGTTTCGCTTAATCTCCCACTATTCTGTAAGCTGTGTTAAAGTCATAAGAGTGTAGATGCAAAACATTTTTGTCCGAATTCACTAGTGACTGTGCATTCACCAGGTTGGTGGCTCTTTCATTCTTTTTAAAAAACTGGTAGCTAGTAATTGTATATATTGTATATTTATGGAGTACATGGTGATGTTTATTTTTACATTGCTGAATGATTAATTCACACAAACAAATGCACCACCTCACATACTTATTTCTTACAGTAGAAACATTCAATTTACTTTTTGTTATTATTTTAGCTTTTGTTGTTCTGTATACCAAAGCACTGGAGGTATTGCTTCTGACTGATATTTCATCTCTTGATCAATACTTTCCTTTTCTCTTTGGCTCCCATTCTCCAGGCTTTGGATGCCATCATTCTGTTCTACTTCTGAGTCTTATTTCACATGAGTGAGATCATACAGTATTTGCCTCTCTGGGCTGGTTTGCCTCACTTAATGCCATGTCCTTCATACTCATCCATGCTGGCCCAAGTGGCAGTGTGGAAATCATTCTACTGTGTAATTCAGTCTCTTCATCCACTCATCTGCTGGTAACTACAGTTTGCTTCACCTTTTGGTTCTTGTGAATAATGCTACAGAGGACACGTGATGCAGATGTCTGTTCAACACACTGATCACACCCAGAAGTTGAATTGCTCCATCACTTGAGTATTATTTTTCATGATAGCTGTACTGATCTACATTCCCACCAACAGTGGTTGGTCCACACCTTAGCAATACACCTTTCCTCTTTTAATAATCAATAATCAGCATTTTGACTGAGCAAAAAGGGCCCCTTAGTACTTTTTCTCCTTTTACGTGTGTGTGTGTGTGTGTGTGTGTGTGTGTGTGTGTGTGTGTGCGCGTTTGTGTTTGTATGTGTGTAAAGGCCCAAGGCTGATATCAGAAATCATTTTCAATTTTTTGGACCTGGTTCTCTTAAACCCAGGGTCAATTAATCTTGCTAGTCTACTTGCTCTGGGGATTTTGGGTCTTTGCCTTTCAGGACTGAAATAAGTAGGCTGCCATGCGCACCTGGCATTTTTAAAAAGGGATCTGAGGATCCAAATTCTAGTCCCTTTGCACACTGAGACTTTCCCCAGTCCAAAGACCCCTTATTTTTCACCAAACATCTTATAATATGTTCTGCCACACTCCCTGACCAAAGGGGCACCTGAAGCCTTGTTTATGGCTGCCCTGCTCCCAGCTCACAGTAGGTACTGAACCAAGTGGGAAGTACCAAGTGTCAAAGTGGGGGCCCTCCCACCAACTCCTCTTCCATTTCTTCAACCCTAAGAAAGAGTTAGTCATCTAAAATAATATAAATGTAGGACTTTGAAAGAATGGAGGTGAAATCCCAGGAGAGCTTACTTTGACAACCACAGCTACATATTAAAACAAAGACCATGCATACATACAACAGGATCTGAACTGATTTACCTTAGCTTTGCAATTTCATGTTCTCCTTGCCTAGGCCACTGCTCCAAAGCAAGTATATCCTGACCCCCGGCTCCTCCATTTGCCAAGGAGCTGGCTGTGCAGGCTGTGATGGTCCAGTGTCCCCTGAGCTCCCTTTTGCTCTAGAAGTTACATTTGAGATAACCACTCACTGTCAACACCCAGTACAAAATCCCACTTTGTAATTCTAGCATGTCCCTCCCATTAGCATGCAGGAATAGGTGGGCAAGCTGCTTGCTGTTGGGGCTGGCTGCCGTTGTTAGCACATTCTTTTTGTGGAGGATACACTCTTGTTCTTGGACTATATCAGGCTGAGCACTACTGTTTACTGCCATCCTTGAGCTAACAGGCTCTTTTCCCTCAGTCATGAGTGGGTTGATGTAAGAGAAATGTCTCCACTGAGGTACTCATCCTGCATCAACTCCTCTTTGCTGATCTTCTGTAAAATAAGGCAGTTTCTGTTGAAGAGAAAGCAATTGTTAGTTTTTCATAAAAGCAGCAAAGTTGGGACTAGTAGAGAATCTCTTGAATAAATAGCTGAGAGACTTGGAAGAGTAAGAATAACAAATCTGGGTGGGGACCGTGTTTTCTCACTATTCATCATCCCCTCCCCCACTCCTGATAGCTTCCAAAGCCTGTGAGGAAGGAACCAGCCACTTAGGCAAGCTTACAGTACTTCACCTCTCAGGAACCTCAATTTTAATCCTTACCAGTCTTTTTTAAATGAATAATACAGTGACCTTCAGCTTTGTCCTATTTTGAGGTCGATTCGCAAGGGCTGCTTTCTTTTTAAATTAAGGCAGATGCTGTGTGTATTCTGTTCTGTTCCAGCATTAGTGTTGTCCCAAGTGTGACATTTATGTTCTTTTGCTTCTTTGGTATAAATAAATATCCAAGGAGGAAGACCAGTGTGAACTCTACAAGGAGTAATAAACCAAAATAATATGCCATTGATTTTGTTTGGGATGTCTAAGTGTGTTTTTATGATTGTGTGTTTATAGCTTTTTCACACAAGTGACATGAATTCTGGGCAATTAAAAAAGACATGAATTTCAAGGCATTTAGGAAAAAAAAATCTGCTTTCTAATGGCTATGCATTTCAGCAAGCTGGGGCTCCTGAGGAAAACTGTAGATTTCAGACCTCCACCTTAATAAATTGAAGAGTCATTGGGTTTTTGTATTGTTTTACAATACGATTACCCAGAGACCACATTTGGGGACTTCATTTGGCTGCTAAAGTGCTATAAATGGATGTAACAATTTAATCAAGAGCAGATTTAAAAAAAGTTCTTTACCCCATATGTGCATTCTGTCCGATTCCCTCCACCCACAGGTTCCTAGATGGTAACTCAGAGGAGGGGAGGCAGGGGCCCTGAGCCTGTGAGCTCTGCAGAATTACAGGGGTGGTCTGCAGAAGTTCTCAGTACTCAGTGAAGTGCCTCTGGAGGAACTTCTCTGTCCCCTTCCCTCTGTCCTTCTAAGATCATGAACTCTACTTCTTGCAGCCTATTGTGATATGGTTCAGATTGTTCAAGAAATGCATAAATACCATATCCTTGAAAAAATTTAAAACATTGTGAAAAAGTTAAAGCCACTTTGGACCCTTGATCCAGACAAATGCCTGCCCCCAGCTCTCTAGTCCTCCACCCTCCGGTGATCAGTATCTGTTTCTCTCAGGTACTCTTCTACTAAGCATAGTAATACAAACTCCTAGCATTAGGCAACTAAATCAGATTGTTTCTAAAAGTTTTGTTGTGCAGTAGGTGTGATATTGTACGCATCTTCCTGTGGCTGACCTTTCCGCTGCTTTGTGTTCACCTGTCTAGGTCTACTTCATTTGCTCTGATTGTTTCTGTAGAGTTCATGGCAGGCCTATGTTGCAG
Organism: Typhlomys cinereus; assembly: GCA_023101885.1. Lineage (NCBI taxonomy): Eukaryota > Metazoa > Chordata > Mammalia > Rodentia > Platacanthomyidae > Typhlomys > Typhlomys cinereus. Next base: position 1,765,265 of record JALPQD010000362.1, on the reverse strand, counting down.
CTTATTATCTCTTCCCTCGGGAGCATTTGTTTCTCCAGCTGTCCACTCTTCAGCACGCCCTTGCAGCCTGTGACTTTCTCGGGCACATGAGCACTTCTCTAGGTTCATACCCACAAGTAGAATTGCTGGGTCACAGAATATGGGCGCTTATGTGGTATGAGAGACAGCTGTATTGAACTTGCTTTCCAAGTGGAGGTTTCCACCTATATTACTGCTTGCAGGGAATACAATGCCCACTTACTTCCCTGTATCCTCATCAACTCTTAATATAATCAGATGCTAAAACATTTATTTCTCTAATAAGCACATGCCAACATTTCATGACATTAGCATATGTTACTCTTGTTACTAAGAAAACAACCATTTATCATGTTTATTGGATATTGATAATTCCTATTTCCTAGGATTTGGGTATTCAAACATTTTGTCCATTTTTCTATTGTGATATTTGCCTTACTTCTGTAAGAGTTATGTGTGATGTATATATGTATGTTTATGTGCGTGTGTGAATGTACCTGCAGTGCGTGTGTGTGTGTGTGTGAATGTATCTGCAGTGTGTGTGTGTGTGTGTGTGTGTGTGTGTGTGTGTGTGTGTTCCCCCTTCACTGTGATCCTGTATCTGATGGTTATGGCCCAGTCTCCCAGACTGTGGCCTCTCTTTAGTCTTTATAATTCTTCTATTGTATCTTTTGTCCTCATTGTTTGGCATAGGTCTGCTTTTCTGATTCTTTTTTTGTCCAAATGTCCCTGTAAATATGGCCCGAGATCATTTTAAGCTGAGCATTCACTGGTGAAGTTTCCAAACCATATTCATTTGAGGACTGGAATTGAGATTTCTGTGGTGACTTGCTTTTGACCTTCTCATGGTAGGCGTCTCATGAAGGAATGAAGGATCATTCCCAAGCCCAGGCTGGCAGAGCAGCTTGGGTGTTGTGTCAAAAGTTTCTCAGTGTGACTGATAATAACTAATACAACCAACTTAAAGGAAGGAATTATTTATTTTAGCTCATGATTTCAGAGGTTTCAGTCCACAGACAGAACATCATGGGTATGGGAGCATGTAGCAGGGACTCTCACCTGGGGCACACTGAACACCAAGAGTGAAGACAGGCTGGGCCAAGTATAACTTCAAAGGCCCAGTAGTCTGCTTCCTCTAGGCAGACCCTACCGTCTGAAGTCTACAGAACTTTCAAAGAGCATCACCAGCTAGGAACCAAGTGTTCAGAACACAAGTGTATGAAGGGAGGGCATTTCACATTCAAACCATAAAGTATTAGACTCCTCTTTTTCTTCCCTGTCTGAGTGGAACACCCAAAGTCTGTAGGAAGAGATATGGAGATGCTGAGCACATTCTTTTGCATATGACGGCTTTTGCTTTATTTTTTTTTTATTTTTGGTGTAATTGGGAAGGAAAAAACAGCTCAGCAGTTTACCTGTTGTCTGCTGTTCAGAAACTGGGTCCACACTCCCAAGGCTGTATTCTGGGTTTTCTTGTATGTTTTAAATTGGAATATATCTCAACAGTTGTATTTAATTGGGAGATTATTAAAACCATGTGTAAGTTCAGTCTCTCACCCAGAAAATATTCTGGTGTCCTGAGTGTCTGAGACCACCGTTCCTTGCTTTCACACTCTTTCCAGGAGCTGTGTGAAGCAGATAAGCAGAGATAGCACCGTGATTAAATATGTCCTCAACACCAGGGATCCAGAAGCTACCCTTAAGACTGTTGCCTAATAGCATTCCCCTTACTGTAACTCAGTGTTCTTAAATCACCTACTTTTTAATCATAGATTTACTTAAGAGGCTAAATATGAGCTTCACTGTGACAAATGGAAAGCCTGTTTCATTGTCACACAACCACAGTGTAGCCACAGAATATACTTGATAGCAAAATGTTTGGCCTCTATCTGAGGTCTGAGAAAGGGACCTTGTTTCGAAGGGAGATTTAGAAACATTGCAAAGTAGAAACATGTTAAATACACCATTCTTGATATGAATCAGAAAAGGACTTACTTCCTTCATAAAACACTCTGAGCACCCCGCCTGAAATCAAGTTGGGAATCCCCACTAGCCACAATAGGAGACTGTGCACATTGGCATGGAGAGTAGATTAGAATGTCTCCAGAAAATCATGGATGCTTGGTTCAGGAGAGTACAAGGACATTCTAATCCTACCAACTCTTTCCTGGAAGTTCTAACATCAAGCTCTCTTTTCTGGAATTAGTCAGTTTTTTATCAGTGTTAGAAAATACTTTGAATGAGGAAGGAAATACTTATTTTAACTCATGATTTCAAGGGGGTCAGAACTTGATCAGCTGATTCCAGTGTTTTCTGTCCTGGAGTGAGGTGGAGTGTCATGACAGGCAGCATGTGGTAGAATCCACTGGCTGTTTCATCTCCTGACAGGCAAGACAAAGGGAGAAAGGGGGCAGAGACAAAATACACCCAAGGCCCAAGAGCACATCTCCAGTGACCTACTTCCTTGAAACAAGTTCGAACCTTCAGAGAACATTCCACATCCAAAGTCTAGTATCCCTTGGAACTAAGTCTGCTCAGTTAATCCTTGGAGCGCAACTGACTGCATGTGCCAGCTTCAGATGAATGCACCCTATGGATCTCTGTATGTTTGCATGTTCCTGCTGGTGTCAGGTCCACAAACTCTCTAAGACACCTTCTGCAGCAACTAGTGTCACGCACAAGCCTTGTTTCATTAGAGTATCATCCCAAACAGGCAGGGTGAGGGTAAGGGACAAAGGTGCAGAGATTGAGATCACCAGTGAAATTCATGCATGTTGTAGAACAGCTGCCCATAGGCAGTGATGTGTAAGTAAAGATGCCCAAGCATGTGGAAGGTGCATCCCTGTAACTCCAGTCTGTCCAACTTGCTTCAGGCTCTAGTATCACTATGTAGTCTTTGTGTCTTGAAAACACTTTGAAGTTGGTTGCAATTTGCCTGCGTGTTGCCAGTAAATTCACAACAAAATAGCTTATGAAAGCAAGGGGTCTTTATTTTGTCTTATTGTCTGGTTTGGCAGGAGAGCTCATACCAACGCCAGGAGCTGAGGAAACTGGTCACACCATGTCTACAAGACTGCTGAAAGAAGGGCAAACTTCCTCACTTGCTGGACAGCAAGACTGCCAAGAATGCTGAAGAACCCCAACTTCCTGAACTAGCTCCCTCCATCTTCTCCACCTGCCCAGGAAGTAGTCCCAACCATGGACTGGTTCTTCCCCATCATTTAGATAATCTTCTACAGGACTTGCCTTAACTATCAATTCTTTACATATGTGCACAAAGCTTATTCTACAGTTGTCAAATTGATGTGCATATAGCTACCACAAAGCTATTCAAAACACGAATAGGGTTTTTAATGTTGTGTCACCCCCCTTAGCTCACCTTTTCCTTCTGTAGTCATATGTCTAGAGGCGGCCATTCTATTTCTAGACCTCCTTTTCTTAGCTATACATTTCTAGATAGTATACTTGCTTTGTTGTTAGTTTGCCATCTTTGAACAAAGTCTATCAGCTTCTTCTTGTATTAGCTCTTCCTGTATTTTACTGTGCCATCTCCCCTTTCCCTTTCTCTTTCTTCACTACATTGTGAATGATGAGACATTTGAAGCCACTCCTATTCAAACAATCTTTTCTACAGAGTGCTTAATGTTTGTGGAAACTGTTAGAAGCCTCTATATTTTTAAGGTTCAGAAATCTTTTATGATTTTATGCATGAATTTTGGATTTTTTAAAGGTAGCAATTATTTTCAATAATTTCTACTCCGCATCTTCTGATTCTACTATAAGCAGTTTCTTTTAAGTTTTCTATTTCTGATTACTCATTGTTCACAAAGAAACATAAATTGGTAAATATTCCCTGCTGTTCAATTTCATGGAAGAGTTGTATGTAATTTGTATGGTTTCTTCCTTTGGTTTTGATATAATTCACCATTGAAGCCACATGGCTTGGGGTGGTGTTTATACAAAAGGTTTTTAAGTACCAGCTTTACTTCTTTATGTAATAAAGGACTACTAAAATGACCTATTTCTTCTTGAGTGAGCTTTAGTAGTTCTCATCTTTCAAGAAATTCATGTGTTTAATCAAAGTTTTGGGATTTGTTGACATAAAACTCTCCAAAATAACACCTGTTACTATCTTTCACATATCTGAATAGTAATAATGCCACTTCCGGTCCTGTTATTAGCAGTTTCTATAAACCTGATCTTCCCCCCAAGAACCAGTCTTTAGATTGACTGATCTTTTTCTATTATTTTTGTTATGTTATGTCACTGGTTTCTGTTCCTTCTTTATTTCCTTCTTTCTACCTTAGCTTTAGTTTGGTCCTGATTGTTTTGTTTTTAAGGAGGAAACTAAGACTTTCTTTGTAGTTTTTTTTTTTTTAATAGGCAACTAATAGTATAAAAAGTCCCCCCAAAGACTGTTCCAATGATGTGTCCTGGGTTCTAATGGTGTGTTTTTCATTTCACTCGATTCAAATTCTTTCTAATTCCTTGTGATGTGTCACTGGCCCATAGGTTATTTAGAAATGTAGCTTTCCAGATGTGACATGATTTTCAGAGTCTTTATTATGACTAATTTTCACTACCACTGAGGGCAGAGAATGGACCTTGTGTAACTTGAATCTTCTTTAATTTAGTGAGAATTCTTTCATGGGTCACAGTGTGGTCTATTGAAATGTCCACATGTTCTTGAAATTAATGTATATTTTTGTGTTTGGAGGCAATGTTTATAAATGTCAATTTGAAAAGTTGCTGATCTTCTATTTTCTAATTTATTTTCTGTGTACTTTTTCCCTGTATCTTTGAGAACAGGAAAATTAAAACAGCTGGCTGTTGTTTGTGAACTTGCATATTTCCTCTTTCAACATACCATTTTGTGTCATATAGTCTTATACTCTGATATTATATAGGTGAATATGACTAATGGTGTTTCATCTTATTAAACTAAGTACTTTATTGTTATTCGTCACCCTGACTAATATCTGTCTAGCTTAATGTAGCTGTTTTATTGGTTTATGTTTCCACCCTTTGACTTCTAATCATTTAGTCAAAATGTGTTTCTTGCAGGCAACATATAATGGGTCTTGCTTCTTATCTAATCTGACAATCTCTTCCTTCTAATTGGGGCATTTGATCACTTACATTTAATGTGATGTTTGAAATGTTAGGATTAATGTTATTTACTTCTTTCCATGACATTTATTCTTGGGTGTCTTCTGGATTATTTGAATTTTCAAACAAATTTCATCATGTCTCCTTTATTAATTTATTAGCTACAATATCATTATTTTAGTTATTAACTTAGTGTTTGTAGTATATATATGTAGCTTATCATGAACTAGTTTTAAATGATTTATGCCACTTTGCATACAGCAAAATGATATTGCAGTTATATATTTGTATTTTCTTGCCTGTCATCTGTTTTTATAATTATTATCATACATTTAACTTTTGCAATTATTAAAAACCAATATTTTTTCATTCTTTACATTTTAAACTTTTTTAACTAGAAACAAAAATATATGGACTTGTTTCAGGTGCCCTTCATTCCTTTGTGTAGCTTTTCATCTCCAGCCAGTATTATTTTCCTTCTACTTAAAGGGTTTTATTTAATAAGTCTTCTGGTAATGAATCCTTTTAGCCTTTATGGTATAATGTACCTTTTTTACCTGAAGCTGTTTTAAAATTTATCACTGGCTTTAATAAAGCAAGTTGATCATGTACCTTCCTGTAATTTTCTTCTTATTTTGTGTTCCAGGAATCTTTGGTTTTTATCACTTTGTCACAATTAGAAACTTTTCCAGTCATTGTTTTTAAAAATGGCTTTCTTGGGGCTGGAGAGGTGGCTCATGGGTTAAGCCTCTGCCTTGCAGGCGGAAGGTCCTCAGTTCCGATCCTAGACGCCGCCGGGAGGAAGCGGGGGCGGCCTGCGTTTCTGGTCCTGGTGGGCGGAGCCTGTGAATCCCGGGGCAGAGTAAACAAGGAGGAGGTGGAGGCGTCCATGGTGGTTCCGGAATTCGCCTGTGGTTCCACACACACACACACGCACACACACACGCGCACACACGCACGCACACACAATTGAATAAATAATAATAAATTTTTTAAATGGTTTTCTTGTGCTTTCTGTCTCTGTCAGAGACTCCAGTTTCCCCTGAGCAGACCCCTTGATGCTCTCACAGCTCCTGATGCTCTGCTCATGTTGCGGAGCTCCTTTTCCTCATCTTTCCTTTGAATCTTCCTAGAAGGTCGTTTGCAAGTCCACTAACCTTTTCTTCTGCAGTATCTACTAGGCCAATATTCTGATGTAATTATTATCTTAGATGCTATGATTTTCATCTTTAGCATTTGATTTTGGCCTTTTGAAAGTATTTGCCATGTGTCTGCTTACTGAAAACTTTTTTGTATCCCAGGACATCTTAGGGTTTTCCAATCTGATTGATAGGGACTGTTCTGTGAGCAAAAGGTGTTGTTCAGATGCTTGGGATAGTTCCCACCTGACCTTGGGAGCATCCTCGAGTGCCTGCATGTTTCAGGCTTGGCCAGTTCTAAGAGGACTCTCTTCAGATCTGCAGCAAGATGCTCCTGTCACCCATCTTCTCTTGCTCTCTCTCCAAACCCAGGCCACTGCAGACCCCTCGCTTCCCCTGTTTGACTCCAGAGCCCAATGCCTGTACCTGGCTTTGTCTGTCGGTGCTGCAGTCCTGCCCACTCTCCAGGCATTCTCCTTCTCTCAGAGATAACTCCTTTTTATTGGCTGATGTGTAGGGTCTCAAATACTGTTGTCTCATGCAGGGCCTAGAAATGAAAATTCAGCATGTGTTCTCACTTCTAGTAGGGTTTCATTTGGGAGAATAATGCATGTGCCTATGTCATGTATTCATATGTTGTTCTCTGCTCTTGACTGTGATGTAATCAGAGCCTTAGCTCTTGCTGCTATGACTCTGCCATGATGAACTGCAACCTGGAATCATGAGTCAATTAAACTCCTTTTCTCTGAAGTTGATCCAAAGTTACTTTGTTGCAATAAAATTAAAATGACTATATGGAATCAAAAGCACAATGCCAATTTTTTAAACCACACATCTGCACAGTATTAATGGTTAAGTGATTTCGTAATTATTTATCCAAACTCATAATCTCTAAATAGACTCCCTGAAGGGTAGGTGCACTACCCTATTTATTTTGGAATTATTGTACTGAACTGGGCTTGGTGTTTCTTGAATGAATGAATGAATGAATGAGTGAATGAATGAGTGAGTGAACAGTGCTGCTTTATTGGTAAGGGTGTAGTTATAAGGAATCAAGACTGAGATAAAGTGCTTTGTATGAAAACCTTTGGAAGGAAGTGTCATTTACCTTGCAGGATCTCATTTTTTCAAGCTGTGTAGCTTAGTGGGAGCTGGGAATGTTAGCACTTGCCCTGCCTTAGAGGCAGAAAATACTTCTCAAGAGTGCTGTCACAGCGTGCTCCTTTGGAATGAATCTAGATAACACTTAATGCAATTTATTCTTGGTCATCTGTCGTTGTTTTCTAATCTGGTCTCAATGTGAAAATTATTGTGGAATAAGATAAAAATGTATCTTTCCAATCTATCCTTTATTTTTTCATTTTTGTACAATACCGATTTTATTCCTCAGAGCACCCTTCAGGTCTCATGTATAATTAGAAAAACAATGGATGTATTTTAAGGTTGAGTTTCTTCACTATTTTTCCTTTCCTAAAGCATATTGAGTTGTCTCATATAACCACTTGATCTTTGAACAGCCCAGAAGCTGCAGATAAAGTGAGGAAATGGAAACACCACACCCTTTGCTCACAAAGGTAGCATGGCCCAGTGGTTTCAGGTACTTGGAGCCTGACTGCCGGGATACGTCCCAGCCCCTACTAACCATGTGACTTCAGGTCACACAACCAGACCAAGCCTTCATTTTCCATCTGTAAAGTGGATTATAACATTTTCTAGAGTTAATAGAACGATTAATCTGGTTGTTTGTGAAATGGGACTGCTGCCTATTTCATGGTAAGTCATGAAAACAGAAATTAAAGTGTAGTAGAACAAAATAAAAATGTGTTTCATTCCATCTTTCAGCACTGTATGCAGTTTGCCTTTTCACAATGAAAGCCCTGCTATTTCATCAGCATATGTCCCATGTTAATACCCTGGACTGTCCCGTGTAATGATGCCTGTCTCCCTACCCATCTCACTAATCACGGTTAGAAAATTTCTGCCCCTGGTACTACAATTACTCTTTTAGTCCAACTTCCAGTTTTTCTCCATTCAGCTTTTAGTTCTGCCCTCAAACCATTCTCCCCCAGCACTTGAGTGCTGAGTGTTTTGGTTTTTGCATAGCTGTTTCCTGGAACACTTTATTACCATTTATGTATTTCCAGTCATATTGAGTTCCTTTCCATTTTAACATCCCTATTTTTCTATAGAATTCCAATTTTACAAGTAATCTGTGGCTTGTAGAATTTTCTCAAGTTGTTAGAGACATACTTTCGATTTATCATTCCTTTTCCATTTTTCACTTTGATCTGTTTTATTATTAGTGTTTGCAGAATTTTCAATTTAGCTTTATCTGTCTGGATCCTAACATGTCATAGCTCACATTATTAAGAGGTTGCTGAGAAAGTTTAATCAGCAGCACATGGTTGACTGCATTTTGTAAATCTATGGCTTGGGTGATGGGCTTCTAAAATTTATATTGACTTTTTTTAATGTCATTGGTTGGGCTACATAATGTGGTTCTTGGGGACTTGTTCAAAGTGTCACACCTTGTCCTTGTATCTGTTTCCGACCAGGTATTTGGAACAAGGTAGCTGCAAGGGGAGAAACAGATGAGTCTGAAATCCAGATTTCCTCATTAGGCTTAGTGTTGGTCACAGCCCAGTCCTGGACCCTACCAGGAGCCGTGGCAGCAGTCAAAAAGGCATCACAGGCACATGCTGTGCCTGCCTCTCCCACATGGGAGGGAATCACCGCTCTTCAAGTGTTGATGGCAAGTGGCACTGTGGGTGTCTGAAGAGATGGCTTCAGTTGTGTGGGCCACACTCTACACACAGCAGCCTGTGTAATAGAAATTACTTATGATGGTCGAATAAAGTGGAGATTAAATAAAGGCACATTGTGACCGGTCACAGTTTCTAAATGAATCCTCCCAACTGATCGGGACCTGACACTTCCAAAGCCGCTGCTATGACTGAGCTTGACCATGAGGGAAACAAGCCGAGACAAATGGTGGGATTCCTGATACTCGCCTTGAGGGAACGATTCTCTCGGGAGTGTGGACACACACTCGCCCCCATACACCAGTCACACCTAAGCGCTCTCCAGGGAGGCCGGTCCACTCATCCTGCCGCGCAGCCGCTCTGTGCCTTCTCCACTTCAGTTCTCTAAGCATTTAGCAAAATAAGAAGGTCTTTTATCTGTGTATGGTACTGGGTTTGCTGGCTCTCAAGACATTATCTTTTATATGTCCTTAAGTGTTAGAAGTGGGAAAACCATGTTTCTTTTAAATTTAGCGAGTAGCATTTATGTGCATATGTGCTGTGCTGCATCCACACTTAGGCAGTAATAGAAATGCCATAGAAAAGCAAACCATCGGCTTTTCACGCCATGAGACCTGGCTTCTTCCTCTCATCCCTCCTGAGGAGACAGTCAGGAGAACGAGAGGCCTCTCAGGGTCTGCGTTGATAAGCCTGCTTGCAAGAAAAAAATGTCAGTTCTTTTTTAGACTCAGGATCACACTATAATAAATGTGAATCTAGGCATTTGCTCAAGTGCTTCTTAAGAAATGCCTCCATCTCTGGTCGTACTCACCCTTCTTTTATTTAGCGAATGCTGGGGAAAACTAATCAGAATGCAAAGCCATTTGCATCAGAGCTTTATTTTCACTCCATCTGGAGTCCAGCAGTTGAGCAGGCTCATCTAATCGTCGGGAGAGACGAGCACAATCGCTGTTCTGGATCCCACAGTGAGTTTTCCTGGATCAAAGAATAGATATTTGTAAGATGGGTGTGAGGATAAAACTTGCTAGTACAGAGACAGGGCTGCCTGGGAAAGCTGAGGCCTATTGCATAAATAGACCTTTGTTTTAGAATGTTGTTCATAAGGAGGCATGACTCATGGCATGACGTAAAATGTCCAACCAAGTTAAGACAGAATTTATGTTTTTAAAACATTTGATTATCAAGGGCAGAAATTAGGGGATGTGGACAAAAGGTAATGTCAATGTAAAAATGTGGGTCCAGCTCCTGGCTGCACTTGTTCAGTGGCATTGGGACAGTCATCCAACCAATGGGAGCCTCAGCTTCTTTTTCTGTGAATAGAAAGAACTGACTGAAAGTGTGTTGCTAGGTGAGTAAAAACAAGCAAATACATTCAAGACTAAGTAAATGCTCACTTGTGGATATTTTATGCTTTAGGCATTGAGAAAAGTTTTTTTTAAACAACTGAAACATCAAAAGAAGTGCAGGTACTAAGGAATTCTAGCTTTAAAAAAAAGGACTTCTGATATAGAAAATGAGTGGTCCTGCAATTAGATACAGTCTGACTCTTAGGGTGTTCTACCACAGAACGAACACCTCGGCTTCATCCAGGGTGAAATGCTTACAGGCACCAAGAACTGGGGGTGTTTTCCTTTTGTTATTGTTGTTACTGCTGCTGCTATTGTTACTATACATGAAATCCTTGCTCCTTTCTTCCTGTCTTGGTCAATGTGTCTCTTTTATGCTTTGGTCTATAAGTAATTTTCTCTTCCTGTAAGTTGCAATAAAAATCACCATGACAATAGATGAACACCAGTAAAATAGTTTCAAAAAGTTTCATGAGTTTCAAAAAGACAACCAATAGATTTCAAGACCCACTTGTCAGAATGGAATACATTCCTATTACTGTTCATAGAACAAGAACCTAAAAAATGGAAATAGATCAATAAGGAAAAACAGTCAATGAACATACAGGTAGGAAGATAGTACACCAAACTGCACTGTAAATAGCTACTATTATACTCATATATTTGAAGAGCACTTAGCACTCAGCCTAGAAAGTTCCTTCTATAAGAGAGGTAGAGAATTTCAACACCCTGACAGGATGGAGCCTAGGCCAATAGAAGAGCAGTGAAGTGGACAACAGCAGCCAGCCATAATGCAGAGTCCCAGTGACCCAGCGATGCTCATCCAGAATCAAGTCAACCTAATCTCTCCCCATCCTAAGGCTTGGGGAAACTCTCGGAAAGGGGAGCGCTAAGATTGCAAGAACCTAAAGATGGGAAGGTCCACTATTGGACAAGACATTCCTAACTTGGCTTTTTTTAAAAGTTTGGTTGTTACATGTTTATTTTCTTACACTAGACCCTATGACAATAGGGGAGGTGAGCTTAAATAGTTACTGAATTTTCACTAGAAATCTGGCCAGCCATCTCCAAAGAGTAGAAAAGTTAGCCAGAAGAATCTGATAGTTTCATCTCTCTTTCAAGCCCTCTTCAATTGTGTGATTAGTACATATGTGCATGAATCGGACGTTTGTTCCTGAGCACAGTAGATCCTTCCAGGTTTGAGGTGGTGGACTTGGTATGTGCAGAGGAAACTTTTGCCACCATTGCCTCTGTGTGAGAAAGGCTTCTAGAGCCTACTCTATCCACAGCGGCAGAGGCTGGAAGTCCCTAGGAATTAGCACTACTGAGGCAGCTTTAACCAGTCACCACTGAGTAGGTATCAGTTCCCAGCCCCCTGGACCAGTGGCCAGAACATCTCAGAGTGCATTCTGCAGCTCCGAGCACTCTAAGCAATCCGCCTGCAGCTTCACTGCATGACTGAGTTAGTCAACCCCCGTCTAGGTGCCTGACCACCCCTTCTTCCCTTCGACTTTGACCTCAGCTCCCCAGGCGTTCTCTACCTCCAAATCAACTCTCAAGTGCTTCTGAGTTGTCCAGCCTAAGATATTTTGCCCACTTTTGAATGCAAAAACTTAGATTTAGTTTTGTCAAAAACACTGAATTGACAGGACACGTTCTGTCAGACCCTTGGGTTTGAAACTGCACTCACGGCAAGCCCGTTTCATCCAGAATGTATGCCTGTTAGGGCACAACCCCTGGAGAAGCGGGCCAGGACCTTCCCGAGCCTTCCTGCTGCAGTGCAGGACAGCCAGTGCTTTGTGTGGCAGAGGGAGAAGGCAGCAGCCCTGCTCAGCAGAGCATGTGGGAAGAGCACAACCTCTGCTCCTACTAGACACGGTCTCTCTCTTGTTTGCCACAGGATCTCCCTAGCCCAGGAAGGCCTAGAGCTCACGAGTAGCCCAAGCTGACCTCACATTCACAGCATCCTGATTCAGCCTCCTAAGTGCTGGGGTTACAGGTGCGAGCCACCTCGCCAACCATGTCCTCCATCACAGACCTAACAGGCAAGCGCTTTGCTGCTTTCCCGTACCAGCCTGGGTAAGCCAGACACCCAACCAGTTGGAGAAAACACTTGATTTCCATGTTTCCCGCTAATGGAGAAAAAGACCTTGTGGCTTCTTCCGGCGTGGAGTCCTATCCCTAGACAGTCCAGGACCCACACTGCGCACAGCCAGGCAGTTCTTCTCTAATATCTACTTTCTCGTTTCACTTTATCACCTCTGTGATGCTCTGATGCTCAGTGCGCCGGCAGAGGCTACATGGAGTCTATCAGAGTAAATTAGCATTCCAAAACACACGGAATCCCTATAGTAGACAATAAATTTGATTCCGCACAAGTGGCATCCTTTATGCTTCACTCATAAGGCAATTTCTTTCTTTCTTTTTTAAACACACACAAAGAGCCTGTAGGTTGCACGATGGGCTTTGTGCTCAGCCAAAAGAACTTGGACAAAGAAGCCATGCCGATGTTCTTATTTACAGAGGTTGCCATCTGGGAAATTAATGTCTGCTGTTGCTCAGTAATTAGGAAAATTTAGGGCCCTAGCATTCCAACATCTTGCATTAAAGGTTGTATGTCATTGGTGTTTTCATGAGAATTTGCTGGATTTCTGTCATTAATAGCAGGCGCAACACGGCAGGCAGCAGAAGACCCGTTACATTTAATCAATGTGCTGTTTGTATTCATTATGCACATCCTCCATTTTGAGTGGTGAAAACTGAGGGACTATTGCAAACAGAAGGCACACCATGGGTTACAGATGATGTAACAGGAGCAGAAGTGCTATTAATTGGTCAGTTGTGCCCATCAGTACATTTAAAGCGATCAAAGCAGAAAGATTAAAATGGACATAAATGTGTTTGGGAACAGAAGCCCAGGAACATTGGGACCCTCTCAAGTGCTTTGTGGCCAATGCAGCAAAATCCAGTGGCATTTATTCCAAGTTCACTCAACAAATGGCTGGCTGAGTACCTACCCTATCTTGTCTGAGATTAGGCTGAGAATATCAGTATACAAAGTAAATGAAGCTGTGGCAACTTTACCCTATCTTGTCTGAGATTAGGCTGAGAATATCAGTATACAAAGTAAATGAAGCTGTGGCTGACTTTCCAGTGGGGGAAGAGACAGTATGAGAGGAGCAGATAGACATGCAGTGTGATCTCATGGAGAGTGCTGGGTTTGAAGGAAGGCCTCTTTGGGAGGAAGTGACTTCTGTGAGGAGGCTGAGACAAAGAAAAAAACAAACCACGTGGCTACCTGAGAGCAGAGGGTTTGGACACAGCACCCCACCCCTTCCACCATCCAAGGAGGAAAGGAAATCCTTTGCATATGGTCCCTGACTCAAGCTCACGTTGGGATTTGGGACCTAACGATGGTGCAAAAGAGAAGCAATCAGGAGAAACTGTGCTTTGAGTTTTTAATTTTAATTCTTTGGGCTAGCATAGTGCATTCTCCATAAGTGTGGTAGTGACAAAGACCCACAGCTCGTTCAGCCACGTGGTCATGAGGGCCAACATCTCGCCTTACTAGAGATCTTTGCACACAAGTGCTCGATAAATTCTCTGAGGTATTCAGCACTGTCCTACAAAATGGCTTGTGTTGGAGGACTTTGTTCAACTTTAGGCAAATGAAAGTATTAGACTGAGCCTCAAAGTCCTGTAGGCTATGAGGATTACAGGTATTCTAAGAATATTCATATCTTAGGATGGTTTATTGGGGTATAGCCCCATCGTGAACTGAGGAACATCTATAATTTTTAAGAGGTTGGATGAAACTCAACCCAGAAGAATGACTTCTGCAAGACAAGAAAAGTTACCCTATCCGTTTTCTTCTGCAGACCCTGCAGTAGCATTGAGTTAAGTGAAGACTGACACTTTGTTTACCATTTTATCTCTGTCCTTCCAAACTCCACTGAGGCGCGCAGATGCGAGATGATCGACTTCCACCACACATGCACACCACTCTTTCCCCGCCCCTTTGAGTCACCCTGCCTTCCAGCTTGCTCTGCCTCTGCACCAGCACATCTGCTGCTCTGAACCTGACATTCAGACTGCAGTGCCCAGGCCACTTCTAGGATCTCCCGCTCCACCATCAGGGCTCCCCACACTCCTTTTTGGGGTCTGCGTAGATCCTTCTGTTTGGTTTCCTGACTGCCTGTTATGACTTCAATGATGCTGTCTTCCTTGCTTCTTACCATCTCCCTCACTTGACTGTAAGGTCCATGAACTATGCAGGCCACTCGAGGTCACAGCCCTGTCCACATGTCTGGAACAGTGCTGGTATCAGGAGGCTGAAGAAGCTGGAATGGAGGCATGTAAGCATGGTTCCTTGAGTACATCGACAGCTAGCCAGAGGCAAGGCTGAATAGGGAAAGCTATGTGTGCTTTTCTATGTGGCTAGTTAGTTAAATGTTTTCCTGAGAGCCACGTAGAAAAAAAACTGTTTATTCTGAGCAGCATTGAGTATAGTCATTGGGTGAAAATTAATATTTGCCCTGTTTTGTATCATGTGGCTTCACTATATTGCCATTGATTTCTTTTTTTTTCTAGTTTTACAAGCATACTGAGTAATTATCCCTATCCCTTTTTCTCCCCCACTTTCTTCTCCCACTTTCTCTCTTCCCTTCCCTCCCTTCATCAATCCATCCTGCTCCTTCCCACCCTCTCATCTGTCTCCTTCAGTGGGTCCCAGAGTTCCCTCTGGATTGTCTGCTTCAGTGGGGTTTCAAGGTCTCTGTGCAGACCACAAAGCCTTTCCTTGGGCAGACCCACTGACAGGGACATTCCCCCTCAACCTGTCTAGCCCTAGCCCCTAAGGTTCCCACTGCATTTAATCATTTCTCCTAAGATCCTTTCTAGTCCATGGGGACATGTTGGTATGCCAGTTATTGTGCAGTTTGGGTAAGGAAGGACAAATCTCATTGCAGTGAGTTCCTGGATGCAGCAGCCCTGTCTTGAGTGGAATGTCTTGTCCGGCGGTGGACCTCCCCATCTTTAGGCTCTTACCACCCCCTTTTCCACAAGGTTTCCTGAGCCTTGGGATGGAGAGAGACTTGGTTGCTATTGGTTTCTAAACATCATACTAATTCTGTGATGCTTCTATTTGTCTTTATAAGTAGTGGTTCCATCCGCATTGCAGCAGAGCAACCAGTACCACAGCATCCTGCCTCATAGGATGCCTCATAGGAATTCACAGCCAGGACTCCTTGCCTCATCAAGAGGACGGGAGTGTGGTGTGATGATCCAAGATGCCAAGTCCTTCAGACAGATTCTGTACATAACTTACAGACCTGAGTCTTTCTTGTGGCAGGCTCACAACAGGTGGGAGATACCGAGAAGTGCTGAGAGTCCCTGGCAGTGGTTCCAGCTCTGCTTGTCTGTTACAGTCTTTGTGTTGAGGGCCCATCCCAGACCAGGCGGGTCAGAATCTCTTGAACTATAAGGCTCATAGGCAGCCAGGTTGAGGCTCACTGGGCTCGAGAGAGTGGATGTAAAAAGAGCAGAGAGCACTGGGCAGCGGCCATAGCAGAGGGCCGCACGCTCGGAAAAGGTTTTTAAATGCTCAGGAGACAGGGCCTGGTGGCGGGCAGCAGAGAAATGTAGCATGTGCTTATCACCCTCTCCTGGAGGACTGACAGAAACAGCATGTAGCATTCATTATGTGAGTGCTTTCCCTGCATGGGGCCAAAACAGCATCCTTATTTTTCTATATAAGCCAGAATGAGAAAGACACCTAATCAAAGAATTTTCATTAAGATCTAGGCTTTCCTAATTAGCCACAAAAGCAGGAAAACAAGCAAATCCACAATGTAGGCATCAAAGGGAAGCCCTTTGTCTGTGCTTGAAATGCATTTTAAAAGGTCAGGATTTCTGAAGTTCAGTTGTGATGGGGCATGTGAAATCTCTCTCTTTGACTGTTTGCTCCTTCAGTAGTGGGTGTGAAGTATTTAGACTTGGGATAAGGACGTTTTTTGATAATAACTGAAGTTTATGTTACCTGGTTGGTGATGATCCCCCGTGGAGCAGCAAGATTAGAATGACTTTACAGGGGCTGGGTGACACTGCATCCCACAAAACATTCTTGTCTTCTGTCTAGTGGTAAGCTATGATCTGTTAAGCAGCAGTGTCTGCAGCCCAGAGAGCTCTTCACAATAGCCAGCGTAGCTCAGGAACGCTTGCACACAGGGACTGTAGGCACCACACGTCAGCGTGCTCTGCGCCCAGCCAGTGTCCCCTCCGCGGGATGAATTCCCAGGAACTCCCAAGGAACCCGGAGGAGCAGCGCTGGGTCTCCAACCATCCATCCCACCGCCGCCTCAGACGCGACCACCTCCAGCAACAGACAGTAGCCACAGTTTCAGAGAAGCCACAGCCTGTCACATACAGGACTGGACCAAGAGAGCAGTGGGAGGCCGTGTGGACTTCGCAGTCCCTTATCAGAAATAAGGCCGTGCTTCTCTCCGTGGAGCAGCAGGTCTCAGTCCTGTCTGCATGCTGCAGTCACCAGGAAGCCTGAAATATGCAGGTGTCTGGGCCCTGGGCCCCAAGGTTCCTGGCAAAAATGGGGAGGGAGGGCAGGGCTGAACACAGCTCCCAGGTGAATCTCAGCATGTACTGTGTAGTTCCTAAAGTGCCATGATGCCACACTTGCATGAGGGCTACAGGCCCTCATGTACCCCAGCATGGGACAAGGAATCTGAAGGGAATTTAATGGGAAGAGATACATCTGAGTCTAAGCAAACATTCCCTTGGCTGTTTGACTCCTGTTTCTTGCTCTACTCTGTAGAGCAGGACCAAATGGCCAGAAGATTCAGGCTTCACTTTCCTGTAAATAACTGGCTTTCTGATCCCTCTTCAAGAGGGTGGCATTGTGGGAAGAAAACTGCCTGGAAACTAAGTGAATCCTCGAGTTTCAGAAGCTAAGCCTGAATGGGTCTGGGTAGCTCTTACCCCAAGCAGACTGATGGGAGTTTAGGCGCTGTGCAGGACCACGTGCATGATGTGGGTCTCAGTGCAAATTTCCATGAAGCCTGTCATTTGGCCCTCAAACACCAAGGTGGTATCATACCTCCATCTCTTAAAGAGCTCCTAGAACAGACCTGTAGGTGGGGAGCCTCAAGAGGAACCGTGAGGAAGCCCAGCCTGGAGAAGCGTTTGGGGTCCATTGGGCCTGGCCTCCAGCAGCCTTGTGCTCTTGGTAAAAGTGATGCAGCTGTATGCCCAGTGAGGTAGCCCTGGTGGTCACAGAGGATCAGACCTTCCACAGTGACACATCACACACTGAGGATGGGAAGTGGGTGATCGTCACAGATCAGAGGCACCAAGTCAGGACATAACTCATCAGCTCAAGCCCCTACCTTGCTGTGGATAGCCCACGCAGAGCACATCTCCTTTGTGCCCTTCTCATGAGTTGCCATCCTCTTCCTAGGTCCTCTTTATGTTGCTTTTGGTACCAGCATAGTGAAAGTCCAGAAGATGAGGAGGAGGGTGTGATTAAGAAAGTGAAATCAAAGGCCACTTGGTGGTCAGAGACGAGACAGCCATCCACCCAAAGGGCCTTAAAACTCATATAAGGAGAAGCCTGGCTGTGGGCACTGCCAGATGGCTGCTGCCATCTCTTGCATCCTCCCTCCTCCGTGCAGGCAGGGCTCCACAGCACCCCTGACCTTTGTATCTTTGCAGTCACATCGGAAGTCACAGAGGGAGAGGCCAACTTATGAATCCTTTTCCAGGCAATGAGGACGATATATCAGGAACTAACCTGACTTCATATTATAATAAAATAATAAAAGAGGTTGGTCATGATGTGCACTTTCTTACTTTTTAACCAAGGGGAGACGGGGAGGCATGGTTGATATCTGCCATCCCCTGCAGAAGGAGGGGTGTCAGTTGTTCTTAGCTGCTTGTATCTCTCTTTGCTACCCTTGGCGCTGATGTTTTTGGATTTTTTTCCCATTGGCTTTGCCCTTAGTTACTCACTTTTCTCATCACTGTGACAAATAACCTGATAGTAACAGTTCAAGGAAAGATTTATTTTGGCTCATAGTTTGAAGGGTGGAGCAAAGTAACAGATGAACATGAAGATGGCCAGGGGCAGAGAAGAGGACATGGGAAGGGATCAGCGTGAGAGAGATACAGCTCAAGCACCTTCCCCCAGCGACCCACTTCCTCTGCCAGGCCCCACTCCTGCCATTCACCACTTCCCAATAATTCCACAGTGTTGTCAGCCCATCAGGGGAGTAATCCGTTCACTGTATCCACGCTACTCAGCTTTTAGCCACACACAGGAGCGCACTCTTAATCCACTGGACATTACTTAATCCCATCAAGATTAGCTGTCACCAGGGTTGGGGAGTTGGTAAATACTTTGGGAACATGTATTATGATTCGAGTTCTATCTCCAGTACCATGTAAACAAAGCCAGGTTCAGCAGCCCATGCCCATGATCTCGAGTGTTGAGGAGAGAGAGACCAGAAGTTGCTGGGGCTTGCTGGTCAGTTATTCTTGCCAAATTGGTAAGCTTCCGATTCAGTGATAGTCCTTGCTTCAAAGTATAGGAGCTATTAAAGGAGACACCTGCTGACAGCTTCAGTCTCCATACTCACACACAGTGCACACACACACACACACACACACACACACACACATACACACCTGCACATTAAAACATAAGCACAGAGAGATATCCCCATACACATACATAATTAACCATCACTCTTTTGAACTACAGACTCAGTTCATGTTGGGGGGGGAGGAAAGGTATGGAGAAAGCTGAGGTACGTCCTAACTACAGAAGACCTAGACTTTCCCTAAGAAAATGTGTTCATTCTGAGCCGTTTGAACATTTCTAACATTTTGGCATTTATTCCTAAATACTTCAATGTACATCTTCTAGAGACAAAGGCATTCTCCTACCTAGTACCCCAAGACTAATAATAATATTTCCCAATGGAAGGATGTTTTAAAAAGACTTTCTTGAGAAAGTATTAGCATGTGCAAAGCCCTCCCATCAGCCTTGCTTCACCTGATACCCACGGGAGCCTTCGCAAGTACCTGTAGCTGATGCCGCTGCTAGACAGGAGCAGGGAGCTAGAGAGGGTTAGTGACCTACCAAGTGCACACGGCTGCAGAGCAGTATTGCTGCGCGCAGCAGCAGGCCTTGCACGTTGAATCCATACTTGCCATGTATTGCCACCCACTGCTAAAAGAATGTTTCTCTAGAATTTAGGCCCTAAGTACTTACTTTTTCCATTCAAAACCTCTATACACCCCTAAATCATTAGCGCTCCTTCCCCAGCCTCAGTGGTGACTGTTTAGATGTGCTTGTACCACCTCAGCCTCTGCTGTGGAAAACTGCCAAGCAGCACACTCGGATTCTGCACTTAATTTAAGCCAATGTGATTGATTACATGGTCTTTCTAACTGCATTATGCTTGGTCCTTGCTTCATTCTCTGGGCCCAGAATGAAGAAGGCTTCTCTCTGCAAGCCCCAGGTGCATCCTCCTTGCTGGAGACAACTGGTTTATCTACTCGGAAAGCAGGGAAAAGCAAGTGTCCTTGAAACCCAGCAAGAGCAAAGCGCCTGACTGTCCTCAGAGACCAGATCTGCACTGAGGTTCGCCCTGGCATCCCTCTGCCACCGAAATGTAAACTGTCTCCCTCTGGCTGGGAAATGCAGCAGTTGCTGATCAGTCCACACTTCTGCGACTGTTGTGCCACCCAGACACCTAGAATCAAATGCAGCACGCTTCACTTTATACTGTGCAGTGCAAGGTGAGTGTGACCTTCACAATTTTCTTGTTTCTGCCTCCTGCTGTTCTCCTCTCACATTGCTTCCACACCACCCCAAGGGACGATATGCTGCCTTTCTTCCCTCAGACAAGCTCAGCTCCCACCGGGGCCCTCTGAGCTGCTTGCTCTGCACCCCTTCCTTCCAGTTTTGCCCTATGCACTCTAGTGACTTGAGGAGCAAGCTCTGTGCCTGCAGCTGGATCCCCGTGTTTGCACCCATCCTTTTCCTCCATGCATCTTTCCATAGTGACTGCTCTACAAACTGTCCAGTGACCAGGTCCTCACAGCAGCAAGAGCAAACAGTAAGATCTGAAGCTGGAGGGATCACAGCCAAGACGTGAGCTAAGGTCCTTTGTGTCTCAACTGCTGTCATTGCTGCCTTGGGCTCCCGAGACAAGAAGCTGCCTTCTCCCTATGGTCTTCACAGAACACCCAGAGGACGGTCAGCCCATTCCAACCTTCTCCACATCTGGAGACAGGTCTGTGCAGACGTTCGTTCTTCACCTTCACAATTGCCACGTACTTCTTTATGAAATCCTTCCTGAGCATAGTTCTCCCCCACAGCAATAGCAGTGAGAGAACAGACAAGCTGCTGCCTTCAGGGGGTTATTGAGGAGGGAGACTGACCACATCAAATCATACACAGGTACAGATGGCCCCGGCGAGGAGCAGAAGACCTGGGGATAGCTTATTTTCAGCAGCAACAATTTCCCTTAGCAGAGTGTCAGTTACACTCAGACATTACCCCTTCAGACAACCCCAAAACCACAAGAATCCAATCTTATCCCCAGGGCATAGATAGGTCTCAGGGACCCAGGGGTTCTTCCACTCCTCTCTAGGGTAGCTCAAGAGGGAGGATAGGCCACTTGTTAGGGAAACGAACTTCTAGGAACTAGGACCTAGATTTGAAGGGAAAGCCACGAGAAAGGTTTCTGTTCTCGTGCTCTGCATGTTGTCTCACACCATGTGATCCTTTCAGCCTAGAGATGAAGCCCACACCATGTTCCACTGAGCAAAGAAAGAACCGCACAGTGATGACCTGCCTGAGTGCTGGAGAAGCCGGTCCTGACGCTCCCTGATTCTAGTCCCTGTGAGATGCAAGATCTGTTGTTTTTCATAACCCACTGCACAAATGGGCACAGGGACACAGGCCATATCTACTTCCCTCACTGCGGTATCCCTAGCTCCTCCCATGGGGTCTGGCAAACGGATGCCTGACATTAGTGGAGTGAGTGGCAGGTATCAAATCAGTCTGTTCAACAGCAGATCTGGGGATGAGGAAGATGGAGAAATAGGACAAGGAGGAGGGGAAGAGAGCCAAGCAGGCGAGCCAGACTGTCCTGCCCCACCCCCACTCGTCCCTCTCTGGCCTGAGGGCTACCCAGGCGGAAAACGAACACCCAGGCCCTCCCCCAGAGCAGTACTTCCGACTGACCACCAAGAGCTCAAGATCAGTGAAACAGGCAGAAGCAAGTGCAGAAGTGACAGAAGGGATCAATGGGGGCCTGGATGAGGCGCTGGTACATGGGCCTCTTCATTAATGCGATTGACATCCAGCCGACAGCAGGTCCAAGCAGCCGCCTCGTCTGCAGTCACTTCGGCCCTCTCCCTCCCAAGGCAAGAGGGGGAGGCTGCCTGTCCAGGATGACCAGGAAAGCCCTGCCACTTACTAAAAGGCAGGGACTCCATATTCTAAGCATCATCCTTAACTCCTCTCCATTCATGCTACAAAGTATTGAAAGCTAGATCATAATTTGATGATAAATGTTGATAATGAGAGGGCCAGACCCCGCAGATGGAATGCCCACCCTGTACTGCCTTCTGTCTTGAGTCAATATGAAGATGGATGTTCATCCCCAGGCAAATTTTGATGAAATAGTTGTGTCAGTAGAAAGACACTAATGCCAGCGGGAGTCACTCCTGCTTGCTGGCTTGCGTTCCGCTTCTCCACACAGCAGCTGGCTCCAGGAGGGGCTTCCAACTCTAGCAGCTCCTGGCCAATCTGTGCATTTCTCCATTCAAGGCCTATGTGCAAGAAAATGTCAGGGGAATCGTGGGCTGGCAGGGAGCTGCCTACTCACTCCCCAGCTGACAGGGAATACAACTCACAGACAAATCTGGGAGACGTTTTTGCTGCCATCCTTAGCAGCATACTTGTCTTTTGCTTCCATGAAAAAGAAAATTAGCAGAGAGAGGTTGGAACCATCTCTACCCTTGTTAGCGGGTGGCACGTGGGCTGGGCTTGCCTGTGTGGAAGGTATTGCCACCTGAAACTGTTAGGACTTCTTCAGAATCTCATTTCTTACCTCTTTTCCTACAGAAAGTCAAGCCCCAAAGTTCAGGTTTAGCTTTGTTTCGCTGCTGCATTTCTAACACCTAGATATTAATTTATTTCCTCTTTTGCTTCATTCGTTCATTCAACAAACAGCTACTGCTATGCGACAGGACTCTGTGGTACATGGGTGAACCAGTACACATTCAAGTGGATTTTGGAGAACTAGAGGTAATCGGTAAGTTTTGGCTAGAGTAAGACAGTAACTGCCCTGGAGGAAAGAGCAAGGTAAGGTTTGTAGAGGAGAAAGATTTCGGTTTTCAGTGGAGAAGATAGCCGTGAGTCAAGCCTGTGGGATGTCAGGAGTGAACCCCCAGCTTGGAGGGGAGAGGAGGTGTTTCTAGGCACTGCGTGGCCAGTGCCCGTAGCTTCAGACAGAAGTGTACTTGCTTTATTTAAGTAACATAGGTGAGCGGCTGGGATGGAGTGGGGAGAATGCTTGCACGATTCCATTAGACTAATGAGTCTAAAGCTTCCTGGGATCCCCTTGCCCCCTCTCCCACCACATGGAGAGAGTCCCTAGCAGGGATAAACTAAACAGATCCTCTGAGGTCCACAGAACCAGCCAAGCCCAAAAGTAACTCCTGCTTAGCATCTTTGCAGTGCTTTGGGACACATCACTTTTTAAAGTCACTCGTCCATGGCAGTGTCCTGATTAGACACTAAAGCCACAGTTCTGGGACCGGAAGGGAGTCACCCACAGTGGGGTGAGAAGAATACCTGTGGGCCGCCTGGGACCCAGGAACTCCAACCTCGTTCAGAATGAGGCCCAGAATCCATCTCTGCCAGGGAGGCTGCAGAGCTGACAGGTGAGAAGGAGCCTTTCGAATTTGCAATTTTCAAGTGTCGAAAGGATGTTGTGCCACTCCTCTGACGTTCAGGGTCGGAGACAGGTCCTCCCGTTCCCATCAACACGTCTGCTGCGTGCTAGCGGCCTTTGTACACTCACCTTGGCGACCCCATGGAGGAGAAGACTAATTCCGTGCCAGCTGCAGCAGCCCCCCAAGAACCAGCTTGCTCTTCAGTTCCAAAGGTGGCCTCACAAATCAACAGGCTCTTTGAGCGCCTTGCTTCCAGGTGCTGGGGGAGGGATCAGGATGGCCTGTTCCCTGAAAGGCAGCTAGTCAGGCAGTGCTTCAAGTCAGCTGTCCCACTGCATTCCGTGTCAAAACAAGACAAGGTGCGGGGTGCAGACTCCTCATATTCCCAGCTGGGCACGTGTGGCCCACTACTCACACTTACTCATGTAGCAAAACTAAGACTCTCCTGTGCACGGCATTTTTGAGGCAAAGGCAGTCAGTGAGGGAGGCAGACCCCAGCTCACCGAGAGCCTTCTCCTGAGGGCGAAGGTACGTACTGTTGGACTAACTTCAAAGCACGATTTCTGAAATCATTAGTGCAGGTAGGGAATCCATCAGAATTGTGACAAAAATTCTGACCCCAGGTCAGAGGGTGGGGTGCACAGTCCTGAGCAGGTGCCACTTCTACACAGCGAGGGCCAGAATCAGAGTGCGTCCCGGTTTCAGTGTAAAATGCCCCTCAGAGGTTCCTATGCTTGAACATTTGATTCCCAGCCAGTGACATTGCTTGAGAAGGTTCTAGAAGCTTTAGGGTAAATATAGATAACGGCTGGAGGAAGTATATCACTGTGGGATAGGTCTTGAATTTTGATAACACAGCCCAATTCCATGTCCTCAACCTTGTTTCTCCCCTCTTCCCCCATATATATAAATATAGCAGCCAGCTTCCCTGTACTTGCCGCCACGTCTTCTCTGCCCGCCACCCTGCCATGATAAACTCCCTCTGGAACTGTAAGTCAAAATAAAGAACTTTTTCTCCCTTGGGTTTCTTGGGTCAGAATATTTGATCGCAACAGAAGGGTAACTGGAACAGCATGTCTGAAGTTTAGTGAATGGTGGATGGTGAAGGCCGAGTCACTCAGCACCTTGTCTGCATAGCCAACAGTTGAGGTTCCATCCTAGGGCTGCTCAAACTGTCATCATGTCCCCCCACAAAATTCATTTACATTAATGGGCCATTAAGTGGAGATATAAATGCCCCCAGTGGCACAAGAAGAAGGTGGGATAGTTTTATCCCTTCTCAAGAGAGGAGCATTGGCACCTGTAGTCGTGTGTTTTGATTAATAACTGAGAGGCGCGGGCTGATCTGGACTACACCGCTAGTAGTTTTCTTTGCAAACGCAGCTGTAGTTTTCTTTGTAAACAAGAAAGGTCTGTAGAGAAGTCAAGTCCCAGGGTGAAAGCAGAAGAGGGCCACACCAAGGGTAGCTCTCAGCTCTAGGTGGGGGCACTTGAGAGGAGTGGGCGACGTGGGGTGCAGGAGCCACTGGCTGATGGAAGCAGAGAAATGTATACCTCCTCTGAGACACAGCAGCCAGTGGGGCTGCCGCAAGCCGCCCAGGAGCCCAGTGGCGGGGGTTTGGACTAGGAGGAGCAAGGAGGCTGGGGTGTTGGGAAGAGATTTAAATTTAAGCTGCCTTCATGCAGTTTGGATATGGAATATTCAAGGACTGCATGCTGAAGGACTTGGTCCTCAAATGGTGCTGCTGCAAGGTGGTAAGCCTCCAGGAGGCGGGGCTTCCTAGGTGGTCCTAAGATCACGAGTGGCATGTGCCTGAAGGAGGTTCTGGGACTCCACCTGCGCAGCTTCACTCCACCGACCACTCTCACCATGACAGAGGCCCAAAGCAATCATTCACGGACTGGGAACTCCAGAGTAGTTCTCTTGGAAAGTTAATCATTTGAGGTATTTTCTTACAACAACATGAAGCTGGATGATACAGTCCTGAGCTACAGATGTCTTCCCAGGCCCTGCTCAGTGGTGGAGCTGTGTGTGGCAGCTTCTGAAGGGCGCAGGAGGCTCATTTCTTCAGCAGCACTGGATGAAGTTCTGTGGCCTCCTGCCTGAGAGCAGCCAGCATTGATGTACCATGCTGGAGGGGGTCTGTCAGCCCCAGTCACACTCTGAGTGGCACCGGCCCAGGGGATATGTCTGCAGGCTTTCAAAGCAGCCAGAACCAGAGCCATCCCACACTGTAGTCCTGAACCCGAGTCAGGAAAGGCAGGGGTGGGTCATCAGTGTTGTCTTCCACTCAAGCCGCTGGGCTAGGGCTGATGGTAGGTAGGCATCAACAGATAATTAACTAAACCTATCTCTCTTCAAAGAGACCACTCCTCGGGCACAGTGTGGCCTCCCTTGGCTCTCACATGGCCTGATCTGCACTAGTCAGTTTTGACCAAGCCGTGCCATCAAAGCTGTGTGTGGCTCACTCCAGGAGTCTCAGCGCTTGGGAAGCTAAGGCAGCAGGATAGTCATGAGTTCCAGGCCAGTCTGGGCTATAGAGTGAGGTCTGATCTTTAAAAAACCAAGCAAACCTGTGTTCAGAGGTCCTTTGCTTAGCAGGCTGTCACCTCCAAGGAGCCCTCAGACTTTGTCAGGAATATTTTCCACTGCACACCACAGAAATCTCTCCTGCAGGACTCCCTGCATGACCTCAGAATCACAGACCCAATCATGTTTTCCTCTGGCTCGGCTACAGGAAGGCTCAGGCCTTTACACAGTAGACTTCCAGGCTGATCTTACCCCTTATACTCTGCAAGATTACTCAGTGCCAATCCAACCTCATTTTTATTTCCCTGCTCTTAGTGTATTTTTGCCTGGACTTCATCTGTTTATTTTATTGATTTGTGTGTGTGTGTGTGTGTGTGTGTGTGTGTGTGTGTGTGTGTGTAAATTGCCACAAATCCCCTGTGAAATGAGGCAGCATTAAACATGCTCTGCCTGGAGGTCTGAGACAATTCAAGAGTCTGAGCAAGGATGCATATATCCTCCACTGCCCACAGACAATACCCTCTTAATACTACCTGACCTCCCCTCTCCTGCCTGCCTCATGGTAGATACCATGCTGGGAATTCTGACCCAGTATGGTAGGATAGATGAATGGCCTGCTCAGCCCTTTGTGTCTAGAAGCATCTGAGCCCCTTGCAGTGCCGGCACGGAAAGGTCTGTAGGCACTGTTAGCCTGCCCATGGTTGTCATCCAAACAGAGCCCTGAACTTTTCTGAAAGAAGTCCTAACAGCCTGCAGGATGGTCTCCCCATGTACAACATAGTGCTAGATTACCACCCCGAGGCTACCAGACAAAGAAACAGGCACAACTACCATCAATCCCAGACCAGGAAAGAAGTTCAGTGTCCTCTTTATATCAGGTAGCATGAGCACTACCTAAAAGCAATGGTTTGGTTAATTCTGGAACAGAAGAGGGTCCTGATTCTTGAATAGGTCTGCATAAAACCTCCGGGAGGGTATATCCCAGTAGCCAGCATGGTGTGGGGTTGCTGTCCACTAACACCCCAACTATAGTTCTATGCGAACCCCTGCCTGATGTCACATTGGTTTTCCATGTCATGAGCAATACAGAATGAGAGTGTGCTAGAAAGGAAGCTGGTGGACCGTTCCCTCCTAGCAGTCACTGGCCTCCCCAGTGCGTGTGTGCTCATGACCACACATACCTAGAGGCCTTGAGCCACTCCTGGTTCCCACCATAGTGAAAGAGATGGAGATGGCTAAGTCCATCTCCTAAGTGTAGATTCCATCAGGCATCAAGGGGTTTAGCGGTTCCACTCCTCACCCCCTCAGCACACCAGAGCTCACAGGACTGGGTCAGAGTGAGATCCCAAGATCCACTCCAGAAATAACTCTTCAGCTGGTACGGCAGCACCTCAGGAGACGACGAAGGTGGATGGTCAGTTTGGGCTAGCCTGAGCAATACAGCAAGAACCTCCCCCTTATCCTCCCCAAGAAGACAGAAGTAATGACTTCCCACGGTTCCTGGGAATAACATCTGAAACCTAATAAAAGCCTCACATTAGCTAACAGTGAGGCCACGCAGACTGACCAAAGCACCAGTCACTAAGCTGGGAAGCCTCTGACTGTTTTCATCACTCAAATCACTTTTAAATGTCTTTTAGTAAAACTCAGCAACTGAATTTGTTATTGCTAGTAAGTGCAGTGTATTTAGGTAACAAAATCTTCACAAAGATGCACACCAATGAGTGATCAGAATTTGAGGCAGTGGCCCTCCCCCTGCAGGACTAGGAGCCATCAAGCCACCACCTCTGTGAAGAAGAAACAAAGAGACAAAAACACCTTTTCTCAAGATTTATTTCCTTTAGGCACAGTGTGGTCTGTAACCCCTGCTGCGTGTGGCAGCAGGAAGTAGATAATCTGTCAGGAGTCTGTTTGCTTCTTTTAATTCTCTTAAACCTCCATGAATAAGGGTCTGGTCCTTGAAGTCAGTATTATGTATGAGGATGAAGTTATCATCTCTTCACCTGCTAGTGTGCTATTGGTGATGGAGAGGAGATTCTATAAGAAAAAGAGGAGAAGGGATGCAAAATACCAAGTACATCCATAGTTTCTCCACATTATTTGATTATCACTACAGTCTCATGAAGAAGTTGCATTTCCATTTACTATAAGAAAGCTCCTATTTGGAGAGGTCAAACATTCACCAAGTGAACGTAGGCTTGAAAGTAAAACCCAGGTTTACATGCTGCTTTCCTCTGTTCTGCTCTGTCAATGCAACTGACTTCAGCACCGTGGACAAAGACAAGCGCCTGCCTTCTGGGTGACCAGGAGGGGAGGCAGCCGGGTAGGAGTACTCCCTGAGTCTCTGGGAAGACAGAAATGCCTGCAGTTGTAGGAAATGGGGCAAGGAAGGGCTGACCACCATAACCCTGTGCTCACCTTAATATTGGGCTCCTTAGAATCAAGCCTACCCCTTTGTCATATCAAGATAGGGCCACCACATTCCTACATATCAGCCAGAGGTTTTATAAAGTGAGAACGAATTGACATGTGGAAAGTTATATGGGCTCCATAAAAGTCCACTCTGAAGGAAACAGCTATAATAGGCAAAGCCCCAAAACCCAGAGACCTAACCAGCAGGTGTTTGCTTCTTATACATGGACCTCGGGATTCCTAGCTCCAAGAATGATGCTGGTACCCACCTTCTTTTCTCCTCATGCTTGGCCACCTCCTAGTGTAACTTCTACAGCTCCAGTGTTTGTCCGCAGCACCCAGAGAGATTTTCATGAGCTGAGTGTGGAATTGCACACATCACTTTTCTGCTGGTCACAATCCAGACCAAGACTGCAGAGAAATCTAGCTGGAAGTACAGGAAAGGAGATGGGTCTTGGCAAACCTAGAGCAGAAGTTTCTCCCTCCTGTACAAAACTGGGAAGCCACCCCAGGTGATTGACAGACAGAAATTAGAGATAGATAGATAGATAGATAGATAGATAGATAGATAGATAGATAGATAGATAGATGATAGATAGGACTTAGATAGAGTCCTGTCTGCATTCTAATTCAGCCCCTGGAATGTTTTGACATGGAAATTAGGACTCTGAATAACAAGGGAAAGAACAGGTTCACACATCTTCAGTGAGATAGAATGCATGGGCCCAAGTGTGTGAGATTTAGTCTGTTTTCAGGAGCACCTTGGCCGAGAGTCCATCAGTTGCCCAGGGACACCAGTGTTCTTCAACCCTCCCATCCTCTTGATCAGGTCTCCTTTATGAGTCAAGATGGCCACCAACAGTTCCAGGAGCACCTTCTCAGTGAGCCCAAGGTATTTTGGTCTTTTTCTCAGTAGAAGTCCTATGATGGACTGATGATGACTTTGTGTTAAGGCATTTTCCCCCAAGTCTGATGACCTGAATTCGATGTCAAAGGCTCAGGTAGTGGAAGGAAAGAAGTGACTCTTGCAAGTTATCCCCTTACTTCTACATGTTGTCTGCATACAACACACACACACACACACACACACACACACACACACACACACACATTGAATTTAACAAATTTAAGTCCCAGTTTGTCCTTTTGTCCTGGCTTGAGCCCATGCCTATCCCCAGGTCAACCATGCTACCAGAAAGATGGTGTCCTCAAGTAGCCCAGGCCTGGGTCCTGGTCAACTCTGAATCTGGGGAGATCTGTTCCACACAGTGCACATAAACTCAAGTGAGACAGGAGCTTCCCAAGGCCATCAGGCTGCTATCCCACAAGGGGGTGTCTTTTTTACAGCAACACCCTGCTTTTCTGGTACAAAATTGTCTGCATTTTGGGCTGGAGAAGTGGCTCAGGGGTTAAGCCTCTGCCTTGCAGGCAGAAGGTCCTGAGTTCGGATCTTAGACCCCACGTATAGACCCCACCTAGACGTATAGGGCGGAAGCGGGGGCGGCCTGAGTTTCTGGTCCTGGTAGGGAGGAGCCTGTGAATCCTGGGGCAGAGTAAACAAGGAGGTGGAGGCGTCCATGGTGGTTCCCGAATTCACCCAGGGTTCTACACATACACACACACACACACACACACACACACACACACACACACACATGCACAATTGAATAAAAGATTTTTTTAAAAAATTGTCTGCATTTCATGTTACTGTTGCTGTCATGAATACATGATCCCAAACATTTAGGGGAACAAAAGGACTTTTGGTGTACATTTTTGGATAATAGTCTGCTGTGGTAGGAGAATTATGTTATTGTTAGTAGCTGAGGGAATTGGCCACACTCTGTCCCTAGATCCCACGTCCAACACTCAGACCCAGAAATGGGGTCACCACGTGAGTGATGGCCGAGAGAGTGGCAGTGACCAAAGCATGCCTTCTAGCTTGTCAATCTGCCAAATTCAACCAGATCTCCACCTTATCCACCTGTCCAGGGAATGATCCCACCCACCGGGCTGGGTCTTCCCGCATTAAATAGATTACCTTTTACAGGCTTGCTCAGAGGCATGCCTGACTAATTCTTCATAGGTGTACCTAAAAGTTTAGTTCTCGATTGTTAAGTTGTCACTCAAAGAAAAACTGATACGGAGGAAGTCTTGCACCAGGCAGGCAAACCTCCATCCACCAAGCCCTTCCCAGAAACATTCCTGTACACTATCTGCACAAGTTGGCGAGATTTGAGAACCAGCACTCTCAGACCTGTGGAAGCAGAAGGCGCCCTCCTCACTCGGCCACTGGAAGTCCTCCAGATCCTCCCTGGCCATTGCTGGTCATGTGATAACACAACTCTCCAGGCTCCCATCAGTAGGTCAGTCACTCACGCGGTGACCCCGTCTCTGGGGTCTGAGTGTTGGACGGTAGGATCCAGGGACACAAACCCGGCAGCTTCATCCCCATCCCTGGCAGCAGAATGGGCTGTCAGGCTGGAAGAATTTGGTCTCTTGGGCGGGGTCTCAGCTGTCAGACTGAAAGAAGCTGGTCTCTTGGGCGGGGCCTCAGCTGTCAGACTGAAAGAAGTTGGTCTCTTGGGTGGGTCCTCAGCTGTCAATCTGGAAGAGTCTAGCACAACTGCATCGAAGCAGACGAAGTTAACGGAGGAGACCTGGGTCTTACCAGGAGTTTCTGGCTCTTTCCTCGACCCGCATTGTAGATCATTCTGCCTCTTCCTCAATACATCCAACGTTAACTTGAAGCTGCTCTGTGCTAGTCCTTGGTGCCCCAAGGCATCAGTCTGTAGGGGCTTCTGCGCCAAGCAACGCAGATGAATGGCACCCAGGAGCCAACCCCCCCCCCCGTGCCCCTGGAGGCTGGCAGCATGGCCTCTGGTGTGGTGGGTCTGCTTTCCTCCGCTCTGCTCTGGGTCTACAGCTGCCATCTGCCGCGCCTTCCCGTATCTGGCCCCTTCACATAGATTCCATCGGCAGCTTTGCCTCACCCCCATGGACTTCTGTCTTAATTCAAAATTCTGGGCATACGAACATAATGTATGTAAACAATCTCTTCTCCACCAAGACAAACTTCCCCAAATTACCCAAAGAGGTTCCCCCTAAAATGACCGAAGGACAGCAGTGATAGTTGTCACTTCTCCAGCATCCGGATAACTATTCCAAGTATTCCATGGCAGAATCCCATGCACCAGTTTGCCTTCCGGAGAAAGCAGAAAGGTTGGGGCCAGATTGGGATAATGGTCTTCTTGCTGTTTCCCAAAATGAGATTGTTGGACACACTGTGTCAGCTCAAATTCTCCATTCTCTTAAGGAAATACCTGAGGTAGGGTTCCTCGAAAAGAAGATATATTCATTGATCTCATGGTTTTGGAGGCTCTACCAAGGCTCCTTGGCAGACAGCACCGTGATACAAGCCTGTGCAGGGGGAAAAAGCCTATGGCAAGACCGGAAGTCAGCCCGAGAAGGAATCAAGCTTCTCCAAACATCTTGCTCTCATTGGAACTCAGGGTCACACCAGAATACCGTAACCCCTGCTGAGAGAGGCACCCCAGTGACCCAGTCACCTTGTCCTAGGCCTCACCTCTTGAAGGTCCCATCAAAGTATTTCATGTCCGTATGCCTAATAGGTCTGGACAAGATGCTTTTCCCCAGTACTTCATTACTTAACTGTGTTTTGCAATTGAAAGAGGCAATATTGTGTCTCAGCTTTATTTAACTTTTTCATGGAGGTTTTGCTTGGCTAGCAGCATCTTAGGACACATTTACCAGGACATGGGTTTATGAACTGTCATCCTGGGAACCGAGTGGCTCTCAGGGGATGTATGTCAGTGGTGATAACTGGCCTTTGCCTCTGGAAGAGGTTGGGGAACAAAAAGAACTTCCAAAGAAGATGCTATGTAGTTGCTATTAGCAGAAAGTATTTTGTTTGCCTGAGTTAGAACAAGTTATTTGTCACCACTGGTGGCATTTCTGGGAGCCAGCCAAGTGTCAGGCAGGGGTGCTGGAGTCTACACACCTTGGAGTGGATTTCATTTCTGCCGCACAGGAGCTGTGTAGCCTCGCCCAGTTTGCTTGCCCCATCTGAGCCTCAGCCTGTCACAGGAAGGCTTTCTGTGAGGATCGACTGACACCAAGCAAGGAACAAGCAGTGTCCAGTAGACAGAAGTGCCCACCCAGCAGCTGGGAACAGTGAAGATCATGCTCAGGGCTCAGGCACTATCCTGAGCGTGGCAGGCAGAGGCAGTTCCCGTCCCTTCTCATTGTTCCTCCCCTCTTCTCTAGGGCTTAGAAACGCTCTGGAAACTTCCTGAAGGTGCTGCCCTGACTTTCCTGCCCTCTTGTGGCAGTTCAGGTGATGGCATGTGGCCATGATTCACTGCCAGCTCCTTCCAGCCTACACGCCATCTTCCCGCATCTCCCTGGGGACATTGTTGCTCTCACACCACTCGGCCCCAACGGGCCTCACGGGGATGATGCACAGGCTCCGCCGTTTGCAGACACTCACTCTGTCCTTAAGGTCACCCTCTATGATATGTCACCCAGAGAGCAAAGCCTCACTCTCTATTCTATCAGTCTGTTTCTGTCTGCATCTGTCATCGGTGATTGCGTTTGAATGGCTTCGTCTCTGTTTTAAATAAAAGATTTATGCCTTAGCTGTCAGAGCTTGACTTTATTTGAAAATTTAATCTTGTTTCTAGAAGTCTAGATTAACTTATTAGATTTGGGCGCCCCTCGTGTGACTCCAGGAGAGAGGAGGAGGCGCCTGCTCTCCGCACACACCACTGCAAGCTTCGCCAGGAGACAGCCGAAGTGTGTCTCCCCCAGTGCATCTGTACTCTGCGTCTCCAGTGGAGGTGGTGCCCTCCTGCCCAGTGCATCTGGGCACTGTCTCTGATGGAGAGTGATGCCCCCTCCCAGTGACTCTGAGTACTGTGTCTGTAGGGGAGGTGGCACCATCTCTCCCAGTGCATCTGTACACCATGTCTCCGGGAGGGTTTCATGCATCCTAGATCACCAGAGCAGCTACAGAGCTTCAGTTTGTGTCCACTGCAAGGGCCTTATATCAAACCTACCCTTCCCTCAGCTTGTGAGGGCTGAGCAAAGTGTTCTGGCCTTCCTCCCATTTGGGTCATACCTTCCACCCTGAGACCTCTCACCCTGATGCTTACATCATAGGGTGAGGTCTCGGAATTGAGTCTGCTGTGTGACCCTAGGTGTTGGCTACTTCTCCGACCTCTTTAGAAATCTCCTCTGAAAGTTGAAGGTATAGGACTGGAATGATGGCTCAATGGATAACGTACTTTCTGTGTAAGCATGAGGATCTGAGTTCGGATCCCCAGTGCCCACATAAAAAATTGTGTATGGCTGCATGTCTATAACCACAGCATCTGAGAGTGGATGAAGAGCGACCCCCAGAGCTTGCTGACCAGCCATTCTAGCTGAAACAGTAAAGTCCAGAAAGACAGAACCTGGCTCAAAAGTAAGCTGGACAGCAATAGAGGAAGACGCCTGACATCAATTTCTGCCTCCACATCGCTAATGTATACTTGTACATACATGTGCGCACACACATACACTCCGCATAAACACACACACGTTAAGTAAACTAATAAAAAAAGAGATGGCGGTATCCCTTTCTCAGGTTTGATGCATCTTTTGCAAAGCAAGAAAATGTGAGGGAGGTTTTAATCTGCTCCTAGTACAGAACACATAGCCTCAACTCAGCACAAGTGGGGGAGGGTAGGAAGTGGGGGGAGGCACACATGGCTCCAGGTAGAAGGGCAGCTACTCCCATTCAGGGAGCCCGAGATCCTGGACCTATCAGCTCTCACAAGTC
Source organism: Typhlomys cinereus (assembly GCA_023101885.1). Lineage (NCBI taxonomy): Eukaryota > Metazoa > Chordata > Mammalia > Rodentia > Platacanthomyidae > Typhlomys > Typhlomys cinereus. The sequence goes on along the minus strand of JALPQD010000362.1, from coordinate 1,731,126 downwards.
CCTTACCTATCAACAGCTGAAATTTGGAGGAGATGGTAGAACCCCACTGGGAACACCCGAGGGCAGCTCTAGTCTGCTGCATCTGGGGGTACCGGGCTTGAGGAAACAGGCTCAAAGGGAGGCGTAAGCTCTCCAGGACACAGGAGAGTCAGGGCCAACCAAGCTGGAGTCTGGGCTGCCCCTCCACTAGCCACTCTTTCTCCCCTAGGGCTGCATTGTGGTCCCCACCTCATTCACATACTCAAGGCCCAGACCCAGAGAGAAGAGAGCCAGGAATTAAGAGGTCAAAAGGTTAATAGGCTCTAGGCCGGCCATGGTCCCACGGGACAGTGTCCCAGAAAGGCAGCGGTCCACAGGCCAGTGCAGAGACTCCCAACGAACCTGTCTCGCGCTGGACCCTGGACGTCCGTACTCCAGAGCCCTGACTTAGCCGCCCGCGTGTAGCCACCTAGCCCAAGTCTTTGTTTTGACCGCTAAAGCCCAGCCTTGTTCTCTTTTCCTTTCCTTTGCCCTTGGGGTTCCCGGCGCCTTCAGCCCCTCGCTTTCCCGCTGCTCTTACGCCATCTGCTGATCAGTGATAGGATAGCAGCAAGGTCCTCGCCGGCAAACCACGTTCTTCAGGCAACCCGAGCCCATGCAACAACTGTTCCTCAGCTGCAAGAACGTGTGCACACACAGGCATACGAATGCACATGCCCGGGTGCACACACAGGTGTGACGAATTCAACAAGAGATACAAACTGAGGTGATGTCTCACCATTGCTTCGTTGCTCTTCCCCGGGCCCAAACTTGCCAGTGAACCTCGATCTTGACACAAACACTTCAGTTAGGCTGAGGCTTCTTCACACCACAGGGGTTGGGTCTCCTTAGCCTTGCTGCCACCCTGTCCCAGTGGGATCTAGCTAGCTTTCATGGGGCAGATGCCAGACCACACTTCTCTTCTAGAGATTTTACTGGCTCTCACCCTCCAGGGTGCTCAGTGGAAGCAATATTCTGCCAGGTCAAAGTTCACCCCTCACACTCAGGTGTGATGCCTGGCACCCCTCTACACAGCATCAGGCTACCCAGTCTTCTGGGCCAACAGATAGCAATGCCATCTCAAAGAACCACCTTTGAGATGATCTCTGCAGCCCAGTACTGAGTGAGGTCATGCATCGCTTACTCTGTGGTTTAGCAAAACAGCTCTGAGGGAAGGTCAGCTGCCTGAGCCTCAGGAGGAGCTGTCATTCAGCCAGTCTGTCCAAAGAGAGGAAACACCGGCTTTGGTTTTCCAATTTGAAGGTGCCCCCAGGCTCTGGGGCACACGTGCCGGGCCTAGAAATGGATAGGGAGGATCGTCTGCGCACAGCTCTTGAAGGATGTAGAACTAGGAGCACGCAGGAGTGCCACCATCCACCCGGTCCAGGCTGCAGACATTCTCCGGGCTCACAGTGTCCTTATTTGAAATCTGGGTATTTTTTATCTTAGATATTTTGTGTTCTTTTTAAAAATAATGTGTTAATGAAAACAGGACTATGGCAGACCTTTCAAATATCCACGTTCATAGCAGCTTCAATCAAACTTGCCAGAAGGAAACCATAGGTGAATAGGAAAGTGAAGTGTGGAACAGAATACAATGCAGAATTACTTGGGTCTGAAAAAGAAAGAAACCTAACACACTGCGACATGGATGAGTCTTGGAGATATTGTGCTAAGTAAAATAAGGCAGTCAGTGATATGATTCCATTTGCCACATTTGTATCTGTGGGTGTCATTGACGGCCCATTTATTAACATCTGGTAGCCAGCTTGTAGTGCTCCCAGCAGGCAATGAAGACTTTAAGACTTGGCCATATTCTCTAAGCTTTTTGCCATGGAAGGGAAAAGATCTCAAGAGGCACCACATTTCCCTGAGAGACTATTGAGGGTTAATTCTGATGGGAGGAGGGATGCTTTCCATAGTGTACCCACAGATTCATAATTCATGCTCCATTAAGTGCTCAGGCACTTGCCATTAAAACCAACCTAGATGAAACTCAGGGGACCACATGTGCAAAGAGACATGAGAATAGAAGAGAGGTTGATAAGGAAGAAAGGGTTGTCATAGAACGCAGAAGAGGGATGGGATTGGGGATTAAGGTGTAAAACTATCAATTTACTGTATTCATGTATGAAATTTTAAGAGAATAAAAATATCTCCAGGAAAAAAAAGAGTTGGGTCATATGCATGGGACGGAGTACCAGGTTAGGAAAGGAGAAAAAGTCGGCAGTTGGAGGTGGCGTGTGCACATGCTTCGTGTACTGCGATTGCGGTGAGTCTCAAATGACCTTGGTTCTAGCCTCACTAGCTGCTTCCTAGCCCATACCATGTGCACTGCTACACCGTGCCTCCTCCTGGGGCTGAACTGCAACCCTCTGAAACCATGAGTCAAATGAAGTCCTTCTTTGCATCAGCTGCTTCTGTGGGATAGTTTGTCATGGTTGCACTAATACAAGGCTTCTGTGTAGTCTACATTTAATATACCCCATCAGTTGGATGCTAGCAAGATAGTTCAGCAGACAAAGACACTTGCCATGGGAGACTGATGATGACTTTGATCCCTGACATGCGCATGGAGGTCAAGGAGAGAAATGGCTCCCCAAAGTTGTCCTCTGACTGCCATGCACACACCGTGGCCTTTATGCTCACATATACCTCACATACAATAACATAAAATACATTTTAAAATACCTCATTCTGACACCTTGGTAGCTGATGCATTTTGGGTTTTGTCTCATTTGTTTTGTGATGGTGCACTCCTAAGTTTCATGCATGAGTCAAGTGCTTCCCCCCTCACCCTAATGTAACCCTCATCTTCCATCTTGGCCTCAGCTCACAGACCGTGAAGCTGGATATAAGGAATGAGAGGGGCTTAGGGAGCTGCCCAAGGTCACCTGGAAAATATGAATGAGCCGGAAATTCACAGAATAAACCTGGCTCTCAACTCAGGGCTGAGTCCCAAAAAGCCCCCCGCCGCCTGCCCGCCTGCCTGCCTGCTGCCTGCCTGCTGCCTGCCTATCCCATGCTCTGAAGGACCTGCCTTCCTACAGTCTGTGTTCCTTGCATGGAGTCTCACACCACAAGGAAGGGCTCAGTGATCTAGAATCCCAAGAGGCTCAGCCACCTGGAATTCTGGGACGATGGATGTCACATCTGATCCCACAGAGAGCAGCAGGCTGTAGGAGGTGAAGTAGGTGTCTAAAGTCGTGTTTTGCTTGTCTCTGATCAGGACGTCACCTGTCACCTATCTAACTCTCCTCCTACCTCGGCCACAGAACCAGAGTCCAGTTGGGCCTCTCTCTGCACAGTACAACACCCACCCGCCACCATCTGGTTGCTGCGGTCCCTGTGGTTCTTACAACCTCTGCTTCTGGGAACACAAGACTCTCCAACGCACCCCTTGTGGGCAACGTACAGGCTAAGCTTGGCCTGAGGACCCCGGCCCATCCATGTGACCCCTTTGCATATGGCACAAACTTTTCAGCTGTCACCACTGAGTGAGCTTGAGTGAATCTCCAGCTTCAAGCTCCAGCCGGTGAAATTCAACTGTCACCCAAGGAGAGAACGGACAGGAATGTGCTCATCACCTCACACTTCAGACAGTTGTGAGGGGTGATCTTGTGAGCCATTAAGAGAGCCATGTGCACAGCAGGATGCGTGAACCCCACTACACAGCCCCCCCTAAGTCACAGTCGAAGTCTCCAGAACTCCTGGGAATAGTGCTGGCTATTGAAGGCTCTCTGCATACAGGCAGGACAGCCCAACCCCAACAGCAGGGAGGATGTAAGGAGGAAAGGAGGAGATGAGGGAGGGAACCGCGGGCAGGGACCCATTAAAAAAAGGATAGATAGGGGCTGGAGAGGTGGCTCAGGGATTAAGCCTCTGCCTTGCAGACGGAAGGTCCTGAATTTGGATCCTAGATCCCACGTATAGACGTCAGGCGGAAACAGGGGCGGCCTTCGTTTCTGGTCCTAGTAGAGCAGAGCCTGTGAATCCCGAGGCAGAGTAAACAAGGTGGTCCATGGTGGTTCCCGAATTCTCCCGTGGTTCTACACACACACACACACACACACACACACACACACACACACACTCACACACACACATACACATACACACACACACACACTCACACACACACACACACATACACATACACACACACACACACACACACGCACAATTGAATTTTAAAAAAAGAAAGGATAGACAAGAAATAAGTCACACCTAAATTATGGCCATGGCTAAGCATCTTCTGTATATAATATCTTTATTTCCAAGCAAGGAGGTAAAGGCTCAGAGATGTCAAGAGACTTGCACAAGGTCACACAGCAGGCCAGGCAGTGCTGTGGATCCCGTCCATGTCTTCCTACCCACTTTCAACAGTTCTCAGAGTTTGTAACTAAACTTGGGTCTCAGGAGTGACTTGCGAGATGCAGGAAGGGACACTGACTGTTTCTCTTCGGTGGTCTGCCTTATAGGGGCAGCCGAAACAGATTGGTGGAAAGAGAGAGTGTCTTCCTCCACCTCACAGACCTGGGTACCACACGTCCCTCCCCAGCACTGGGACCTGGCTCATGGAGGGGTTGCTGCCACTGGCCCCTTCACTATCATTAACCCCACGCTGTTCTGGCCTCCATCCATTCCTTGGGATACACTCTGGCCAGGAGTTGGAGTCCACACAGCAGCTTTGCCAGGTAGATCTGTCCCTGGGATTCAGGCAGAGACACACAGATGCAAAGCCCCAAGAACCGGAGGACAACGGCTGAGAGCACAGCCCCACCTCGTTCTTTCTGAGCCCTCTGGGGTGCTTACTGCCTTGTGTCTTTCCCAAAAGCAGCTGTCTTGCTCAGGTCAGCCAGAGTCTCAGTGCTGGAGGCCCCATCCACAAGCCTTAGCCTGGCGGCTCAGCCAAGCCCAGCCAGAGAGATGGATACCAAGGGTTCAGGCCTCGAAGGACAAGGAAAACAGGCGCCTTTCTTTCATCTGCAATGAGACAGAACTTAAGGGAGATTTATGTAGCTTATGGTTCTGGAAAGGATATAGTCCATTATGGCAGAAAAGGTATGGTGCGTGACAGAAGCTCAAGGAGGTTCAGATCACAGACATCAGCACAGAGAACAGAAAGAGCAGGAGGAAAACTGCAAGACAAAGGAGGTAAGGCGCCAGTGACCACCTACCCCTATCTTCTTCCTAAAGCAAGCATTTATGTTGGCCATGGAAAGTGGGTCACCTTAATAAGGATAGGAGATATGGACAAGTCCACTGTGGTGGAGACCCCATTCAGACACAGAGAATGATGTGAAATGGTGCCAGTCTTTTAAGTGATTTTCATTCTCATTAGCTAATTAAACTTAGATTCATTGGTGCATTTATTCTCAGAATCTTTCTTGAGTGTCGTTCCAGTGTTAACTTTAGTTTCTTGGGATTGATCCAGGCAAGAGAAGTGGTTTACCGGTCCAGTCAGAATGAAGCATCGTGGGTAGGTCCCGACAGTTTCCCATTTTCATGGTAACAAATTCACATGCAGAATTTGCTTTATACTGTAGAATACTGACTTCCATGACAACTTGATTTATGCATGAATATTGCAGTATTTCCATATAGTAAAATAACATTTCTGCCCAGGATAATAGTCACAGTTTTCCAGGGAGGGAATGATATAATTTTCATGACAATGTCATGTGCCAATAGAATTTCTCCATTGATGAATCTCTAGTATGTGTGTATACTTTATTTACCCACACGTATATTTTGTGATCATGAACTAAGCTGTTAATTCTTTCGTTTATGTCCCTGCTGAGATATTGGTATGAGCAACTTAATCTTCAGTAATGTCAGTGCCACAGACGTGAATAAGGAGTGGTGGCGGGAACCTTTCCAGAACCATCTGACTGGGGAGCAGCAGCATCCTACAGGTGTTTGTGCTTAAACTGGTCATTTAGCCACAGGCGACAGTCTTGGTGTGGTTTAAAGTGAGGGCCTGCTTGCCCAGCTACTGCTGGATGCCAGTTGTCCATGCCTGCTGCACACCGGCTCAGTGCACAGCTCCTCGACCTGACTGTTGTAGGACTCTGGTCTTCAGTCTTCGTGAAAGTGGCCAGAGCTGCACATAGCATGTGTTGTCCTGTGCCCCTTATTTGAACACAAAGACTAGGACATCTCCCACCCTCCTCTCCCCCACCACTCATAACTCAATAGTGTAAGAAGGCGCCCCCTTTTTGCCAGCATTCAGCTTCCACCTGTGGACCCCCAGTGCTACCATGCAGCCTCGCCAACATTCCCGCCCTTGGGATGCTGTGAGCTGCTTAGCATCACTGCATCCCCTGTGTCCTTAGAGCACCGTGTTTCCTATCAGCGCTGCCAGCTGACAGTCCAGTGAATATCCTTTTCTTAACAACCTTTGTGTGACACATAAATAAACTTCTGACTGTTCTTACAACAGAAAAAAAAAAAAAAAAGGAGGTAAGGCGCGAGCCACAAAGCCTTGAGACCCGCCCCCTGGGGTGAGCCTTCCTCCAGCAAGGCTCCACCTAATAAAGATGCCACAACCTTCCCAAACATTAGCATCAGCTAAGGATTCAAACACATGAGCTTGGGGGGACAACCACATTGAAACCATAACAACCTTCTTTCTACCCTCTGATTTCTTTCTTCATACCATAGGTCTCTCCTCCCTCCCTCCCTCCCTCTCTCTCCTCTCTCTTTCCCCCCTCCGCGTCTCTTCCTGATGAAATATTGATCACTTTCACAATCTATTCTGGGGAACCCAATCTCAATTTCCTCACCCATGGGTGCAGGCCCTAACTCACCAGTGACAGGACTATCCCTACTACGTGTCATCACTGCCTCGCCCTGCCCCACCACAAGCTATTCCGCCGCCTCCTCCAGTCTCCTCACCTCGAAGTCAGGCACAAGACTGCTCCCAGGACTCTTCCCCAGAATCCCATGGGGCGGCACATCCTGTTCATATTTAGGTCTCGGCTCTGGCCGTACCTCTTTACCTGCTCCAAGAGGCCGTCCAAGCCACGAGCACTCGCTGGGCCTGAACCTCTCCAAGCAGGAGCAATAGGAGGGAAGTGTCAGGAGGGGAAGGAAAACACAGGGGCTTGGAGAGGGGGGACACCAGGAGGACAGCTGGCAGAGCTGGCCACGAAGGGTGGCTACAAAGGAAGCAGTCTCCACGGCGTTCAAGCCACAACCACTCCCAGGACCTACAGTAAGTATCACAAACTGACAAGACTGTGCCAGGAGATGGCAAAAGGGCAGCTGTCACCTGCATGACTCTGGGATTACCCTAGGTTGCCACAAAACAAACCAGTGTCAACCAGGGCAACATGAGCAGAGGCCATGACTGTCACTCCCCAGCTTTCTCTATCTAGGGGGCGTGGGTGTGGGCGCAGTTCATCTTCAGGGGCTGCAGTGGCCGCTCCTGCCAGTCAATATTTTCCACAGGCTTCCTGAGCTCTGGGGTCCTCGGCATGGTTGCCTCCTCACCACAGCCATGAGAATCTAGACCGTTCAGGTAATTGAGGTTGAGAGATTGAAAACAATCCATGGCCCCAGGAGCGACAGGATATTTAGGTCTCGGCTCTGGCCGTACCTCTTTACCTGCTCCAAGAGGCCGTCCAGGCCACGAGCACTAGCTCCCTGCCAGCTGGGCTTTCTACACAGAAGTCTCGTCCCACACTCCAGGAAGAGGGCTGTACCCTTTCTTCCACCCCAGGACGCTGCCTTGTCCCATCAGGCTGCCATGGCTGTCATATGCTGGCAGACCCCTTCTTTCCTCTCCGGCTCACCTGATCCCTGGCAAGGCTGGCCGCAGCCTCACCTCCCACAGGGACCAGTCAGCTCAGAGGCAAACCAGCTGGGAGCCGGCTGGCAGCATGCTTGGGACGACTGCACTGGGGGTTCCCAGCCTCCCGCTGCCACGCGTAGCCCTAAGGCAGATGCATGGAGCATCTCAGCCGACTCCAGCAGAGGAGCCGCCCATCACCACGACTGCTACCACGCTGTGATTAGTTAATCACTAAATGCGTAGTGCTTTTAATTAACCGCCAGCCCTGTGCAAGCAGCTGTTCTGCAAGCCACAACTGAGCCCAGTCCCAGCTGATGGAACGCTTCCACCTCCACACAGTGAGGTTTGGATGCGTGATGCTGCAGAGACGGCAGCTGCCTCTACTGCTGCCCTCGTGGAAGCCACCAGCCACAGGAGGAAGAAAAGATGGCCACCTTCACTTGGAGCCATCGGGTGAAAGGATGAGAGACGCTGCCAAAGCCTACATGCAGCCCACGAATGTAGAGGGTGTGTGATGTTCTGTGTGTTCGAAACAGCTCAACTCAAGCACAGTAAGTAAAGGTACCATGAACCACTCAGTGCACAGCGTCAGGCATGGCTGGATCCATGAGTACAAATGAAATGACCAGACTCTGTGTGTTTGCGTTATCAAAAGAGCTGCACTTGCATCTCTGACAAGCAAGCCGATTGCGAGTGCAGGTAGGTGGCTGTGGGGGGGAGAGGGGGGTCTCTTCTACCTTGCTTCCTTCAGGTGCATCTGGTGCGCTCACCTCTGCCCCTCTGAAGAGTTCTGGCCCGACTTCAACCGTCACCTTATCACATTGGACACAAGTTCCCGTCATGTACCAGACCAGGATAATTCAGGTCAGCATGAGTGATGCCTTAGACTTGACAAGCCTTCGTACCAGGCCATCCTGTGCATTTGGGGGCGTGTAGCAACCTCCTGGTCCTTCTCCCTGGATGCCAGGAACACCCATCAGACAAAGCAAGCATGCAACCAGAAACACCTGCAGACACAGCTGGACATCTCCCAGGCTGGCCAATCATCACTGTGATGAGTGTTAAGGCCCAGGAAGCACACCACCCCTCCCCCCTCCCTGCACCTCCTCTTCCTTCTGCCAGTGAGGTTTCAAGGCTGTTCTGAGGGCAAGGTCAGGGGAGGAGCAGAAGAGAGCGCAGGAATGCTGACCACTCACATCCTGGCACCGTGAGGCACAGCACATGGCACGGTGACGCGGCGGCCAACCACACTCGGCTGCTGAGTTCCGTATAGACAGCCACTGGCCTGAGGCAGCAAGACAGAGACTTATTTAGCCCATGAGGAAACTCTAAGTCAGTCCAAGATCAGGCAACCTTGCTTGTTTGGCTTCCACTAAGGGCAGAAACGATGGCATCATAGCTGCAGCACATGGAACCAGAGAGAGAGAGACCCAGTCCCATAAGAACCTTCCAGATGTCCCTCCAGTGATCTAAGGACCACCTCTCAAAGCCTCACAGCCTCTCCAATTCCGCCGTCCTTTCTCTACCTCAGGGGGATACTTAGCATCCAAGCCACAGCAGTCGCCATGGGCCCCTGTGGCCTAGGGTTGGCATTCTCCGCTTGGGGTGAGAGTTGGGTGTGTGTCCAGGAGCTGAGTAGAGACAGAGACACTGGGAGCAAAGGTTCCCCTGCCGCCCACGTGGCTGCTCTCAATTGCCAGTGACTCCTGGCAATTTTACATGCCAGCTGCTGCTGGAGCATGTATATCTCTGTGCCTTCCCAAGAAAGATACTGAGCACAGCATCCTGGTGCCCCATTTTACAGACAAGAGAGGGGGCAAAAGAGTTTGTTTTTTGCCCGATGCCAAGTGGCAGAAGAAGGACCCACGTGCCAGCAAGGTGATCCTTGAATTCACACACTTGAAGCCCTGGCGCTGGTAAAGGGCAGAGAAGGCCCAGGTCTGACCTCAGCCTTTTCAAGACTGTATGGAGCACCTGTGGGGCAGGAAGTCCAAGCCCCTGAAGCTTCCTTCTTTTAAAAAATTAATTTTGAGGGGATTGAGGAGATGGCTTAAGGTTAAAGTCTTTGCCTTACAAGCAAAAAGACCTGAGTTCCAATTCCCAGATTCCAAGTAAAAATGTTTCATGTGTGTGTGTGTGCGCGCGCGCGTGTGTGCATGTGTGCGTGTGTGTGTGTGTGTGTGTGTGTGTGTGTGTGTGTGTGTGTGTGTGTGATATATGACAGTGACATACAATTCCGATCCTGGGAGGGAAACCACAGAGCAAAGCAATAAAGAGATAAAGCAATCCAAGATGATTCACAGTGTCACCCTTGGGCCTCCACAGGCACACACACTCAAACACTCTCTTGTGCGCGCGCACACACACACACACACACACACACACACACACACACACACACACCAAATGAACAAGAATCTGTTTTGAAGTGATCAGTGCTGCTGCTTACCACAGTCCCCTCCTGCGCATCAGCAAGGCTTCCACTTCCTCCCACACGTGCTGACCAGCATCCTTGGAGCCTCGCCACGCCCTTCTGCTCACTTCTGCCGGCCCACATTCACAGAGTCAGAGTACGAGCCAGCTCCCGTGGCCAGGCCACGGACACCCACGAGGAACTGTTTCAGCTTGGCTAGCTACAGTCAAAGCCTGCAGCTCATTAAATTCTTCTTTTAATGTTTTTAATTTTATTTTTAATGGACGTAATTATGCACACTTAGGGGTTCTGATGTGATGTTTTGATACATTGTATAATAATAAATCACAGTAATTAGCACATCCAGTCTTATGCTCGTCTCTGGGGTGAGAAATTTTGAATCCTCGCTCTTGGCTGCTTTGAGCTATTTCCTAGCATACTGCTGAACGTGGTTGCCAGGCAGCTCCCCAGAACGGCTCCCTCCTACCAACCTTTCCCTTTTCCTCTCTGCCTCAGCTTCCCCCACTTCACAGAGGAGCAGTACCTAGGGGGCTTGTCTTTCTGCCACTTAAATTCTTGGACTTCCACCAGTTTACTGTGGGAACCTCCCCTTTCTGGCTCAGTCCACTTGTCCAGAAGGAGAAAAGGAACGCCCACTTTCCTGGGGTGCAGGAGGTATATGGATTCTGCGGGCAGCTGCCGGTGGGAGGATTTCCATAAGAAACCTGGTGGTCCTACGGCTGTAAGTAGGGTGGCAGCACCGCCTCTGCAGGTTCATGGAGAAAAATAAGAAGATGCTTGGAAATGAATACAGTACCTGAGGAGGGGTTGGAGCTCAAGGAAGCACACGGGATTTGGCAGAGCTATGGCACTGCAGACAAGTGTCAACCCACCTCCACCACTTCCCCTCGTCCCCTCCTCATGTGTGAAAGCTCCAAGCCAGACCTCTTTCTAAGATAAGACCTCAGTGTGGACCACAGACAGGAAGCAGCTTGCACGCACACATCCTATCATGTGCCATGGCCCCTGTGGCCCATGATCCTTCTGTATTTAAATCACAGTCGGAATGACAGCTCCAGGATTTCCCAAGCTCCCTGCCACCATCCAGAGCAGGACGGCCAGTCACAGACAGATTCAAACAGCCGCGCTTGGCCAGGTTTCCCAGCCTCTGGGGTCAGCCTCCCTCCGTCCTCCTCCAGGAGCTAGAGATGTTCAGTAGGATGAGCCTTCGTCACAGAGCTGCTCCTGGTGGCTCTTCCTCCCCACCCCACCTTGAATGCTGAGAAGTAGCTAAGAAGCCGGGGCAGATGATGTTGAACTCCGGCTGGCCTCCCCTCCATGCTATCCCTGTACTTGGGGTCCTTGCACTAGGCTTCCAGGGACAATCATCTGGTACATCCCATGCATTCTAACACCACTCCCATTCCAGCCATCTGTGATAGCCACTGCATTTGTGCATAGTGTGCATTCATGCCTGCCATTTATTAACTACCTGCTGTGTGCTCGGCCCAGTTCTAAATACATTATCCGATTATCTCGCTGAGTGTTCACAGTAAGAACCACTGTTCACTTTATCTTACAGAAGAAAAAAACAGACCAGCGAGGTCAAATAACCTTCCTGAAGCTCACAGCTGGTACGTAGATTTCCCCTCCAGAATCAGCACTCTGAATCATTATATATTTCTTTTCTATTTTCTTTAGTTGTTTTTTTACTTTTTAATCCTTTGAAACTCTCGTACACAATACAATGAATTTACTCCCCTTACTATCTATCATCACCCACCCTCCCATCCCACTCCACTTGTTGTCTTTTCTAGCCAATCTCCCTCCTGTTCCCACATTCCCCATACAAGTGTGATGTCTGCATTGGCAAGTGTATGGGGAACTGGAAGGCAGAGCCTGGGAAACTCCAGAGCAAAGCAAAGAGGAGATAGACAATCTGGGGTGATTCCAGAAGTAACCCTTGGGCCACCACAGGCACACACAATACCCTCTGATTCACACAGACACATAGACACAAAAAAGGGGAAAAAAATACCAGGCATGTGCTCCCTGCTGTCATAGTTAGATAAAAGTGTCAACCTGACAATTGAAGCCTCAAGTTCTGAGCACAGTTGTGAAGAATTAATAGTTGAGTTAAACCCTGAGTAATCTTGAGGGAGATTGACTGATAGGGAAGATCCAGCTCAGTGAATGAGACTTTTTACCTGGGCAGATAGATTAAATGGAGGGAGGTGATTCACAGAGTTTGCTTTCTTTGGTATTCTTGGCCAAACATGCTGGTCTGGCAAGTAAAGATTGTCACTTTCTCAACAAGGGATGTGGTGTGGCCAGTTCCCTCAGCCTCTGCTGTTGGTATGAAGTCCTGTCAGGCTGGACTAGCAACTGTAACTGGGCAATCATAAGCCAGAATAAATCCCCTTGTTCCCATAAGCTATTTGGTCATGAATTTATTAGCAACCATGCAGGTAAACTGCAACAAAATTTGATATCAGAGAAGTGAGGTATTGCCAATTAAATCTGGCATTGTGTTTTTTTGTGAATTTTAAACATTTTTTGGAGAAGTTTGAAAATGTTTGAAGATTTTGAGACTGTATTACAAAAACCTCTGAGCAAAGTTTAATGGACTGTTTAGAAAATAGTGATGCTGAGAGAGTTACAAATCATTTGGGATCGGACTTTGATGAAGAGAACAAGGACTCTGACAAATATGAATTTAAAGATGGACAGGTTTGCCTGGAGGAGAACTTGGTTGGCAGACTTGAGGTTTCTGATGAGGCAAGGGCAAATAATAGAGCAGCTGTGTGTGTGCATGTGTGTGTGCGTGTGCATGTGCGTGCGTGCGTGCGTGCGTGCGTGTGTGTGTGTGTGTGTGTGTGTGTGTGTGTGTGTGTGTGTGAATGAACGCCACCATACGGAGATTTTGTGTTTTGAAAACTCACATTCCTTTAGGGGATGAAAGCTGAAACTGAAGCATTTTCTTGCCCTTCAAAAGTTTTGCCTAGAAAAAGGTTTGTTTTTTTTTTTCAGGATCAGCACTCAAAAGTTAGTACATCTGCGGTTCAAATGGGCCAAGTTTTTTTTTTTTTTTTTTTTTTTAGGTTTGACATATTTATTTTCATTTTTTTTTATTTCAGCTCATACAAACTTATTAGGTACACCAGTTCCCTCCCTCCCTTCTCCTCCCCCCGTACCCCCTGCTCCCCCTCCCCACCTCTCTCCCTCCCCATCCCCCAGTGCCTCCCACCCCAATTCCCAGAGAGTCCTTTCTTGTGCATGTCTGATTTTCCTCTGGGCCCTCCTCTCCGATGACGTACAAGGACCCAGTGGCCTTTCCTGAACCCTTTCCCGTGTTCCCCTTAGGTATAGGAACACTGCTGTGGCTGCCAATCCTTTGCCTCCAAGGATCTTGGTGCCTTTAGCAGATGCTAGACTTTGTGAGGTCAACAGTGTGTTGGACAATGCGCAGGGCATGCAAAGTCCAATTATGATTGCTGCAGCCCTAACTAGTATAGAGTATCTTACATATCATTGCTCCTCCCATCCTTTTGCTCTTACACTCTTACCGCCCCCTCTTTTTTTTTTATTATTATTATTATTTATTCAACTGTGTACATGTGTGTGTGTATGTGCTCTCGCGCGCGTGTGTGTCTGTGTGTGTGTCTGTGTATGTGTAGAACCACGGACGAATTCGCGAACCACCATGGACGCCTCCACCTCCTTCTGCCCCGGGATTCACAGGCTCCGCCCTACCAGGACCAGAAGCGCAGGCCACCCCCGCTTCCGCCTGTTACCGCCCCCTCTTCCGCAAATTTCCCTGAGCTTCAAGATGGGGAGAGACTAAGCTGGCCTAGTTCTAGGTGGTTGATATAGAGTCTCTGAAGTTCTGGATTGTGGTTTGTTGATTTTCTTTTGCAGTTTTGCTGCTCCTGCAATGCCCTTCACTCCATCCTGGTGGGCATTGTATGTTACCCCCTGGCCAGAGACAAAAAGCTGTTAGAGTCTTGTGATAAAAGCACATTCAAAGGTAGATGTAATAAAAGTGGGAAACCACAGTAAGGGAGGGGTCTATCACCCATTTGCAAAATGGTTACTTTTTATCTGCCAGACTATATGCCCTCCTCTTCTGGTGAGATCACACCCCCTCAGTAGTAAATGATCAGGAACAAAAGTCTGTGAACTTAATCAGATGTCTCATTACTTATTTGGGTCCTTGGTGGAGGCCTATTTTCCCTGCTGTAACATGGTCCCTTCTCTCCTTGTTTCTGGTGTGGCCCTCCTACCCCATCCCTCCTGTTCATAATCCTTGGAATTACTGTCTCTAGGTGGGCTAGGTGGGTTTGGTACTAGGAGCCAGCTATTAGGGAGTACATACGATGCTTAATTTTCTGGGTCTGGGATACTTCACTTAATATAATTGTTTCTAATGACATCCATTTCCCGGCAAATTCCAGTAATTCATCATTTTTGATGGCTGAGTAGTACTCCATTGTATAGATGTACCACAGTTTCCTTATCCACTCGTCAACTGTTGGACATTTGGGCTGATTCCATGACTTTGCTATTGTAAACAGTGCTGCTATGAACATGGTCGTGCTTGTGCTATCGAGGTGAACCTCTGCTGTATGGGGGGTTATTCCAAATGGGCCAAGTTATATCTCAACCTCACTGCAGAACTTGGCAGCATCTTCCAAGTGATGCTGGTTTTGATGTACAATTGAGGGTTTCATGGAAAGTTTGCCACCAAATGGCAGATTTAGAGTTCCTGCAGAGAATGCAACTTACAGCTGCAGAAGAGAACCCAGAATGTTGGTAATATCAGAACCCTGGGATATGTACTGAGGATGACTGTGACTACAGATTCAACCTTGTCTAGAGAAATGCTGCTTGTGCAGCTTTGAGCTATAAAGAAAGCCTGGGATTGCCCAGAAACTTTGAGTTGTCTTGACTACATCAGAAGCAACATAACATGTACATTGAATGTGTGGGTTGTGGTCTTTTAATTTTTCTTACTGTATCATAATGCCTCCATTTAAATGTTTATTCTGTGCTGAAATATTTAACTTGTTTTGATTTGATTGGATCTTACAGTTAAGAGATTTTTGAACTTTTAAAATTTTGGTACTAACCTATTAATGATCGAACATTTTAAATTGGACTATGATAACTTTTAGTCTTGGACTTTGAGAACTAATAAAATTAAGTGTATATCATAAGATAAATGTAATACCTGTGAGGACAAGGTTTTAAAGAATATAGTTTAAAATAGATATGTTACTATATCAGTTGACAAGGGGCAAAGTATCATGTGTTCCCTGCTATCATAGTTAGATATAGGTGTCAACTTGACAGTTGAAGTCTGGAGCTCTGACAGTCACAAGGAATTAATAATAGTTGAGTCGAGTCCTGCTTGGGAAGGCCAGCCCATGGTGAGTGGAACTTTCCTCTAAACAGGTAAATAACATGGAAGGAGGTGATTCAGGGAGTTGGCATTCTTTGGCACACCTGGTCAGCCATGCTGGTCTGACAAGTAAAGATTGTTCCTTTTTCAACAATGGATATGGTGTGCCCAGTTCCCTCAACTTCCGGTGTTGGTATGGACTCCCGCCAAACTGAATTAGGAATTGTAACTTGACATCAGTAAGAAAGAATAAAACCCCTTGTTCCCATAAGACATTTTGTTGCAAATTTATCAGCAACTATACAGTCTAACCACTACTGCTGAAAAGTGGGCCTTAAAAACCTATCAGAAAGCAAGTGTTTATCCCCATACCTTACATGCCACTCTTGCACCAATGGTCTCCTCCTACCAAAGTTGTCGTTATTGTAGCTTGTAGCATGAGACCATTGGCCACTTTTTTCCCTGGCTACTTGTATCATACATCCTGGTACTATGGGTTCGCCATCAAGGAGGAAGATTCCCCATTGATTCCAGCTCATTGTCCCCATATCACATTATCACTGTGTGTGGTGTCTCCCACAATAGGGTCTTACTCTAGGATTCTGAAGGGCAGCTAATAGCAATGGCAAATGCCATTGGAGGCCTCTCTATCCAACAGCTCATTAGGAGATACCACATTCCTGGTGCTGGGAAATTTATTGAATCTCCCATGGCCTCTGGTAAGAGCATCTCAGGACAATCTGGTTTTTTTTTTTTTTTTTCTCTTCTCCTGTCTGTGTTCCCCTGTGCAGGGTATATTGGTTGACACTTTTTAAAATTATATTTCTGATAGATCTTTAAAGTAAAGGTTTCTGTCTGGCTGTATTTTTCATACTTAGTGCTAATTTTTACTCCCCATCCCTCCTATACCCTATTCTTTTCTTCCTTTTCCTCCTAAAACTTTTCTCCCATTAGTGCCCTTTCCACCTTCTTACCACTGTGTTCTTTTACATCCCCTCTTTCAGATCCTCCCCCATACCTTCACCCTCAGCTTATGTTCCTTTCTAGTTTATGGTTGTTATAGGGGTCTCCATTTAAGAGTAGAACAAAGCTAGCATTAGAATATAAAGGAGAGCCTGATGCTATCTGTTTTTCTGCATCTGGGATACCTCACTCAGTATAATATCTTCTGATTCCATCCAATAACCAGCAAGTTCACTAATTCATTTTTGCCAGCTGACTAGTATTTCACTGTGTACATGTACCATATTTTCATTATTCATTCATCCATTGATGAACATCTAAGTTGATTCCATCTCTTTGCTATTGTGAATAGGGCTGCGATGAGTATGGGTGTAATAAGATGTAACATCCTTTGGGAATATTCCCAGAAGTGATATAGCTGGGTCATATGGTAGTTTAGTATTTAGCTTTTTTAGTACCCTCCATACTGATTTCCTAAGAGGCTGCATAAGTTTACACTCACATCAACAATGAAGAAAGGACCCTTTCTTCCTATATCCTTGTAAGCATCTGTTTTTACTTGTGTTTTTAGCCATTCTGGCTGGGATAGATAATATCTCACAGTAGTTTTAATTTGCATTTTCCTGATGACTAGGGAATATATTTTAATATATTTGTTAGGCATTTGAATTTTGTCTTGTGAAAGTTTTTTTTTTAGATTCAAGGTCCATTTATTAGTTGGATTGTTTGCTTTCTTGATTTTAATTGTTTGAGTTATATGTATGCTCTGAATACTAATCCTCCATCAAGTACATGGCTAACAAAGATTTTTCTCCCTTTTTGTGATTTTTTTTGCACAAATAATTTCTTTTTTGGATCAAAAGATCTATAATTTTAGTAAAACCCCATTTGTTGATTGTCAATATTATTTCTTACGTGAATGGGGTTATATTCAGAAAGCCTCTACCTACGTCACTCATTTCAAGTATACTTCCTATTCTTTCTTGTAGAGTTTCAGTGTTTCCAGTCTAACACTGAAGTCTGATTTGATGCATTTGGAATTAATTTTCATGAAAGGCGAGAGATATGGGTCCACATGTAGAGGTCCAATTTTCCCAACACTATTTGTTAAAGATGCTATCCTTCCTCCATTATGTATCTTTGGAAACTTTATCAAGTATTGTGACTATGAGTACATTTATCTGAATTTGGGCCTTTATTTCTAATTTTTTTTATTCAATAGTGCATGTGTGCGTGTGTGTGTATGTGTGTGTGTGTGTGTGTGTGTGTGTGTGTGTGTGTGTGTGTGTGTGTGTGTGTAAAACCACGGGCGAATTCAGGAGCCACCATGGACGCCTCCACCTCCTCCTTGTTTACTTTGCTCAGGGATTCATAGGCTCCACCTTACCAGGACCAGAAACGCAGGCCACCCGGAATCTACGAAGGGTCTAGGATCCAAACTCAGGACTTTCCGCCTGCAAGGCAGAGGCTTAACCCCTAAGCCACCTCTCCAGCCCTATTTCTAATTCTTTAATAAGTATATTTGTTTCTGTGCCAGGATCATGCTGTCTTTGTTACTATTACTCTGTAATGTAGTGTGAAATCAGGTATGGTAAAGCCACCAACAGCATCTTTATTGCGCAGAATTATTTCAGTTGTCCTAGGGTCTCTTGTGCTTCTATATGAATTTAAAGATTATTTTTTCAATTTCTGTGATGAATTACATTGAAATTTTTGTTAGAATTGCATTGAATCTTTTGGTAAGATGGTCATTTTTATGATGTTGATTCTGCGACCAGGAGCATGGAAGGTCTTTCCACATTCTGGTGTCTTCTGTAATTTCTTTCTTTAGGGTTTTAAAGTTTTCATTATAAAGGTCTCTCGCTTCTTTGGTTAGATTTATTTATATGAAGTATTTCATTTTTTAAGGGGCTATAGTAGATGAGATTGTTTCTCTTAGGACTTTTTCACTTTTTTCATCTTTGGAAGGCCACTGATTTTCGGATATTAATTTTGTAACCTGCTACTCTACTGAATATGTTTATTGGCTGTAGGAGTTTCCTGGTGGAATCTTTAGGGTCTCTCTGGCATAAAATCTTAGCACATGATAGTTCTACAGCCTGAGTTTTTACTTTGAAATCTTCCCAGCAGCCTATAAGCAAAATGAGGCTGCCGTAGTGCCATTTTTCAGTTGAGGAAACAGGCTGTGAGAGTCAGCCTCCCTGTGCTTAACGATCAAGAAGGCAAAAGAAAGGACAGACAGCCTGTTCCACATCTCATCTGAACTTGTTCAGGGTCCTGGCCCAGCCTCTCCACAGTCCCTTCACCAAAGGCCTCTCTCCTGTCCAGCACTGGGAATGAGTGAGCAGGTATGGAGACCTTTCCTTACTCGTAGTCCCAGATCCTTCCTTACTCCTCCTAGTGACAAAGCAGAAGGAGTTGGGGTTTCAGGAGCACCAAGATTGGGAGGGGTCCTCAGCGCAGCCAACTCATCGATGCTGTAGGGATAAACCCAGGCTTGCGGCAAGCCTGGAGAAGAATGGGCTCAGGGTCAGATCTGTGAGACTAGCTTCCCCACACAGGAAGTGGACAGGACTTCCCCTATGCTGGATCTCTGCAAGCCTGAGAACAACTTTAAATCGGACCCAGGTAGGCACAGAACAACTCTACCTTTGCGATTCTCAGCAGCAACCATTATCCTGGTCACCCAGGGAGCCCACAGCTCAAGTGTCTTTGGGAACAAGTAGGTTTCATGGCACATGTTTGCAGAGGGCCAACTAGCAACAAGCAGGACATGTTTCAGGGGGTTTGACCATACCAGATCATCTGTTTAAGCAGATCGGAAATTTCAAATTTTATATGCATGAAAGACTGATTTCTAAAACATTTTGCCAGCTAGAAAAAAAAAAAATCAGTCAGCTACATCTCACCAGAACTAGTTCCAGACCCTCATCCCAGGCTGTTTACTTGCAGTAGAAAAACAAGCTGGAAGAGCACATGGTCCCCACAGTTCCCTGTCCCCACTTTCCCTATACTTCTATTACATATCTTAGCAATTTTCAATGTCTAGCTTTCAGCAACAAAAGAAATATAAGGTATGTAACTGTGTGTTGTGAGGCAAACCTGTAATCCCAGCACTTAGGAAGTTGAGATAAGAGACTCTTAAGAGGCCAGCCTGGGCTACCTGATGAGACCCTCTCTACAGGCATATACAGAAGACATACGAAGAAGCAAGTGGGGAATATTCAAGAAGATACCAATAAGGAGAGGTTGTCCTTGAGAGTGCCAAGATATTTTGTTTAGCAAGGACTTCAAACAGTTATGATAAATATATTCAAAAACTACAGCAAAATATCTCAAAGTATAAAGAAAATTGTGCTGATAATGAATCAGCAGAGAAAAATCCAAATAAGTAGATAGAAGTTATTAAAATAGGTAGAAATTCTGAAATTGAAAAGCACAATTGAAAAATTATAGAAAGACTATACAGACTAAATATGGCAACAGAAAGTGTTAGTGATAAAACTTAAAGAACGCAAAGAAAACTGTGTTTGACACCATCAAACCTGCCAGTGTACTGGGATCCCAGAGGTAGACATTCAAAAGAGAACACTTGAAAAATATTGGGGGAAGAAAGTCCAATGCTCCCAGACTGTGATGTAAAGACCTTAAGTACTGCTGTGGTTCAAATACAAAACACTACCACAGACTCACATGTTCAGTAAGCGTCTGTTCCCAGTGAGTGGCGCTATTTTGGGAAGTGATGTAAACTTCAGGAGGCGCGGCCTAACTGGAAGAAGTAGGTCATGGGGGAGGATCCTGGCCTTTCTCTGCTTCCTGTTCACCATGCTGGGCTACATTCGGCCTCTCCACGAGGTTCAGAGTCAACATAATCAAGGACTGTGGACTGAAACTTCTGAAACCAAGAGTAAAATTAAATCCTCTCTTCTTTAAATTGTTTCTCTTGACCACAGTGATGAGAAGTCAACTAATATAAGTACATATGTTAAGACACTGGATAAAGCCCAGAGGGGATAAGTACAAACACATGTCACAGCCAATAGTCAGAAGAAAGGCAGAAGTCAGTCCCTTTCAAAGGCAGGCAGGGACTCCTGAGGGCATGGCGCGGCTGTCAGATGCGCAGGCATGGGGCTCAGACCCAGCAACCAAGAGCTCAGCTGTCCAGCACAGCATCCTTCACACTGAAGGAAGCTGAAGGTAAGATGAACACATTGTCACACAATGACAAAAACCTTACCACCAACATCTATAAAATGAACAAATCCAGATACGGAAGAGTGTACTTATGTGATTCCATTAACCCAACACTCAGAACCAGGCAAACCTATGAAGCAGCAGCTATGATGCCCCTTGAAGGGAGGCCACAAAAACAGGGCTGGGGATGAGGGGCAGGACTGTCGTCCAGTCACATGGATATCTTCATGTGATTCTGACATGTCCCTCCCCCTCAGTGTTTCTCTGGAATTTTCCATGTGAACAGAGTCTCTGGCCTCCAAGGTCTTACATCGGCATCATTCCTCACCACTTGATATCTAGCCACCTGGTCTTGTACGTCATTCTGCCACGGGGCTTTTGCTCCCCCTGCTGGTGCAGGTCCATCACACGTACCACTAATGAAATAGTGCTGGTGCTCAGGCTACTGCAAACAGAAATGAGCCGACACAGGAGCCGCGTCTTTTAGTTGCACTTTATTCAGAAAGTCGGGGATCTGAGAAGGCAACGGGTTGATATCTTTTTTTTTAACAGCCATATATCATATCACAACTCTAGACAGCCTCACGCCTGGTACATGACAGGTGCTTGAGAACTGTATGGAGTGCCAATCCTGTGGGCTGGTGCCCCACAACTGTGAATGCAAAATACGTACTGTCTCAAGTTATTTAAGTCAGGCATTTGGCTATAACCACCACAATGGTAGCAGAGGCAAGCCTGACCTTAGGAGAAAGAAGAGACCAAAGGACCCTTGAGGGTGAGAGGCATGTCCCCTGGCCAATATATAAGTAGTCATTAAAAAAGATTCATTCTAGCTCAGGGAAATTTGAGGAAGAGGGGGTGGTAAGATTGTAAGAGCACAAGGATGGGAAGAGTAATGATATGCAAGATACTCCACACAAGTTAGGGCTGAAGCAATCATAATAGGACTTTGCATGACCTGGGCTATGTCCAACATATTATTGACCCCACAAAGTCTAGCATGGACTAAAGGCACTAGGATCCTTGGAGGCTAGGGACTGACAGTCACAGTAGTGTTCCTAAGCTTAAGGGGAACACAGGAAAGGGCTCTGGGAAATGCCCCTGGGTTCTTGCACCTCATCAGAGAGGAGGACCCAGAGGAGAGTTTGGCATGCACAGTAAAGGATGCTCCGGGAATTGGGGGGGGGGAGACACTAGAGGATGGGGAGAGAGGGGAGAGGGGAGGGGGGAGCAGGAGGATCAGGGGGAGATGGAGGGAGGGAGGGGACGGTGTACCTGTTAAGTTTGTATGAGCGGAAATAATAATAAAAAAAGAAAAGCAAAAAAAAAGATTCATTCTAATTATAGTATACTGCCACACCTGGGCTACCAAAGTGAGGGAGTCTCGTATTTCTCAGTGGGCCACTGGGAACACTGAAAAGCTTCTGAGGAAAGAAGCTGCCAAGCCAAGCCCACCTTTGTTCAGCAGATTCTGAGGGAGGTGGAGGCAGAGAGACCATAAAGGATAAAAGGAGGTAGTGGCCAAATTCAGGAGAGTAAACTGAAGACGGAGCTTTGGCTCCTGGGGAAGCCTGGGAGTGACTCAGGCTTCCTCCACTCCCCTAACACCAAGACAATGGTGACATCATAATCATTCCCTAGACCTTCTAGCCCCAACACCAACTTCCCGCTGCTTCCTACCTCCACTTTTTATCATCACATCTACAGCCCACACCTGCCTCTGAGTTACTACCACCAAGTCAAGACCAGCCACTCTCA
Organism: Typhlomys cinereus; assembly: GCA_023101885.1. Taxonomy (NCBI): domain Eukaryota; kingdom Metazoa; phylum Chordata; class Mammalia; order Rodentia; family Platacanthomyidae; genus Typhlomys; species Typhlomys cinereus. Next base: position 1,708,581 of record JALPQD010000362.1, on the reverse strand, counting down.
CAAGGCATAGTCGAGGTATCAGCATGACCGAAGATGTGGAAGACTACAAGACTCTCATGCCCACTGAGCGGAAGTCCATGTGGAGGACCGTGGAGGAGAGGAAGATGTCTGACCTCACCCGGGTGCTGGAGTGGCTAGAGCGGAGGCAGGGCAAGAGGAAGCAGACTTTTCAGGTGCGTACTGCTGAAAAAAATGTTAGAAAAACTTTATGCAAGGTGATTGTAACAACATCAGGAGCATTTTGGTTTTTTAAGTCCTGGAGAAGAAAAATACCAGGGTAGAGGTCGCTTAATGTGGTTAGGTCATCATGTTTGCTAGTGGCACTTGCAAAACTGGGTTCCTATCCTTCCTCTGTGGAGGAGGAGGAGTCTTTCACAGTGGCTGACTATCAAGGGGGAGGCTCTGTAAGAAAGACACCTCTGTTTGGAGAAAGTGAGGTAAAGCTGAGAGACTTACATCCCAAAGAGACAGAGAAAAAGGAGATCTAAATACAAGTGGTCTAGGGCACTGTAGAAGGTGAGTGAGCTTCTGTAGTCAGAAAGAAGCCTACCTAAAGTTTGGTCAGTAAACTTTGCCATTTTTCAAACAAACAGTTTCTGTCATTGTTCGGAAACAACCAAGGAGCCAAGGTTTCTGGGGTTCCATGTTGGCAAGATGAGAACCTCCACTGATTCTGCCAGCTCTTTCCTCCTGATGGCTCCAGGATCTAAGGATGTTCATTCCCACTGCTATTCCCCCACACCGAGACTCATACTAGCAACACCTCTTTCCTCTCCCACCTCAGGGGCTCCTCTTGGCAGTCCTTTCCTGTTTATCTGCTTGGCAACCAAATTCGTCTTGGTTTCCCCCAGATCCTCTAGACCCATCATTGGGAGACGTGAGCCAAACCTAAGAACGTGTGTCTACCAAGGACGATTGGATCCCACATCCCCCAGCTACACAGAGGATTCTGCATGTCCACCATCCACACCACACCCCCGTCCCGTAGAATGCTCAGATCCTGTATCCCTTCCAGCCCCAGAGGATGCTCGGATCTCACACCTTGCAGCCCCAGAGCGATTGAGCAAAGGCAGCATGACCAAGGGTGACGCTCGTCCTGTGCATAGTACCCTCTGCTCCCAGCCAGGCAGCAGGTGGCATGGTTTCCCTGGCTGAAGAATATGGAAGCTGAGACAAGAAAAGGCATTTCCTTGAGCTCACAATTAACAAAGTGCAGAGCTAGGGTTCACACTTGGCTTCACCCAGTTCCCATATCTATGATCTTTGCTAGGCCAGCCCCCCCCCCCCCCCCGCATCCTGTCCCTCCCAGTCACCTCCACTCGCTCCGCTTTGCAGTTCTTGCCTTTAGGCCCTGCCTGCTTTGCTTCCTGCTCACATGCAGTCAGGGTCTTGGCACTGTCCACAGGAACAGCTCAGGAATCAGGCCGCTTTGCCCCTCTATTAGGTAGTCTTCTGATTGCTGTGACAATACCTGAAAGGTAATTTAAGGAGGGAAGATTGTTGACTTGCTGTTTCAGAGGGTTCCATCCAGCATGGTGGGAGGGCAGTGGTGGAACACAGCAGCATACAGGAAGCAGAAGAGAAGAAATACAACAGGAATCCAGGGAAAGATCTATCCCCCAAGATCCACTCAGCTCCAGAGACCTGCTTTCTGCCACTGACCTCACCTCCCAGTGACATTATTGCCTGGCACACCCATCAAGGTTTGAGTCTACTGACTTAGGTCAGAGACTCAGCATCTGATTGTCTCTGGAAACATCACGGACACACCCCAAGGTGTATTACACTAGTTGCTAGGTGATTCTCAGCCCAGTCAAGTTAACAAGACTAACACACACAGTTCCCTCCAACACCAGACTGCTAATAGTGCTGCCCCAGGGGATCCAGAAGTCTTAAGGTCCACAAGTCTTGAACACAGAAGTCTCTGCTTTCGTGACTGCTACACTTTCTTGAGTCTAAGTCTTCACCACATCTACTCTACCAGAGATGCCCAGAATGGATACTAAGGGAGCTGCTGTGATAACGCCTATGAGGACAAAGGTTAGGGAGGGTGAGGAGGGAATCCTTGGAGGAGGAGATGCCTTTGCCTATCTGCCTGAACACCCAACCTGATCCCAGGGATCCTTCCCCACTAAGCCAAATGCAGTCCTGATGTGAGCCAGCTGCTCTCCTGGGAAGGCAGCTTCGTGACTCCTGTTCTTAGACATGTCCCTAGACAGACCTGGGTTCTCACAACTGTCCTTTGCCAGCACAGCAGCCTACCCCACAGCCTTCCTAGAGACTTTTGCTCACAGGAACCTTTTAAGACAGAACCTTGTAATGGTTACTCTTAATTATTGCTGTGAGAAAACACCCAAACTCAAATAGCTTAAGGGAGAAAAGGAAATTTATTCACCTTAGAGTTCCAGAGGGGGGAGTTCCAGATGGTCTTTCATGGCAGAGGTGACATGGCTGGTGGCTGAAGCTGGAGGCAGGCTAAGTCACGGCACACATCCAGTAGGCTAGTGGGTGGTGACTGAAGGCTGGAGAATTCCTGGAGAGTCTCTTTTCTTATTCTGAGGCTTCTATTCTGTGGCTCCTTTTATCTGGTTCACTACTGGGAGGTTCCAATGAGATTTAGGGAGGCTCCAATTGGATCTATGGTTGATCTTTGCAGTATCCAGATAATCTCTTCAGGTTGTCTCAGCTGATTTTAGTTAATGCCAGATGTGTCAAGTTGACACCCAAGATTAGCTATCACAAACTTACTGTTTTTTTGTTTTGTTTTAAATTTTTTTATTTATTATTTATTCAATTGCATGTGTATGAACATGTATGTATGTATGTGTGTGTGTCTGTGTAGAACCATGGACGATTTCGGGAACCACCATGGACCGCCTCCACCTCCTCCTTGTTTACTCTGCCCCGGGATTCACAGGCTCTGCCCTACCAGGTCCAGAAACGCAGGCCGCCCCTGCTCCCACCTGGTGTCTATAGGTGGGATCTAGGATCTGAACTCCTGACCTTCCACCTGCAAAGCAGAGGCTTAACCCCTGAACCACCTCTCCAGCCCCACAAACCTACTGTTATCCCAGCTTCAGACAGGGAAACTGAGCCATGGAGAGGACATGAATTTGCCTGAGCAAAAGGGACAGGGCACAGATTGGAATTTCAAGAGGTGGGGATACCTGGAGTCCGCTGTCCCTTGGGATCCATAAGTGACATACCTCCAGGGGAGTCGGTCAGCCTGGTCTTTCCCATGCTGCTGGATGGGGACTTCCCAGGTGACCTGTCAGCTTTACACTCCTCTTGCTTGTTTCTTGGTCCCTGGAACCTTAGAGATCCCTAGTGAACCATCCCTTTGCTTCCCACCGTGGAGCAACAAAATCAACACAGGGCACAGACAAGGATCTCAGTAGCAGATTCACTCAACTCCTGAAGAAAAGAAAGGGGAAAGAAAGAGTGAGATTACACAAATCAGGGCTTCAGCAGCCAGAATACAGCCACAATGTGTTTGGACCTCGCCTGACCTGCACAATGGCTGACATGTCAACAACCCCCGTCCCCAAAATCTAGAACGGATCACAGGGGAGAAGGCTTCAGGCAGTAAGATCCTTAGAGGAAGGGGGCATACTAGCGGGCAGCCCAAGAAGGGGCCCCAAGCTATGCCACTGAGTCCTGAACTCTTACTAGTATAGGCAACTCAGAGGGAAATTCAGCGCCCACATAAACAGATGCTCTGGAGGATGGGAGGGAGAAAGAAGGAAGCACCAAGAGAGGAGGGAAGGAAAAGGGGTGAGAGGAAGGGTGAAGAAGGGGAGAGTGCAATGGGGGACAACAGGAAAGGGAGGGGGGAGAGAGAAGGAGGATACTTATTGAGCTTATACGACCAGGCAAAAAAAAGTAATAATAATTTTTTTAAAAGAAGAAAAGAGTGAGATTAGTCATGATGACCACTCTGGAGAAGCAGGATGGGTGGGCCGGCATGAGTAGAATAAGGTCCCTGGACGTAGGGACAATCAGACTGAACCAAGGCCCAGATGTCTAATAAGCAAGACCTGCTCAAAGGGGAAAAGACAGCTTGCCTATACTTTGACATTGGAGGGCAGCAGAAGTCACACACAGAGCCGCTTGGAAGGGGGCTGGGATTCCTTCCAAGATGGGGGAAGGGACTTTCCATGCAGAAATCTAAAAAGTTACTCCAGGACAGGGTTAGCAGCTCAGTAGACCATGTGTTTGCTGTACAAGCATAAGGACCTAAGTTTAGATCACCAGCACCCGTGTGCAAAGCTAGATATGGCAGCCTGCGCTTATGACCCAAGCCCGGGGCTGCAAGACTACTGCATGCATGAGCTGTCTTCATCTCTCTGTGTTACTATTCTGGGTTCTGTCTTCAGGCAGATGTTCTGCCTGTTCACCTGTTTATTGAAGAGACAGGCGGACCTTGGGGCCTTGCTGGCCAGCAGCTTAGCCAAAATGGCAAGCTCCAGATTCAGGGAAAAACCTTGTCTGAAAAAGTAAGGTGGAGAAGTGATTGAGAAACACACCCCAAGGCTAGCCTCTGACCTCCACACATGCCCTCATGGACAATAGTACCTGCACACACACACACACACACACACACACACACACACACACACAGGTATGCATGCACATAATACAAATAATTTTATTTAAAAAAATCATTTGGAGTATGACATGGACACCTGGAATGGATGTCTGTGTGTCCAGAGACCAAGGATAGTAAGGAAACCTAGAGTTGTAGCATGCAGAAAGCAGCAGTGTCACTTCCACCAGGAATCTTCTACTATATAAAGATAGTGGACAAAGTGCTCATGGTGACTGAAATGTCTCTCACTGCTTTTTCAGAAGCAAAAGATGACCACCACAGAAACAACCTCAAAACCACATGGGAAGGGAGAAAAGAAAGTCTTAAAGAAGAAGCAGGAGACAGAGACCCAAAAGGTAACAGCCCCTCCCCCCCAGCTCACAGGTCCCCCTCCATGGTTGCTTCTCTCCCACAAGGGCTAAAGACATGTTTTATTGAAGTCTTGGAAATACATTCCTGCCACATACAAGCTTCATCCAAAAAATGCCACCTGTTTTGTTTTGTTTTTTTCTGACATCCAGTGTCAGGGCAGGTGCCTCACCTTCCTCCACCCACCTTCCTCCATTATCCCTCAAGGGAATCCACACCCCAGTGAGTCATGGAACCCTCAGCCCTGTGGCTAGAGGACTACCCAGAAGTGCCCACATCCTCAATTGGGCTGCATTTCCACCTTCCCCAGCTGCCTGCTTCCTCTCAGCAAGCCCATACAGAGAAGCAATCCAGTTCCCTCAAATCTCTCCCAGCTGTAGGTGGCAATCCTTAAATAAATATTCACAATTCCTCAGTTTGGGGTTGGAAGAGATAAAACTATGTTGTATAATCAGGACATAACTTCTCTCCTGCCTCCTTCAAGACCCAACAACCTAGTGCCCCTAAGAAGGACGCCAGTTACAACAGGCTGTATGGATTAGACCCAAAGGGCAAGCGTATGCTTATGTCTGGCAGCTACATCAAGGATGCCGCTAAGAAGTCTGGTAAGGGAAGGGCCCCAGGGTGGAGAGTGGAGATAGTCAAACCTGTGCACATGCAAGTCCCTTAGAGAGTCACATCTGGGGTGACAATAGACAAGATATCCTGGGAAAAACAGGGGATGCCAGGGCTCCACTCATCCCCAGCTTTTTCAGGATAGTGTGCCCCAGGGTCCCTGAATGGTTTTGGTGACACCGTCCTCATGAGTTCAGATTTTATTCAGCTAGTATGGCAATGTCCATTGCAGAAGGCAACTGCACCTGGTTCTACCAGGTAATGTGCATCCAGGAAGGGGCAGGCATGGGTTATAGTCCCTCTGACATGACTCCGCCATCATGAACTCAGAATTCTGTTATCACGGGCTTGTCCCTCCAGCTCTGGGTGGAGATCAGTCACATATAGGACAATATCATTACTTTCCTTGTGGGTGGTTGGGGGGCTTCAGTGATGTGAGGCATGTGGATCAACCTACTGGAAGCAAAGGGGATGCTCAGTAAACATAAGTAACTCTTATTCAGTAAGATATTTGCTGAAACTTCAGATAGGTTGTGCCAAGAGGTTGGAAAACAGCTTTATTCATTGTGTTCAGCCTCTTGAGACACATACAAACGGTGAAAGAGGAATCTGGAAGAATCTCCAGCTGGTCTGTGGGAAGAGTGGGTAGGAGCGACCGACTACACAAAGTTTGATTCTTTGTGCCCAGCAAGAAATCTGTCTTTCTGCTTTTTCATTTAGCATAGGAAAGCCTACTAGAAGCAAACCGAAGTCACTGGTCTGCTAAAGTTACTCTAGTTGCAGTACAGGACCTCAGATTGGACCTAGAGTTGTGGGAAGCTCATCGAATCCAAACAAGGCAGCAATGTAACAACTATCTATCTCTTACTTTCGACAAGTGTACTGTGGTGGATGCAGTATTAGCATTTAGGAAAACAGTGAAGGGCATAGACAGAAACCCTCTTTATTTTCTTTGGAACCATTCTATACATTCCTAATTATTTCTAAGCAAAGCGTTTATTTATTAAAAAAAAAAAAAAAAAAGGCCAAAATGGACTTATGCCTTGGTTGGGAAGTCCCATATTTCACCAAGCTGTCTGTAGGTCCCAATGTCACTCTTACTGAAGTACTGGTGTGGTTGGACTCACCAGCTTCCTTAATCCTGCTTCCGACGGACCACCTCTCCTCCCTGCTTCCTGCCTGCCCAGGTACAAAGCGGCCTGCTCCTTGTTTTCTATCCCAACTTCTCCAACTAAGTCTTTGTGTGTTTGCAGTCTTTACTGGGGATTGGGGGTCAGTGGAGGGAAAGAATCACGTCCCAGACATACACTGTGCACAAATTAGAGGTCCCTGATTCTTCCAAGTCCTTGGGCCCCTGTCCCCAGAAGATCCCCAGTGCACTCGCCTACAAGGAAGAGCGTCCTAGTTTTCGGAATGGTGGCTCCTGCCAGAGAGAGACGGCAGGTTACCAGAAGCACAGGATTTCCCGAAGTGCTTCTGTTCAACAGCAGGCATGAGGCAGGTCACAAAGTCTGCTTAAGCTCTGCCTTGTCCCAGCCCAGCCCTGCTCAGCCCCCCTCGCTCCTTCTTTCCTTTTACCCTTCCCTCTGCCACTCAACTCACACAGAGCTTGTTTGTTTGTTTGTTTGTTTGTTTACAAGGATTTTCCTTTCATTGTCTGATTCCTTAAGTAGGCTACTGAGATATTTTCCTATACAAATATCTGTCCTTTCCCTGGAAGGAACTCATAGCAACTGGCTGTTCTCACTTTGCTGTGTCAGACGAGGTCAGGCAGGCAATGTGTAATCACCTTTTTCTCTTCCTCACTATCCCAGGCTACTGCTTCTGGGAGTGGAGAAACTTTGACTTTCCTAAGGCAAAATCACCAATGGCCACTGGAAAGCAGTAGCGAGTGATCAGAACCACATCGGCATGGAGGACGGAGTCAGGGCCGAGCCTGCCCACAGCAAGGACAGCCGCCTGTGCAGAGGCCTGAAGAGAACAGGCAGGATATGCATTCAGACAGGACCAAGACAAGTAGCCCCAGAAATGGCACTGAGCCAAACTCCCAACATCATCAAGGAATGTCATTAGTACACAAGGGAGACAGGAGACAGGAAACAATCAGGAGAACAGCAATAGCAAATCCCCAGGCTCAGCAAACCTGTCTCCACCTCAGAGAATGACATCACCCCAGTGGAGTAATGTAGGCTGAGAGACTCTTTCTACTTCTTCCTCTCTCCTAACCTTCAGGGTCACCTACTGTGCCTATGGTTTCTGTCACCTTCACTCTTTCATCTGTTTCTCTGTTTTCAGTACCATTGTCTTGGAACTCTTCCCCAAAAGAGCATCCAGCAGCCTCTGTGGCTGCCACATCTGCATTCCTAACTTATTAGTGTATTTATATTAATTTTTGCATATTTACATTTAAGTGATTTTCTTCACAGCCTCACCAAAGGAAAGCAATAATGCTCCAATAACTTATAACTGACCATAAAGAAGCAAAGATCTATGAACTGATTGGAAAATAATTCAGAATAAGTTTATTTAGAAATTCCAGTGAAAAAGAAAAAGAAAAAAAAGAAATTCCAGTGAAAACAAACAAATATATGAAATTAGGAAGAGCATACTTGAACAAAATGAGAAGTGCACCCAAAAAAGAACCATTTTTTTTAAATGGACAGAAATCCAAGAGACAACCAATACAACTGCAGTGAAAGGTGGGATGCGGCACTTTAATGGTTTTAACAGTAAAGTCTGCCAAGCAGAAGAATCACTGAATTCAAACTCATTTCAAACTATTAACCAGTCAAAAGCAAAAAGAAAATATTTAGAAAATGAGATAATATATGCATCATGAATATTCCCCAGAAAAGAGAAGAGTGTGGACATTAAAGAAATAATAGATGAAAACATCCCAAATTTGGAGAAAGGTATGAAGATCTGGATCATGACATGTCTACATCAAGATACCTTATTCAAAAGTCTTAAGCAAGGAGAGCTTGCAAGCAATAGAAAAGTAACTTCTCACATACGAGGGAGTCTTTGTAAAGATATCATTGAATTAACAGAAACACTGCAGGCTCAGACAGAAACAGGTCAAATATTCAAAATATTGAAAGAAGAAACACCTGGCACTCAGGAATATAATACTGGGACAAGGAGATGGCTCAGTGGTTAAAGTCTTTGCCGTGCAAGCAGAAGAACCTGAGTTCTTGTCCCCAGATCCCAATTAAGAACGCCAGGTGGAAATGGCAATAGCCTGTAATTCCAGCCCTGGAAGGCAGAGCCTGGGAAGTCCCAGAAGAAAGAAATAAGGTAGAAGAGTAATACAGGATTCTCTCTGAGGTTACCCTTGGACCTCCACCAGCACACACCCTAAAATACACTCCTGTACATTATTCTGCACACATACATGTACATACACTTTGAAATGCCCTCTTGTACACTACCCTGCATACATACCTGCACACATATATGCATGCATGCATGCAAAAAAATTAAAATTACAAATACTATATCCATGAAGGCTGTGTCTTAGAAATGAAGTTTTAATCGGTCATGATGACACATGCCTGTATTCCCACCATTCAGGGGGCTCAAACAGGAAGATCACAAGTTTAAGGCCAATATGGGCTTCCTATCAAAAAGAAAAAAGAGGAAGAGGAAGCAGAGAAAAAGGAGGAAGAAAATAAAAAAACAGAAAGAAATGAAAAGATAAGAAAATAAGTACTTCTTCAAACAAGCAAAAATTGAACAAGGTAATCCCTTTAGTCGAGCAGCTGGTCAACTGAAATGGCTGTTAGCAGCATAAAAACATATGACTATACCAAACCTATGACCTGAGCTCAGTCCCCAGAGTACACATGGTGGAAGAAGAGAATGGAATGCTGAAGTCATCTTCTGACCTTTACACGTGCTATGTGGCATATGTATTCTCTCTCTCTGTGTCTCTAATAAAGTATATAGAAAACATAAGAATGTAAAGACTCACTGGTAAAGGTAACTATAAAATCAGAATTTTCTAACATTGTAATAATGATGTGTAAATCTTGATCAACATTAAAATAAATGTTAAAAAACAAACTCTCACCATTTCTGTTCACCATAATAGTGGAAGTTCTAGCCAGAGAATTTAGATAAGAAAAAAGAAAATCTAAATCAGAAAAAAGTAAAATCATCTCTTTCTGGATGTTGTGGTCTGATCCAAAGCTTTGAAGACTAACACAAAAGTGGCAGGATATGAAATCAGCAAATATTAATTGAATTTCTTTCTTATTGGTGCATTATATATCATAGCAAGGATGGGTTCATAAAGGCATTTCCAAATTATCATGTTTTTCACCCTCCCAGACCCTCTTTCTTGCTTCTGCCTCTCCCCTATTAGTTCCTTTCCTTTTCCCAAATATTCCTGCTTCTGTATTCATTGATATTATATAGACACAATTTTGTACACACTCATGTGGGATCCACTGAAGAGAAAATGTGACATTTGTATTTTCATCTTATCTTGCTTAATATGACAGTTTGCCTTTTTTAAACTCTAAAAAGAAAAGTTTAAACACCATTCATAAAAGCATTGAAAACAATTAAATAGGAATAAATTATAATGAAGGAAGCAAAACAGGCCCTGTAATAAATACACAAATACATGAAAAGATAGCTGGTGCTGATGAACTGAAAAAATACTGTCAAATTTTCTATATTATCCAAAGCACTCAACATAAAGTCTACCAAAATCCCAGTGCATTTTCACAAAAATAGAGGGAAATCCTAAAATCTCTGTAGAATATAAAAAGTCAAGTATTTTTGAAAAAAATAGAAGAAAAAGAAAAAGGGAGAAAGGGGAAGATGAGGAAGGAGAAACTTACCTCCACACAAGATCAAGTAATATTTGATATAGACACTAAGTATATACCTCAAGAAAAGAAAAGTCTACTCAGTAAGAGGTACTGACCCATCAGTACCACATGTAAAGGACTGGAATTAGACTCATACCTTATTCTACTAAAAAAAAAAAAAACTCTACGTAGATTAAAGATTTGCACATAAGGCCACACTTGTAAAGTATCCAGAAGAAAACAAGAAGAAAAAGTTCATTGACATTAGCCTCAGCAACGACTTTTTTTCTTTTCGATATCTCACCAAATGGGACTAAAGTAAAAGCCATCTGTGTGTCAAAGAAAACCATATGAAAAGTAAAAGAGATGCATGGAATGGGGTAAATATTCACCATTTGGAATCTTGTAATGATATTGAAGCCTAAAAACAAGTAAGTTCTGACTTCATATGGATGAATTGAGAGATATTGTGAAGTGTCAGAGAACAACAAGTACTATCTGGCCTTATGTATATACCAACTCTAAAAGGCTTACAGAAAAAAAAGGGGGCATGAGAAAAGCTGGTTAGAGGGTACAGACTTTCAGATGTACAGTGAATAATTTCTCAATATCTAGATAATGGGATCTCACAGTCATGAGAACTCCAGTTAACAATACCGCATCATATTCTTGAAGTTGACACACTTAGTTAAGAATAGTATTATATACCTCACAGTTGCTAAGAACGTTGAACTTAACATCTATACACAAAATTATTAACTGAAATGATGAATCTATAACATCATAGCTTTTAAAATTTTTGACAAGAAAACTTCATTGTTTCTATGATACACAGCATGTTCAAATCGTTACTATTACAGCTGTTAACATCATACTAGGAAATATGAGCAATAGACTCTTGGAAAATTTCTAGAATCTTTTTGACATATAATGTCAAAAATATATTTCTTTTTTATTTTAGTGTTACATACATGAATATAGTGAATTTATTATATTTTCACCTCTTAACCCACAGTCCCATGCCCCCTCCTTTTACCCTTATAATCCTTTATCTCCCCTGCCAGACTCCCTCCTATTTTCAAATCTTTTCACTTGCATGGTCCAGTGTGTCTTATCTAGTTTTCCTTTGATGACATCTGCCTGACATGACTCATGCTTCAGCAAGTATCCTAGTTCAGAAGGTGTACAATTGAGGAAAACGTCTTTTCTTCCCTATCAGCACTAATCCTCATCAGTCTCTCAGGGAGGCATGAAGCTTCTTTTGAGGTCTTTCCCCTTTCATGGTGAAATGCTGATAGACCAGTTCCCATGCATATATATATATATATATCTCATACATATATCTGCCAAGAAATCGTGGATACCACATCCCTGTTATGTCCAGGAGATGCTATCTGGCCCATCACTAACCCACTTCAGGTTCTTACACTCCTACTGTTCCCTCTTTAAGATGCTCTCTGAACCTTGGGGTGGAGATGGGTGTGACTTAGATGTCTTGTTTAAGACCAAACAGTCTGCAGTCACTTATTTTCTACACTTTGACTTGTTGTGTTTTCTGCAGTAAACATCTTCTGTTGCAGAAGAAGGCTTCAAGGTTGAGTGCTGAGGGCTCTTCCAGTCTGAGAGACTGGTGGGTTCCCAGGTAGTTCGTGGGGCATGAGGAGCCATAGTTGTTTCCTGATAGACATGTTACAAACACCGTGATATATCGTTAGAATGCTTGCATTTAAAAAAACTGTATTTCAGAGGGTGAGCAGATGGCTCAGCAGGTAAATTAAACATGAGAACCAGACTCCAGATTCCCATAAGCCACATAAAAGCCAAGCGGGCATGGTAACCCACCTGTAACTCAAGCAGTTGGAATATGGAGCTCCCCAGAGCAAGCTGACTAGCTACAATTGGTGAGCTCTGGATTCACAAGAGACTCTGTCTCAAAAAATAAGACAGAGGACAATTAAAGAAGATACCCAACATCAGCCCCAGGCTTCCACATGCATACTCACACATGCGCGCACACGTGCCCCCACACATATGAACATACATACACACATATACACATACAAAAAAATACTCCTATAGTTTAAAAAAGCTGCATTTCCTTGGATTTCTCTTGTTCTTAGCTCCTTTTTGCGTAGATCCAGATTTTTGACTGATTTCTGCTTGAAGCTTTTCCTCTAATCTAACATTGCTAAATAAGAATGTAAATACTTAGTTTTTTGCATGCCCCAAGGGTTTTTGTTTATGAATGGTAACTTGCAGGGCATGGTGCCAGAGACCTCGACCTTTCTTCTCCAGCTCTTTACAGCACTGCATGATCTCACTGTTGCGGGTGTCCATGGACTGCCTTCTCATCTCTGAATCTCAAGACAGCACCTCCTTCCTCCTTATCCCTTTTAAGCGATGTGACGGTGTTGAGCCTTAAAGCCATTTGCTTCAAGCTTGTGGCTGAGATTCTCACCTTAGAATTTTTGTCAAGTAATGGTTGTTATTTCTTGGTTGTTCCCCCTCTTGTCTTCTCTCTCCTAAGCACCCTGATTACTAGTTTCATCTTGAGCCTTCTCTCTCTGCAATTCATTCTAGATGGCCTCTGTCACTGTGTCAGCAAGGTCACCATCCTGTGATGCTGCTGCTGCTGCTAATGCTGTACACTGTTCATTTTGCCTGCTATAATTTTCATCTCCAGAATTTCAATTTGCGTTACATTGTACCTTCTGTGTGTCCCTGTAACACACTCTTGACTTGGTGAGCATAAAGCTTTATCAAACACACAATTCAGGGATACGAGTGTGGCTTACTTAATAATGTGTTTGCCTGACATGCACAAGACCTTGTGTTTAGTCCCCAGCACCACATGACACTTGAGTACAGTAGCACACATCTATAATCCCAGTACTTTTGAGGGATGGAGGCAGCACGATCAAAAGTTCAAAGTCATCCTGCAGTACACAAAATAGAGAGGGGGTAAAATTCTCCTTCTTGCCTGTCATTTCTATCACAGATAGATTCCTTTCTTATACCAACTGGTTGGCACTGGGCTGAGACAGGCAATGAGCCATACACCTTTTACTTCCAAAGCTGCCTTGCTCTCCTTACACCGCCCAGCTCGCTCCTCCACAGGACCTGCTAACTCTTCCTCTGCTGCACTCTGGAAGTTCCTTTCAGCTGTGGGCTGGGACAGTGATAGAATTCCTTGTTTCTTTCTCCTTGCTGTCCTGGGTGGCCAGTTAGCCAGCATCTTTACTTTAAAATCCAGTTTTTAAAAAATCCCAAACATACACCTGATAGAAATACAATGGCAAATCATTGCATTTTTTAACAGAGAAATTAACAAATCCGACTTGACTTTTAGAAAGGTCACTTGGATATAAACCAGTAAAAGATACCAGGGAGACAACTGGAACACGTTGGCATAGTGGATCTTGATGAAGTCTGGGTCCTTAGAAGAGGATCCTCTTGGTTGACTTTTGCTGTCTTGGCACCTTTGTTGAGGGTTTGCCTTCCTGCGGATCTGAGTAAGTCGGCCCCTGGAGTGTCAAACACGCACACTGAATATCTAACTTATCCGTTCAGTAGTCACGCACCAAGAATGGGCGCCACTTTTTTCCCCAAGAGAATGGCCAGGACAGGTTCCCAGAAAAAGTCACCATCAGTCTGAGTTCATCTATGAACCCATCATGGATTGATGTAGGGTGATCTTTAACTTTGTCACTTGCTAAATGGTTATGACATGGTTGTGAGACTAGGATGACCCCCCAAACACGCTTAGACTGTCATTACCTTCAGTGTTGCTACTGTTCTGTCCAATGCAGGTGTGCCTGGGTCCAGAAGAGGATCAGAGAACACAGGCAAGTCATTCGGCATTTTCTCCCAGGGATGGGGCGTTTGTCACGATTCTCTCCACCACGCAGGAACAGGGGCTGCTAAGACTACTTGACCCAGTCACCTTGTCGGGGATCAGGTACCTACCAGGCACCAAGTGCCCCTAAGTGACAACTTACTCATCCTGCGACCTTGGGAGAGTCACTATGTCTCCAGCTGCCTGAGTAGGGAGTCTACGTTCATTCCCCTATCAAAATCTCTGAACTGTGTTAGTTATATTAAGTATATTTCTATGATTTTTAAATAATTGTTGGCATCTGTATTGCTACAGTCATAACAGGTCCATATTATTAGGGTCTAGATAATAATTGATTGTAACTAACCTGTAAAGAGCAAGTAACCTAATGTTGCTTCAATTATTACAGATTTCTATAAAATAGAATCATGCCTGAATTAATTTAACAAGTCATTGTAACTTAGTGTTAACATAATATTCCAAATACTATTATACCCATTTTCAGAAAATATATCTAATACATGAAATGTGCCAGAATATTGATTCTGAAGTGAATCTTAGCACACGATGACTGAGAGATTCAGTATCCGATGTGCAGCAGGAACTAAAGGAAAAGTTGGGGTTGTGTCAGTAGACAATAAAAAGTAACTGCATCAAGCAATTATTAATAAAAATTCTCAATGAAAAATAAAACTGTTATAAAATATAAAAAAGCAACAAATACCAGTGTAGATGATGGGGTGCTGACATTATTTTAGTCAAAATCAGGAATAGTATGAGATTTATCATTAGATAACATTGTTTTAAATGAACTGTGCCATGAATAGATTTTTATATATAAATGCTAGGAGATCTTTTCTTTTTCCAAAATACAATTGTATATCTGCAAAACTCAAGAAACTCTAGTTCACAGTTTATTTTTGAAGCAGTGGATTTTTCTCTGTACCAGTTAGAAAAGGAATGGGCAGAAAACATGCCATTATCATAAGAAAATTTTTGTAATAGCTTTGAGAATCTAACATGAAGGAAAAATTAAGGTATCCAAGGCTTTAGCCACAACAGAATTTTTTTTCTATAGAGTTTCTCTTTTGAGTGGAGTTGAACACTTGGTTTCATACATGCCTTTGCACTCCCTCCTCTTCCATCTGGCCCTTCAAATAGAGCACCCAGAACAGGAGCTCTGTTTAGCCTCTTTCCTTTTACCTTCCTGGAAATCTGACTCCTTGCATATCTGTCAATTTCAGAACTGGACATCAAGGATGCCATAGCCCTGGAGTCCCAGCGGTCAAACCCATTCCGTCGACAGAGTACCATAGATCCAATGCTGCAGGACGCTATGTTTGGTGGTCGGAGGGTGGGCATCTTGAGGGAATGGACAAGTAAAACACCAGACAGCACCTACGAACGCAAGCTGAAGAGCCTCATGGAGAAGGGCACTGAACCCAAGATAGAAAGCATCAAGATGCTGAAGCCAGAGGAGGTGCTGAGCTGCCGGTGAGCACCACCAGGTGGGCTGGGGCGGGGAGCAGGTTTGGACAACAAGCTTTGTGACTCATCGGGATGTAGAAGTAACTAGGCTGGGCCTAACTGAGCCCTGTCAGACCACTACAGGCTGAAGTCTCGGGTTTTCTAAAAGCCTGCAATGCCTGGGACCTTCCTTCAGTGCACAGCTAGTATATGCAATTAGGACACAGGTGCAGTCTTTCTAAAATGTCCATTTGCTTCACAACAGAAGCCGTGGGGTTGTTCAAAAAGGAGAGCAAGGCTTGCCTGGAGCCTTGTTTCAGAGGAAGCTAGCAGGTTCCTTTCCACTGGTGGATGGCTGGTGATAGTGTCCCCATCCTCAGTGGCCATCTGATCTGGTCGAAGTTTAAATTCTTGAGGAGACCAAGAAAATGTTATTTCTTTCCTTCATATCCTCTTCTTCATTCCTCCTTTCTTCTTTCCTCTTCCTTTCCATCCTTTGTTCTTTCTTTCATTAATTTTTTCTACTTTTACAAGCATATTACATATTCATCCCAGCTTCCCTCCCTCCCATCCGCTCCCTTCCTTTTACTATTCCCTCCCACTCCCTCCCACCCTTCCACCTCCCACCCTTCTGCCTGAATGCTTCAATGGACCTCAGGGTTCACTCTGGTTTGTCTACTCTTGTGGGGTTCAGACCCCCATAGTATATCAAGTTACCTCTCTTCAGGCCACTCCACTGATGTGTGCATTTCCCTTCACTCATTCAGCTTTAGTTTCCATTCTGAGTTCTCATTCTATGAGTTAAAATAACAGCTGCCTAGAGAGCAGTTTAGTGTACTGTTTTCCTACCCATAAGTTCATTGTCTGTCCTCCCCATTGATCTACCTCCTTCCCTTTTTTAAGTTCTTGTTCTAGTTTACAGTAACAGGGGTGTGTACCATCCTGACAGGTGGGTCTTGAATCCAATCAAAAAGCCGTTGGTTGTCTCCTTGGCACTCATGTCATTATTACACTGATAGTCACCTGTTGCCATGGTGATCTATATTGCAACTTACATATCCTATACTGTTGATGGGGCTTGTGATTATTTCTCTCCCCCAGCAATTTCTACAGTATTCCCCGGGACTGTGTAAGGTATCCAGCAAGAACATCCTCAGACTGCTTCCAGCTGGAACTGATCTGCTCTTTCTTTCTTCCTTCCTTCTTTCCTCCCTCTTTCCTTCCTTATTGCCTTGTTTCTCCTTCCTTTCTTTTTCCTTCCTCCTTGCCAAGTTGACAGAAACACCCCCATCTGGAGGTAAAAGCCAGCTTCAAGTGGATACCAGACTCCACACTGCGACGGGTCGGCACTCCCTGCTCCCAAGAGCTGAAGAATGGAGCCGCTGATAGGCAGCACTGACCAGCTGTCCTTATAGGACTTACAAGTAAAGAGGTGGCTCCGACCGGCCCTGGCCAACGGATAACCTGCCTGGTTCCACGGCAGGGACTCCTTTCCATGGTGGGCAGAGCCAGTGGGGCAGATGGCATCTGGGAATCACTGCAAGGCACCCACGACAAGGGTGACATGGTGGAGTCTTAAGGATGCCACATGGGAAATTGCCAGGCCACCCTGGGTCTGGGCTGCCCCTGGAAGAAGGGAGAGTGGCTGGGCTGGCTGGTGCCACCAGAATCTGCCACGCAGGAGTGAGATGTGTACAGAGCCTGGGCCACTGCCCGGTAAAGCTGAGACCAAGAAGTCAGAGCGGCCACACACTGTCACACCATGCACTCAGAAGTGAAGTGAGACCACCGTGAGTTTGAGACCTGCCTGAGCCGTACAATGAAAGTTTGCCTTAAAAACAACAGAAATTGAAATAGGATAAAGTTTTTCCCGGGGTCAAGGTTTGGCAGTGGAATAAAGAGTTCTGTTTGGATCACACAGCGCAATGGGATCCTTCTGCAAAAGTCAGGATTACAGGGCTTTAGAAATTATTTTAAATCAACGTCCTGGCTGTTTAACTGTGAATATTAAAGGAGCACATGCACATGTGTCCCGAAGCTGTGCCCAGGTCACCATGCTCGGGAGCCCCAGTTTTGGCCTCTCAGACGCCTGCATGTGGTAGTTGCATCATACTTCAGCTGTGACGTTTGAACCTCGAAGCGGCACAGTCCATTCCTCACTTGACTGCCCCTGCCAATGGAACCGCTCTTTTGCCACACGGGAAAACTCTGCTCATGTGACCTTGCTTCTCACTGCCTTCTATCCATGGGCTTCAGGCCCAGGGCAGTTTGGGAGTCAAAAAAAGGGGGGCTATTGTGCCTGGCAATTTGATTTCCCAGAGTTAAGGCGACAGCAGCTCGGGACTCTGCAGAGCTTCCCTGTACGTTAGAGAGACGTACAGGGAAGCCAGGCCCGAGCTGAAATCCCCTGCCCGACGCTTGCTTTCCCAAATCAAACACTTTTCAATCAATGTTGAGGCCCTTATAGCTCCTCTTCAAATATCTTTTCCTCCTCTTACAGATACCTCCGCTTGTCCAAGAACAATATTCGGACTTTGGTCAAGCTGTGCAAGGATGCAGGCCTAAATGTGGACATCCACCCCCACATGGTAGAGAGTGAGATAGACTCCAAGAAGATATTTGATCACCGCCCCAGCACCTCACTCTAGATGTGCTTGTGGAAGGAAGCCCTGGAGGCTCCTCCCACATGGGCCTAAGCGCCTCGTAGCCTCGGTTTCTTAGATCGCAGTAGGGAGACAACAAGCCAGACCCCAGCATCACCACGTCTCTGGAGTTGTCCTTGTCTCTGAGTCGGCACCGACTCGGAAGACACCAGAAGAGAGACCCCCTTAGAGAAAGCCGCTTGCCAGGCAAAGTGGCACTCACCTGAAATCCAGCACTTGGAAGATGGTGGCAGGAAAACAGTTCAAGTTCAAAGTCAGCTTTGAACTTGGAAAACTGGGGGAAATGTCTTCTGAGGAGAGGGGAGAAAATAGCAGGCAAATGAGTGGCTTAAGGAAAAACAAAATGCCGAATGGCTAGTTGGGAACACATGGTAATACCTTTCAAAGGACAAAGCTATAGGGGAGCTGGTTCTTGTATGTAGGGTGGGAACACATAGGAAGACAGATGGAAGACCCTCCAACATATGGGAACAAGTGGACCTTCAAGCATTCACAGCCACGCCCCCCCCCAGAGCCACGGTCTTTCAAAGACCTTGAGCCTCCAGGTCTTTAAGTCCAGGGGCTTGATCATTCACTCACAAAGAGCCCAAGAAGAAGAGGGAACTTGCCCATGGTCGCACAGGCTGGGAGAGAAAGGGCCCTTACCAGAATGCCTGCTCTGCCCTCTGGCGCAGCAAAGACACAAGCAGATCCCAGGACTGTCCCAGCCTTCGCCCCGGTGTCCCAGCCAGCAGCAGCACACAGGTCCGTAAGCATTTGAAATAAGTCAGGAGCCCAACTGCCCACTTACTGACAGTGTGACTGTAAGTTACTTCTCTGCACTTTCGCTTTCATCGTCCATGAAGGTGCTGATGCCCACATGGACTGAGCAGGCGAGAGTGGTGGAGGAAGCACAGGATCAAGGCACAGGAACGCCCAGGAAGGCACATGGGAGGGGAGGAGTCAGGTTTTGTTGTCTGGGTGAATATGTTCAGGAAGAACAGGTGACAAGAGCAAACAACAGTCATCACCTGTCAACCTAGCCTGTAATCCAGAAATGGCCTCTCAGTCTCCCGCCTCCAGACTTGATCTTCCCACATTTTTATGCCACACAACCAGTTTGATGGCATCTCCAACACCACAACTCTTCAAGCAGCAGAAGCAAGGACAGACTGGTTGGGTCTTGCATGTGGTCTGAAGTTAGCGGCTGCACCCTTCTCATAGGCATGGGACAAAGGACTGACTTCAAGGTGATGTGCAGGTTGCGTTCATCCACGCATCATTCCCCGCCAGGTGCATTCTGCAGCAGCCTGCTGGATTCCCCCTTGTGGTCCACCTCAGGCACCAGCCACAGAACTAATGGTAGAGAAACTCTGTTCCACAGAGCTTTGGGACACTCTGAGGAGGGACATTCCACCCTCACTCTCCTCCCTCGGGGATATGTGCAGGTAGGTGGGCAGAATTGGGATTCCACTTCCCCATTATCACATCCACTTCTTAGCCTTAAGACGGAGGCGTCTGCAGGTAATGAGCCATGTGGGCCTTTAGTGAAGGAACAAGCCCTGGGAGAGAAGACCCTTGCTGTGGACCAGGGAGGAAACGCTCCGGGGAAATCTGTGTGAAGGAGAGAAAGGCACGTAGAGAATACAGAGCACACAAAGGCTATGAGGTCAGGACTTGGTAGTGGGCTGGGGACCTGTGGTCAAGCCAGAGGGGACCTGGATGGTAAGAGATGCTGTGTGTTGGGGGCTCTGTGAGCCCTTCTGCAATGAGGTGCCTTTCATTTCCTTTGCACACGTAGGCCCACTGTGAGCCCTTCTGCAATGAGGTGCCTTTCATTTCCTTTGCACACGTAGGCCCACTGTGAGCCCTTCTGCAATGAGGTGCCTTTCATTTCCTTTGCACACGTAGGCCCACTGTGAGCCCTTCTGCAATGAGGTGCCTTTCATTTCCTTTGCACACGTAGGCCCACTGTGAGCCCTTCTGCAATGAGGTGCCTTTCATTTCCTTTGCACACGTAGGCCCACGGTGAGCCCTTCTGCAATGAGGTGCCTTTCATTTCCTTTGCACACGTAGGCCCACTGTGAGCCCTTCTGCAATGAGGGGCCTTTCATTTCCTTTGCACACGTAGGCCCACGGTGAGCCCTTCTGCAATGAGGTGCCTTTCATTTCCTTTGCACACGTAGGCCCACTGTGAGCCCTTCTGCAATGAGGTGCCTTTCATTTCCTTTGCACACGTAGGCCCACGGTGAGCCCTTCTGCAATGAGGTGCCTTTCATTTCCTTTGCACACGTAGGCCCACTGTGAGCCCTTCTGCAATGAGGTGCCTTTCATTTCCTTTGCACACGTAGGCCCACTGTGAGCCCTTCTGCAATGAGGTGCCTTTCATTTACTTTGCACATGTAGGCCCACTGTGAGTCAGGATCTGTTCAAAGATTGAGGACACAGAGCATGTGACAACAGGCACATTCTTGCATTGTAGGAAGAGAGCAAACAACATGCATCTCAAAATAAAAATAAAACAGAGGCACTGGAGAGATTCCAGTGGAGGGATAGAAGATGCCTGGTGCAGGGGTCATTATTGGGATGGTCAGGGTGAATGTTCCTTACCTGATGGACAGGAAAGAGCAGGGCAGCTGCGTGCACATCTAAGAGGAGCAGCAAGGTGAGGTGCTGGGACAATCAGGCAGGTCCATGCAGCTGATGCTGCAAGAGAGGAGACAGGTGGGGGGAAGCATCCAGGTCCTACAGCCTTCCATCAGGGGTGCTGACCATGAGTGGTCTCAGCAAACCTAGGCTGGGCTTCTGCATCTGGACTCAGTTAGTAGGTCAGCTGAGGGCTAGCTGGTCTCAGAGGACCCTGTCCAGGATAACTGCTCTCTGCCCTGGCAGATAAACCATAGACACACCTCATGTCCATGACTGTGTCTGTGTTTCAAAGAGCATGACATTGTTGAGCCTGGGTTGAGAACTGGGGCATTACTACGCTCTCACATCATTCTAGCACATTCTGATCTATAGTGAACTAAGCGAGTCGCCAAGGTCAGCTCGGATTCAAGGATGGAGACAAGGCTGGACCCATAAAAATAAAGAGAGGTGAAGCCATACTACAAAGGGCCTGGATCCTATAGGAAAGGGTCAGGGGCCGGTGCTGCGGTTAGCAAAAGCAAGACGCTTCGTGAGGCCAGCCATGTGGGGAGTAAACAATTGGGGTGGATTTGGAGACCAAACGGGGGGCAACTTGTGACTGGTTCAAACATGAGCGTGAAGGAGAGGACTCTGGACAGCCCTTGCATCTCCTGCAGCCGGAGTGGCATTTTGGTGGGTCAACAAAACAAAGGGAAGGGGACTGGAGCTGCTGGCCCCCTTGGGACAGGTTAGACGGGATGGGAGACACTCTCGGCACCACAAGTCAGCAAAGAACCTCGGACGGGACAGGGTCACCAACCAGATGGAAGAGCAACAGGAAAGACTGAGCAGCAGAGGTGGCAGCGATCACTTCCGGGCTTCTGAGGCAGAGTGCCAGGTGAAGGACGACCTCACATTCCAAATCAAGACTTCAGGCCTGGGCCTCCCCAAGCCTCCAGAGGAGACCTTCTGGCCTCTCCCTTGTCCTGAGCCCCTGGTGTGTGGCAGCAGGCGGCAACTTCCACCTCCGTCTTCACGTGACCCACTCTATGTTTCTGTCACGCCAATTTAGGACTCGCCCAACGACCAGACCGAATCCTGTAAAGACCCTGTTTCCAGATAGATTTCACCATATTTTCTGGGAGACAAAAATCTAACCTATAATGCAGAGATGAAAAGAACTGAATGCATAGTGTTCCCATGAGGCACCCCTAAATTCATGGCAGAATTCTCACCCTTCCTCACCTGGTGCTCCTGGTGACATCCTGGTGGCCATCTACTGGCCACCTCTGACGAGGCTGATGGTCCCATGTGGCAGAGTATGTTAATGTGTCATCTTCCTGCAGCTGGATGGATACAAAACCCAAACAACTTCGGGAAACAAGAAGTTTATCCAGCTGACAGCTCCTGGCTACACTTCATAGCATGGCAGGTGAGTTCACACCAACGTCAGGGGGACAGGTCTCACCATATCCACAGAAAGAGGGGCATACTTTCTCACTTGCCAGTCTGCCAAAGTACTGAACCAGCTCTTTGCATCTAATCCACCTGTCCAGTGAGTAGTCCCGCCCACTATGGGTGGGACCTATGGGATAGGTCTTCCCACATCAGTTAGCTAATCTCCCATAGGCTTGCTCAGGGTTGCCTTAACTAATGCTTCACAGGTGTACCCAAAGGCTGACTTCTCAGTTGTCAAGTTGACGCCTATATCTGATACATACAGCTACCCTGCTAGTTCTATACTGGTTTTATGCATCCGTTCCCAGACTCCAGCACGAATGTGCAGACCATTTTTTTCAATAGTGATTTTAGCAGACAGCCGGCATCAGTCCCTACTATGCTGACCACCAGGTCTTCAAGGAATTCTTGGTGCCTCCAAACCCTCAAAGAGGGAAGGGCAGTGCAAAGATACCCTCCAGACCTGTAGATGCCTAAAGTTCCGTGCTTCGAGCTTTCCCTGGGTTTCAGCTGGGTGAGAGGAAGAAAGACAGCCAGCACTTGCAAAACTGATGAGATTCGGTGGCTTCTGGAGCCAGAAGGTTTCCCCACAAATAAGGTCACAGGTTGCTCCAGCTTCCTGACAGACCAAACAGCCCCTGGCGAGCCCTTGTTTCAGACGGCACCAATAAAAGAATGATTCCCATTCAAAATCAGACAGCTCCATCCGCACGCAGCTTGCTGCATATACTCAGTCTCCTGAACTCTGGAGTCACCTGCGGCCAGTACAACAGCATCGTGTTTCCCACAGCTCACCGTCAGCCGTGGAAACAGACACAGACACATGAGATACTTTGGCATGACAGAGGCCAAACTGCTGCCTGAGGACAAGCTGAGCTTCCTAGGAGCCTGGACGGTCAACCACTTCACTAGCCACATGGAAAACTGCACTGACTTCACCTGAACTATATGCAAAAACTTACATGCAAAACTTCAGCTTACAAGGCATCCTCCATGACCTCGGGGACTGCCAACAAAGCAAAGCACACCAACTTCCAACAACTCAAGAGGCCCCAAAGCAATATAAAGTATTTTGCAAATGGAAAACTATCAAAGAACAGTGAGTAAAGTCAGCTATTCCAAGTGTCTCTGACAGCAGTGAACTCCCATACAGCTGACCTATTTCATTCCTATAAATCAATAAGAAAAAGACCACAACAGAAAAACAGGTGAGAGACAGCTAGCATTCGGGCACTTCACAAGGGAAGGTAGCCAGGTGACTAATAAAGTCAAGAAGTCCCATTAGTCGTCAGGATATGCAGATGACGCAGTCCAGTGGAGCGCCTCTGCACACGCACTGGGGTAGCTAAAGGTGGCCACGCCAATCACTGGCGAGCAGAGCAATCAGAACGCTCATGCACCGTCGTGAGGCTATAAGCTGGTCAACTACCAGTAAACTACAGGTACCTGCTGAGACTGATTGCACCGACCCAGAGATCCAGCATTTCCTGTTGGTACACACTGGCATGCACATGCAACAGAATTGTGTGCCGTGCTCTGTTCATAGCAGCCTTGTTGAGTTCAGCTAAAGGCTGGAATCATCCCAGGTTCCCATCAACAATAGGAAGAATCTGAGGCCTCTTCACATAACAGACTACCATGTAGGAGCCAGGAAGAATGGATGGGGTCAAATTATAAAATAACATTCTACAAAAGGAGCAACGAACAAAGGAAAACTCCCAGCTTCCTGTTTACATGGCTGTCATCATCCTGAGCAGCAGGAACCTATGGTGTTAGAAGCTGGAGGAGGGACACCCCATGGGAGGAGGGGAGCCGTTGTAAGCACTCGCTGAGCACCTTCTTGGGAGTCGTGCCTTTCGTGTGGCATGTCATACTCAAGCGAGATGTGGTGGCACATGCCTATCATTCCAGCAGTTATGCATGTGGTTGAGGCAGGAAAGACCATGAGTGTGAAGCTAATCTGGACTGAGCAGGGAGACCCTGTCTTAATTTAGAAAAGGAAAGTACACATAAAATGAAAGTATATTGAATGTTTTAGTAACAAAGTTCTGGCTTCACTTACGGAAAAATCAAAAGCCTTAATTAAAAGTGAAAGCTTCTCTTGCCCACATTCCCCAGCGTGTGTTCCGCTCTTGTCCACCAGGTGGCGATGTATCCCAGCAGAAGACAGGCATCCCACTCGGCTGCTGGCAGTGCCGCAGGCCCATCCACGGCCGCTGCTGGGCACTCCAGTCCGAGCCCAGAGCAAGTGGCACACAACCAACTACTTACAATCCAGCTGCGGACCTCAGAGCATTCACTTCTCTGAGATGGCGGCTCTTTCCAAAACAGGATCAAGAAATGTATTTTAAAACAAAGCCGTATCTTGCGCGTGTGCCTGTAAGACAGCACAGGACACTACCAGAACACAGAAGGCCAGAGTGGCAGCCACAGAAATGAGGGGCCTTGCTGGCAACATAACACGCATTCTGGGATAAGCCCCACTCTGCTGGGACAAGCTGCGTGTGAGTCCCAGGGAAGTTCTGCACAGATTCATTGGCGTGTACTGGAGTGTTAGTCCGTACATCTGTGTGTAGAGGAATGGCATCCTTTCATAAATCAAATGGCATGAATCAATTTCATGCCATTTTATTAGGTGGTGGGAACTAGGTGCGTCTGTGTATCCCTGAGGATGGGAACTTTACAAGAGTATCAGTGTATGTGAGCAGACTGCTGAATTCTGGTGCCAGTCCATAAAGTACCCCAGGTTCCACGATGGCTGCTAGATTCCCCCACAGCTGTGACATTTGTGTCTTGAGGGACCACATGATCCTCCAAGTGAGGGGATGGTTAACTCCCTTCCAGGGTGCTGCTGGCAACAAGACGGCACACACACGCACGAGCGTGTATATGCGTGCACACACACACACACACACCCACACACACACCCACACACACACCCCTGCTGACAGTCTCCCGTTGCTCTGCCTGCTTCTTGGCCAGGCAGCATCCACACCCTCGTGAGCCTTCTGTGCACAGAACCCTCCTGCTCCCGGCCTGGGGCAGAAGCTTCCCCTTGCAAGGCACTTGAGCCAGCACGAAGCTGCTCTACTGGGGGAGGTGGGAGGCGGAGATTCAGAGAAGCTTTTAAATTCTTTTCTAAGGCTGCGAAGAAAACAAGAAATTAAAATTGCAACAGAGAGCCCTGGATAAGTCTGACTTTGGGGCATTTAATTTATCCAGCATACCAGTGTTGGACACTTGCTGAATGATGGTTGCTGTAGACACACAGTAACTTTGATGAGTGGAACGACTGCACCTGATGCTAGTGATGGTCACACATGCCTTTGCCACCTATGAAATGAGTGTGTGTGTCTGTGTGCATGTGTCTGTGTGCGTGTGTCTGTGTGCGTGTGTCTGTGTGCGTGTGTCTGTGTGTGTGTGTCTGTGTGTGTGTCTGTGTGTGTGTATTGCCAAGTAGTTCTCAGAATTGGCAAAACCACTTCCTGCTCCAGTACCTTTGCTCAAGGTATAACTCCTGGGAGAGGGAGCAACTGTCTTCTCCACCAAGCCAGACACTAAACAAATAACAGAAGACAAGGAGCACTGAGGGTCTTGCTGTGTAATGCTGGGTATCATAAATCCCAAGCAATGAGGACCCCTCAGCCCCCCACAGTGTGGCTGAGTGTCTGATCAGGATGCAGGAGCCATTGCCTAGGTATCCAGCATGTCAGGTCTGGACACGGTCCCAAGTGAATCAATATGGCTGCCTTCCCCAGAGCAAGCAGGTCACAGGGAATGGCAGAAAGCTCCTCCAAAGGCATCAATGTCTGCGATGTCCTGTTGGTCACACAACTCAGGAAGGCATGCAGACCCAGTCTAACGCACGTCCCATGTGCCAACACGTGGCGTGGCTGCGTGGTTATGTCATAGGAAGAAGGGACAGGAGGTGAGGTGCAGGGCAGCGGATGTGCACACAGTGACCGTGCCCTTGAGCTCCTGGTTAGAGAAGATAGAAGACAGGAACGTCACTGTTCATTAGTAATTATTTGGCTGGGAGCATTCAGTGAGAGGAAAAAGAACAAAGGTTAATGGCTAGAGGAGTCCCGAGATCCACTGGGGTGGTGACATCTGAGTTGGACCTGGTAGGTAGAAGATGAGCCGGGAAGCCCTGAGTAACAACTGCTCCGGGGATAGACTAGTGTTGGCACCAGGCTCTTCTGAAGAGTTTACTGGGTTTGGGCAAAGGATGTTGAGCGACTTTGAAATGTCCCAGACCCCCTCTCCCCTCACAAGAGGAGGCTGCCCCCTTGTCCTTCCTGCCTGGGGGTAGGTGTTCCCTCCAGATCCCCCTGTTTGTGAATAAATGCTCCTGCAGTCCTCCTACCTGGGCGTAGGTGATCCCCAGGCCTTCCTGCCTAGGAAGGGTATCAGTATGGCCTTTCTTTTCTTCCTGACCCCAGAACTCCCTTCGGTTCCAAGGTGAGTGGGTTTGGCTTCCATCCAAGTTGTGAGCACTCACTTCCCAGTTCATCTGCCCCCAAGTTGAGAGAAACAGTCCGGGCCGCGGGTCATGCTTCTCTGACTCTGGGCCCTGACCAGCCTCTCAATTCCCCCTCTCTGGGACTGGTGACAGCCAGCCAGCCCACCACCTATTTGGCCAGCTCTGTAAGAATTCCCAGGGTTTGGGAGGCTGAGCCCCTCAGCCTCCCAGGGTCCCTGAGCTGCCTTGCCTGAGACATCTGCCTCCCCTAGGATGCATTAGGCAAGCTCTGCTGGTCAGAGCAGAACCCAGCCTAGGGAGAGGTGGACCCTAGGGGCTTCATTCCAGAGGGGAAGGTCAAAGGGACCCAGCTGGAGAAACATCACAGGGACCCACGAGGCCCCTCTCTCCACTTCCCCAGCATGGAAGGGAAGTAGAGAAAAGAGGAGAGGCGGAGACTCAGATGCAGGCAGGGTGCTGCTGGGGATGTATAGCTCCTTATAGACTGGAGCTCTACGGAGTTCCCAGGGTGCAGACTGCTACCCTGGACAAATAGGAGAGGGGACCATGCCAGTCGTGCAGGCTAGTGGCTCACGATAAACCAACTCCCGAATTCAATGTGGAATTCCCCATGGCCATGTGATTCAGGAAGGCCGACTTCGTCCCAGATCCTTGGAAACTTTCAGAAAAGTGGAGGCTCTACACTAGCTAGCTCACAGCCCAGGGGCCGGGAAACACCCTTCACAGGCTTTGATTTACTTGACACTGTCTGGTGCCTTCGGCTATTCTGTAAAGCAAGTGCTTCCTCTTTGGTTTGCTTGTATGGAAACTGAGGTCCAGAGAGGAGGACTGTGCAGATTTAGAGCAGTTTGGGAACAAACTAAGAATTTTAACAAGAAGTTGAGCTCTCTCCTTAAATCGATCATTTTCTTAAGCATTAGATCACCTTGCTGCAACCGTTGATGGAGCCTTTCTCCTAGGACAAGAACTGCACTCTGCTCAGGGATTCCACAGAGAGCAAAAATATACATGGTGGCCCCTTCGGGAGCTCACAGGGGGACACAGGCTTTAAATGAGCATTTTAAAGTGCGTGACCGTTAAGTGTAGAGGAGCATCGTGAGGAAAGGACACAGTAGACAATGGGGAGGAGGAAGCAGCTCCTTCAGAGGGGAACCAGGAAGGACTTAGGAGCAAGCAGGTGCTTTTAAACCCAGTTCAGAGACAGCAGAGATGATGCACGTTCAGCATATTTGTTAGCTGCTTTGTGCCTTGGCTACGATCCTTAGTGCAAAGAATGAAAGGAAGATCCTTCTGAAATTATCGTGAAGTGGGAAAGATGAAAATTTCAATAGAAACCAAGAGCCACAGCAGTGGAAAAGTCAAAGAGATAAACTAAGGCCACAGAGGGAAGCCCTGTTCCCACGAGGCACGTTAGGTCATGAAGAGCCCTGGCCAGGGATTAGGAGCTGGTCAAAAAAGGAGGCCACGACTTAAAACAGAGGCAGTGCTTGGCGTAGGGAGGTGTGGGAATGTCCGCTCTAGCCTCGCTGGGAAGGACGGCTGGCCCTGCCTGAGCCGGTGCCCAGGCACCGTGTCCAGGCGCCACCTCTGCCTGGACACGAGTCCATGCCTGCTTTCTGCTGCCCTGGGGAGAACTGAGCTCCTTCAGTCAGCCAGCTCTGCTCAGCACCCTAGGTGCTTCCCGTTGCCCGAGCCTGTTCTGAGCTCATCGACGTGAACCAGAAGCCCTGAGGAGCAATTGCTAGGTCAACCTCCTCTTGGAGCAGCCCAGCCCTATCCCACACTTGTCACAGTGACGCTCCTTTCCGTGGCTCTCATTTATCGTCTTAAGCTCCAGACAACTCCCTAGCGCCTGCACAGACTGAACAGCATTAGGAGGCCTGGCCTCACGCACCACTAGTCCTCTGGGTCTTAGGGTGTGTAGCAGAGGGTGCGCAGCTGTTCGTCTGAAGTCGTGCTCCCAAGCTTCAAGGCTGAGAGATCCTCAGGAGAAGGAGGCAGCCCACATCCTCCACACCATAGCTAGAAACTTCCCCTATTCTCTGTCCTCCAAACACACATCTGGCCCAGATCAAGACTCCAGTACAAGCCTAATGGCCACAAATAATTGCCCAGATAAAGCCCATCCCAAGATTCTGTTGTTGGTAGCATCTGTTCGTTCTCTCTTGCGTGCACAGATTTAAAGAGACAAGACTATCTTATCTGTTGGGCCCTGTGCCAGGTACTAGCTATGTGCTGGGGGAGCTGACCAGCTAGATGGACAGTCAAGGGGATGTGTCAAAAGTTCCCAGGTCAGTGTCAGAACTCACAGAGAGACTCAATAGGATGGCTAGGATTGTAGAGTCCTGGGAATCTACAGGCTGACCTGGGCAAGCAGAGAAGGGAGTCTCAGAGATGGGGCCTTTGCACGGAGGAAAGGAGTAAACTGGGATGAGGGAGATCACGCCCACGGGAAAATGGGTCTTTGGGAGTAGGGATCTCCGCAGGGGCCTGAGAAGAAAAGTTGACTTAGAGCCAATTTGTGGTGGAACTTGATTGCTCAAGATAAGCATGTGGACACTAGGACACTACCATGAACCTTCTGGAAATGAAACTCTTGGGGCTTGAGGGGTGATGGGCAGAAGATGCATCCTTGTCCGTGGGAGGCCAGATTTTAAAGAAAGGGAGAAAGGCGTCGGCAACGGATGACTCCCATAGACCTGGGCTTTCAGAACGGGCCTCATCAAAGAGGCTGGCCACCTTGTTAGTTCTCCAAACAGCACATCTTCCCCAGATCAAGACTCCGGTGCAAATACAATGGCCACAAAGTGGGTTTTGTGTCTTGGTTTTCTAGGCCTCCCTCTCCCCCTCCCATCAAGGCCTATTCTCCATTATTGGCCAGACAAAGCCCATCCCAAGATCCCGCGTCTCTGTTGTCGCTAGCATCTGTCCTCGCTCACCTGTGCGTACACCCGTCCGCGTCTCCACGAAACCTTTCATCCCATCGACATTGTAAGGGTTCAAAGTAAGGAGGTTCATGTTGTCAAAGACGCCTTGATCTGAATGCCTTCCCCCTACTTCTTCCTTAAATGAGTTGTTAACAGGAACCCAAGTGTCTGTTGAACCTAAAATACTTTTTTTAAGGAAAAAAAAAATAACATTTCAAGGTAACTTGCGGCACACACTTTAAGAAGCGAGGACTCAGCGTGTCCCCGGCTGCTTCCTCCTTGAAGCTCTGGTCTTCGGGGCTGTGGGAGGCATCCAATCAGACGGCCGCCGCTGAGGGCCAGGGAGGAGGGCTGCCGGGGTTTTATTTCAGATTGAGCTAAGACCATGAAATGGAAGGCAGGAGAAGTGAGTGAGCGAGCGAGTGCGTGTCTGTGTGAGGAATAATGAGTCGCACTAATTCACAGGATTCCATTTTGGCCATCACACACAGCTCCCTTTTCTCTTGAAGGCCACTTTGAAAAATCCCGTTTTTCAAAAGTCATTTACTTCCCCTAGGAGGGCAAGCCTTCTAAAAATATTCCCCATTTCTTACACCTTGGAAGCAAATTATTTATGTTAAAGCAGCTTCGTTATCCCGGCCCCACCGGGCCGGCTTGGAAATGGAGGTGACTTCCAGAAGCCACCATTTTCCATGGCAAAGTCTAGGAGTGGCTTGTTCCCGACAAGGCTTATTGCCAGACCTGAGGGGTCCAAAGAGGACCTGTGGGTCCTTCTTTTCTCCCGCAGTAGTGTGCACAGGGCAAAATACAAGATACTGAGGGACTATAGCCCCCCCAAGTCAGTAGTCTTGGGACTTGCATTTAAGGATGAGCAGAGCAGTGCTTAATACAAACTCAAATGGGGGGGCGCTTCTAGGTATCGTGAGAGCTAGAGAGCAGATAGTGGGGAGCTGTGGAGGGCACTGTGGAACTCATGTATCCATAGGTCGCACCTCTATGTGTCCAACCGAGAGTGGTCCAAACAGTGGAAAAGAATGGGTTTGTACTGAACATGTAGACTTTTCCCCTAGTCATGATTCCCTAACCAATACTACACAACAATTGCTTACATCCGTTTACATAGCACAAGGGATTGCCCGTCATCTACGAATGTTTAAAGAAAGTCTTCAGGAGGATCCACACGGCTGTATGCAAACACAGTGCTATTATACAGAAAAATGTTGTGGTCCCAAAACCCATCCCCAGCAGACACAGAGGTGTGGTGGCTTGTCACTGAACGGAGTGGAAGGAGTCAAGGTCATCTGAAGCAATGCCTAGAAGACAAGGAGAATCGGTCGTTCAGAGATGTAGTCACGACTTCCCAGGCGGGGAATCTCCAAGGACAAAGGCCCAGAAGAGAAAGGAGAGGTCCTCTGGCTGGAGCAGAGAGCCCAGTGGAGGCTGGAGGGAGGGGAGGTCAGAGGCCCGCGAGATTTCTCTTGCCGCTGTTTTCACTGACCTGGCCTGAAACTGACTGCGCATTGGTACCCTGCAGGAGAAGCGCGCCCCAGTAAGCAGGCGGACGCTGGGAGACATTCCCTGGCCCACCCCCTCTCATCTCCACTTCCTCTCTCCACCTGGGAAAAGGCAATTAAAAAATCACCTCTGAAAAGTCGGTGGGAGGAGGAGGGAAGCTGGGGAGGGGACCGGCTTTCAATGTAGGTGGAACTGTCACGGGCCCCCCAGAGGGGAGTTTGTCTTCCCCCTTTAATCAGCCGCAAGTCCCGTCATTATCCAGTGGGGGAGAGGAAGCGCAAGGCAAGGCCCGGCTCCCTGGAGAAGCCCCTCCATTCTTCCCGTGTCCATAAGGCAATTAAGTCTTCACGTTCACGAACCTGAAGGCTTTCCAGGCCGCGCCAATTGGTGCGTCTCCATAACGAGGGGCATGCTGCGCGTGCCACACATTCTCCTGGCAGCCGCCTCTCCCTGGTACAGAAGCCCTGGCCCTGGAGGCCTCAGGGGTCCAGATCTAGTCTAGGTTCAGCTTTGGTCCAGGTACCAGCTCTGGAGACAAGAAGCTAGCATGGGCACGGGGTGAGGGGTTGAGGCCCCAGAGGAGCCGCAGGGTGGGCTGTGACGCCTAGCCAACCAGGAGCACTTTGTGTTTTCTATGAACAGCCTCATTACCAGCAAACCCCAGACTAAGCCTCTATCATTGGTCTCTAATTGGAGAGCTAATTATTCAGCCACCATCCTGTGCTGTGCACAAGCCTGGATTCCAGTGAGGCCTTGACTTGGGGATGTCCCAGCTTCCTAAGCCCACAGGAGAGGGCCTGCCTGCGCTGGGATCTACCCTAGAAGCCAGACAGGTAAAGGGGGCAGAGCAGAGCCTTCCTGCTGTGTGAGGTGCATGGTCCAGCCAGCCGAGAAAGCACGCGATGCCCCAGGAGGTCTACGGAGGCCCTGCTGCTGAGCTGCCTTGGGAAGAGAGCTGCAGACTCAGTCGTGGAAGTGAAAGGAAGGACACGTTCCCAGCAAAAGGATAACATGTGCAAAGGCACAGGGGAAAGGCCCTGAAACTGGGTTTGTTTGGTGATACAGGGACCAGGGCACAAGAGGGAGAACACAGAAGAAGCTGTAACAGGCCTTGGAGGTGTGGTCAAAACTCTGTGGTTTTAAACCTGAGGAGGGTCTAGGGAGATAACATAACACACTGAGTCTAAATCCCAGCACCCATATGCAAGCTGCATGTGGCGACGTGTGTCTGTAACCCAGCGCTGAAGTGGGATAGCAGGACCAGGGGCTACAGACAGCTCTCCAGGACTCTGTGGCTGGTTCAGTGAGAGATGCTGTCTTGAAAAACAAGATTGAGAAGCTTTAGAAAAAGATGCATGACCCTGACCTCCGGCCACCACCTCCACATGCACAGGTAAGCACACACACACACACACACATACATACTCACATAAATACTTACCCCCACATACACACTCACACACACTCACACACACACATACTCACACACTCATACACACACACGCACACACACGCACACACTCTCACACACGCACACACACTCACACACGCACACTCACACACACATACACACTCACACACGCACTCACACACACTAAGGTAGGAGAGCTGAGTGTTTGGGGGCTACCGAGGCCCAGCAATACAAGAGCACCAGAGCCTTCCCTGTCGGTTACCTTGCCAGCCCAGGCATGAGCAAGAGCCATGCAGTGGTTCACATCTGAAATGGCTCTTGGATCGACGCTTGGCCCCTGGTTTGCTATTCTGTGGGTTGCTGGGAACTTTTCACAGTGGGGCTTAGCTGGAGGAAGTAGGTCACTTGACACATGTCTTGGAAGATTATACCTGGTCTTCAATCCCCCCCCCTCCCGCCACACATACACACTCTGCTCAGTTCCTTTCTCTCTCCCTCTGTCCCTCCTTCCCACCGTAAGATGAAGCTTCTCCATCATGAACTCAGTTTGAAACCCTTTGAAACTGAGAACCAAAATAGATCCCTCCTCTCTCATGCTGGTCTGTCAGATGTCCTTCTGTCTCGTTATCAAATGGGAAACTGACACAGAGCAGGCCCATGGGCCCCCGAGCCTGCCTAATCTGTGCCGCGTGGATGTCAGGGAGACGTAGCATTACACACCTACAGGGACGTGACAGAGAACAGAAGCAGCAGGTGACAGGTTTGCCTTGCTCCCCTGAGGGCTCTCCTGGGGGAGGTGGCCGTGAGTAGAGGAGATGGCTTCCCCAGCACCCCAAGAGGCAGGGCTGGGCTGTGTGCAGGACTCAGACCTATGTATTTAAAGGGAAAGCGGGTGAGCAGGAACTGGCTTTGGCTGGATGGAAGAAGGGCCCAAAAGCAGACCCCAATGTCCTGCCAAATCCTCATGGCTCAGGATCTGCTTGGCCCATGGGTGGAGGATCTTGGGGGTGGGCTGGGAATGGTGACTGTCACAGACAGAGGAGAGCCCACCAACACCCCCTCTCAATAACCCTGAAAAGGAAGGAGGTAGAATCCGGGCTCATAGGGCTCCTAGCTCCCTGCCCAGGCCAGACTTTGTCTTGTGACCATGAGCTCTGGTGGGGAAGGGTAACATGTTGGGCTTCTGGGGCTGCTGTTTCAAAGTGGCGACCAAACCAGAGAGGTTAACACAACAGGCCCTTCGGCCTGCTCACCTGCGTGGAAGAGCTGCCGAGCAGGTTCAGGGACAGCTGCAGTTGTGGCAGAGGTGCGAGCCCCGGGACTGCAAAGAAGAGCCAGCTCGGAGAGATGGGGTGCAATGGGGTGCTCTCCTGGTGGTGAGTGTGGGGCAGCCAGGCTGCCCTTGCCCCCAAGACCACCATCTGGCTTAGTCCTAGAGCCTCCTCCTTATGGTCTGTTTCCAAGAAGCCTGAGACCTGGCCACTTGCCACCAAAGGGTGAAGGGCAGATCCCGAGGGACCAGCCTTATTCACACCCACCCCATACCCGGCAGGCAGGGGCCCTGGCTGGGCATCATTGTCCCTAACAAGTTAATTGTGATGGTGGAGCATGTCTCTCCACCCTGCCCAGCGGCTCATCAAAGCATTCCCTTAATGACATGGGACCATGAAAGGAAACGCGCAGGTGGTTAAATGAGGCTGCTTGCCTGCACGAGGCAGCAGGGAAGGGAGGGACTGTTTTATTAAAGGAATGAACGGTTTGTTTAAGGAATGAACGCTGCCAGACCACTTTGATAGAAGTTCATTGTCTCATGGATCTGAAGCCAGCGCGGGGCGTGTAGATGCTCAGAATAGTCCCCCCACCATGGCAATCCCCATGGGGACCATGAGCCAGCTTACGCGCTCCTCCTTCCAGAGGCACCACCACACTTCCCCTGGAGTAAGGCTTAGCACTTAGCCACTCTCAGCTCAGAAATGTGTAGATCCTCAAGAATGGTTCTCAGGCTCCCCAGGCATCGATGCAACAATAATTTCTTTGGTGGCAATTGGCAAAAAAAAAAAAAAAAACTCAAAATGACCCAGCAAAAGGGCAGTAGTGTGTCAGCTCTTAGAAACTGACAATTCCACAAGCCAGTCTATCATCAGATATAGCTTGATCCAGGAGCCTCATGATGTCATTGTGGGCCCAATGGCTCTTTTCATAATTTTGACTCATCTTCCATTGCAAACTTCCTTCTCCCACAGTTTCTTTTCTCAGGATGGCAAATCCCTGTGCGGCTCCAAAATTACCCCTCTCTTGCTTCCCACCAGGCAGGGAGGAGCCTGGAAACTGCTTCGGGTCACGCAAGTAGCCCCTGATCAGCTCTGATTGAATGGACTTGGAAGGCACACTTCATTCAGGTCAGTTGCTTTGACCAGGGCCATGAGAGATGAGAGTCAGAACTGGAGCTGAGCTTGGAAGACCAGTCCTG
Organism: Typhlomys cinereus; assembly: GCA_023101885.1. Taxonomy (NCBI): domain Eukaryota; kingdom Metazoa; phylum Chordata; class Mammalia; order Rodentia; family Platacanthomyidae; genus Typhlomys; species Typhlomys cinereus. Next base: position 1,673,353 of record JALPQD010000362.1, on the reverse strand, counting down.
AGAGGAACCAACTTTTTCTTCCTGGGTACCAGGAACCCATCTTGTTGGGAGTTCTACCCTGGACGGGCCCCAGAATCACAGGAGAATGAGGCTTTCCATGGGTTCCAAGCAGCCCTCCTTCCAGCCTCCCTGTTCGTGACTTAGTGTCCCACTTTCACTCGCTCTGCCAGTCAGACCCCACTGGCCAAGACTCTCCTGTAGCTTGGGCAGGGCACTAACAAGCTCCAGACAGACGACAGTTCATGTAGGAGGAGTGATTTCACCTCCAGCAACGAACACGGATCATACAAGCCCTAGTTTATGACATTGTGAGAAGTAAAATCGCGTGTGTAAAGTGCTCAGCCCAGGGTCAGCGTGGATGCAGCACTGAAAATATCATATGTGCAGAACACTATAGTAACCAGTGGAACGTTGACACCCCTGAGAAAGCCCACTTTCAGGAGGGGAAGTCAGAGCAGGGTGAAACTGATGGAGTCGGTGGGGAGCAGGGAGAGAGAGAGACAGAGAGAGAGAGAGAGAGACTGGAGACCCGGCTCAGCAGTGCACAGCACACATCCTGTGGCCAGTCCTCGCTTCCTGTCTTCCTTCACAGAGCTTTGTGGCATCAGGACCCAGCCACCCACTCACAGCCTGCTTCCAGTCACAGTGCCACTAGTGAGTTGGGCTGTGAAAGCTGCTGCACCCCCCCCCCACTTCCTGTGCTCCCTGCTCTAAAGGTCCATCCAGCCCTGCCCTGCGCTCAGCACAGAGCCAGAGACAGGCGGAGCGCAGACCAGAGACCTGTGGGCAGGGTCGGCCACCCAGTGTTTGATGCATGATGCAGGTCCTGTCTGTCCAGGCTCTGCAGGTGGCAGCCACCAGGGCAGTTCTCTAGAACCCCAAGGATAACAGCACCAGATGCCCTGCTCTGAGCTCCCAGGAGGACTCCCACCTGCTTCCTTCCTACTCCCTCATCTCCGTATTCTGAGGTGATAGTGTGTGGTATGTGGCACAGTTAGATACGGGTGTTGACTTGATGGTCGAGGGCTTGTGCTCTGGGTGCATTTTTAGATAATTGGCAGTTGAGTTAAGCCCAGAGCAAACTTGCAGCAGATTGTCTAGTTGATGAGGACCCAAACCATGGTGGATGGGACTAGGCCTTGAACAAGTGAATAAAATATAGAGAGCTGGTTGAGGAATTTGACGTTCTTATGTACATTTGGTGCCAGACATGCTGGTCTGGCAAACAAGGATCGTCCCTTTCTAAGCCGTTTTGTAGAGATGGTGTGGCCAGTTCCCTCGGCCCTGGTGTTAGTGTGAGCTCTCCCATCAAGTTGGATTAAAAACTGTAATTGGACTATCATAAGAGAATAAACTCCTTGTTCTCTTAAGCTGTTTGATGGTAATTTTTATCAGCAACAGGGTGTCTTAGGGTCTGTGCCCAACCCTGGAGTACACTAGGGTCTGTGCCCAGCCCTGGAGTACACTTTTCAACCCCTCACCAGAAATGCGCCACACATACCTTTAACTTGTATTGTGCAAAAACTCAAGGCCATCACAATATAAGGATTACTACTAAGCCATTAACCCAAGTGCAGTTCCCCCCTCTCCCAGGTGACCAACATCAGGTCAGTCCAATGCCATCTCTTCCCACCCCTACCTGCCATTTTCTCCAAAACTGTAATATTAAAAAAAATCCTGGAGAGGCCACTCCAGAAATACATCACTAGAGCTGCAGACTCAAGGATGAGGAAAGAGGGATAGGGTGAGGGGCTGGCTAAATGGATCCAGCCCAGAGGCCTCTGTGAGGTAATGACATTGAGCTCAGGACTAATTGGGAGACAAGTGGTTGAGAGACACAGACAGGGAAGTTCTGTGGAGAGGGGGTGCTCAGGAGAGAGCTCAACAAGCCAGGAAAACAAGACTGGAGTGTTGGGAGAGGAAGACAGATGAGGGCATATCATAAGGGACCACCCAAGCTTCGGTGAAGAGGAGGAGTTCAGCAGGACCAGAACCTCAGAGGAACTTTGGACAAAGAAGGGAAATGCCTCAGGCCAACTCGAGGAAGGTGTATTGAGAGTCGCAGGTGTGGCCGCGACATGCCTAGAATCCCAGCACTTGGCTGAGGCAGGAGGATGGGGAGCTCCGAGCTAACCTAGGCTACATTTGAAGATTCCCCAGAACAACACAAAGAGGGCGGGCGAGACAGCTCAGTAGGTAAAGGCCTGCACTCAAATTTGACGACCCAAATTCAATCCCTGGAGCCCACATGGTGGAAGGAGGGAAGCAACTTATAAAAGTTGTCCTCTGACCTCTACACGCATGCCATGACATGAATGCCTGCCCTTCAGGTAAATAAGATATTTAAAGAAAAGATTTCATGGGGGGCAGAATGTGTTTTTGAAGCCGCTGAGGCACTGGGACAAGATGTCAGCATATCTCCCCAACCCACGGAACAGATCTTGAGATGCCTCCCGTGAGCCCACTGCTCAGATGAGTTGACTGAAGCAAGAGTGTGGTGGGAACGGGTCCTCACCTATCGCCTCCTGACAATCCAGTAAAGGGGGTGATTCTACAGGTGGGAAAGGAGAGGCGCGGAAGCCCTAGGCAGACGCTCGAGGCCACAGAGTGGGTCAGCAGCAGAACCAGACTCCGTCCTGGAGCCAGCTGCCAGCACCCTCAGGATTGGCTGGGCTTGTCTGGTGAGCATCTGCACCGAGAGTCCCCTTAGGTTGGGAGGAGATTCACAGCTGGGTTAGTTCTCGCCCATCCTTCAACTCCGGGAAACTGCTCCGCCCCTCCGATGGGCTTGCCGAGGGCCTGGCGCAGGTGGCAGGGCGAGGACCCTCTCCAGGTGCGCGGCAACAGACTAGGGAGATGCTGGGCAGCAGTGACGATGAGAGGGACCCTCATCCAGGGCCCTAGGACCCCGATGGAAACTCTGCTGGGAGAGGCAAGATGCAGGCGGAAAGAGGAAATGCAAAGCAGAGCTCCCGCCTGCAGCTTCCCCCTCACTGAGGCAGCTGGCGATGATGGCCTCCCGGATGAGAGGGCGCTTGTCCTTACCCAGCAGCCCCTGCAGCCCCGATGAGGAAACTGAGGCTCGCTGTCATGCAGACTATGAACTCGAACAGGAAAAGCCGTCCTCTTTGTTTTCACTAATCTCTAAATAAAGTTCCTTCGAATGACAAATGTAGGCAGCAAATGTCAGCGGTGGGAGCAGAGCCTCTGGCTGTCACAAGAAGAAAGCACAGAAAGTTTCCTAATCATACTAAACGTCATCATCCTTAAGGTGGCACCACACGTATCACGGTTTCCAAGGGACAATAGTTGTCGGACCTGCTCCAAGGTATTGTGCAGTGTGCCTAACTAGAAGCAGTACACCGAATCAGAACTTAGAAGAAATTATTTACGTATCTGTGCTTCAATGGGCTGGTTTCCCAAATGACGTCATATCTTTTATTTCTGCATCCAAAAGCCTTTTCCTGCAACTGCCGATAGCATGGTAAAGATGAAGATCTCCTCCCGGGGGTGAGGATGCTGCCTGGTACAAAGTGGGGACCCTGAGCAGCTCCTGATATCTTTCAACTGATGGCACAGAGAGCTGGTCACAGCACAAGGCTGGACCTGCCTGCTCTACGGACGGCCCTGGGCCCCTGGAGGGCCTTGGACGAAGCTCCTGGGGCCTGCAGGGGTGCTGAGCCCTCTGTCTCCCCCACGGATGCTCAGAGGCTGCCTGGGCTGCCAGCATCAGGTATGCACAGTGCCCCCATCTCCTGGCTCAGGTTGGACCACTACCAGGCACTGAATTTCCAGCAGCACCCCAAAGCTGCTGTGCTGTGGACCTGACCTCTCTCTACTTCTGCCCTCCCTCTCCCAGCTCCACCCCTCCTGAGCTGTCCTCTATACTCAGACCCAAGGAAGTTTCATATCTCTTATTCGCATTCTGTTTCTAACTTTCTGTTGCTGTCCTTGAAGTTAGGGCAAAGACCCAAATGCTCAGCGTGCTCCCTAAGTCCCTGCTTCCCTTGCTTCCCACATCAAACACACCTCCTCACCCAGACTCCTCCTACTTCCTGTTCCTCAAACATCGCCTGTTTCCTGATCTCCTCCTAGTCCCGTGGGGCCGGGAGCATGCTTCCCTCTGCCTCTCACTTCTCTTGCTCCTGTCCCTGTCACCATACCAGCTCTGACACATGCTGCATGGCGCCAACAACCTTCCTTTCAGAACACTTGCTGCAATTTCACTTTTTTTTTTTTATTTTTTGTGTTTATTGAAACCTATTTATAAGACAGAACTCTGGTTTCAGTGCGCAACAGTAAACATTTCACTGGGCCATGCTGAGTTAACAAAGAGCCCCACATCTCACTGGTTTCCAATGATTTCCTCTTGCACTAGTTTGCTGCAATCCCTGTAGGTGGGGTGCCGGACAGAGTAAATACAGCAGGTGGATGTCTGTGGTCAACTCAAGACACTTGCCCAGACCAGTTGGTCAGCCACGAGGTGGTCCCTGCTGAGTTGCCCTTCGAACCTAAACAAAACTGGGGCTCCAAAAGGAATGGAAAGAGGGCGGGGACCTTGGCGATGCAGAGACCCGAAGCTGTCGCTCATGTTGTCCTGTGTTCTCTAGTCCCCTCCCATGCTCGTGTGTCCTTCTTCCTTCACTCTGGGCTTTCCCTTCTATTTCTGTTCTGCTGAAATCATTCGAGACTTCCTGTGCTGTCCGCTGACCTATATCCTTTTAGGAAAGTATTGGAGGGTTTTTTTTTTTTTTTTTTTTTTTTTTGTGAGCCAAACTTGTAGCAGAGAAAAAGGCATTTCTAACCCAATTTTACTCAGAAAGAAATTGGCAGCCAGAACCTACCAAGTGGCCTGGCCAGAATAGTAAGGACCCACAGGCTCAGCGTTCCTGCCCTGGGGCAGAGTCCTGACCCCAGCTGCCCCGAGTAGGTCCCACAGAGGCAGGTCCAACTGGTTCAGACTCTATGTCTTAAGTTCTAAAATTCTGATCCCTCCCACACATCTGGGGATGAGGAAAATGGCCACTGTCCCCTCTCCTACCCCACCACCAATTAATCCTCCCCCCACCACTGACCATTCTCCTGCAGAACCGATCCCAACTGAAAGGTTGTTTCCAAGGCATCCCTCATTCCCAGTCCTGAGAGTTGGGGAAGCAGCCTGATGTCACACCTCTACAATTCCGTGAGCAGTCAGACCTTGGCCTCTTCTGGGCAGGTCTGTGCTAGGGACAGGGCGTGCAGTCTAGGGGTGACCTGCTGCATAAGATGGGGCAGAATACAGAGCCTTGAGCTGGAGCCACGGGGCTGCCTGTGAGTGCTGGCAGGGTCTCCAAAGCGCCGACAATTCCATCTCTCTCAGCTCACATCAGGGGAGGCTTCCATATTACCAAGATAATACTATATTAAGCGAGGTTTTGTGTTTGGTGTATTTAATGAGCAAGCAACTCCCCAAAGGCCTTTCAATAAAGCCAGTAAATTTAACAGGAGAAACGCGGCAATTGGCTTTGCCACTCCGGCTAAGAGGACTGCCGCGTTCTGCTTTTCCAGACCCTGCCATGTATTATGCTAAGAAAGCCCTGGAATCAATCCCCGAGAAGAGGGCTAAAGGTGGGGACAATTAGGCGGCTAATGCTCGGCCCTAGGCTGCCCCAGCCAAAATGATTATTTTAATGAAAAGCAATGAAGTTGAGGAGAGGCCGCCAGCCCGCTTGCCGTCAGAATGTCCCAGCCTGAAGGATCTCTGAGAGGCGGCTGTTCATCAAGGTGGGCCAGAGACCGAATCAAACAGTAAGTGCATAAAGGTATGCTGCACCCCGAACAGCACGCTTGGCGAAATTGATTTATGGAAAGCAATATTATGGGTTTTGACAAGAAGGGAGACGAGATAAAATATTCATACCTATCATCTCCTCGCGGTGATTGTGGGCCACCTTGCTGCCCTTGCAGAGAATTAACAGAGGGGGATAGGGAGTGAGGAGTGAGGGCAAGCAGGGCTCCGTTGTGGGGTAAGAAGATGGGGTCTGGCTGGTCCTCTTTTCTGTGAGCAGCTACCTCCTCGTCCAGCTCACAAAACTCAGCTGTGAGTTCTGCAGTAATTTTGTTGGTTTTAGAACATTGTCAGTTAGTTGTCACAACAGAATTGAGAACAAGTACACAGAGTACAGGGGCTCCCTTGCTCCTGTGCTCCCCGGCCCATGCGCTCCCCTGCCGTAGTGCTCCCTGCTCCCCTGCCCCAGTGCTCCCCTACTTCAATTCTCCCTTCCTTAGGGCTCCCTTGCCTTAGGGATCCCTTGCCATAGTGCTCCCTTGCCATAGGGCTCCATATCCAGGTGCTCCCTGGTCCTCTGCCCTAGTGCTCCCCTGCCCCAGATGTTTCTCCCCACACTGAGGTGGTCCTACACCAAACACAAGCATTTCCTGCCAATGTAATGAGAGGGGTACCGGAAGCACCAAGAGTAGAATGTATGGCCATCTGCTTGCTATAGTCTGAGAATGGTTGCACCCCCGTAGGAATTTGGTTCCCCAGATCTTAAGTTAATGGCTTAGCAAGGTGGAACTTAATCCCACCATGCTGTTTAAAGGTGGCTCCTTTGGAGAGTGATTAGACTCAATCAGGCCTTTGAGGGGCGACTTCCAGGAAAGGGAGAGAAACCTGACATGTTGGGATATAGTTGGGGGTCCTCATGAGAGCCTGAACCCACTCCTTTGAAAACTGAACCTTTAAAATCACAAGCTGAAATAAACTTATAAACTTATTAAATGATGTAGCTTGCCTCAAGTGTTTTGTTATAGTGACAAAAAACGGAGTAATACACACACACACACACACACACACACACACACACACACACACACACATGGGGTTTGAGGGCAGACACAAAAACAGGACAGTCATTCAAATCCCTCCCCATGCTCAGCATTTCTTCCCAGCCACGTCCCTTCTCGCCCTCCCTTCTTCCACGAAGTCTTTCCCAGCAGAGCACTTGACTCCTGCAGTCTGGCGCTGTGCTTGCCCGTGTCCTCTGCAATAGGGACACACCAGCATGTCCTTCGCTGCGGGACTCTCCTTCCTTCTAGAGTCTCTGCATTCAGTAGTCCATTGTGCCATTGTTCAGGGGACCAGGCCCTGTCATGCAGACCTGGGGCTTGGAAGTCTTTCTACCACACAGCCCCCGGCAGGTGGAGGTTGTTTGATGTATTTGTGAGTGTGAGTCAGGTAGCACTGTGTTCTGCATCAGGGTCTTCACCAATACATGTTCTGCATGTTCCTACACTTCTGGTCATCTGTCCTGTGCTGGGGAGCTGCCAATTCCCCGTGAATACCTCCAAGCATCTTTTCGTTGGGAGTCACAGCCCCTCGCCACACGCACGTGATTGGGCTCCTCCCAGGGGAGTTCTCCACCGTCTGTTATGGGGTTCTCTGCACCATGGAGCTGCATCCCACGAGCATAGATCCACTGCAGGTGCTGGGGATCAGGGGCCTGCCTTGGGACACACTGTGGCTCTTCTTGATCCAACAAGTAGGCTCCTGGTAGCCCCTTTTATACCGTAGGAAACGAAAGCACCAGGAAACTGGTAAATTTCCCAAGGACAGAGAACTTCTGAAAGGTCACCCTGGGATTCAGCCCAAGGAGCGGCAGTCTGCCCAGGTCTGCTCTTCACCGCTTGCACATGCCCCTTGCCAGCCTCGAAAGGCCAGTCTTGGCTCTCACCACCAGCGAGTCTTGTCTGTCCCCCCCACACACAAAGACAAGCCTTCTCTGGCTCTGCCTCCCCTCCCGGATTCCTTCTCCTCCTCATCTCTCTTCCCTCCCTCGCTCGAGCTTCCTCCTCTTGCTCCTTCCACCACACTCCCCGGAAGTCTCCTGAACCCTGCCATTCCTGCAAGCCTCTTCCTCGCCGAAGCTCATGGCGTGCTTGCTTTGAAATCTTTTGGAAGGGTGTGCAGGCTGCCCTACGCACCTCTCTGACAGTGTTGAGTTCAAAGAAAGAAAGCCTTTCTCGGAGCCGACAGCATATGCATGCTTTGTAATCTGTAGGGAAACAGAACTCGAACCAAATCGCTTGTGCCTGTGAACATGGTCCGTGCTTCCGATCCTTTGCAATGAGAGTCTCTCTGGACATATTACTTGTATCATGCTGGGTTTGGTTTTGTTTGTTTTCCTTAGCCTTGTGTTTTCTTTTTTTTTTGTTTTGCTTGTTGATGCTGCTTTTTTACTCCACCTGCTGCTGCTTTTTTTTCCTCCTTCTCCATCTCTGTGCTCTTGGAAGACCCCAGCGGAGATGCTCACCATTGCAGTGGCTGCTTCAGTGATAGGAGCTCAGGAGACTGAGGACTTCTCAAGCTCGGTCCACTGCCCATTAGGCTCAGGGCCTCAGGAAGGAGACTCTAGGACAGGTGACCCTGGGCACCCCAGTGAGGGACCTGCACCTGGTTGCTAAGCACCAGTGCTTGGAAGGGGAATCCCACCGGACAGTTTATCACTAAGACCTGCAGCCCAAATACTGGCTTTGTGTGTGGTCTGTGGTTGAGCTACATGACCGGTGACCCCAACACCTCTCTACAGATTTGCCCATCTCTCACAGTGATGCAGACAAAGGGTCCAGAGAGAAAGAGGGTCTTTCCCTGTTCTGGTGTCTCCTGCCCAGGCAAAGTATGCTTCTACCTCGAGGTCTGGCATATCTCCTTTAGAATAACATCTCTGTCCATCACTCTGCAAATGTTCTAGGAGCAGTGAAGAGAGAAGTCCGGCCTTTCTGTTGTCTCTGAAAATGCAGCAGCATGCAGCACCAGGGGAGCCCTGACCACCCAGCGTTTACACCCCACTGGGAGCAAAAGCCAGAAAGTAACTGCATAAGCCACGTCTCATCTAGAGAGCAGCAGGGCTGAGCTGAGAGACAGGAGAAAGGGAGGCTGCTCTGCTGTGGGTGGCCAAAGAAGACTCTTTGGAGGAAGTAAAGCTGAGCTAAGAACTAAAGAAGGATCATTCACTTGAGGACCCAGGAGCAGAGTGGGCATCCTGGAGCTGCCAAAGAACTCTCTGCACCTGCTTGCTGCAATGTCCGGCAAATGGGGACACATCCATCCCAGTGACTTTACAGTGAGGACTGAGGAAAACAGGTCATTTGCAATGCATGGGGACCTGTGGGGATTAGGGTCGCTGTCACCCGCTTACACTTCTGAGGCTGGTGGCTCCAGTTGAGAGCTACCAAAGGGCCCCCTGCACCCTGTAGCCAGTGCCAGAGTCAAGGTCAGAAACAGGTCATACCGGTTGGCATCAGAGAAGAAAACCAGCCTGGAAACACAAAGAAAGAGCCAACCCAGGAGTGCCTGCCACCCAGCCTGGACTCCCTGTCATAGCCCAGGCACTGGGCCTCCAGGGACCTTGCTTGCCTTCAGCTAAATCTGCTGTGGCCATTCCAAGACAGAAATATCCTCAGCAGCAGCTGAAGTGCCTCCACAGACAGTAATAGAGGACTAGGCAGCAAATTGGAGGCAGGGGTGGCAACGGCCCAGGGAATAATCCAGACCCCAAAGTAAGAAATGGAAAGCTGGTGACCACAGACATTCTCCAGATGCAGAGCAAACGCCTTCAGACACAGGTGGGGCGGAGGAAAGGGTCATGGATCTAGAGAAGAAGTCCTGGGTTTCAGACAGGAGCAAACATGTGGTTCCTTGGGGCCTGCCAGTGTGTGTGAGTGAACGTGTGTATGAATGAATGTATATGAGAGTATGGGTATGTGTGCAAATGTGTGTAATGTGTGTGAATAGATGTATATGAGCATGGGTTTGTGTGCAAATGTGTGTGCATGTATGTGTGTGCCTGCGAATAGATATGAAAGTGGATTTGTATAAATGTGTGTGTATGCACTTGTGATATATGTGAGTGTGAGAGTGGGTTTGTGTGCAAATATACATGCATGTATGTGTTTCTATATGTGTGTGTGTGCATGTGGGAGTAAAAGTATGCATGGGTATGTGTGTGAGAATGAATGTGTGTAACATATATGTGTATGAGTGTGTATGTATGCATATGTGATGAATATGTGTGTGAATGTGTTTTAGTAGGAGTGAACATGTGTAAAATGTGATTATGCATGTGCATATATGCATGAATTGTCTATGTATGAGTGTGTGGATGTGCATGTAGGTATGGATGAATGATTGTGATTATGTGAGTGAATGGACATGTGTATGAGTATGTATGTGAATGAGTGTGAAAGTATAAGTGAATGTGTACGAATATATGTAAATATGTGTATAAGTGAATATACATGCTGAGTATGTGTATACATGTGGGTATACGAGTGCATGAGTGAATGTGTGTGTTGAATGTGTAAGTGAATATATACATGTGAGTATGTATATGAGTGAATGTATGTGTATTTTTGTGAATGAACGAGAGTAAATATATATCTGTCAGTGGGTGTATGTGTGTGATTGAAAGTGTGTGTAAATACGAATGTGTGTTAGTGAATGCATGTATGTGTATGTTAGAGTGTGTGACTATGTACATATGTATGAATGAATGTGTGTATGCATATATGCATGAATTGTCTATGTATGAGTGTGTGGATGTGCATGTAGGTATGGATGAATGATTGTGATTATGTGAGTGAATGGACATGTGTATGAGTATGTATGTGAATGAGTGTGAAAGTATAAGTGAATGTGTACGAATATATGTAAATATGTGTATAAGTGAATATACATGCTGAGTATGTGTACATGTGGGTATACGAGTGCATGAGTGAATGTGTGTGTTGAATGTGTAAGTGAATATATACATGTGAGTATGTATATGAGTGAATGTATGTGTATTTTTGTGAATGAACGAGAGTAAATATATATCTGTCAGTGGGTGTATGTGTGTGATTGAAAGTGTGTGTAAATACGAATGTGTGTTAGTGAATGCATGTATGTGTATGTTAGAGTGTGTGACTATGTACATATGTATGAATGAATGTGTGTATGCATATGTGAATGAATGTGTGAAAGTATATGCGTGTGCGTATATATATGTGTGTGAGTAAATGTGACTGTGTATATATGTGCGTGTATGTGCATGCATGTGCATGCTCCACACAAATGCCTTGGGTAGGGTGTGGAGAGTGTACATTAGACGTGGCAGCAAAAGAAGGGATTTTGTACACATCTGTTCATTTCAGGTAGCTGGTGACCAAACAGGACATCTTGCAGCAATGTTCGTCCTTAATGTTTGTCTCTGTCTTAGTTTTCTTCTCTCCTGATTGTCTTGGTCTGGGTCTGTATCTTTTGTTCCAAGCTTTTTTCTGTGTGTCTGTCTTCTCAGTGTCTTTTCTCTCCTGCTTCTTCTCCTAAACCTCTCTCTCTCTCCCTCCCTCCCTTCCTCCCTCTTCTTTCTGGTACTCCATCTACTCTGTCCCTCGCTCTTCCTTCCAGCACCCTCCTCTGCCCCGGAACCACATCTCCTCTCAGCCCTGTGGCTGCTTTTCTTCTTTGTGTTGGGGAGGCATGTCTTCAAAACGAGCAGAATCCTCGGGAGACTCTGGTTTCCAGGTCTGCCTGTTTAATTCTGCACCCGCTCAACAAGGGCAAAGATTCAAGCCCCAGTGTATTCTGCCTTATCTCGCACTGTATGGGTCTTTACTTGGCTGGAGCCGACTGGACCCTGAGGTGGGGCATGGCCTGCATTCCTGATGGTTTAGCTCCCCTGGCGGGGGGGGGGGGCTTCAAGCAGGATCCTCACCTGCTCAGCACCCAGTAGCTACAAACACAGTCAAGGGCAGAGAGCCCCCTCTTCCATGCTCCACACCATGGTTGTCTGTTGTGTTTTGCTCCGAGTACTAGTGTGCTTAGAGCTGTCTAGAGTGAGAGGAAGATAGCATCCTAATGAATGGAGCGCTGGTCACGAGAATGAATCATGATGCACACTTCCCCAGCATGTGCCGGTCACCCCTCGCTTCTCCCACTTTACAAACAAGGAAACTGAGGCTACAGAAAAGTTGAACAACTTACCAAGAGTGCACAGCCACCAAGAAGACCTGGAAATGAGCTGTCTCCCCAGGAGTTCTGACCTTTGGGAATATAATGGAGCCTTCTGGCTATCGCTGGAGCCCCCTTTTAGCCACAGGACACCCCTCTCAACAGAGCTCTCTCTCAGAGCCTGGAGGCTGAATTCCTTTCTCCCAGTTTTCAGCAGACTTTCCTCTCATGGGTCTGATTTCTCTCCAAGCATCTGTCTTAGGGACCCTTCCCTAGTCCCCTCAACAAAAGAGCCCCCGTGTTCACCAGAACCCCACACTGATGTGACCTCAGGGTTCATTACAGTGGAAGTTTCCTTGCTAATATCCCTGTGCGTGCTTGATCACTCCTCATACCATTCCCCCCAGTTCAGCTCCGTCTCTCCCTATGCCACCCCGGGGCAAAGGACGCTCACTCAGAACAGAGAGGGGCCTGCCTTGTTCCCAGTTATGCCTGCAACATCTAGAACAGTCTGAGCTCCCACAAAGCTGGTGGAGACACACGAACACAAGGAGGGGGACCTGGGTCTGAAGAGAGAGGGTGCAAGAGGCGACAGGGTGTTTCAGGGAATGATGATGGAGCAAAGAGGTGCAACCTCACAGTCTGCATTGACACAGGCCGCCGTGCACTCAGGGGTAATGGGACAGGAGGGACAGGGGTGTAGTGCGGTATGAATAGGATACACGAGAAGTGGCATGGCACAGACTGTGGCTTGGGGAAATCTTCCTGACACGTGGGGTGAGGCAGGAGACCCATAAGACCTGGAAGAGCGCTCTTCCTGAGAGGGGGAATCCCGGGGCCTGGGGAAGGAGTCAGGGCAGACACTAGAGTTTTGCTTCCTGTGCCTGGTGCTGAGAACATGCCAGCTGTGAGCCAGGCAGGACAACTGAGAGGGAGAGGAGGGAGGGGCCCTCCGTGGTCTGCAGCCGCCCAGATGCATTTTCTAGAAATCAGAGCAGGTCAGGATCTTTGTTTTCTATTTTCCCCTGCCCACTGAGGGCATCAAGGAGCAGATCGTGTTTCCAAACATTTCACGAGAATCTGCAGTGGAAGTTGGAAGAATAACCCCAGGCTTCTTGGTCTAATTCTCAAGGTCAACCGATATCATTAGAATAACATGAACTCAATTTGAGTTACAGCAGGGAAATCACGTTAGGAAATATGGGTCACTCTGCTCCACCGAGCGACGGAGCTGCTGCCTCGCGCTGTCAGAAGCGCTCACTCAGATGCCTGTGATGGTCCTCACTCCATTGTCAGGCTGGCTCTCACCAGTGGATTTCGCACGCGCGCGCGCACACACACACACACACACACACACACACACACACACAAAACCCAGAACCTACCTGTAGAGGAAGTGTGACTGGGCAGGACCTTACAGCCAGCCAGAAGGCGGGATGTCGCCAACCAAAACCAGATTCGTTCCATTGTTTTCCTGCTTGTTGAGATTTCCTTTAAAAGCCACCACCGTGGAAAGAGAGGAGGGAAAGACCAGACTCAGAACATGCAAAGCCCAAAGCTCTGATGCAGGCGACACTTGGTGTAAAGGGAGCAGATTTCAGGAGGGTGTGAGTGGAGAGGAAAAACCTAATGTGAGCAGCTGAGGGCCACAGGACACTCCTGGTGAAAGAAACTACCCTGTACAGTAAGACTGGCTCCACGTAATCAGATCTCCCAGCATTTCAGTCGAAATGAGAAATTCTAAGGTTTTATTTTATTCATTTATTTATTTATTTAGCATATGTGTCTGTTAGTATCAGAGGGCACTGTGTATCCCTGTGGAGGCCCAAGGGTGACAATCCATATCCTGGATTGTTTCTACCTCCTTTTTCCTTTGCTCTGGAATTGCCCAGGCTCCGCCCACCAAGGCCAGAAGTGCAGGCCACCATCACCGTTTCCACCTGGCATTTTTATGTGGGACCCGGGATCTGAACTCAGGACTTTCTTCTTGGGAGGCAGATTCTTAATCCCTGCACCCTCTCTCCAGCCCTAGAAATTCAGAGTTTTATATGTGATCTCCTTACCTATTATAGCAACCTAAAATTGCATGTTTCCTGCAGTAGGAAATAAATTCTATGTGACTTAAGGATTAAAAATGCTATAGGGTACCTGACCCTTGGTTAGGGCTCCCAGCTTGCTCTGAGGGAGGTACAGGGTTGCTGCAAACCTGGACTGGCCTTCCACCCTCTGAAGGTGGAAGCTGTGGGTCACCTGTCCCTCTTAAGTCCCGAAGTGCTCCTTGTCAACAGTTGCTGGCCATATGCTGGGGCAAGGTCCTGCCAGTCGTTTAACACAACAAGAAGACAAGAAATACAAGTTTATTTAAGGCGGAGGGCCTGGTAACCAAGGGAACAATATATGACAACTTTCTTCAGGAAGCAATCCACAGCTAGGAAATGATGTTGGGGTTGGGGGTTGGTCCAGAGGTCTGGATTATTCACCTCCATGTGGAATGTCTTTGGATGATCATGCAGACTCCAGAGCTATGGTGGTCAATCCAGGGCTTAGCTTCATGCTTGCTCCACCTGGGATTCACTTTCTCCCCTTGCAGTGTACGCTTTGCATGCTCAGCGGCCCCAAGAGGAAACCTCCACACTCCCACTGTCCTACTGCCCCAGAAACTCCTGAGCAATATTGAAGCCATAAAAGATCATGGCCACGCCCAGCGCTGCTGTTCCCTCTTCTCACGCTTTCCCTGAGCCAGCTCCTTCTCCTCTTTGGCCTTCCTCCCCATGCCAGTCTGTCCACAGTGACTGTCTTTGGCTCTCAGGGTCTTCTCGACTTTAAGCTATCTCTTCTGCTCCAGTGCTCTTCCACTTTAAGGGTAAAATATGGTTCCCTTGGTCATAAGGCCCTCTATCCTAAATAAACTTGTATTGTCTCCCTTTTGTGTTAGCTTCTCTTAATCATGGACCTTCTCCCACAGTCCACATGGCCCCTAGACATCATAGGAGCCATTTCATTCCCTTATTTCATGTGTTGCGAACTCTCCTCAGAAAACTACCCCCCCACCCAGGGCTGTCACCTTTCAAAGAAAGCTGCCTCAGGACTCCCTTTGCAGACGTAATGTGATCACACAAATGGATTCTGCCGCGTGGAGACCATGTGCCTGCAGTGGGTGATGTGTGTCGCGGTCTGAGAGCACAAGAGATGGCTGGAAAAAATTGTGGCTGGGTGACCAGCTATGTAGAGTTCAGTCCCAGACAGAGCCTGGAAGCCTGGCATTGCTCCAAGCTGGTACTGCCAACCTAGAACTGGGCTCTGTGGTGGGAGGGGCAGGTTGAAGGATCTCTGTCAGGCTTGGCTTACTAGATGCAGAAGCCATGTTCCCAGCAGGGACAACCAAGGCATTTCTAGACATTGCCCAATGTCCCCTAAGAACAAAATTGTCTCCTACTGACAGCCAGCACCCTGAATCATGGCCATTCCGTGACACGCAATTGGAAGGCCTCTCAATAGAAAGGAAAATGCTAATTCCTGTCCTCCAACACCCTTCTACCAGGGAGCTGCAGAACAGTGATCTGGTGCGCGAAAAACATTTGACATGAGTAACAGTACCATCCACATGCGCAGGAGAGACCACTAAGAAAATAACAAGTCCATCCAAAATCAGCAGAAGGTGCTCAGCCTACAAAGGAGAGAAAGACGGCTGACGGACAGATGAGTTGACAGACAAATGGGCTTTATTTACTGGGTTCTTTGTTCTTGTCACACCACAGAAAGGAAAGCCATCACTAAACCGTCCAAAAAAATGCAATATATCAAATTCTCGAGACCCAGAATTTTCAAGATCTTTTACAGTCCAATCTTGTCTGGAGTTTTTTCTGTTTCGTTCTGTTCTGTTCCGTTCTGTTTTTTACTTCAAAAAGAAAGTAAATAATGTGTCAAAGAAAATTACTCTACCTGGACATACTCATTCCGCCAGCAGTGGGCAGCAGAAGCAGGGAGAAGAGTTGGCCTCTGAAACATACGGTGGGAGCTGAGGGACCCCTTCCTTCTCTGCCTCCTCCTGCTGAAGGAGGTAAGGCCCGGAAATAGCCTGGCTGCAATAGGAAGCTGCTGCCCCACATGGGAAGGCCATTAGCAGCTGAGCAGGGAGCCAGTACTGTCCCTGCCAGATCCTGCTCAGCACCACCCACACAGCCTGCCAGAGGGGACATCAGGCGACTTCTAGGGAGTCAAGATGCCCCAGTGGGTTTTCCCCATAAGAAGGGTCTACAGGTTTGTTTGCTTCCCATCCAGGGATCATTAAACAGCTTGAAATGTTTTTTTAAGAGTATTATTTTGGTGATGGAAAGATGGCTCGGAGATTAAAGTCTTTGCCTCCCAAGCAAAAAGAGTTGAATTCAAATTTCCAGATCCCAGGTAAAAATGCCAGGTGGAAATGACAGAGGCCTGCAATTCTGGCTCTGGAAGACCGAGCCAAGTAAAGCAATAAGAAGGTAGATCAATCCAGGATGATTCCAGATGTCGACCTTGGGCCTCTGCAGGCACATACACTCAAAGTATACTCTTGTACCCTCACCAGTGGACACACAAACACATGCTAAAATAAAAGAGTTATTGCCCAGAAACATCAGAAGAAAGCTAAATTTAAAATATTCACTTCAAAATCAAGGTTCTAAAACTTGGTTCACATGTTTAAACAAAATAATTATATTGAACAATTGTATTCAGTATAAGCTTCAGCTTAATTTATTGATGTGATATAGGAATAGGACTAACAGAGGCTTCTGTCAGCCCAGGAAATATAGTTCTGTCACTCCTAGTGTGTATAGGGGCACGGTGAGGCATATACTTCAGGATGACTCAGACCCCAGGCAGCCCCCCAAGCTGTGGAGCTTTGGCACAGATCCACGTCCCTAGACACGTCCTGCAGCTGATTGGAAACATTTAATTGTTCCCCACCTCAGGCCATTGAGCTCTGTGTAGTCAACAGCTCAAATCTTTGCCAGTTCGGTAGAAGATCCTGCATGTGGGGATGGGAGCAGCGGTTGGAGACAAGTCTTGCTTCTGACTTTCTTATAAAGAGAATCCAGTACTTTCTGTCTCTTTCCATGGTTCACAGTAATGGAAAACATGAAAGGGGGCTGTGTTCTTGAACAGATAACAAACGAGGAAAGCCAATTTCCGTGTGAAAGAGGCCCAGTTCTTTGTGAAAGAGAAAACCATTCTCACGGACACGGGACTCCTGTTTCTCATCTTGACCTCTCCATCCCGAGGTTACTTTACCTGTACACCCCAAACTAAGACCCTCCAACTCAATGCTCGATTCCTATGGCAAGTTCTTCTCCTCCAAGAAATCTCACATGTGGGAACAGAGGGCAAATGCCGCCACAGAAGGCAAGGCAGACCCTGGCCAGGGCCTGCGGGTCCCCTGATTGGCAGAAATCCCTTTCCACAGTCGGTGGGCAGGGTTCTGTTTATTTCGCAATTAACAAAGAACAAAGGAAGTGGCGGGGGGGCTTGAGAACTGTGTTTGTGGCTTGTTTGGGGGGGACCAGAATTACTGTCTCACCCTGGGTTCAGTTGGCTTCTGGTCTGGAGGCTATGGGAGGGGTGTCAGCCCCTCAATCATTTCACAGGAGTGGGTGTGCTCTGTGGCCGGCTCCTCTGCTGCAGCAGATGGGTCTTCTACTCCAAAAGAGAGGGGACAACCAAAACTCTATCCAGATGGACCTCAGGGTTTCTCAGTTCTGGGGTGGTGAGAAAAAGCATTGGTAGTTACCAACCAAGGAGGCCGCGAAGGGACGCATTATTGAGGGGACTCCCTCCGTCCACATCTCAGACAAGAGCCCCTCGCAGTCCTTTGTTATGCCATCTTCGAAGTGTCCCCCGCAAAAGTGGAGCACGCCTCCTACCAACAAGAGTAGGGAGATTTCTAGGGGGGGGGCTCAGGAAGTATCTATTCAGTAGATAGGGCTCCCAGTTACCCACAGTAAACAAAGCAAATTATATTTACTTCCACGGGAGCCTGAGATTTTTGACAGCAAAGAGAGACTTATGGCAGAGTTGTTGCTGCATTTATATTTAATAAATTTAAGAGAGAGATGAAATAGACTTTAGCAAGGCTAGTGAAATATTTATAAAAGCACACCAAAGCCGTGTAAGGGAGAGAGGGGAAATAAAACAGCTCGCATGTGGGATCAAGTCGAGCAAGCCAGCTTTTAACCTGACAGCTCCCCGGCACTGCGGGCAAGAGAGCTGCCAACGGGCCACAGATGCGCCACACCTGAGCTAGCCGGGAAGGCGGGGAGGTGGGGGCTGGAGACGAGGTGGGACGGGTGGGCACAGCCAACTCCAAGCCGTCCAGGGCAGCTGTCACACCTGCCCAGCTGCTCAGGTGTGCCTGGCACCTTGCAATGCTGTCCTGCTCCGTCCCACCCCTGGCCCACATCCAGTAAGGCCTATGGCCTGGTAGGAGCACACCGGGTTCCTGGGGGGGCGGGGAGAAGGGATGCCTCTGACAGCTTGAGGCTGAAACCTCTGGCTTGCATCTCTTGGGGGACCCCATCTGCCTTCAAACTGCTGTCCAAAAGAAGGCTGGTATTTCTCTTTCAGAAAGGAAAATGGGATAGGTTTGTAAGTTTGCAGATTCATAACGTTTTTTAAATGCACGGTAAAATATATTCCCAGTGACAAGATCCGTGAAAAAAATCCAGATGCATTAGCAAGTATATACATGTTATCATCTACCCCCACCCCCTGTTCTGTCTAGGGTGGTGGATTTATTTATTTATTATTTTAACTTTAGTGTGCGTGTGTGCGTGCGTGCATGTGCGTGTGCGTGTGTGTGTGTGTGTGTGTGCGTGTGTGTGTGTGTGTGGGTGGGTGTGTGGGTGTGGGTGTGGGTGTGTGTGTGGGTGTATCAGAAAGCACTGTGTGTCCCTGTGGTGGACCAAGAGTGATTTCGGGAATTATCCTGGATCGCTTCTACCTTCTTTTTGCTTTGCTCTGGGATTTCCCAGGCTCTCCCCACGAGGGCCAGAAGTGCAGGCTACTGCCATTTCTGCCTGGCATTTTTTAACATGAAAAACTGGGTTCTGAACTTAGGACCTTCTGCTTGCGAGGCAGAGTCTTAATCCCTGACCATCTCTCCAGCCCCCTAATGTGGTGGTTTTAAAGTCAGGAGGGTCATCTCAGAGCAAGCCCTGGTGCTACTGACATCACAGACCTGCTGACATTTCTTCCCTTATCTTTCTCACCTATCCCAATCTAAATCTAAGTTCTTATAAGCCCGTGTCAATCATGTCTCCCCAAAGCACATTCACATGGAATTTCCCTATCCCAGTGTTCTTGCCCCTAAGCCAACATGCCATTGTTTAAATGCCACTTTGCTGTGGTTCATTCCTCCTTGTTGTCTTTCCCATCCCTCTGGATGATCCTGTGTGGTCCTTCTTTCCCCTCACTGTTTTCAGGGGTTCAAGTCTTTGGTGGTCTCCAGAACATATCCCACTTGATTACTTTCTATTAAAAAAAAAAAGTCTTCTGGAGCTGGGGAGATGCTTCAGGGGTTAAAGCCTTTGCCTCAGAAGCAAAAGTATCTGAGTTCAGATCCCCAGATCCCAAATAAAATTGTGGCTGAAAATGGCAGCGGCCTGCAATTCTGGCCCTAGGAGGCAGAGCCTGGGAAACTCCAGAGTAAAGCAGCAAGGAGGTAAAGTGCTCCAGGATGATTCCAATGAGTCCAGATGCCAACATTGGGCCTCTACAGACACGTACACACTCAAGTGTCCTCGGGAACACAATGCACATGCATGTGTACAAAATACAAGTAAATAAACAAAAAGTATCCCCTGGCTTTAGCAGCGGACTGTGAGAGATGTCTGCTGTTCCTGGAGAAATTGCAGACATGTGTTCAGTTCCCTGGGAAATGGAAACTCCTTTGCGGTTTAGAGTAGAAATGGGTTTACCAAAAACTAGTACTGAAACCCAAGTAGTCAAAAACCAGCTGACCCAGCCCTTGTGTTTGCCTTTGGAAGCTTTTGTTTCTTCACTACTTTCCATACTTCTGCTATTTATCATGTCAAATAAATTAAATGTCCCCAAACTTTCCATATCCTTCTCCATATCTGGATTTTAGACTTTGTTAATTTTTTCTTTTGCTTTATTTTATATGTATACCTGTTGTGCACATGTATGCATGCTTTATGTGTATGCCTGTCTGTGTGTGTGAACGTGTGTATTTGAGTGCATGCATTTGTCTGTTTATGGTATGTGTGTGTGTGGTGGGAACCAGACGGACTTCAAGTATCTATCATTCCCACCTTATATCTTGAGACAATAAACTCGTTGGTTGGGTTAGACTGGCCTGAGCATTTCAAGGTCCACCTGTTTCCACCTCCCCAGCATTGGGATTATAGAGCCGTGCTATCACACATGGCCATTTACATGGCTTCTGGGCATTTTAGAGACTGAGTCATCTCTCCAGCCCCACAGTCTTCAACTGGTTGCAGAGAGCTTTGCTAGAGAGTCAGACATGTGTCTAATGGCTTATTCGACAGGACCATGTCTGCACACGACTCGCCTGCACATTGGTTTTTGTGAATCAACACAGACCTTTTTCTGAGGCCTCTCCCTCCTTCCTTCTCTCAGTCTCTGCCTTACTAGCCTGAGTTCCAATCTCCTGCCTTATAGCTCAAGAGGGGAAAGGGTGTGTTGCAGGTTCACTGAAGGTCAGGTAAGGGCACTGTCTGAAGATTCTTGGAGACATTCTCCTAATGTGTAGATCACCAGGACCAGTGGTTACCTGGGTCTCCTCTCTTGACTTCATTCTGCAGCCAGGTGGTTCCTCGCTGCTCAGTAGAACTGGCTGACTGCCCTCTTTAGGCCTCTGCCCAGGTTCATTCTCTATTGGAGCCCTCTTTCCCTCCTCCAACTCTCCCTTCTTCCTTTCTCCTTCTTTCCTTTTCAACAGGCCTACTGATGTATGATTTGTACACAATAAATTGCAGACACTTCCCATGTACAATGAGGTAAGTTTCAACACATGTGTCCATCTATGACCCCATCACCGCAGTGAGGCAGTACCCCTACCAACCTGACCTCACTCCCTCCTGAGGCTCCACCCCTCATATCCATCGTCCCCATGCAAAAGTGACCACTCATGGGCTTTCTGTGTCTATGGTTTACTTAGCTGGTTCCTGAGTTATATAAACTTTGAATCATGTAATCTGATATGCCTGGCTTCTTCCACTAAGCATCATCTCTGTGAGTCATGAAACTTACTGTGTAGATCAGTGCTCACTCCTTTGTTTATGACACTCATATATGAATGTACTACAATTTTTTCACTCACCTGTTAATGCATATTCAGGTTGTTGACATATTGAAAAATGAAGCCACTATAACCATCCGTGGGTTAATTTTTAGACGGATGTATGTTTTCATTCCTCTTGCTAAATACCTAGGAGTAGAATGGCTGGGTTATATAACAGGTGTGTGTTTAAATTTTTAAGAAAACACCAAACTGTTTTTCAGGTGAGCAGAGTAAGATTCTTGTTTGCCCACATGCTCTAGTGAGCATGTGTGTAGATTTCCTGCCAGTAGACGGTCTCTGGTGCCTGTTGTGGTATCTGTTAGCATTCCTAATGATGACGCTCTTAGTCATCTCATCCAATTATTGATTACCTTCTTTGCTGAAGGATCTGTTGAAATGGCTTGTCATTGTCTTTTTTTAATTTTTACTTTTGATTTACTTCTGGCTTATCTTTTTATTTTACCATTTTTGAGAGTTTTTAAGTATGTTCTAGAAACAAATCCTTCAGCTGATATGTGATGAAACATTCCCTCAGAAGCTGTGGGGTTTTTTTTTTTTTTCTCATTCACTATGTGGCATCATTCAAAGAGTCTATGCTTTTAATTTTATGAAACAAAATCCAATTAATTGGCTTTTATTTCTTTTAGGGACCATGGTTTGGGTGGTAATGCTAAGACATGTCCTCACAAGGTCACACACATTTTGTTCTATTTTGTTCAGGGTTTTGGAGAGCTTTGCATTTTGTATCTAGGCCTGAGCTCTTTTTTTGTACCTGATGTTGTCTATGCACGTTTCAAATGTTTTTCTTGCATGAGGTCATTCGCAGGCTTCTACACAGCTTTTCTTACAGAATTATCCTGGCAGCTTTACAAGCATTCATCTGTGACATGTGGAGCCTTCTCTCCAGGTTCCAAGACCTGTTGGGTCCAGCTCTTCACTTTCACACCAGCCCCACGCTCTGGACTGCCAAGGGTTTCATTGTAAAATTCAAAACCGGAAGGCTTGTCTTTTTCAAAGTGTTTTTGACTCTGCAGACCCCTTTTCATTTCTGAATGAATTTAAGAAACCTCAACAGCAACTTGCAAGGATTCTGAGTTGAAATCCTTTGTCTTTGGGAAGAACTGATATCTTTAACAAATTGGATCTTCTGACCCTGGGCAAGACTATCTCTGTTTATTTAGACCTTCTTTACCTTCTCACAGCATTGTACCATAGTTTTTCAGTATACAGACTCCTACACATTTCTTTTTCTTAAATTGAACTCTAAGCATTCCAATTTTTATACTTTTTTGTTTTTTATTTTATTCAATTGTGCGTGCGTGTGTGCGTTTGTATGTATGTATGTTTGTGTGTAGAACCACGGCGAACCACCACGGACCAAATTAGGGAACCACCATGAACCGCCTCCACCTCCTCCTTGTTTACTCTGGCCTGGGGTTCACAGGCTCCGCCCTACCAGGACCAGAAACACAGGCCGCGCCCCCCCCACTTCCACCCGGTGTCTATACGTGGAGTCTAGGATCCAAACTCAGGATCTTCTGCCTACAAGGCAGAGGTTTAACCCCTGAGCCACCACTCCAGCCCCTCCAAATTTTATACTATTTTTATTAGTAGTATGTGCACATGTGTTATGATGTGTATGTTTGGGTGCATGTGTGTGAGGAAACACATGTGGCAGTCAGAGGGCAACTCTGAAGAGTCAGTTCTCTTCTTCCACCATTATGTGCATCCCGGGAATCAAACTTAGCTCACTGGGCATGGGTGGCAAGTACTTTCCTACTGAGCCATCTCACCGGCCTTTCAAATTTTATGCTATTAAAAACAGTATTTTTAAAACTAGTTTCTGAATGTTCCCCACTAGTATAAAAGCATACAATTGACTCTTCATATTGATTATGTGTCTGGAAACCAAACTAAATATTCTTCTTAGCTGAATGGGTTTTTTTTTCGTAGTTCTGATAGGTTTTCTGTATGCATCTACATGTAATCTGCAAGCAAAAGCAATCTTAATCCTCGCCTTCTTTACTTCCCCATTCTGTAGCTGGAACTCCAGAATGGGGTTCAACAAAAGCAGAGTAGACACCCTGGTCTTATTCCATATCTGAGCCTCATTGCTCAATTAAGTACAACACTACTCGTGGATCCCTTGGGTTAAAGAAGTCCTCGTCAGTTGAGATACCAGGTATTTTTCTTTCCTAGGTTTTGAATAGGATGGACTGCATGGTCTAACACTAAACTGCCTTAGTCATGATGTATCCTTTTCGTGTGCTATTGAATTCAACTTTTGAATGTTTTTTAAAAAGAAAAAAAAAATTGTCCATATTCGTGAAGAATCTTGGCCTGTAGCTGTCTTGTCTTACGCTGCCTTTGTTTAGTTTGATATTAGGATAATGTAAGCCTTGTTGGAAGGATGAAATATTCCTTCTTCCAGTTTCTACAAGAATATATATAGATTTTTGTTCATTTCTTTTTTAAATGTTTGCTAGAGCTCGCAGAGTAGGCACCCTGAAGAGTAGATCAACCTGAACCGCCTTGGTTTAAGGTTTTATTTGTGGAGAAGTGTAATTACAAATACAATTACAAATTGTTGTAACCCACACAGAGCTATGCAGTTCCACTGCTTCCCTTTTTTAAGATTTTATTTTTTTAGAGGAGTCAAGATAGCTCAGAGGGTAAGGCACCTGCTCACTAGCCTGGCAACATGAGTTCAATCTCAAGAAGCCCACATAGTGGAAGGTGAGAACTGATTTCTAAAAGTTATCTTCTGACTTCCACCCTTACACCATGTTACACCTCTCTCTCTCTCTCTCTCTCTCTCTCTTTCATATCTCACTCTCATTTATAATATTTTTTAAGATTATTTTTGTATGTGCACGTACTTGTCAACTCATGTGTGGAGGTCAAAGAAAACCTTTCAGGAGTCGGCTCCTTCCTTCCACTTTATAAGACAGAGCTTCTCTTGTTTCTCCAATGTGTTGCACACATTTTCAGCTAATTCTCCTGTCTCCACATCCCATCTTGCCATAAATAGTGCTGATATTACAGATGTGAGTCACCGTGTCTGTTTTTTTTTTTAAGCATGGTTCTAGAGATCAGCCTGA
The DNA here is from genome assembly GCA_023101885.1 of Typhlomys cinereus. Lineage (NCBI taxonomy): Eukaryota > Metazoa > Chordata > Mammalia > Rodentia > Platacanthomyidae > Typhlomys > Typhlomys cinereus. The sequence goes on along the minus strand of JALPQD010000362.1, from coordinate 1,648,989 downwards.
GGTCATCAAGGATGAATGACAAGCGTTTTTACCTGCTACGTGACCTTATCTATTAACTATTTCTTTTTCACTGTGATTGGTATAAATTGTGGCTTTCAAGGATTTTTGTCCATTCCACTTTAGGTGTTAAATTGATTGATACAGAGTTCTTCACAACTCCTAGTATCTTTTTTGCTTTCTATATATTCCATAGTGATGTCAACACTTGCTTGTAGAGATGAAACTTCCTGTCTTTTTATTTTCCTTGGTCAGTCTGACTAGAGGTTTACCTTTTCTACTGATCTTAAACCAACCTTGGTTCAATTTATTTTCTGTTTTCTATTCCATGAATTCCCCCCTCTGGTTTCATCATTTTCTTTATTTTGATTATTTTTCATTTGATTTGCCTTTTTATTTCTAGTTTTTTTTAATTTAATTTTATTTATTTAATGTGTGTGTGTGTGTGTGCATCGTCCTGGATTGCTTTTACCTCCTTTTTGCTTCACTGTGGGATTTTCCAGGCTCTACCCACCAGAGCCAGAAGTTGGGGCCACCATCCTTTCTGCCTGGTGTTTCTACCTGGAACTTGGGATCTGAACTCTGGACCTTTTGCTTTTGAGGCAGAGTGTTAATCCCTGAGCCCTCTCTCCAGCCCTCTAATTTTTTTTTTCTTTAAAGTAAAAACTTCAGCTTTTAAACATGCAGTCTTCTATATCTTTTTTCTCTTCTGATCCAAACACGTCCTGTGAGTGCTGCTCAGAGACAGTCACGTGTTCTGTTATGGCGCTGTCACTTACACCCAGTGAGACACTTTCTATTTCCCCTTTGATTCCTTCTTTGACTGGTGGCTCTAAAATGTGTCATTTCGTTTTCAAACATTTGGGTTTCTCTGAAGACTTTTCTGGTATTTTATGCTAATTGAATCCCATTGTGGTCAGAGAAAGTACTGTGTGATTTAACTTTTTCACAATTCATTGAGATTCATGTTATGGCCCCAAATATGCTCCATTTGGTCAAAGTTCCATGTACCTGCAAGGAAAGTGGGTATTATTGATGCCATTAGGTCAACTTGGTTGATATTCCCTCTCTGTGCTCTATTAGTTATTAAGAGAAGGGGTCACTGGAGTATCTGAACCTAACTGTAAATTTGCTTACTTCCCACACAATTCTATATGTAGTTTCCCTTCATGTATTTTGAGCTGGTAGCTGAATTAAAAACTGGATGTTGTTGCCTTCTCTTAGTATGTGAATCCCTAAATTATTCTATGGTGACTTTTTCACTCCAAGAATAGTCTTTGCATTTGAAATTAAGCCCTTAGGCCTCTCTCAGTGTTTGAAAATATCTGTATTTTGCTTCATTTAAAAAAATATATGTTTCCTAACTTTAAACTCAGGTTGACAGCTCTTCTGATACTTGAGAGACGGTGGTCCACTGTCTTCTTTTCTTCCCTTGTGTTTTCAGTTCTTTGAGCTGCTTGAGTCTGTGGGGTCACGGTGTTCATAAAGTTTGGGGAAGTGCTGGCCACTGCTTCTTCAAATACGCTTCACAAACTCTAATTTCTTGTATTCCAGGCTCATGAACGTCACCCACAGCTGTCTTTTGTCCTGATGATGTCATTTCTTGCTGCTTCATGTTACCTGGTTTCTTCTGGAAGCACAGTCTCCTGTCAGTCTCGTCCAGTGTAGCTCTCAAGCTGGGACTTTGGAATTTTCAGTTGTAATATTTTGACCTGGGCTTGTGTGTGTTTTCCATAACCCTAATTAACTTTTTTAAACATATGGAATATAGTCATAAGAACTGTTTTAATGTCCTTGTCTACTAATTCTAACATCTGTATCCCTTCTAGGTCAGTTTTGATTGACTGATTTCCTCTACCTCATGGGCCACATTTTTCTGCCTCTTTGCACACCTGGTAATTTGTAAACGAATGGTAAGCATAATGAATTTTAACTTTCTGGGTGCTGGATATTTTTTGTGCTCTATACACATTCTTGAGCTTCGTTCTGGGTATAGTGAAAATACCTGGGAACAGCTGATCCCTTGGGGATAGCTGTTCAGGACTGGTTTGTTGGAAACAAGAGGGCTTAGTCTAAGAATAGTTACCTTGGTATCAGTTAGCTTCCCTTGACTATAACAAATGCAAGATGGTCAACTTACAGAGTAAATAGTCTCATTTCATCTCACAGTTTTGAAAACTTCTGTCCATCCTGGCTGTCCTCATTGCTCTGAGCCTTTGATGAATATCATGGTAGGAAGCACATAGCAGGACAGCATGGGGACTAAGCCTTCACCACATCAGGGACCTTTGGGGGACACTAAAAACCCAAACCATAGCAATCTTCTTGAGTGTTCTACCGACACCCTTCAGAAATCAGGTTCTGTCATCTAGCTGCTCAGAACACACCCCAGCCCTGTGTCTCGAGTTCCTATCTCATCTTTCCGTGGTCATTGCTGGACCTCAGGTAGTTTCCTCCCATGCACAGGCTCATTAATGTTCTGCTGAATACCAAAGAGGAGACACAGGGCTCTCTCTAAGCACCTCCCAGCTCCTCTTTCCTGCATGTTTGGGAAACTGAGTTTCCTGATGTTTAGCTCTGCCCTCTTGCTCCTTGGAAAAACACTCAGGACAAGTTGGGCTTGCCTGGAGCTCCTTCAGTTGCTCCTCCTCTCTCAGGGAACACTACCCATTCTTTCTTTCCTCTTTTTTTTGTGTATACATTTGTCTGTGTGTGTCTGTGAGTATCAAAGCACACTTTGTATGTCCATGGAGGCCCAAGGATGACTTTGGGAATCACTCTGGATTGCTTCTACCGCTATTTTATTTGTTCTGGAGTTTCCCAAGCTCTGCCTTCCAGGACAAAACATACAGGCTGCTACCATTTCTGCCTGGCGTTTTTATGTGGGATGTGAGATCCGAACTCAGATCTCAGAACTCATATCAGAACTCTACTTGTGAGGTAGAGGCTTAACTCCTAAGCCATTTCTCCGGCCTGCCCATCATTTCTCAATGCTTAGTGTCAGATAGCCACGGTTTCACACATCCTGACCCAGCTTGTCACAGTCCCAGGCAGAAAGGCCCACGCTATTCCATCATGGTCAGCAGTGGAAGTTTCCTCACAACAGCATCCTCAGCATTCTCGTCAGAACTTACCTCCTCCAGGTATCTCGGCGCTTCCTCTCACAGTTCCTATGTGTTTGCTTGCTCGTAGTCATGCGAACCATAGATAAACAGAAGAGTAGGTCGTGGTTGTTCACTAGATTCTGTCTGGCACATTGATTAACAGTGACCACTTTGAATATGTTTTTGCTCCCAAAGATTGGAACAATGACAGCAGGGCTCTTCCTGTGTGTCAGGTCAGATACTGGGGATAAGGAAGTTCCATCTAGAAACACGAGAATGTGAAATCTACCTGTGGCCACAGGGGTAAGACACCAACTCACCAGCCTGTGTCCTGGATCCCAGAAACCTCAGTTGGTACAAGTAACACTGACAAGAGGCAATTGAGACATGAAGGTGGCATGGGGAACCAGGGATGGCACAAAGGCTGGGCTTCCAGATAAGCAGGAAGCCAGACCTCAGAGTGGAAAGTCTACAGATTACACAACCTGTCATACCCCCCAAACTCCATACTCCATACCCCAAAGTTCTGGGAAGGGTCCTCACCCAGGCAGTTTGAGAGCGAACAAGCCTATAAAGTGACCTGATTTCAAGTTATATTCTGGTCTGTACTTAGTGGAGGGAAGCCCTCTTTTTCAAAGAATGCATAGTCCCCCCTCCCCGGCCTTCCCCTTCAATGAGGCATTTCCATAAGAGAAACTGCTTGATGGGCCTGCTCCCTTTAAATCATTTTCTAACAATTCAGGCTGGAGCCTCTCCTTGGCTCACCTTTCCTTTCAATTACTTTCGGTCTTCAGCGGAACAATGGCCGCGACGGGCCCCTCCTGCCTGGGACTCTGCGCCCCGCGCCTCTGCGGCCAGGTGCCCAGACTGGGCTCCGGCTTTGTTCCCCTGGCCAGACGGCCGGCGTTTCATCTTCCCATCTCCCCGTTCTGCGTCATTTAAACTTTAACCTGGTAGTAACTTTGCCCGCCTTGGTTCTCGATTCAAAGGCTGCAAGATGAAAGTCTTCCCCTTGGATGTGGCTAGAAAACTTCATCCTCAGTCTCCGGCTGTCTTTGAACTACCTTGGAGCCTTTTTGCCCAGGCCCTTTTATTCTCCCTGGGCCTCTAGCTTTCAGGCCTGGGGGCTTAGGAAAGATAGCAATGGAGGCTTCCTATTGGGGTCCTACAGGACCCCAAGTGCTCCTAGAGAGAAATCCACCTGTCCTCATGAGAACGCCATCCCTCACCAGGACCCAGCAGCCTGCCTCTCTCCACTTCTGGCCTTCGAGGCCAGTCCCCTGCCTCCACCCAGCCCTCCCCCATCTCAGCTTCCCTTCACAAGCACCAGACCCACAGCAACTTCAAGGCTTCGAGCCCCAGGTGGGTCTTCCAGAAACCTTTTCCTTTTCAATGCCAGGCAGACCACTGGCTGTCGTCAGATGTCGGCTAAGGCACACGGAGAGAATCCTGCCATCACAGGAAAATCCAGGTAGTCAAGAGCAAATGAGACAAGAGGAAAATAAACTAGAGAGAGAGGAGGATAGAAGAAAACCCGAAAGCCCACACAACTTTTCTTGGTCCGCCGAGCAGGCCTCACACCCGCCACCTGGGCACACAGCATCACCAGTCAAAGCACAGGCCCCAGCTGTTTTACACTCAGCAACCTTTGCATCATCTGCGCCCCTGCTGCTGGCAGCCCCTGCATGGGCTGAGGGGGGCCCTCAGAGGAATGCCATTGTCTAAGTCCCAGGATCTTAGGTGTTGTCTGCTTTGGAAAACAGGTCTTTGCAGATGGAATCCAAGGTCTTGAGAAGAGATCGCTCTAGATTACCAGAAGGATAGGACTTAATTCAATGACAAGTGTTCTTGTAAGAGACATAGAGAAGAGGAAGGTAAGGCAGTCACAGAGGCTAAGTAGAGAAAGGTGTGGCCGGAAGCCAGGGAATCCTGCAGCCAGCAGGAGGATTATCCCCTGAAGCCTTCGTGGGGAGCACAGCCCTTCTAACACCTTGAGTTTTGACTTTTGGTCTGAAGAATAGTGACAAATTTCTGTTCCCTAAGTCATCAGCTTGTGGCAATTTAACTTCAGGAACAGAAGGCCGCAAACACAGAAAGGGGAAGTTCACAGATGGTCACACTCCACCCCCACCTCCAGACTGGTGCTTGGGTGACATCTCACCTTCCTAGGCTCAGAGGACGAGGCCCACAGGCCTCAGTCGGTTACAGTCCCATAATCCTAGCCAGTGACTGATTTACGGAGGCTTATTCTGTAGAGTCAATGAGAACGGAAGGGGACAACATGCTGGGACAATGGCCTGTCCTTTGCCAGAGTGAGATCATCTTTATCTGTGAGCCCACAGGGCCACATGAGGGTGACAGAAGGATAGAAGGGGGGACAGGGCCTGCGGAAGGCACAGCAGGAAAGGGCAATGATGCCAGCTCATCCCGCTACAAACTGTCCACCAGGCTGAGGAAAAGCACTTCCTAGAGGCAAAAATCTGCATTTGGGAGCCCAGAAACCCTAGAGGGACAGTTGGCCTAAATCTTGCCTTCTGAAGAAAACAAGACACAGTGGATATTGTGGCAGGAGGGAGACAGGGCCACAAGAGGTCCACCAGCATGCTGCTCTGAGAAGCCCTGGGACAGAGTAGCTTCTGAAGGGAGAGCATGGCTTTCCATGAAGTGTTAGCGTGGGGTAGGCATGACCAAGATTCAACACATGGACTCCTCTCTGACCACACCCCCTTGGAACACTCTCTAAGTCCTTGGGAGCAGAACTGTCTTCGTATTTGACAGTGTGGCTAAGAGCCACCAGAACTGCTGTGGAGAATATGTAATAGAGAAAAGAGATGGGGGGCATCATGCAGAGAGTACCCAAACCACGGGGACCCTCGGTGATTTGAGAGTGTCAGCCGCCTCTATTAGGAGTACGATATTCAGAGGTAGCCTAAAGCCAGTAGAAAACACAGCTCGAGCCGCGGGATCTCGGCTTCTCACCCACATCACTGCATCTAAACAGGTGTGAGATCCTGTGGCGGCTCCAGGAGCCTCCAGTGGGCTCCAGAGGCAGGCGCGGGGCCCCCAGAGACTCCTCCAGCAGCAGACGTATTCGGAGCACTAGAGCAGAGGGGAAAGTCTCCCACATGCCACTTGGTAGCTGATAGATGAGACAAACCTAGAGAGTCCCTTCCCCCAAAACAATCGGGTGGCATTTGAGGGTGATTCTAGGAGTACTGCAATATTTGGTGGAGGCAAAAGTTACATAAATGTGTATCTTTGGAACTGACTTGGCAGGGGGAAGAAACCTCCACAGCAAAGCCTGTATCTCCAGGCAGCACCCGGCTTCCTATGGTCTGAAACTGCCTAGCAGGTGCCCATGCACAGGCAGGCAGAGCTCCTCTCCATCTGTGCGCTTCGGTGGGAGGCAGCGAGTCCCTCCTCCAGTCCCTGTAATCCACCATGGGCCATGCCCTGTTCCTTGCCAAACGGAGGCTGCTGCAGGACTGGCTCTCAGGGAGCCGCACTCTGAGGAAGGAGTCACCCTGCAGCTAGCCTGCACTCAGTCCTATGCTAATGGGCCTGCACAGTCATTAGCCAAGGACACGCCATCTGAACCCCATTGAACGCATCATGGAAATTTGCTAACAGATGTAAACTCCCAGTGATACGCAATGATGGGCCATAAGCACCCTACATCTCACCCACTTTGAGGAGCCTACGCTTTCATTTCAGGGTAGATGTCCTTTCACAAAGCACCAAGCCAGTATGGGCCATCTGTGGGCAGTATCTGAGGAAACTTGGAGGGCAGGCGGCCTGGAACTCTCCCCAGCCCAAAGGCCCCCTTTGACCTTGCAGAGATCTGAGTGCTCTTCACCACGCTGGTGATGGGGGTGACCCCAACATCCCTATGAACCACTGTGAGCCCCAGACTCACTACTCAGAAGGCTTCTGGTCCCCAGATGGCGATGACGATGACCACTGCCCAGTCCCACTGCTGCGGGAGTCCCTGTAAGAGGGGCCCTGCTCAAGCTTCTGGATGTGTCTCTGCCAAGGGTGGCCTGGCCATGTGGCAGCAGGTCTGCTGGGCCCAGGATGAGTCTTTGCTTTAGTAGCCTAGTGTCAGGTAGTGGGAAGCTTGTGATCAAACATTAGGACCCAGTGAAGGCTTCCATAACATCTTTCCGCACCCTTCACCCCAGAGCCGAGGAACCATCAGGGGACAACTGACACTTGTCCTCTTCCTGCACATATGTCATATCACAGCATATCACAGGGCTTTGGGGAGGGTTCAGTCCAAGTGCTTGTGTAGAACATCAAAAAGGGGAAGTGTATGATAAAGAAGCTTCTTCACCTACTATGTTGAGGGGAGAGAAAGACAGAAGGATACCAGGGATGAGAAACCCCCAAATACCTGTCCCCTAGCAATATACTTCCTCCAACTAGGCCCCATCTTCTAAAATTTACAACACCTCTAAAAATACCACCAGCAGCTAGGAACTGTGTTCAATACATGAGTTTGCAGGGGACATTTCATATTCAAAACATAACAATAATTCATAACTGTAGCTAAAAAGATGAACGAATGACTCATGAAAGGTGCATCCTACTGTCCCCCAGCCCTGCACTGTGGTTCGTTCCACAGCAAACACCTCCCCCTGAGTCCCAGTCTGCTCCTGAGCCATCATCCCACCCTCACGTTGTATGAACTCAAGGATTACAAACTAATCCTAATATATTTGCCTGAGCAAAACCTAATTAGAAAGGCAAATGTGCTAAAAAACTGAGATGAACACCAATGAAACCCAAGGAGGTACCTCCAAACCCTGGAGATGAAAGGAGGGAGATCTGGCCTTCCTCACTCTAAGATGTCCCTCTCCCAGCTCAAACTAGGAGCAGAGGAATCTCTATAACAGATGAGACCAAAAGAAAAGCAAAGATTGGCTGTTGGAATTTCATCATGGAATTCCAGCACCTTGAATTTCAGATTCACCAGAGACTCCAGGAAGTGGTTACATATTGAAGGTAATAAAATTTCCATTCCAAGAGGTTCCTAAAGAAAAGACAAATGTTGGCATGCACGAGCATCTTTATGCATGCAGAATTTACGGTCTTTGAGGCTAATGCTAGTGGTAAAGAGGACTGGCACAACGCAGCCAGCTGATCAGAGAACCTTCCTTCTATCCCTGTCAGTGCCAAAGGCAGGGCATCTCCAGACGTGTCCTCACCAGCAACCAGATTCCACCTTTCCCACTCCAAAACCGATGAAGCAAAGAACCAGGCTGGCAGTGTCTCTTTGGCCTCGTATACATCCATGAGTCAGTCACATGGTCAGAGAGACATATTGATTGGTTAATACTGAGTCACCCGTTCCACATCACCCAGTGCCCAGGTTAGCTGCAAGTGAGCGTCCCAAAAGAGGATAAACAACATGTGTGGCTGATAAAGGGGTTTGGAGTCCATACAGGCAGTTTGGAGTCCATAGGGGACATCAAAATGATGTCAGTCTGTCATAAGTTACTTTGCATGTTGCTGACAAATTCGCAACAAAATGGGAACAAGGGATTTTATTCTGGCTTACAATTGTCCAGTTACATTTCTTAGTCCACCTTGGTAGGAGAGCTCATATCAACACCAGGGATCAAGGAAACTGGCAACACTGTATCCACAGGACTGCTGAGAGAGGGGCAAACCTCACTTGCACATCTGTCCAAGTATGCTAAAGAATGCCAACTTTCTAAACCAGCTCATATTCATGGAATTCACTGGTTTTTCCAGCTCAGTTCAGGAGCTGAATATCTCACCAGTCCCTGTCTAGTTCTGAAGAATGCCAAACTTGGGCTGGAGAGATGGCTCAGGGGTTAAGACTCTGCCTCACAAGCAGAAGGTCCTGACTTCAGATTCCAGGTCCCATGTAAAAACAATAGGTGGAAATGGTGGTGGCTTATACTTCCAGCCCTGGTGGGAGGAGCCTGGGAAATCCCATAGCAAAGCAAAAAGAAGGAAGCAATCCAGATGATTCCCGAAGTCACCCTTAGACCTCCACAGGGACACACAGTACCCTCTGATACAAACACACACATGCACACACACACACACACACACACACACACACACACACACACACGCACGCACACATACACACGTCCAAAATAAATAAATAGATAAGTTTAAGAATGCCAAACTTTACTAAGCTAGCTTCCCTAATCTTATCCATCTGGCCAGAGAATAATTCTAACCCATCGTGGACTAGATCCTCGCATCTGTAGGCTTGCTCAGGGCTTAACACAACTACTAATTCTTTAGGAATGTGCCCATGGCTCGAGCCTTCCATTGTCAAGTTGACACTTACATCCATCATAGAGTCCCGTTTTTTTTTTCCAGGGAAAATAAAGGTATATGGCCAGAAGGGGACGAGGCAAAACCTATCAGATAACTGCAGCCCAAACTCAGTTTTGTTTTGTTTTTGTTTTTTTCCCATAGATGAGTCCAAAGTAAAGTTTCAAGTCAGCACAGAGCTAGCTCAAGGGACCAGGGATGGGCAAAGTTAAAGGACAGCTCTCAGGGGATGGCTTCTCAGAACCATCAGAATTCTGTTCAGAGCATTTGACACCATCTAGCATGTGCAGTCCCGTGATTGTGTCCTGCCAATAAACAGAAATAAAAAATTCCAAATAACCTCGACATGTCAGACCAGGCCCTTCTTCACCATGTCCCGGACACGGCTGACTTGCAGATCCAACTTGTTGGTGGACCTCAGTCAGGTGTCCACTGAATGCTCTTTGGCCAGGCCCAGCATGAAGCAGTCACTAAATCCTCGCATCTGTTCATGAATAACCGAGGGAACGACCTTCTCAATAATGATGAGCATGGTATAAAGAGGGCTAATGGGTTTGGGAGATGACTCAGTGTGTAAAAGCGTATGCTGCACAAACATGAAGATCTGAATTCAAATCCTCAGGATCCAAGTAACAAGCCAGGCACAGTCATACACAGACACACTGTTACTCCCAGACACTATGCAGGTTGCGTGAAGAGAAGATCATCCCTGGGGCTTGCTGTATAGTTTCAGTGAAAGATCCTGTCTTAAGAAAAGAAGGCAGAGGGTGATAGGACAGAACATCCCAAGTCCTCCTGTGGCCTTTATGTATATCCATAGACTTATACAACCAACATGCACCCGTAGATAAGTGCACACACACACACACTCACACACACACACTCACACACACACAAGCAAAAACAAACTTTAAAAAGAGGTTAACATTTATTGACCAAGATGTATATACCAAGAAGTTAAGGCGTCTATAAAGGTGATAACGAGTTATTTACTGAGCCCCCAAGTGTGCTCATACTGGAATGCAGCCAAGCCTCTCTACATGGAGCTGACATTATTGACGGCACAATCAAGTCCCACCAAAGATGAGGACGCAGGCTCCGAGGGATCAAGGAGTTGCTCACAGTTGCAGGATGAGGACTCAAACCCCAGTGTCTGTTTCCGAGCCTAACCCAGACAGCATTAAGATAGAATGTAAGTGCTGAAGAGGGTGTGGTTCATTCCATTTAAGTTGAGGGAGTGAAGACACCCCAGTAAGTGGCACTGAACTGGGCCTGGAAGAACAGGTGAGTCTTTCAACACTGGAAGAAGGGGTGGGAATGGCAAACTCACAAATGCACCAGGGTTCTGGGTGAGCCATACACTGGGGTAGCTCTGCGGAGAACAGAAGCTAAAGCCGGCTTCTAGTAAGGGCCAGTTTACAGGGCCGGGACCTGGATTTTATTTATTTAGTAGGTCTTTGTTCTGTGCTGGGCACCATGCCAAGCACTTTCTGGTATTACATATAGTACTGTTATTACACTGTTGGTAAGTACTCATTAAGTGCTTATAACTATTACAGCATTATTAGACTATCAGTGAATATTCCCTAAGTGCTAGGTACTGTTTCCTTCCAGTTCTATTACACTATTGGTAAGTACCTATTAAGCTTGTTACTACTGTCTTAGGGAACTATTACTATCCCCACTGAACAGATGGGGTGACTGAGGCTTACACAGTGCATGCATCTTCCTCGAGTCACTCAGCTGGAGTCTGGAAAACTGGAGGGTAAGGGAGCAGACCTCCCACCCGAAGACACCATCCTATCCGGAGGAGAAGGGGTCCTGTATCCTCCCATCAGCCCCGGCCCGGCCTGAGGAGCCTGCAAAGAAGGGCGCTGCTCCTGCCCTCCAGCAGCCCAACCTCCACACCACCCCCCCCCCGCAAGCAGACGCAGGCACACAGGGCAGGGAGCAGATGGAAGCTGCCCACCCAGCGACTGGCTCCAAAACCTTCCAGAAACCTGCAAACATGAAACAATCACAGATGAGACGGGGCTTGAAAGCCACTGTGTTTAAAATAAAAGGAAATCACATTGTAAAAGCCTTGGCAAAGACGACAAAAAAAACTTGTTAAGATCAAAAATGCAACCCTCAAAAAAGAGGCTTGGGATAAAGGAAGTGGGGGGTTTTACCTGGGGGCTTCCACAGGGGCTTCTAAAGTGGGCGAGGGCGGGGCCGTTCCCAGCAGGGCTTGGGCATGCTGGTTCTTCTGTCCTTGGTGGGCACCTTTCATGTGCCCCCCTGCCAGGGCTGTGAGGCTGGAGGACAGCGTAGCGACGTCGGACACCCATTAAGTTTTCCAACTTGAAACTCATTTCTTTCCCTTTAAACTCAGAAACTTGGAATTCTTTCAAGGCCCAGAGGATGGCAGGGGTTCCCATGGCGCCCCTTTTCCTACCTCCGCATGTGGAAATGGAGGGCCTTTTCTGTCCTTGCCCCGCGAGTGACAAAGGACCAGCCTGGTCTGATGCCTGCAGCCAGAATCCCACAGTCCTGATCCCACTGATGAGCTGAGGAGGAGGTCGCTCCCAGCGAAGTTCGCAGTTTAAATGACAACATTGCTCAAAAACAATACTGTCTGCCACTTAGCCTGTTGGTGCTGTTGGGGCGCCAAGTAGAAGGGCAGCAGGCTCCGGCACCAGCGCCCTCTCCGGGCCTAATGGTGTCTTTCAGAGCAGCTTCAGCCCTCACGAAAGGGTCGAGCGGGCACAGCTCTGTGCAGCCTTGGCCTAGGCCAATCTGCTTGCTGAGCTCTGCATCATGCAGAGGGACTCACACGGGCGCCCTGCAAAGTCCACAGCACCTCCCCAGACAACACCATGATGCAGCACAAGAGGCCCCACGGGACACACAGGCAGAGTAGGGGTCAAGGCCGGTGGTCAAGGGGGTACGGCAAGTTCTCTAGCACCGGGTAAACTGGTGCCCAAGCACACAGACATAGAAACCTGCCCTCGTGTGGGCCACACGGACAGGGTTCTCATGCACAGCCCTGACATCTCCTACCTGCCTCTGCTGATTCAACCAAGGGGCGGGGCAGGCCCTGGCCCTGGTCCCTGGGGACTGTATGGGACCTATGGATGGTCACACAGGGCAGGGCTTGCTGAGACCTCGAGGACAGTGTGAATGTCACGGTTTGAACGTGAGTTGTCCCCCACAGGTTTATGTGCTGGCAACTTTAGCGGTGGTTAATGTTTAGGAAGGTCAGGGCAACTTTAGGAGCTGGAGCCTCGCTGGAGAAAGGCACGCTGCAGAGGGCGCGTCGGGAGGTTGTCGGCCCACCCTGCTTCTGCTAGGAGTCTGCTCTAGCCTGTCCGCTGCTTGTATTCTCTTGGCCTTCATGATGGTAGATGTGACCTAAGTAGTCAACAGCTTCTGCACCTGCCTTGCCTTTCCCACCGTAATAAACTGCATGCCCTCTGGAGCTGTAAGCCAAACAAACCTCCTTCTCCCCTTGGGTTGCTTGAGTCCGAATGTAGTCTCACAGCAGCAGAGAAGAGTAACTGCAGCAGGAGTAACATGGAGCAAAGGGCAAGTGGTGACTGTGGACAGGGAATAATGAGAGAGAGGGAGGAAGCGGACAGAGTCAGGAAGAGGTGAGAGAGGTTCAGGTCTCAGGGCACCCCCACCGTACCCACAAAACACAGAGACAAAGTCCTAGAAGGAACACACACACTGTGACTGCCCACCATCCTCCTGCGTGTGTCCAACAGAACACTCTCCCGTTCAGGACTCAGAGCCCTGTTCAAAGGCCCTGAGCAGGTAAGTTTATCAGGGCAGGCTCAGGAGCCCATCACCTGGATGGAGTACCAGGTCAGTGCCCTTTAGCAATGTCTCTGAGCCAGGTTTCCTCATGGTAAAGTGAGGATCTGATCCAGCCCATCTCATTGGGTGGGTCCCCAAGACCTTCTGTGGGCTCATTGTCCAAGCCTCCTGAAGGTGGGTGGGTTCTTTGTCTTAATCACCCTGGGCCTCCTGCGTTCTTCCTCTACACCCAAGTCCTCTTCAGCCCCCAGAACCCTCCATGTCTAGCATGGGAGGCAGTTATCCTATTTTGAATGTGTCAGCTCTCAGTGGTGGTCACTGGCCTCTACAGGGGCCCTGCCTATCTCTACCTCCCTTGACTTGTCACTTCCTACACTAGAAACTCTACAGGACAGACATTCATCAAGCCCATGTCACAGTGTCTATAGTCACCTCACTGGGTCTGTAAATCAGAGTTCTCAAATCCAATCTCTCCATTAATTATAAAGTCCAGAAGCTGGGAAAATGGCTTAATTGATAAAGTATTTGCTGCGTTAGCACAAGGATCTGAGCTTGGTCCCCAGAACCCAGGTAAATATAAAAGGATAGAATCAGCTTCACAAAGCTGTCCTCTGACTCCATTTGCATGATATGGTATGTATATGACCACACACATAGCACACAGATAATAAAAATAATAATAGTTGATTTTTAAAAAGTGCGGATGAAGGTAGGCAGTAGGGGTGGAATGTGGAGGGGGCGGGTAAGGAGGTGAAGAACCATGAGGGCCTCAGAAACCTGAACTTGAAGATACCTCTCAGACAAGGACTTCAGTCTAGTCTAGGATACCTGTCTCTATGATTGACCCTTCTGGACCTTGGACTGAGTAAAGAACCAAGAAATCAGCATGACTCAAAAGTACAAGACTGGAAAAGTCTAATCAAGACTCAGGAGACTACAGACGGTGTCTCTGGGGGGGGGGGAGGATCCTGGTCCCTTCCTCCTCTGGACCATTTGCATTGTATATACTTTTAGCTGGATACTTCATCTCCTGTCTGAGGTGACTCTGCTGTGGGCAGAGGAACCTACAGTTAGTTTGTGCACCTAGATGCCCTGTGACTTTTGGTGACAGGAAGGTGGGTTTGTTTCAGCTGACAGACTAGTTAGGCTATGCAGAGCTGAAGCCCCTCGTAGGTGATATGCACACCTGGGGAGATACCCTTGATTTCCTGACCCCCTCGTAGGTGATATGGCAAACACGCACATATAAGTTACTAAGGACAGGATGGAATGCTGCAGGGTTATCTGCTCAGAAATCAGCCATGTGAAATTGATTTATAATGCATCAGAAATAGTCAAATGTTGGCTACTTCTTGTGGCCCTAACTGAAAAAAAAGTGCTAGCGATCTGCTTTGAAAGGATCTTAATATTCGGGTAGATACCTAGGAAAGGACCACTTAGTACAAGGAAATGGGAGTTTCTGTTAGCCCTATGTCAGGAGGCCGTGAGCTTACCAGGGAACGTGTCACCGTCCCTCTCTGAGCTGGGCACTGGTGTCCCTCTCCCCTGCCTGGTCCACAGGGCAAACCTCAGCAGCCTGAGGTAGAAGCGCTTGAAGATGGCAGAGCCATGAGAGCGAGGCAAGAATACACAGTGCCCGACTGTCTCCCCCTCACAGACAGGCATAGGTCCTGGGATGGAGGAAGGGCTGAGAAATGCCCAGGGAGTGCAGGGAAGAGAACAGGGCTCCTCAGGAAGGATGCATGCTGGACTCACAGAGCCCCACAGGTGACGGCCACACTCACGTGGACACACTTAGGGACAGACAAGCAGCCCCACTTGTAAGTCCTCGGAGAGCTGCAGGGTGTTAAGGGAAAATTGTAGGAAACACCTTGGGAGACCCAGGAGGTGGCGCTATAGAAGGACAGATGGAGGTTCCTGGTCACAGAGCCTAAACCCACAGGGGACCCAGGAGAGGGCAGACCCCACAGAGATGCTGGAAGGAGCCCAGAGGATTGACAAGTTACAGGGACCAGGCTCCATGGGACCCTGAACTGGCCTTCCTATGCTGTGCTGGGTGCTAGGCTAGATTCAGGGACCCTGGGGTGCTGAGGTGCTGATGGGTGGGGCTGGACTGAAAGCAGTGTTAAAAAAGGATCTTAACAACGATGGCCGCTCATTGTCTGAGCATTTCACTCTGGTTCTTGTTAGAGGGAAGGATACAGAATGTGAAAGACCCTCTGCTGAACCTATGAGAGATAATAAAGCTCATTGGATCCACCGATGAAAAAGAAAGACTTCAACCTTAATGAGATACCCACGCATGTTGGCTGCTTTGACCAGCCCCACCCTTCTCCAGGGGTCTGCTCCACGCCTAGGTGCATCTTACATGTAGTTACTAAAAATGCCCATAATGGCCACGGTCCCACCTCAGTGGATGGTTTAGGTACTCATATACATGTAGACAGTAATTCCTTCATAGGAACTGTCCTGACATGGAATGCAGCAGACCTGGGGGCTTTCAGCAGCAGGTGAGGTGGGGAGCAGAGACAGAAGGGGGAGAGAATTCCATCAGGATCTATTTAGTCACTTTCCACACCGCTGTGACCAGAAAACCTGTCAAAAGCTATTTAAAGGAAGAAAGATTTGCTTTAGCTCACAGCTGCAGAGTCTCGGGCCATGGCTGCATGGCCCATGGGCTTGGACAGAACATCATGGTGGCAGGAGGGTGTGGTGAGGAAGCACTGCAGAGGGGCCTGGGCAGGATGTAGTGCCAAGGACAAGCCCCAGGTGACCTCCTTCCTCCAGCCTTTTGCCAACCTCCCAACAGCACCAGCCTGATGTGAACTCATCGGTTGACTAGGTCAGAGCCTCAGGATCTGAGTGTCTCTGGAAACCTCACAGACACACCCAGGAGTGCACTCCACTAATCTCCTAGGGACTTCTTAATCCCATCAAGTTGATAATCAAGACTAATCAGCTCAAGGTTTGAGCTCTTGACTCCAGCTGGAAACCTAACATCTTCTTGTTTACGTTCTTCACCAATCAGGATGAGACCTGTGAACTAAGCCTTTCTTGTGTTGGAGCTGTTTTGAGTTCTGTGGCTCCACAGTTGAGTTCTTGTCTCCTAAACTAATGATTACTACAAAACACACAGACAGACAGACAGACAGACAGACAGACACACACACACACACACACACACACAGAGCACAAAATGATTACTAAAGTAAAGCAAGAATAAACAGCATGGAAAGAGTCCTGGGGAACCCCAACTTTCTTACCACCCTGCTACAAGATCTTAGGCAACTGCTTAGCCTCTCTGAACACTAGCTTCCTTACCTTGACATGAAAATAATAACAGCTCTTCACAGGCTTATGTAACTTTCAGCAAAAGGCTACTGGCCACACGCTTTAAGCTGAAGAGCACTAAGCTTGTCATGGGGCAGCATGTCCACCCACAGGCATGTCAAGAAGATTCTAGAAACCCTTATGGAGGAAATTTGCTAGTGTTCGTGACTTTGCAGGCTTTCTTCTGGTTGATGTAACTCCAGACCCAGTATCTTGGTTCTTCCAGAAGGCAGACAGAAGCAAAGCCATAGCTACAATTAGCGAAGACAGTTTAGCAGGACAAAGGGACACTGGACGCTTTTGCCATTTGCATGATGTCTGTGTGTCTAGATTCAGGCACCACTGTAGATTGTCTTGTGCTCATTTGGATATTTCCTGCTCATGAAGTGGTCTAATCTGATGTGGACATTCTGTGGAACTGATTGTCCAACAGAACCAGGTGACCTAGTGATGAGGCCAGGCTACCTTGATAGCAGGGGACTTTTCCCACTCCTACTTGGCAAAGCACAGGCCTGACTTCAGCAATGCTGTGGCATTAACAAGTGTGAATATGGCATTGGCTGCTGGCACCTCAAGACCTGGGGACTTAAAGGCTGAGTGACGGATAAGGACACAAACAAAGACTGAGCTCGGATGCTGAGCAGTGCCCGCCAGCCCTGAAGGTGGTCATACAGACTCTTCCCCAGCTCCCTTGCACCTTCTTACCATCCAGGACTATGCAAATGGCCGTCTGGGGGGCGGTGCTTTTGAACAGCATGGCTCACTAATCAATGGCAGTACCTTCGAGGTCTGACATAGACTGGATATACTATGAATGAGTCAGGGAATCAATATATGAATGGGTCTCTCTTCTGGTGGGAAGGGCTCTTCAGCAAATAGTAGAAGCAGCTGCACACATGTTCTCCTGGGAGAGACCGCTCAAGGCTTGGTGTCTAACAAGAAAAGTTACTGAGCAGCGGCTTTGGAAAGCCAACATGGATGGGAGTGGCAGGCATGTGACCAAGAGGGCGTCTGTCACACCCTTAAACATTTAAACACCAAGCTTATTACGTAGGCCAGTATGACAGGAACAATCTGAAAGTCCCTGTCCAGCTCAGTGTCCAAGGTGAGAATCCTGACCACTGCCCACCTCAGAGCTGGATGTAAGATCTGGGGGAGATAGGCCTTCTATGCACAGTGGCTTGCAGGGACGTGGAGCCAGGCTCTCTGATTCCTGCTCCCCACGAGCTAAGGAAGTGTTTCCTCACTACCACTGTGTCTGTCCATAGAGCAGCCTGGGCCATCTAACAGCATCTGCCCCAAGCACCGAGACAAGGCCCTGTCCTGCAAACATGCACACACATGCTCCTGCCCTCAAAGGCATTTTCCTCTCTGCCTCAATCCCCTCCCTGAACACATCCCACCCTAATGACCCCTCCCCTTCCATTCCTCCAGAACACCTATACACTCCTGCAACATCCCTTCCCCGGGACAGTGACTGGCGAGGTCTCACTTGTGTACCCTAGGCATAGGTTCCATGTAAACCAGGCCACCAAGTGTTTGCTGAGTCTTCCAAGAAGGTAGAGAACATGAGCCTTGGAGTAGGCCCTGAATTAGACTTCTAGGGCAAACTGCATCCAGCCACAGAGACAGCTGTGTGGCTGTCTCGCCATGTTTCAAAAATGCAGTTGAATCAGAGTTGTTGTGCCATACAGCTCTGCACAGTCCTTGTTGTGACTGCCACACTGTTCCGAGAAGGTGCTAGGACTGTGTGCAATCAGGAGACCAGCTGTGGAGAGAGATCCCTGCCTCCCAAGTGGGCTGGCTCCCAGGGCTTTTATTAAGCCCACCCGTCGTGGGGCACATGGCCTCTTCACTGGCGTGAGCTCACTGTGAGGATGGGCAGGCCCGCAGGTCCCATTGATTTTGAAATCTTGTCTCTTACACGGGAAAAGGTCATGTTTGCAGGTGGGCAGCTCGAGGCCTCTTTCCAGCAGGGTGCCCTGTCCGTGCCACGGGACTTCCATTAGCACAAATGGAGGCTCTCGGTAGGGTAGGTATGGGGAGGCTTGGGTGTATCTGTGTAAGAATCATTCCTTGCGAAGAGCAGGAGGGGCTTCGGTGTGGGGGGCCAAGGGTTCTCATAGTCCCATTCGGCATCAGTGTCCTGAACGAAGCCAGAACAAAGCTGTCCATCTTCCTACCCATAGATAGAGCTACTGTTAGCCCCTGTCAGTGTCTGGAAAGGGGAGGGTGGGCCAGGCAGTGCTGGGACACTGGAGTAGGACCCAGATCCTGCTCTACATCAGCTTCAACTCTCTGGGACAGGCCTCAGAAGCTTCTTGGAGGCAGGCGTTTGCACCTTCGAGGCCCCTGAATGCCTGAAATCAGGACCCTTGAGCTCTGGCTATACCCAACGGGTGGGGTCACAGGAAGCCATCTTGCTGTTGTTGGGAGTAGGACTCACCAGTGAGCATCTCACCCAGCAGGAACCTTCCAGAGCTGAGTCCAAAGCTGCCAAAGGGTTGATCACAGATAGAGCTGATCCGTAGCTGACATTTTTTGTGGCCAGAGGGCAGTCTTTTAAAAATATCTTTTTAAAATAGCTTCTAACTTTTTGGAAGTCACTTCACATTTTAAGAAATAAAGCCGAAGGATTTCCACCTTTCCAAAGATAAATCTCTGAGCTTGGCCACTCCAGGTCTGCCACAAGGCCCCAGATCAGCTTCCTGCAACAGATCTGTCCTGCCTGCCAGTCCCCACCTCCCCACTGTGGGCCGAGTGGCTGGTGCCTGGCTCTTTCTTGTGACCAAAGCATGGGAATGAGCGACACTGCTTGTCCCAAGAGGGTCTCTGTATTCCCACCCCGAGGTCTTTGCCCTTCTCCTGGCGGCTGCATAGTTGCTCCTGAATCTCATTCAGATTTCTGCTCAGATGTGGGAGACTGCTGCCTTCAGCCATTTCACCATTTCTCCCTTCATCTCATTTTTCTTTGTCCTTTAAAAGCTCTTGCTGCCTCCTGACATAGAAATCATTCATGGGCAACTGTCCCTTTGTCCGCAACCTAGGCCCCAACAGAACTGCAGCTCCACAAGAGAGTAACATGTATTTTAGTTAAGGTCATATCCTCAGCCTATGGGTGGGATGTGGCGCCTGGTAGATGCTTGATAAATGCTTCCAAATGAACGAAAAGGAAAAAAGAAGGATGTGCTGATCTGAGGAGAGGGACGGGAGCATCCTGAGTTCTCGGCAGTGGAACGATGGGCCAGTCTGACTCTCATCTGGGAATATCTCCAGCATGTTGATGTAAACCTCAAGAGAGCCTCATTTCCACATTGGTCATGGTCTTCATGACAAGAAGTCCCTGTGTGGCCAGTGTCTGGAAGGCCAAGGATACATGCAGCTTTGCCCTCTGGAGTCTTTACTCTAACCGGGAAGATAAGGCGTTAGGAGCGGAGAGGTCCCATGGCAGTCTCTGTGCACAAGACCCCTCCATCAGTCCATACTCCTGACTGAATGCCTACTATGTGTCCTCGTAGACTTCTGTCCCGTGATGGTGACACTTACTTGCCCAAACACACACTAAGCATAAGCTGATGGAGGCTTTGGCCAAAAGACATTTGGAGGGCCATAATCTTGCCCCTTATGCTTTTGCATGTGTGCATTTGTGTTTACATTATGTGGACACAGGTGTGCAAGTATAAATGCACGTGTGTGTGCATGTGTGTGGAAACCAGAAGGTGACAGGGAGAGTCTTCCACCGCTCTTCTCCACCCGCGTCTCACATGTAACCAGAGCTTTCTGAGTTGTGTGGTCTTGCTAGCTGGCCAGCAAGGGATCTCTGCCTCTCAAGTGCTGGTATTACAGGCGGACCACCACCTTCAAAAGGCATTTATATGAGTGCTAGGGATCTGAACCATTTCCCCAGCCCGCCCCTCATTTTTTGAGCACACAACGTGTTCACCACTATGTTCCAAGTGGATTGGGAAGGAATGCAGGGCTCTCTTGCAGACCAACTCAAAAAGGGGTGAAATTCTTGGAAGCTACAAGGATGCTGCTCGAGACCCAGAGGAGGGAAGGGAGATGAGGGGAGGGGCACCCTCAGTTCCAGACGCTTCCTTCCTTGTATGTGGTACGGCTCCTGGTTCTGGGTGCTGGGCACTGGCAATGGGCAAGACTCTTCGGGGCCGAACAGACACTTCTCCTGTTTCGGGAATGTTCCCTGACTGGCCACCACTTGGCCTGCCATCTTGATGCACTTTCCGGGCCCAGGATCCTGTAAACACCCAAACGCGACTCTCCTGCAGGGTCTCAGGTTGCCAGCAATCGTGGCCATCTGGTTGCATGGCATCATGCCCAAGTCCAGCGTCCAGGGAGCCATGCCAGACAGCGATTGGTTCTGAGACATGCCCCTCAAACCAGGCCGGGGGCCTCCTCTTCTGAGGAGCCCCTGGGGAACGGGGAAACAAAAGACAAGATTTATTTTTTGAAAAAATAAAAAAAATTCATTTCACTTAAGATTCAGCATAAAACAGGGAGTGGGGGAAGCGGCAGGAGAGAGAGGAGTGTCTGCGGGGTCCTTAATATTCACAAGCTGGCTTTGCACAGCTCAGGGTACTGGGGAATCAGGAGGCAGCAAGGGCGCTCTCCATGTTTAAAACATTCCTCTAAAAGTCTCAGTTTCTGCTCAGAGGCACCCATCTTCAGTCCCACAGCTCCGCCGCTGGCTTCCTCCCACCAGAAGCTGCAGGTAGCACCGGCCTGGGAGCCCACCAGCCAGGCGGCATTGGGATCATGTGGCTACTGTGACTCATAAAGCAGAGGTAATGGGATAAATTCAAAATGGAAGGGGAAGGAGAACAGTGGTGTCTTTGTGCAGTGGGCAGTAAGCACTCAGTGCGCTGCGTCTATGGGTGGGAACCACTGGGAACCACTGGTCCAGGCAGCAGAGCTCTGGACTCTAAGACCA
The DNA here is from genome assembly GCA_023101885.1 of Typhlomys cinereus. Taxonomy (NCBI): domain Eukaryota; kingdom Metazoa; phylum Chordata; class Mammalia; order Rodentia; family Platacanthomyidae; genus Typhlomys; species Typhlomys cinereus. The sequence continues at coordinate 1,627,491 of JALPQD010000362.1, read as the reverse complement.
GATTACCTGGGTCTCTGGTGTGAGGGTGCTTTACCTGGATGAACACTAAGAATTTACACGTGCAGCTCCAGGAGCCAATACAGTGAGTGTTATCTTTTCTTGACATGCACGCCCATGGAGATGTGAGTGTGCCCGGTGGGTATGCTTACAAACAAGCCCACCCTTGCCCTAGGCTTGTTTTCTTAGGCACCAGGCTTCTGACAAGGATTTGGACTGCGAGTTTTTTTCCCCAGTTTTCCTCCTCGGGTGGCCCAACAGCTCAGGTCGAGGTCAGGCACCTCCCCAGAGGCTTGTCCGCAGGCTACCCCAGTCACTGTCTAATTGGCATATGTTGGGGGAGCACCCATTTCAAAATCCAAAGGCTGGTAGTGGGGAAATGACCCTTGGGGCTGTCAGGGACCCTCACACCTCTGGGAATGCCTAGGGGCCATGAACTGTGAACTGGGCTTCTTGATGTTCTCTGAATCAGGCTGAAGGGGAGGAAGGCTGTGCAAAGACTGCAAGAGAGGGCTGGGAGAGGGGTGGAGACGCAGAAGCCAAGTGACCGCTGCACACCACACAGCAGTATGTGAGGTCCAGCATACTGCCTGCAGTGGCCCAGTTCACCCTTGCCACCCTAGCAAGCCAGAGTGACCACCATGCCATTCACAGATGAGGCAGTGAGACAGCAGCAGAACAGGGGGCACAGTATGCAGAGAAAGCCCTGCTCTCAAAACTTCCTCTTTGGTCAATAAGCCCACATGGCCCAAGGTATCCTTGTAAGGCAGGACAAGTGGACCAAGACCTGGCTCCGACCAGAAATGCGGGCCACCCCTGATTCTGCCCGGCGTCTATACGTTGGGTCTAGGATCCCAACTCAGGACCTTCCGCCTGGAAGGCAGAGGCTTAACCCCTGAGCCACCTCTCCAGCCCCTCCTGTCCACATTCTTGAGGACACTTGGTTCACAAAGACAGAGGACTTTGTTCTCATTACAGGCCTCTTCCCTGATGCCTTATCTTTCCACTTATAGTAAAGATTCCCAAGGAGGCCACATCTTCACTTGGAAAAACAGAAGGAGGGGAAGATGGAAACATTTCTTGCCTCTTCCTCCCAGCAGAGGTGATGAAGCCCATTCTGTAATGTCTCAGTACCTCCCCTAGTCCTGAGGCCCAAGCAAGTATTTATTTGGCAAGAGTGAGAGACAAACCCATTCTGAAACCAGGGACAGCCAGGTGACTCCTGGATCTCATCCCAGACTCCTTCACCAACAGCCTTCACCTGGGGACCCTACTTCTCACCTGATTGAGGGGTGGCTTTGAGGATGTCCCAGGCTCTTGGTGACCCTGACCAAGGATCTTCCCCATCCACACTATCTCAGAGTCGGCACCAGGGAGTGTCTGAGAGTGTGGGACGCAGCAAGTACCCACCAGCCTTGCAGTTCCTCTGCCTCACTGAGCCGTGCTGCGTTATTCAATGTAACATTTAATTACACAGAGCATCTACCGACACAAGGCAAGTCAGATGTGCAGCTTGCCCCCCGCTGAGACTCCTAGAAGCCTGGGCGAGGCAGGCTTACTCCATATGTCACTATGCGGGGGTGTGCATGTGTCTGAGAGGGGTGTCTTCCTGCGTGCCTGTGTGTCCATCTGCTCTGTGTGCACCTCTGTGTTGTGTGTGACGTCTGCAGCACAGCTCTGGCGAGTATATGTGTGTCTGACTGGACCCTGTGTGAGGGTCTGGGTGTGTCTCTACATATGTCTCAGTGTGCCTGACTTTATCATAGCAGGAAGAAGCAGTCTGGCTTCTGGTGGCAAACACCACTTTGAGGCCCTCAGTAAATATCGTGGTGAAAACTCTCCTTGGCAGGCATGCAGTTTTGGGGAACCCCAACAGTCACTTCCAGCCCAACCTTCCTATGCAGGCCTTTCAGGAGAGCAGTTATAAACTACGCTCCTTTCCCTCCTCGCTTCCTTCCTTCAGGATTTCTCCTTCAACTAGGCTTAGTTCTGAATGGCCTTTGCTCATTTTTTCTATGTTTACCTTTCCAGATTGTTACTTGGGACACAGAAAGCCTCCTCTTTAGACTCTAGAGTCACATTTCCAGGCGATGAGCCCTGCACCTCTCTGAGTCTGTATGTCACACAGTGCAGCCCCGTTGGAGATGGTGTACACGCAGGGCGCCTTTCAGTGCGGTGTAGTCAGGACGCACCACTAGGAGATGCTTCCAGCACTACTAGAGACCTGTACTGGGAGAAAGATGGATGTTCCCCTTGAGTCAGGACCAGGGGTGGCTACAGCGACTGGATCAAGTGACAGGAACTAATATTCTCCTATATTGGCTCTTTTCTTACCTGGGGGGATAAAGCTTGAGAGGCAATGGGCAGAGCCAGGGATAGCAAGAATAGATTGGGTCAGGAATAGATGAGAATCCCCCCAGTAACCTGGACACATAGACAGAGGCAGTCCTCCACTTTCTACTGGGCCTGGCCAGTCCCATTGCAATGTCACATACACTCCTATATTTTTCTCCATGCAAAACCTCCTCTCCAAGGACCAACTTAGGAAAGGAATCCAATCTGCTCAGCCAACAAATTCAAGAATTGCTACATATTCACACAAGGAACAAAGATCTAGGTATAAAGATATCCTCCCTTGCAGTCTTGTTTATAACACAAAGGGCAAAAATCATGGAAATGTCTATCAGCTGTGATTCCTTTATCCAATGAGAGTGCGGTGGTCACTACAAACAGCACAATGTGAAGGGCTGGCCACTTTCAGCAGGATGGGCCATGTGCTTTTCCTGTTTTCCTGCTGAGTACAATGCAAACTCCAGGCTAGTCTATATTAAAGAGAAAAGGGGCAGGAAGAAATGGGGAATGAGAAGAAAAGGAGGGGAGAAAAAGAGGATTCTGAAAGTTGAAGAGGACAAATTGACTCAGAATCTAAGACTCAGAGACCGACATGGTAGTGTATCTCTTGTTTCTTTTTTTTGCTTCATAAATCCCATACTCAGAGCTTAAAAAAACCCAAATGCTCATGAACTTGTAAAAAAAAAAAAGCCCTAAAGAAAGGCCTGTTTTCTCTACCCAAAGAGCCAATATATAAGGGGAAAAACCTCAGGGAATAAGACCTCTAATCCATCCAATCACCCTTCCATGGAGACCTGGGCTCTCACACTCATCATCTACAATGATTCCCAAAGTATCCCCTCGAGCTCAAGCAGGAACCAAAGTGCTCAGCCTGCTGGGCAGCACAGGTGATGGACAAGCCTGAACTTCCCCTCCCAGAGCAACGCAGGGGAGGATCCTCCCTTGTTTGTTGGGGTACTATCAGAGAATGCTTAGTGGAGAGACAGGGCTGCTTGGGAAGCAGTGACTGGACTATACCTCCAAGCCCACCCAGCTGTCATGAGAAACCAGCCCCCAATCAGGGGAGGCCAAGTAAAGGACATGGAATACTACTTCCAGCTGGTGTCAAGAGGGCAGTGATCTTTGCCCGTTCTTTCCCTGTTGGGGCAACATTGAAGGACTGCAGCTAAGAAAGTTGAAACATATGATCCACAGTTTGATAGCATATCATCTAAAATGCAAGAGTTCCAATAAAGATTTCAACAAAAACCAGGAATGTGTCACATTTGATGTAAAAGGACAATCAAAAGGCAAAACTGAGATGACAGACAATAGAATTACTTAAGATTTGAAAGTGGAAATCATAGAAAATCATCGACTACAAACCTGCCTGAAAGTCTCAGTGGAGAAATAGACATGAAAAACTGAGTCGAGGACCAACGAATGGCTCAGCAAGTAAAGGCATCTGTGTGTAAACCTGGTGACCCGAGTTCCATCCCTGGAACCCACATAACAGAAGGCAAGAACCAACTCCTGAAAGCTGAAAGTTGTCCACTGACCTCTATATGCCTGCTATGGCCTGAATATTCTCTGTGTCCCTCATAAGTAAATAAAATATTAAAAGAGGAACCAAATAGAAAGAGTTAGAATTGGAAAAAAAATCAGTAACAAATTCTTTTAAATGCTGAGTTCAACAGCAGAATTAAAACACAGGAAAAAATCAGTGAGCTGGAGGACAGAAATCAACAGTGGGAATGAAAAGAAAACAAGAAACAGAGGCTTAGGGATGTGGATTTACAATAATAATAAGAACAAATCCAGCACCATGCCACCACCAGCTGGAGAAAAATCCCAGATCTTCATAAACCCATAGATCTTAGAAGTTGAGGAAACTTCCAATTAAACACAAAGAAACTCACCAATGGAGTTTGTAGGCAAATTTCTAAAAATTAAAGACAAAGTGGGAAAGGGAGAACAAGAGGAGAGGGAAGGGTAAAAAGAAAAGGGAAGGGAAGAGACAGGAAGAGAGGGAAAAGGAAGAGAAAGGGAAAGGGAAAGGAAGAGGGAGGAAAAAGGAAGGAGAACAGAGAGAAAGGGAAGGAAAGAGAAGGGAAAACAACTTAACTGAAAGTGGGTTTCCCATTAGAAATCAGAGGCCAGAAGAAATGGCACATTTCTCCCACCTGAAGGAAAAACTCGCCAACACGGAATCACAACTACAGTGAGAACTGTCCTTCAGGAAGAAAAAGGACTCAGGACATTGCCCAGTCATCTGTAACCAGCTGAGTATCCAGCTGAATGGAGAAAGGAAGTCCTCTACCCATGAAAAATAAATTTATTTAAAATGAGGAACAGAAATGAGAAAGAACAGTTTTTTAAGCCAAAAATTCATAAGTACAACTAATTTTCCTTCTGTTGAGTTTTCTAAATTATGTTCAACAATTGGAACAAAAATTTGAACAATATGTGGTTAGAACTTGTGTAGAGGGGCTGGAGAGGTAGCTCAGGGGTTAAGCCTCTGCCTTGCAGGCAGAAGGTCCTGAGTTCAGATCCTAGACTCCCCGTATAGATGCCAGGCAGAAGCGGGGGCGGCCTGCGTTTCTGGTCCTGGTAGAGCGGAGCCTGAATCCCGGGGGCGGAGTAAACAAGGAGGAGGTGGAGGGGTCCATGGTGGTTCCCGAATTCATCCGTGGTTCTACACACACACACACACACACACACACACACACATCCATACACATGCGCACACATACACGCACAATTGAATACATAATAAATAATAATAATAATAAAAAAAAACTTGTGTAGAGTAGTATTTGAGACAGGCTCATTCAAATAGTGGAATGCAAAGAGGCCAGTCCACTCATTGCTGCCAGTGCATTTTGATGAACTGCGTCTACATAGTGCGATGACTAATGTGGTTACTGAAAGACTGGAGAAGGAAAACACTGTAGGCAAATCCACAGAGCTCTTAAAAATGTTTAAGGTAATAATGCAGGGAAAAGTAAATCAGGGGCCTAATGCAACAATTAAAAGTCATGGGCATCATCCATGAAATTTACTTCAAATATACTCAAAATAAAAGGACAAGGAAAAAATCTTTTTCAAACATTAATCAAAAGAAAATGTACATGACTACATCACCATTAAATTAAACAGACTTTGAAGTAAAGATGATTGATCTACACAGCAGCTAATCCTAAAGGTCCTGGCACCAAACAATAGAATTGCTAGATATATGCACAAACCTGGTTGACCTCCCTCAAACAAGAAACAGACATGCGTGCAATCAAATCTGCATATTTCAACAACATTGAGAGTGTTGATAGAACAATTAGAAAATCAGCAAGGTTGTTTAATAACTCAGCAGTATCCAAAACCTAAAGGACATTTACAGAACATGCTACCTAACGGCAGCAGAATACACATTCTCTCAAGTGTCCACAGAACACACACCATAATAAACCATATCATGGGCCATAAAACACAAAGCACAGCAAAATGGAAAATTCCGAAACCAGAGTGCACTTTCCAAGCACAATAGGGCAAAGGAGAATCAGTAACAAACATATCAGGAAGGCCACCAAACACCTGGAAACTAAGAGTGATTTCAGAGTACCCCATGAGCCAAAGAGAAAGTCTTAAAGGAAAATCTTTAAGGGACACAGAACTGAGTGAAAACAAAATTATAAAATATTAAAGATTTTGTGCTGCGGGCAAAGCAGGGTTGAGAGGAAAATGTATAGCAGAACATGCATATATCAGCAAAGAGGGAAGTGTCAAGTCATCAGTTTAAGACTCCACAGAACCTAAAAAGCAAAACAAAACTAAATTCAAAGCAAACAGGAAAGAAATAGAAGAAATAAATGAAATTGAAAACAAGAAATTTGATAACATGAAGAGTTACTTTTTGAAAAGATGAATAAAACCTATAAGCCTCGAACAAAACTGAGAGAAGCCTCAAAGTGTAATATAAGGGACGAAACAGGCCACAGGCCCTGAAACGAATGGAAAAATTAGAAATGAACCAATTCTTGGAAAAATGCAGAAATCATAGTAGATCATTTCAGATAGCCATCTGTAATTTATACTGTCATGAAAGTTGAATTTACAATGAACACCTCCCCCAAGATGAAGTTTGCACATGTTACTACAGAAAGGAACAGCTTACTGATAAACGAATGAAAAGCATGTTGTAGGACCACATGTTGGCCAACATAATGTTAGAGAAAGGATGCATACATGAATGTGTGCTTTCATGAGCACAGACTATTCTGGAAGGAATGAGGCTGGAAGTAAATGTCTTCAGCGCTGGTACTTACTGTAAAACTCAATGAGGAGAATGCAGATTAACTTTGGGAAATTCTGAACTGTGCAAGCAGCTCCTCGTGCCTCCTGCTGCGCTGGTGCCCTGAGGACTGCGAAGGGCAGGCAGAACCCAGCAGCTGCCCAAGAGGAGGCAGGGGTGCTGTCTGACAGCAGTGGCACTTGAGCTGAGAATTTGTTTAGGCCCAGGAGGCAAGAGATGAGATGCAGACAGAGATGCAAAGCCAGTACCAGAGATCAGGGTAGTTGGGGGACAGGGTGGAGCCTGGAACTCTTCCTCCAGAGGTGAGTCAGAGCTCTCCTTTGCTAAAAAGACTGGTTCCTCATCGTAATCTCAGAGTTTTAAAAAGAGGCTTTAAAAGTGACAAGCTGATAGATGATACAACTGTCCCGTCAGTGCTCGGCATGCCACAAGGTGCTGCCAACTGCAACACGTCCTTACCTTCTCTGTGGCCTGGGCAGACGTCCTTGCCCCCATTGATAGATTCACAGTTCACCCAAGGAGCCTCATGTATATAGGGAGCTTTGAAGACAAGACCAGAGCTTTGATTCAACAGTGTTCTGGGTGAGGAACCCAAGGGCAGCGTGTTGAGGTGGTAGAGCTTTCTGGAGCTGGAGTCTAGGGCGAGGTGGTAGAACTTTCTGGAGGCAGAGCCTAGGGCGAGGTGGTTAAGTCCTTGGAGTATGACCTTGAAGGAGATGGTGGGATGTTGCTACTCCTGTCTTTGCTTCCCTGCAGCAGTGAGATGAACATCTGTACTCCCTCATGCCTCCTCCCCCCCAATCATGTTCTGCCTTTCTGCAGGCCCAAAGCTACAGAGCCAAGTGGTCATTGACTGAATCATCTGAAACCATAAGCCAAAGTAAACCTTTCTTCTTTGTAAGCTGATTTCTCAGGTATTTTGCCACAGTGACAGAAAGCTGACTGACACAGTGCCCAAAGTCATATGGGCAGATGGTGAAAGAGACTAACTACATGAGAAGCACACTCCAAGGTCTGACCCTTGTTTGTTATTAATACATAGTCACTCATATATCGGAACACTGAACTTCTCTTGTTTCTCAGGGTATCTAACAAACCAGTAGTGGGTGGCTTCTTGGTATATACAGAAATGGGGTGACTACCCCATTTGTATGCATACTTTAAATATTTAAATGTGTGACATCATCTTGTCAAATGATCACAACTCTGGAGACTTTATTTATATTTATTTTCCAAATGGGAAAACCGAAGTGTAGAGAGATCCAAAAATCTAATTCTGATTGTCTCCAGGGCTGTGAGGTTAGAAAGAGAAACAGACACATCCTCCTGCAGAGGAAGGGATACACCCTCCACCTGCACCTCCCCCACACAAACCCAGGGGATGGCCAGTCCCTTAGTTTCCCTGGGGCTGCTCAGCCCTTCCATGCCACATGCTTACCTGTTTCTTGTTAAGAGCCCAAGGAGCGAGCCATTCTCTTGCAACTCTCAGGAGACCTCGAACTGTAGGCTGCAGAATGCTTTCCCTGACACGAATGTTTGCATTTCTGTTTGGTTTTAATTACACTAGCATAACTAATACTAAAATTCTAGATGTTTCACATAAAATTCTACATTTTTCCCTCTTGATAAATTAGAACATTTGGCCACTTGGGTCTATGTTCCTACAGGGCAAAAAGGACCGAGGCCGCCCTGAGTTGGACAGTCACTGCCCAGACCTCTCCCCTGAGCCCATTTCACTTACCCTCAGCCTGCTGCAATCCCACTTCCCACAAGACTGTAAAGACCCCTGTAGTCATTCACAACTGTTACTGAGCATCCTCTAGGTGCAGATTTAATTTCAGAAGGGGAAGGGCAATATGAAATTTCACTGGTCAGTCAGAATCCAAGGGAGATGGGTGGGTAACTAATGGGCTAATTAATTTTTATATACATATACAGATTTCCTGTAGGTACATACAAATGCAAATTTCTGTTACTGTGCTCTTGTTTCATAAAGTTCTAAATCCACTGCAGTAACAATATCTACACTAAGAATGGATGAACCACTCCATTCTGCACCTCTCATCCACTCATTTTACTCAGCAAGTATTTATTAAGCAATTACTGCGATTTGGTACTATTGTAGGATCTAGGAATTCAGCAGACAGAAACGGCCCACATTCTTCCTCTTGGATCTAATCCGCGCAGGAACTCATTGCCGTGGAGGATCTGGACGGTTGGGCTCACCGCTCTCGCAAGGCCAGCTGGGCAATGCCATCGAGGCAGGCTTGACCGCTCATCCTCACTGAGCAGGACTACCTGGCGGAGTTGCCTATCAGAAGCTCAGCCAAGAGAGTGTGGCCCCTTGCATGGAATCTGCCTAGCGACCGCCCTTCTCCCAGTGACCTTGACGCAGGCGGATGCTCCTCCTCGCCTCAGCATCCTCTGTCCCAGGCAGTCAGAGGGGACCCAACTGTACTGGCAAGGCCATCCCAAGGGTCCCTCTGGCTTCAGTGGCTAGGGCTGGGTTGGGTGGAGCCATGACTGGGCTTGGCATTAAAACTAGCAGCGGCCTGGGCAGGTGTAAATTATGCATAGCTATTTCTGGAAGCTTCTCAGATTTCTCAAGAGAGAGAAATTAATTTGTCTGTTTGGGCAAATAACACCAATTTTTCCCCCTGCTTAAGGTCATTTTGTTAAAATAAAATTGATTAACGTTCTCTTTAAACTTTAAGTAGAAACTGCTCAAACATATTTTTATGCACAGAAGCACGGCTTGCGCCCTTCAGTAATTAATAACTCCACAAATAAGTTCACATCGCGCAGCCTACGCTCAGCCCCGGACCCTGGCAGGCACTGTTGGGAGTGGCCACCGGAGGTGGGTGGGACCGTCAAAGGCGTGCCAATCAGGGCTCGGGGGACAGAGAGGGCGGGGCTAGAGATGCTGGGGCCGGCCGGACACCTTGGGTGCGCGCACCCGCGAAGGAGCGTCTCCAGCCTCCTGCTCGGCGCTTGGAGGCGGCGACAGCCCTGTCCGGAACGGCGCCCGCGTCCTTGGAGCCTGGGCTTGGCCCTACGAGGGTCTCCCAAGCGGCGTGAGGGACCACGGAGGTAAAAGGAGTTACACCCGGCGCTTGATTGGATGCAGGACAGGGCCCCAGTGCGCAGATCGTCTTTCGAACCTCATTTCACTTTTACAACTTGGCGAGCTGAACACTCTGTATATATCCTCATTTTGCCAAGGAAAGCATCGCCTAACGTGAGGTGGCACAGAGTGACTGGCAGAGCTAGGGCTTGAACTCAGGTCAATCCGATATGCGCAGCAATCGCGCTTCTTTTGCCCTGGGGTGTCTGACTTGTCAGTCATTCTCTTTCACGCTTACTTTCCGTACCAGGTTAGTAACACAACTGTAATGTTTGTGTGTCCATATTGGAGTCACCAGGCTTCCCACGTCGTGCTCTGCACACAATCGGTGCAGTTTCTTAGTCTCTGTCCTAGACCCATGGCACACGAAAAAGCCTATTCTCGCCCCCGTGGTGATGGGGTGGGGCTGTGACGTGGCAGGTGGCTCTCGCCCTGATGGTGTGTGTGAGATGCGCAGGGCGGAGGTGGATTGAAAGAGACGCTCGGCCAAGATCACTGAACTGCCCGTGAGAACCTCCCATGGCGGTCCCCTGCCTGGATTAGTGAACAGTTTAGGGTGCTGAGCGGCTCTTGAGTCCACATTTCTAAACAATTATGATGAAGAAAGCCCCTGGGAATCCAAGGGTGCCTATGGAGTAGGGCTGAGGAAGTGCCCAGCCAGCAAGAATTTGGACCTTTTTGTTCTATATCATAACCTAGTCTGTCCTGACTGATTTGTGGTCCCGGAGACAGATGGGCATAGTGTGTACACTCGGGATGATGGACTGACTACTGATGGGTGTTGTCAGAGCTCGTTTCTGACATTTTACCAACTACAGTGGTCAGTGTAAGTCACCTAAGGGAGATGAGTGAGGCACTTAGTTTGGGAACAAAATTTAAGAGAATGCGAAACAAGAAAGAAGAAAGAATATTACTCTCATACACTATCTTGAAAATTTTAATAGGTACAGAATTTGTAAGCAAAGTAGACAGTTGTGAAATAAAGACAGATTGAGTGCTGCACTTTTCTTGTCCTAATCATAGTATTGGGCCCACCAAATTTATTTTAAAAAATAAACTGTCAGGTGGGCACAATGGGGGTAAAGACATCTGTGGGCAAAGCTAGCAACCTGAGTTCAATCTGCAAATCCTGCATGGTGGATGGAAAGAACCAGCTTCCAAAATGCTGTCCTCTGACCACCACACAATGAGCATGCTCTAAACATAAGTAAAATGAAATCCTTAAGAAGAAACGACAGGAGCTGGAGAGGTGGCTCAGGGGTTAAAGGCTTTCACATCAAAAGGACCTAAGTTCTGAACCCAGATCCCATGAAAAAACACCGGGCAGAAATGGCAATGAAGTGTATTTTACACCCTGGAAGGCAGAGCCTAGGGAACTCTAGAGCAAAGCAATAAGGAAACAAGGCAATCCAGGATGATTCCTGAAGTCACCCTTGGGTCTCCATAGACATACACACACACACACACACACACACACACACACACACCCCTAAAAATACCCTTTTCTACATATACCCACACGACCGAAAAAAAGATAAGACAATGCTTTTCTTTATTTTTTTCTTTCTTTCTTTTATACAGGCTATCACCTGCCAATTTGATTTTTTTAAAGTATTGTTTAGATGAACCTTTGGTGCTATCTTGAATGCTACTTCTCAAACAAGAACTTCACTGACCTCCAAGTATGGGGGAGTGAGTCAGTACAAAAGCAGGGACTTGTCACTGTACAGGAAAGGAAGTGCGCCCCACCACAGCACAGTCTGGGCAGAGCTGGGGTAAACAGGGAGAGAGGCTAGATGGAAGAGACACAGCTCTTTGGTGTTAGAGGTCATGATTTTTCTCTTGTTCTTTGACACTGAATGCTTGCATAGTGTCTAAATCTTGGCCATTCCCCCCTGATAAGCCTGAGTGGACCAAACTAGGTACAAATTGTACAATAGTTACCCTATATGATTACTTTGACAAGAAGCATTTGAGACAACTCCTTTTAAAGTGTTTCTCCCCTACAGCAAGTCAATTTCCAGTCTACAGCAATAAACATATAACACATGGCCTCACACTTCAACGGGAAAGAACTAGAAACTGGTTAATGAATAATAAAGTCAATTCTCTAAGTTCAAGATGGCTTCCAGCACTTCCAACTGTTGAATTCACATCCCAACCATCAGGAAGAGGGATGAACTATTTTTTCTCTTTAAAGACAATTCTTAGAATTTCAATCCTTCATTTATATTTCCATGATAGAATTACTGTGAATATTCCTAATTTCTAGAAATAGTAGGATTTACAGTTTACTCATGCCTCTGCAAGGTGTCATATTTAGCTAAATGCTGACATTTATGAAGAAAAATGGGCGGGGGAGAAGAGTCATCATCAGTCTTTCCTACATAACACAATGTCGCTTTATTCATTATCATTGCTTTAATTAAAAATTTAATGGAGTCAGATAACTAAGAAGAGGGGCAGGACACCTAAATTATAATTGTAATTACCAAGTTGCAGTCTATCCTTGTGTGTGTGACTTCGGACAAGATGCTGAGCTTCTCTGGACTTGTATTAAACCATTTAAAGTGGAAAGATGGTATGACTGGAAATGTCTAAAGCACCTTTTACCTTGATTCAGTTCAGGGCTGTGCCCTTGTTCAACCCTTTCCCCCCTGTCTCCAGGATCCTTCCATCCTCACATCTCCACACAGGTCATTTCCCAGGTAAGACTTCTTTGAAGCAAACCTCCAACTATCACTGCATCTGGTTCCCGGCTTCATATCACGGTGACTGCTGATTACTAAGAATCTAGTGGGTGGCTGGCTTGGAAGATGGCTGTCATGTGACTCTTAGCTCCAGAAAGGCAAAAGCCACCTGCACCTGCTCTGTTTGTGGCCCCCGGGGACACAGCAGCAATCAGCGAATCACTGGAGGGTGGAAGAGTAAGTGAGTGACCAGGTCAAAGTTTGGTTGCTCATCAGTCCCACCCCAAAGAACTCGCACTTTAGACTGGAAGAGAGGAAAGCAGGTAGGAGATTCACATCCACCTTACTGGATTAGAAAGGACCACTAGGTACAGATGGGGGTGGATGTGGGTGAGGGGACACAAGACTTTCCCAGGTCAGCTTCTCCAGAGACCAAAACTTTTATCCACCTAATTGCAGAAGCTCTGGGCAGGTATTGGAGACTGGGTCTCTGTCCCAGGGCACCTGGTGTATTTCCAGGCCTGGGCAAAATTCTCCCACCTAAGAGCCGCTGGAAACACAATTCACCACCCAGCTGTACCTACCATGAAACTAGGCCTCCAGTCATCCCAGCCCCCCCAAGCCAAATGCAAATGACCCAGCTGGTGCCTCGCACCCCAGGCGGAAAGGCGGCCAGTGCAGAAGGCCTGGCCTCCCTCACAGCCCAGCTACAGGCGTGGTCCACAGGAAACCTGGTTTACCCAGCTCCAAGTCACCGATTCTGAGCGGTGCCCCACTCCCCCAACATTGCCTGGCGGCGGCGAGGGCGAATCCCAGCCCCCATCCTGAAGGAAGTGGCGAGGGGCACTCAGCTGCCGCCGTGGGGGCACAGCCTGCGAGAACAATGGGGCTGGGCGAGGGGAGTCGGCAGGGTTCCCTGGCAGCCCTGTCACCGCCGTAAACCTCATTACCTCGCCGTCCCCCAGGCCGCCTCTCTCCTTACCCAAGGCAGCAGCCGGCTTCGCTGCTGATTCCCACTCGGCGTGAAAAGCTCTTAAACCCCCTGCTGTATTTTTAATGGGGGCAGTGACTAATTTAGCCCTACGCCACCAACCGTCAAATCAAATCTTCTGTTGGTACTTACTGAGGGCTCACCTGGGCTGCGTGGGGTTCTGGATAAATCTGGTGCTGGATGGGGTGAGGTGGTGGCCCCCTCGGCACTGGCTGAAGACAGGTCCGGCTGTGGGCACCACGACCCGGCCCCGCCTGCCTGCCTGCTCTAGGAGCATCCGGACTACTGTACCCTAAGAAGTCCCGCTCAAACGGACAAGCCCCTAGGGACTGAATATTGCAGTTTTGCCTTGCCTGTGAGGACAGTCCTGAATGCCTGGTAACGGGGCTTCTATGGCACACCGCCTGGCTGCGAGATTCGCAGGTCAAAGTGCATTTTGAAACGGAGGAAGTGCCACCTCTTGAAGGGCGAAGGGAGAGCCAGGCAGGACTGCGTACAGGTAACCAGAAGCCCCTTGATAGGCGTCCCCGGGAAGATGCAGGCATAACTGCTCCAAATCGGCCTGGCTACCACATTGTAATTGCGCAGATTCTATCTGCCTCTCTTCAGCTCTGCAGAGGGGTGAGGACCAGTCTTCTTGCCCCTGGTGAAAAGCGAATCAGGAAGGGTTCCCAGTGCAGGATCCAGTCTCAAATGGAGGAGTCAGCTTAGCTCCAGGAAGTGTGGGAGGAGAGGAGAGGAAGCCTAGAAAATCACTGGACTGAGGGGTGAACCCCGTGGCGGCCGCAGGACCTGGGTGCTGGAGGCAAATGAGGCGCTGGGGTAGAAAAATGCATCTTTTTCAGAGCTTGCTGGGGTAAGTGGCCTCAAAGCACCCGCATCTGGGATTTTGCAGTCTGAGCACACCCTAGCTCGGGCTCTAGTCTTGCTCTAGTCCCAAATGAGAACTTGCTACTTCCACTTGGCTCCAACTAGATCCCCCACCATCCCAATTTCTTGACCCAAATTAGAACCCACGTGTTTGCTGTAGCCCTGGCACTGTGAGGGTTAACCACCAACCCATTTGCTGCCATCCTGGAGAGGAAGAAGCAAGAGAACAAGCATGGATAAGCAAAAGACAAAGCCAGGCAGCAGGGGACTGGGAATGTTCCCCCACAGGCTCTGCGCCTCGGTTTCCCCACTCAGGAACGACAAGAGCAGAGTATTTGCTCTTTGTGAGTTCTTTCCTCTCTGACTTCAGTGACCCCTGCAGTTCATCCAGTCTGCAGGAGTTAGTCTATGGCTCTTCATTCTCCTAGTCTATTGTACTCTGGTCCCCAGGGGCCCATGTGAGCCATGGGAATGCTCCAGACACACCTCCTGCCAGCCTCTTGGTCCTGGCCGGGGAGGAGAGAACCAGGCAGCGCTGTTGATCGCTTGGATTCCCTTTATTGAGCTGAACTAGTTACTGCAGTCAGATCAAGTCACATTTAAAAGCAGACCATCCAGTTGCACGGAAACCGATTATATTCATTACAGAGTTTTAATCACTGTCCGGTGAACTGGCAAATCCAATCAAAGCATTAGTCTTTAATTAAAAAATTAAAAGGAAATATTCAGACAATAGCCAAGCAATCACGTCACGATGCACAATTATCTAGAATTGCAATTAAAAAGTAGTTAACCAAAGGGGGTCAGGGGGGAAGAAAAACAAGAAAGAAAAAAAAAAGCAAAGAAAAAAATCACACTAATCCTTTTTTTAAAAAAAAACTATCAATATAATACATGGAGGAACAAAGGACAATAGCGTTAAAAAGCAGGTTTCTCTAACACTAGAAATGTAGTCTGCGGCGGAAACTCTAAAAGCACACTAGCTGTAGCAGGACAATAAAAAATACTGAGCATGGAATACTTTTAATCTCTGCCATTAATATTCATTTCCAGCTGCTTATAATAGCAGCGCCTCATGGCCAAATCATTAGAGTTTTACATCTGGGTTGCAAATGACACTTTGATTGGATGTAATGTTCAAATGGCCCTCCCCACGGTGTCTCCGGCAAGCCTTCTGCGGAGAGGTGTCCTGTCGCGAGGTCCCTCACTGTGCGTGCTGGCTCATCGTGTGGTTCTGCAAAGGCGAAGAAAGGAGACACGCATGAGGGCGGAAGAATGGTGAGCATGCCTGTCCCCTCCCACCCGGGGCATGGACACCGCGAGCTGCAGAACGGAGCTCGATTATTGCAAAACAAAATGCAAAAGGAAAAAGTGCTCGGGGGACGCAGCTGCCAAGGCACCACGTTGATCGGGGCTTGGGGATCGGCTCCTGTTGCTGCCAACCTGGGCTCCCTGCAAATTGTTTTTATTTTTATTTATTTATTTTTAGACCATTCAAATCGTACCTAGGGGATGGGCTACCGGGAGTGATACGGAACTGATGGGGAGGTGACAAGAATTAACACCACCTCCTTTTCCCTCCAATGGTGAAGAGGAAACTGACCGCCTGCAGGCTGCCCCCGCGTCCCCTCTCAGTCGTTCCCTCGCTGTCAGAGCCTCGCAGAGGGAGACCGCAGATGTGCCGAGCAGCTCTGCCGCCAAGAAGCACCCGAGTGGGCGCAGACGGCCGAGTCGGTGGGGGGCCGTGACGCAGGCGGCCCTGGCATGGGCCGGGTCACCCCGCGGGGAGGATCCTCAGAGGAGCCTCACCGCGGGGCTCCCGGAGGCTGCCCGTAGGTCATATGAGAGTGATGTGCCGCTTGGACGCATTGGCCTTGGAATCCAGGACCCAGGTGGGACCCAGTGGCCAAACACTTTCCTCTAGACACAGTCCGCGGCACACCTTCCCTCTCGCCAGCTCGGGAGGGCCAGCACTGTTCTGTTTCCACCGCCGCCAGCAGCCTGGGGCTGGGGGTGGGATTTGGCTTCTGAAACCCACAGTCTTTTTTGTTTCTTTTCTGCCAGTGGTGTTACAAATTCAGACCAATTTCATCCCAGCCTCAGGCGGCGCTTCTCTTTAAGACACCTGGAGAAAGGAAGCAATAACCTCCAGGGACAAAGCAGCAGGACCCCGCTCGCTGGTGCAGCTTCTTATCCCGCCCCTGCCTCCCAGCCTGTCCACCCCTCACCCCCTGCCTGAGACCCAGCCAACCCCTCGAGGGCTGGAAGCAATAGACTGCAGCTCCGCAGTTAACCACGAGGGGGCAGAAGAAGCTCCGCGCTTTCTCCTGGGCTCCTGGTCTGGCTTCCAAAAGCACCATTAGACAACACAGCTTTTTCCTGGAGTCCTAGGACCCGGGTCCATGATCAGATCATAGAGCCCCAAGGTCGCCTACATTGCTTTCCATCCTCACAGGACTTAAAAGAAGAGTGATGCCTACCAGAGCACAGGAAGTGCTGAGCTAGGTAGCTAGAATTCGGTGCCCTGCATCCAGTGGGCAACCCAACCTACAGATCATTCACATCCGGGTCTCCACCAAAGTCTCTGACTTGGCATCTCCAACAGGGACCTATTATGGGTAACGACTCAAGGCAGGTTACCTGAGTTAGAAGAGGGGAGTTGGGCAACTAGTTCTCTGGAAGCTGAGGACCTCCCACCCCTGCAAACCAACCTTCTTTGTGACTGAACTTCTGATGTCTTTAACCCCCTTCTGACTCTCCTCCCAACTGCACCTTCCTAGACAGCTCTGATGCTCAGACTGTCTCCCCACCTCACAGTCCCAGTTAGAGACCTCCTGGCCAGCTCTCACCTGCGCCTGTGCACCCTCCTGGCTGCCTCTGCTAAGCTGGGCACACTGTGGTCTTTCCACGCCCATGTGACTGCTTGGGAACAAGAGAGCTAACACAGGCCTTGGACGGTAAACCACCTTCGCAGGGACTGATGGTGCAGATTGGGGGACATGCAGCACCCACTGATGTGGATTAGTTCTGCAGAGAGCACACCAGGCAAGATCATTAGGACAGTCCATTTCCATCGCGGGGGAAGGGATGGTGGGAACCTAGAGATAACAAAGCAGCCTCTTGTCGGGATGTCAAAAATAATCCCAGAGGTGGAAGAACATCATTGGAAAACTGGTTAGGAAAATATGAGAATAAACACCTCTTCTCAGGGCCTCTCCCTTTAAGGAACAATAGCAGATAGTTTTAGGTTAGATTTAAGAAGGAACTTTCTTTAAAAAGGTTCTGGGCAGAGGGTAAATGTTACTTTCCTAAAGTTTTATTATAGCAACAAAAATCCTGGATGTCATGGCAGATGGAAATGTCAAACTTGATGTCCCTGAGGGAACCAGCACCAGAATGCATCAGGCACTGTGTTATTAAGTGTTTGCGAGGTACTGCTCTAGGCTGGGCACAGTGAAGGGCAGGGGAAGATTCTAGCTGGACTCCCCCCCTCAAGGGGCCTGATGAGGAGTGACACATTCACAGGGGAATTAATGTTGTAAACTACAGCTGGGAGAGGGGATGTCAAGGCCACATTTTGTGTTTGTCTGCATCTGAGATGGTCAGCTACGGTGGCTTCAGTCCCACCGCGCCCAAGAACAGTCTCTGGGAGGGCAGGGGTAGACCCAGTCTCCTAATATGGACGCATCTAGAAGGTCCTTGCCTGGGCCAGGTGCTCTGTCCAGTCTCCCGACTTCCTCCCACCTGTATGGTTCTACAAGGGCATTCTGGCTCCAAGTCTCTTTCTCTAGCTGTACTCGTGCTATATTTAGCTCCTTTGGAGAAGGAGAAAATGGGTTTTAAAAGATGCTTCCGATCCCACAGACGAGCACTTCCTAGCACTATAAAGGCTGGCAAGGCCTGAAAGAAGCTTGGCCAGGAAGGTTGGTGCCCATGGGTCTGCCTGCCTGCCAGGGAGGCACAGGTGTGGGGCAGAGAAGCAGGTGAGGAGAGTAATGCGGAGGCAGGAAGCACAAGGAAGCTTCTCACCTGCTGGCCATCCACTGAGCTGTGCTCCTGCACACTTAGACGTGGGGTTTCTGTGACTCAGGGCTATTGTTTTCTGGGTCCTTCCACTGAGGGAGCCCCTTTTCGGAAGTTTATTCACCCACCAAATCTTGATTATCTTTCTGACAGTTGCTAGCTCCTTGCTAAGTTCATATATGGTGTGTGTCAGGCACAGGAGGAATGGGCCAGGTATGTGGGGCTCGTCCTTCCAAATACCCCAGCACACACAGAACAAGGCTAACTGAAGATACACGTGACTCCCCCTTCTGATTGCATAGTCCAAGTTCAGTCCACCCCCACAGACCATGACGATGTGGCTCCCAGCTGACCAGGCCACTTCTATAGGTCTGAGCCTTGTCTTCTGCCTCTGATTAGTCTAGGACAATCACTCACCAGTGTCCAGGATGAACTGACAGGTGCTTCACCATGCTGGCAGCCTGGTGGCTTGAAGCAACGTGCTTCCTCTCATCCTGAGAGGCACAGGTTTGGGCCAAAGAGACTTCTCAGCATTTCAGATCACTCTCAGGGGTCCTGATTATCCCCCCCCCCACACCTTTGTACCAGCTACTTGATGATGGATATCTGTCAAGTCCAAGTGCCTTGCCTGGCTCTTCCCAAGTGCCCACTGACATAAGCCACTGCTCTAGATGACCACAAAGCCAGCAATCAGCCTTAGTGGCCAAAATGGTCCAAATCTCTTTGTGTAAATCCTAGTTGTTACTCGCTAGCAAAATAGCCTTGTAGGCAAAGTGCCTGTTCTCAGGATTCTGTAATTTAGAGGACTTGGAGATGATAGGCGTGCACTATCCTGGGCTGACAGAGACAGCATGCCACGGATCTCCACGATGGTGCCTGTGAGATCTACCTGCATTCAGGTGCCTGGGATGGGGGCTCGGTTGACTCCCTACTGGTACCCTGGGGTTGAGAAGAATTGGGGCTATAAGGGAGCCCTGCTTCCTATGCCCCAAGTATGGAGGTTCTCAAGGAATGCTTTCCATGGCTCTGCCCCTCCCCCCCCAAAACCCAGCAGGTGTCACTGCCCACTTCCAACTAGCCAGAACTGAAACTTCCCGATTCCCATCTTCCCCCCATGGTATTAAATGAGTGATCTAGATGGTGAGGAAGGAAGCCTCAGGAGACTTCATGGAGGGATGCACATATCCACCATTCATTCATTCATTCATTCATTCATTCATTCATTCATTCCACTGAGTTCCTGTCAGGTCTCGGGCTGGACACTGGGCATGCACAGATGGATAGACCCTACCCCTACACTGTCACCATGATGGCGGGGGTTGCTGGACTGATAGACCCTGACGGCTAAAGAGGCTGGAAGGACTCATCCCTGAAGACCCAGCCACGGCTCAGGTATTGACTCCCTATGGCAGAGTACGGGCACAGAAACACTTAATCCCCGTTAGAACACCTCACCTGCTCTGCTTTTCTCGTCCAACCTACATGGTCCCCATTCTGCTCTTTGACCCCCATCAGCATGCCCCCTACCCACTACTCTCCCTGTCTTTCTGCAGGACCTTCCCTGGAAGCTTCCCACCAACCCCCCCTTTGTCCTAGTCCCGAAGAGGCAGTGGCTGATACCCTTTCTCCCTTCTTACCCCCCCGTTACTTCCTGGCTGAGCTACCATGGCCACAATGTGCTAGGTTTTACAGGACCAGGGGTGAAGCCAGGGGAAGGCAGAGGCTCTAGCTGGGCTTGAATAAGCAGGGCTGAAGCTGGCTCTGTTCATTCTCTGTCAGTTTCACAATCAAGGTGCCCGGCCCTGGGCAGTGAGCAGGAGAGGAAGATGGGGAAGGGGGAACCACGGAGTTTTTAAGCTTCTGGCTTTCACAGAAAGCAGTAGGGAGAGAGAACTGGTGGGCATCTGTGCAAGAAGCTGGTCTTCCAGCCGCTTTTCAAGAGTTTGGGTTAGGGTTTGCACTGGGTGCACCTGAATGTGTGTCTGTGCTTGTGTGCGTGCAAGTGCACATTGGGTGCAAGACCCAGACTGATGGGGATTCACTGTGGCTCACAGCTCATTAGACACTACGCATCTCGCTAACGTTCATTCGTCTAAGCTCACAACAGCCCTGTGAGTTTGAGCACCGTAATTATCCCCACTGTACAGATGAGGACGCTGAGGCCCAGGGCATTTCGGAGCTTGCTGTGGGGACGGCAGGGCAGGACACGCACCCACGCGGTCTGTCTGCAGAGCCCCCCTGCTGCCGCACTGCTCTGCCTGCGAAATGTGAAAAGTGCAGCATATGTTGAGGGAACAATGAATAATTCAGCTTGGCAGAAGCACAGGCTATGTGCGATGGAGACAAGCCTCCAAAGGAAGGCAGGAGCCTTATTGATGAGGCTCCATGATGCCAGACGAGGCAGCTTGCCCTTAAATCTGGGCCACGGGGAGCCATTGAAGATATGTGAGCTGTGGAGTTACACGAGACGCAAGACAGAGGGGGAAGAAGCTCACGACTCCAGCCAAAAAGGTGGCTCGGCAAGGCCTCCTGCCCCCACCCCTCGTCTCCCCTGCCCCTGCCTCCTCTCCCACTCACAGCCTCCTCCAACATACGCTGTCACTCCTTCTCCCTTTGGGGAGGGTGCAAGCGCAGGCAGCTCTGCTCCCCTTTCTGCCGTGCATCACCTGGGCAGCCCCTCTCTGCTGGTGAACACTTATTTTTAGCAGTGCTTGACAATCGTCCAAGGGTCTAAGACGAACAGATGGCCTGTCTTAAAGGCTCGTATGTTCGCTAGTTTGCACTTCTGACAAACGGTGCGCGCACTCGAGAGCGCCCCATAAACAGCGCCGAATAAATACTCAGAACACAATTTAGCTAATGCACGTCATTAAAATTAGGAGTGAGTGATGGTCGGGGCTCCCTCTAAATGCCTGCCAGTGATGTGCCACTCCCCAGGGGCCGGGCTATGACACACAGGCACCCCGCTTCCCCCAGCAGTTCCCACCCTAGCAAGCTGCATCAAATCTTTACAGGGCAGGAACCTCGCCCCAACCTTGGCATCAGAGTGAGGCTAATGACCCACTGGCCTGGGACACTGCCCCAAGTGACCTACAAGGCAGAAGCAGAATGGCAGACCGGCTGTACACAGGGACATGGATGAAGTTTTCCTGTCCCGGGCACCCAGACGGCAAGGAGGCAGCCTGCCGTCTGCCACTCTGGAGCAGTTGGAAGCGAGCAGTAAAGCTCAGCCGGGAATGTGGGAAGCTGTGGGAGTCATAGGGCCTCCTGACCTGGTGGGGCGATCCCAGCATCCAGAGAACAAGGAGTAGCTTAGGAAGACATGCAAAAGCGGGGGCTTATTCAAGGAACCAAGAAGTACCTTGAAGACAGGAGAGAATCCCCAGACACAAACTGCTTTTGCTGGCGGCTTCCCTCAGTACCGGCCAGCTGCGTGGTGGTCTTTCATTCCTGCATACCCACCCTTCTCCAACCCTTTACCTGCCCTGCACAAAGACTAGCACACATAACCTGACCACAAGTAGATCCATAAGCAAGAATCATCGCTCACGTGAAAACATGGAAAAAATATTAAGAGAGTAGGAATCCATCAGACTTGCCGGGAGACAAGCTCCACATTACTCTGTTTTGAAAAGGAACCCAGTCAGAGAACAGGCTATGAGAAGAGAGCCAAAGCCTTTCATCAGGAGCCCAGTCTGAAGACAGATCCCCCCCCCCCCGACACAGAGACATCCGCCCAAACAAAGTCTGGTGTTACCCACTCAGGGGACCTCAAACCTGGAGAGCTGCGCTTCAGCTGGTCACTGGGCCCAGTTGGTCTGTGTGATGCAGAGTGGAGGGCAGGGGTAAAAAATTCCCAGGCTGCGCAAGGGAATTTTACAGTTGTTGCCGCAACAGAGTGATGAAGCATCCCTGGGGCTGCTTCTAATTCTGTTCCAGTGATGGACAGGGTGCATACTTGACCCAAGCTCCGCATTATTTTTGTGGAGTGTCCAGTGGCTTGGCACCTTGCACTCTGGGTATCTGGCAAGCTACGGACTAGGAATGCAAGGTTTCTAGCATTGGTGAAACAAATAGCCACAAATTCACCTGTTTCTCCTGTGTAGGTTACTCTACTGAATCCACCCAATTGGATCAAGTGGAGCTCGTTTGACCACACCAGCCCAGCACTGCTTGGACTCTGGCCAATAGTTCTTCCCAGATATGAATTAGGCCTTAGCCCCCTCACTCAAAGAGCCCAAATCAAACTGCTAAAATCTGACGGCACAAGGCAAGCCTGATAGTCCAGCTGGGAGTGATGTGAGGGCAAAGAGACCCGGACCGAGTGTGAGCCTTTCTCAGGTCTACCATTTGGACTAGGAGTCAAAGTGTGTGCATGCCTGTGGGGAATGCACATGCGCACCCAAGCAGCCAAAAGGTAGTGGGAGGGGCTTACTCAGGAAATAAAGGGGCTAGATTTAAGAAAAGCTGCCTGTAGGCGGGACTTCTCTGACCACGCATTGAGGCTGTGCAGAAGGATTTGGCACTCTGACCGGCCATGACCTAGGCTAGTGCAAAGCAAGGGCCTGCAAGACTGTGTCAGTCTCCGAGCTGAAGCCTGGTAGAAAGGATGCAATGCCTGGTTCCAGGCCAGGTTGTTATGGTGTCCAGAAAAGATAGCTTTGTTAATTTAGAAATTGAGCTTTTTTTTTTTAATAGTGTACGATTCTGTGCTGAAAGCTGCATGCAGGCCAACCACAACACGTCCCAGGCAGAGTCTGACCTGAAGTTTCTGGTGTCTTCCATTGTGCTAACTGGGCCAAAGCTCCTAGGTTAGGGACAAGTTGTGGCAAAGCCCTTCTGTGGCAGGATGGCCCCAGGGTCCTCATTTGAAAGGAGGGGACATGGCACTTGGCACAGTGAGACTCTGAAGAAGATGGGGAACTGAGAACAATGTTCCCACAAGGCCATCCCTATCTGCATACCCTGGCTCAGTGACCTTGAGGATATGTCCCACTCAAATGGGCCGCCAGTTTCTCAGGTGTACTAGATGCTAGCAAACTTGGGAAAGCAAGCTAAAGCACACGAACTGGAATCTCTAACCATCCCTAGAGGCACGCAGGAGTCCAGGATGGCTGACAGGTTGTCCCTTATCCATAAGCACCTGTTTGCCTATTACCCTGTAACTATGGCAATTATCTTCCAAGACCTTTCAAAGAACGGCAGAGTCATCTTCTGCAAGTCTCAGGGGATCTAGCTGTGGAAAGGAGGGAACCAGGTATTGAGAACACAGCCTCTTGGGCACGTGCAGCAGAATGGAAGGCAGGAATCAAAGCATGCCCCCAACCTTACCAAATTCTTGTGTGTGCAGATATTCCCAGTCATATACACATATGCTGATATATAGATACCTGTCTCCAATAACTCGCCCCTTCTCAATGATGCCCTCCACATAAACGCACCCTCTAACCCACACTCTGGAAGATGGTACCCACAATTTTCTCCTGCATATATCACACATGCGCATGCACGGTCCTCACGCTGCCAGGGCTGCTGGTGTACTGGAGGTCAACTAAGATGGCAAATCTTCACTGTCAACTGTGATTAGGGTCATGTCTTGGCGAATGGCCGAGGGTGTTTCCAGAGAGGTTTAACTGAGGAGGAAAGATCTATCCTGGATGTGGAGACACCATTCCTATGGGCTGAGACTATGAACTAAATGAAAAGGGGAAAACACCTGCAGAATGTTCTCTGGTTTCTGATCCTCCCGCATGGGAGGAGTCTCAGCAGCCGGCTCCATTGCCAGGAGCCCCACAGCCTTCCCCACCATGATGGGCTGCACACTCCTAACCTGCGAGCCACACAAAATGAGCCCTTCTTCTCTTAATTGCTTCTTGCCAGGTATTTGGTCACAGCAACGGAACTGCAACCAATACACCATTATTTTGGCAATTTCTCCATACTTCATAGCTGACTTGCTCCTGCCCTAATAACCTTTCATCAGACCCCTTTGGCAAACCTATCTTCTTGGAAAAGTACAAATAAAGAGCCCGGTAGAGCTAGGTCTCTAAGGAGGCATGGCTATTCATAGAAGGGCCTCTGATTATGCCTCCCCCTGCCCCACTCTGCCAAGTCCCAACCATACCCTAACTAAGTGCTGGATGGTTCCCCAAGCTGAACCACTTCTACTTCTCAAACCTGTCAAAGCCTTTCTGGTCTCTGCTCTCCACCTTCCAGTTTCCTGGGACTTTACAGTCACCGCGTCGCAGCAGTCAGCCTGCCCAGCCAACTTAGCTCTGCACCTGCAGGGATTTCCTTCTAGCATGGTGTTTAGCTCTCGGCTAGCACTCAGCTGTTGAATCTATGAGCAGGTAGGCCATTCTCCACTGCCATCCTTGTGTTAGCTCCAGGATGGTACTTGGTGAACTTGAGCATTCAGTCTGCAAAGCCTAGCAGCAGAACAAATGGAAGGTAAGAGAGAGAAGACATTGCCCAGTGGGTCCTGACAACGGCCCAGTCCACAGACCATGTGATAGTTGCCAGGGCCTGGGAGAGGCGAGACAGGGAGAGGGTGTGTGAAGATGACACAGTCCTGCAGATGGAGAGGGTGATGGCGGCACAAAGCCAGGAACATCTCAATGCCACCAAACTGTGCATTTCAAAATGGTGAAGACGGAAATCTCACGTTCTGTAAAATTTCCACTAAAAACCAAGTGGGCAGAATACATGAGAGAGACAAGGTGGATATTCTCTGCCAAAAGCAGAGATGCAGGCCATTCCTGGGCGGCCACCTCACACCTGTGACCGCATGTCAGAGGGTGCACAGAACACTGTAGCCTGGGGCTTGCACAGAGGGGCTGACCCGAGCTGCAGCACGTGGAACACTGTGTATCCCCTGCCAGTGGGAACTGGCATTGCCTGTAAGGCATTTCCATGTTTATGCTTCCAAGGGCTTCCTCCTGAGGACACGGACCACCACAGTCAGTGGTTCAGCGCCCAGCGCAGAAGAACAAAGCTCAGGGGGCCCAAGGACTGGCGCTCCCACCTGCAGCCTGCTCCTAGGAGGACAGGGCCTCAGTGACTGCTAAGGAAAGAGTCCAAGTCTCGCCAGCACTAGGAGAGGAAGCAGGAGGTGAGCCTCTGCCTACCCACACTAAAAACACTGCTGCGTGGGGAAGTGAGTGGAACATGGGAAGGCAGTTTCCCCTTGTTTGTTACTGACATGGAAGACTTTTACTACTTCCACACAAGATCATCCCGTTTCACGAACCAAAAATCAGGACAACTAGCCAGTAGTGACGGAAGATCTGAAAACCAGGGCTGTCCAGGAGAATCTAGGTCACACGGTCACTAATTATACAGAACACGTATGTTCAGGTCCCTGAACTGAACTGGAGCTTTTAGGTTTTGTAAATGAAACATGAAAACTTTGATCAGATCCTTTTTCTACTTTCTTCCAAAGTCCTGCTAAAAAGGAAACTTTGCTGCATCCTCAAAATTTTTAGAAAATTATCCACACCAACAAAGAGCTGTTCTGGTTAACTGTGAGGATGTTTGCCCACAGAAACAGCACACCCAACATCCACAAATGGCTTTCAGTGCCCACGCAGCTTTGCCCCTCAACCACAGCCCCCCAGGCTGCGGGGCAGAAGTCTTGTAGATGGACCTAATTTACTGTGATGAATTGTGGCACGCACCACTGATCCACGCTGCAGCTGAGACCCATTATAGCTAATGATCGACATGGTCTTTGTGAAACACGTAGGTGTGCACCCTTCTGGTCCCAAGAGAGTCACATAGCACAAAGAAAAGGGCACAGGGTGATACCTCTACTCCTGGGACAGTGCTTCTATAGACTGTGACTCAGATGGCAGTGCTTTCCCTGTCCTCCACTAAACCATGGCCATAGTGTCCCTGACCACACGCCTGCCCTCAGCAGTGAGGCTTCCTGATGCTTCTCTTCTACCCTAGACGGGATTCACTTGTTTCCACAAGGTAAACCTAGAATTATCTACATTCTTGGTCTATTCAATAACCAAAGAGAGAGAGAGAGAGAGAGAGAGTGTGTGTGTGTGTGTGTGTACATGTAAGCAGGCATGATTTTAAAGTGGACTGTTTAATAGTCAAATATGAGGAATGTACTCTAAGGCCATAGTGTGCACTTCACACTCAATGGATGGGTAGATAGACATGTAGCTGGATAGGTGGACAGACAGATGGTGAATAATGAGCATTGATGGATGGTGATATGAATGATGGGAGGATGGATGCACAATGGATGGATAGATAGTGGGTGGATTGATGGGTAATGGAACGGATAATGGGTGGATAACTGAATGGTAAAAGAGTTCATGAATGAATAAACATGGCGGGTTTAGAGTTCAAATCCAGCTTCAGTCACTTACTACCTCTGTGACCCTAGGCCCCAGGAAAATTTCCCTTCTTAAGCCTTCATTTACACATCTGAAAAGTTGGACTAATCTACCTTACGGTCTTATTATGAACTTCAAATGAGATAACATATGCAAAAGGACTCACAGAACACAGACTGCCCTGTGTCCACACGGGGCAGCTGATGCTTGCCATGAGGACATCAACATTACAAATATTCATAAAAATAAGTAAATAACCAAGCAACCTAGGTGTGCAGTGTGGTTAAAGGGGGCAGTATCTCAGGTGGCAATCTGGGTCCAGCACTGACCAGCTCTGTTGGCCTCAAGTAGTTAATTGACCCCTCTGTGCCTCAGTTTCCTCATTGTAATAGAGGGAAAGTTCTGAGGACAATGCCTGGCACTCAGTAAGCACTAAATAACTATTAGTAATTATAATTATAATTATGGGAAACCGCCCTGCTCTACAATATAAAGAACCCCTCAGACTGCCGACCCCCAGGCTGTGGGCTGTGCCTTTCCACTCTGCTCTCTAAGAATGCTGGCTATGTGACGGTGGTGTCTCTGGGCAGGAGACACTCCCCATCCCACTGGGAATCCCCCATTACATCCCAGACAGTTCTGGCAGCCGACTCCCTCCTCTCCCTCCATTGCAGCTACTACTAATGCCATGTTTTATCTATTTCAAGATCTCAAGTGGTCCGGACTTGAGTTATCACAATGAACCAAAACATTATTAACTACACAATAACACAGATAAGGCATTCCAATTTCAGATATGTATGAGGATAACTATACATCTTAAATATGTACAGGGCTGTTATATACTGAATCTCTATGTGTCAGAAGTTGGGCTGTCTGCTCTTCATATCTGACCTTTATGTTTCCAGTTGGTCCATTTCCCGATAAAGATACTGAGGTTTTTTTTCTGACTCAGCAGTTACCCAGAGGGTGAAGGTGCCTGGGACTTAGATTTACCCCACATGACCCACTTCTGAGTCACCATCTCCTTCCCCCTTATCTCTTGCTGTGCCCTCACCCCATGTCCCTTTGGTGCCCTCTAAAGGACACAACAAACAGATATTGCCCAGTGCAGTCTATCTGATTGTGTCTCCAACTCGCTGGCATGTGAGAGGGGCCTGCTCACTATTGACACAGCAAAATTAATTTCCTGCCATCTCCTCCCAGTGCCCAGCCCCCGCCCTTCGTGCCCATGAGTGTTGACGCACACTGCTGACTGGCGCTCCTGAAATGCCAACTTGCATTTCTCGTCATTAATTTCTTTCTAAATGTCATTAGTAATTGTTCCTGCCGTACCAAAGAGTACAATCCAGGCTTCCACCGAGACATCCTGGTCTCCTCTCTTCTCTGGTGGGGGCCAGGACCCCCCCCCCCCGCCACATCAGAGCCTAGCCTTCTGACAGGTGGTGCTGGTCTTGCTCCCTGCAAGACACAGTTTGAACTGCACAGAAGCCTGACTGTGGCACTAGAGCTATGCATACAGACTCAGGAGCCAGGCTGCCCAGGTCTCCACCTTGTCCACTGCCTTGCTGTGCCTCAGTCTCCCATCTGGAAAGGGGACAGTAAGCACACTGGCCGCAGAGGGATGTGCTGAGAGAGACAGGAGTGGACACAGAAAGCTTGCTGCAGAGCCTGACTCGTGGCGTTCCTGATAATCCCCACCGATTCTTCCCCCTACCTCCTAGACAGCAGGTTCACCTCTGAGACATACCATCAGCTAACTGACCTCTGTGAGCCTGGCCCTCCCCATGAGGAACGGACGGCGTGTTGTGATCCCGGCACATGGGAGGCCGAGGCAGGAAGATTGAGAATTTGAGGCTTGCCTCTGCCTACACATCAAGAGCCCAAAGCTTTGGCAGTAGCTCGGTGGTAGGGCGCTTGCCTAGCATTCCAAGGAGTTGCTGGGTCATGGCAAGAGCCTGTCTAAATGAATGAATGAATGAATGAATAAATAGAAATGGGTTGATGGCGTAAACCACCAGCTTCTCTTCCTAATACTTGTCCCCCTCTATCAGGCCCTTAAAGGGTCTGAGTATCAGAGGCCTATTGCATGGAGGGTGGTATCCTCTCTCAGTGAGGGCATATGCCCATGGGTCCAATGGCCAACAACCTCAGAGCTTAACCCTTGACTCCTGCTCATGTCTTTCTGGCGTATTAGAGGTCTCTTTGTCTCTTTGGGGTAAGACTTTGTACTATGCAAACTTCCATGGGCACTGAAGCAACCCATCACCCACCGTCTCTGGTATTGTCCCTGTTACTAAGAAACTGAAGGCATGTGGTCCCGCCCGGGATGGCGCCGGCAAGGGGCTGGGCTCCAGGCATACACAATGGCCGCAGGCTCGTGGTTCTGGCAGCTCCTCTGTGCCCATCTGTCATGATGGCATGGTGCCTCTTGAAAGCTGGTTGGCCCTCCGCCCTAGGGCATGAATGACAGGCTCCGATGGGCAGACGGGCAGCCTGAGGCCCATTCCAAGTGCCATCTCTGCTCAGAGCTGAGCCTCCAGGGCTGTCTCCCAGGTCCCAGTGGGGCCACGACATACTTCACTGCTCAGTTGGACTGACCCCTGGGGCCCAGAGGAGCATCTGAGCAGAGTTGGGCACAGGCTTCGCCCCTCCTCTCTGTGCCCATGGAGAAGTCCTTGCACACACAGGAGTGACAGGGCAGTGGCAGCCTTGAGCCCAGAGTGTGCTGGTGCCGTCCCTGCCTTTTGAACTAACTTCTACAGGAGACAAGGCTGCCACCTGTCCCAACACCCCTGACAGCCCTCCGTTGGTTCCCACTGCCACGGCCCAGGCGTGAACGCTCTGGCCAGCGGACCCGCTTAGGTGGGAGGCCCAGCAAGAGCAGTCCTGGGAGAAGTTAGCCTCAGGGTCCCAGCCAGCACTGAGATAGGTGCGCACCCCCACTGTGTTAGTGTGGGAACTCACAACCACGTCCTGGGCTCCCCGCCAAGCAGAGCAGAAGCAGCGATCCCCTCACACAGCCCCACTGGATATGCAGTCGCCCCTAGTGGTGGCAGCAGGAATGACAACAGTGGTGAAGACAAAAGGTCATGCTCCTCCTGTGGGCAGAAACACCTTCCATCTCTAGGTAATAGATAGTCCAAGGCTCAGAGACACAGACAGCAGCAGGGTCCACAGCAACTGGGGTAGCTCACAGTAAGTAATCTCAGGCCCTGAGATGCCCTGCAGTGTCCTGTGGGGACCAGCTATGGGGCTGTCTTATGGGCTATAGTGGTTTGATTATCTATCTATCTATTATCTATCTATCTATCTATCTATCTATCTATCTATCTATCTGTCTGTCTGTCTGTCTGTCTGTCTGTCTGTCTGTCTGTCTGTCTGTCTGTCTGTATCTCTGTCTGTCTGTCTACCCAACCATCCATCCATCTATCTACTATCATTTGGTTAACCATCAATCATCTATTTTGGAGGGGATCTCATATCTAAAATGTGTGGCCCCAGAAGTGTTTCAGATTTTTGATATTTTAAAATATCAGAATATTTGCATATACATGATGCATACACAACTCATTATGTTTGGTATATGCCCTACATGTGTAACCAGTAAGAAATTTAACTCAACATTTAAAATAATTTCCTGTATAAAACACAGCACTATGTCAGGCATTTTCTAAGCAGGCCCCACAACCCGAGTTTAATCCCCAGAACCCACATAATAGTAGTAGAACTGATTCTGCAAAGTTCTTACCTACATGCATTCCTTGACACGTGCACACTCACACCCCCATACACTCCCACCAATATGGCCACACTCACAAATGCAAATACCCATCACATCCACACACTACCCATCACACCCACACACTCAAACACATGCATATGCATACACACAACCACACACACTCACACCCCCATACCAGTATGCCCACACTCACATGCATTTTACATATATACATACACCACACTCACACACTCACAGACATGCATCATACATAAACCACACTTATACCCACACACCCATATCATTATACCCATACTGACCCATATACCATGTATATACTCATACTCATACCCACCCCATACCATTATACAGTAACACATGCACCACGTACACACAAACACACTCATTATGTACACACGCAAACATACACACACTCCCTAGAAACCCTCTACACCATAATACCCACATTCGCACATGCAGTATGTATGCACACATATGATGCGTGCACATCCCAAAATAACAAGTTTCAAAAATCCACAGTATCACAGTGTAGAATTTTACATGTTACATCATCATGATGTCTCACAAAAGAGTGAAACTCTGGAACTTTTCAGATTTCAGATTTTCAAGTTAGAGATGCTCAGCCATCCTAGACGTGACAGACAGAGCAGGCCACCGTGCACTCCTATATGACTGTCCAGTTCTCTGCAACCAGGGGACAAAGGCCCGTCTTTAGAAGCATGCTGTGTTCTCCCCATCACCTGAACACACCTGGCATGCGGGGGGTGTTCAGCAGACACCAAGGTTCCCTAGGTATACTTGTGTACCACTGCCTGGATAAATGAAGAAGACCCGGGTGCCCAGACCATGGTCACGGGGATGGTGACAGTGACAGCACTGGCCGACACTCATGGAACTACGACTACGAACCAGGCTTGGAAGCAACACTAGCTTCAGACTCTCAGCGCTCCAAGAGAAAGGGATTGTCATCGTCTCATCTTCCGAGGCTCAGAGAAGCCTAGGAACTCACTCAGGTTGCTGGGCAGTGGGGTTGCAGTTCAAAGGCAGACTGGGATGTGCAGGGTGGGCGGGGTCTTGCTGCTGCTGCCACTCTCAGCACATGTGATCTGTGTTGGACTCTTCCTGCCCTACAGTGAGCACACTGGAAATCCACCACTGCCAACCTCCACACACGAGAGCAGCCACCTAAGGCAGCAGGATAGAGTCTTTTGAAGAGGCCACTGTGCTGGTGCAGTGTCTGCAAGGTATCGGGGAGGGGTGGCCTGGGGGACCAGCAGCCAGCCTGGCCCCCAGCATCTAGGGTTTTTGACCTCCTGGCTGACCCACTTCTCAGCCAACAATAGATTAAACCTCTCAAGGTGTCCCTAGCACCCTCTTCCCAGTTGTACCCCACACCAAGTCCAGGGACCCTGCTCTCCCTCCAGTGGTGGGATGTAAGGGACAGGCAATCTTTAAAGCAGGAAGGAGAAGGACATGCTACTCACTGCTAAAGAGTCAAATGCTAAGTATGTGCCTACAGCACTTTAACTTTTTAATTATTATTAGTTGTAATTATCTGGCTGGATCTGACAGCACCAGCAGCAGCACACGTGAGGAGACTGATGCCTGGACCACCCATCTCATCGGGACCAGCACAGTGACAACTGGCTCAGTGTCCGCAGCTGGGATTCTTCCTTCTTTTTCTCTCCGTTTGTGTTCTCTTCGCTACTTTCTAAGAGGAGTCCAAAAAAGCATGGAAAGCAATGAAGAGAAAAATGGAAGGGTGACGGTAGATGGGTAGATGAATGGATGGGTGGACAGATGTATGGTGTGTGGATGGATGGATGGATGGATAGGTAGGTATACGTTTAATGGATAAGTAGATGGATAGGTGGGTGAATGACTCTGTGGATGTGAGTGCATAGGGGATTATGTAATGAATGGATAGGGTAGATAGATGGATGGATGGATGGATGGATGGATAGATGGTAAAGGAAATCTTCAATTGAGGAAAACTCAGATCTGTGTGAGAAATCAGGAATAGACAAATTACTTATAGTGGTCAAAGATCAAGAGCTAAACCCAGGACTAGAAAAACCAAGGATGGGATTTTTCCAAGGAGACCTACATGTCTCAGAAGCTCTCATGAAAACCAAAAGAAGGCAAAGGCAACATCAGCCCGGAAGATCAGAGTCATCCATCTCTAATTCTCCTGGCCTCTCTTTAATTACCCAAAGTCTGCCTAGGCCCTGGGCCTTTGCACTCACTCTCCCCCTTCTTGGGGGATCCTCCAGCTCTTCCCCATGCTGTTTTTTTTTCAACTGGGTCTTGGATGAAATACTAGCTTTTCCTGACCACCAATCCAGTTTCTCAACCCTATCGTTCCTTGCCTGCATCCACCCTACCTCTGTCTCCATAGTGCTTTGCTGTGTTTGGAACATCAATATCTGAAGCTACCTAGTTCAGGCAGCTGCTGGCTTACTGTCAGTGCCTCCTACAGAGTCACCTGTGAGAATGGCAACCCCTCTACATCCCAGCTTCATCCCAGACCCCTACAATGTCACTGGGTCACAAGTAAGTGTGAAGGTCCCACTAGAGCTCAGACCACACCCCTGACTCACAGACAGCCTCCTTACTGACTGAGCACCAGGATCAGCCTGGCAGAGCCCAGCTCACAGACAACCCCCCACCCCCCGCTGGCTAGGCACCAGGATCCAGCCTGGCAGGGCCCAGCTCACGCCATCGGAAGGGCTCCGGGTTGCTTGTTAGAACACCAGCTCTGCTTTTAATCAATTGTAATCATTTAGCTGGAAGCGGCGTGATTAGGCACACACAAGCAAACAGCGTGAGCTAATCCTTTAAACAGGCCTGCTCAACGCTGTGCTGGCCGTTTTGCCGCCGCGGGCCAGCTCGGGAATCACTTCCTTCAGCCCCTGGCTTTGTTGGTGAGGGCCCTGAGAGTCCAGGGTGTAGGTAGACCCACCATTCCCTGTGCCTAGCTCATGAGAAGTGTGTGTGTGTGTGCATGTGTACCTGCCTGTCTGTGCGCCCACACATATGGAGGACACATACCATCCACTTGGAAGTGCCCAGGTAGACTGCCTCACTAGCTCACCTTTAAAGGGACGGTTCGTCAGCCCTGCCAGCTCTATTCCCGCCTCTGACAGCACCAAACAAGTCTCAGGATGCTCTGAGTTGGAAGCAGGCCGAACCTGGGAGGGTCTCGGTGCACTGGACTCTCTAGGACTATAACTCTGTCTCCTCTCTGCGAGCCTGAACAGAACCCACCTGTGTTTCCTCTGCAGGTGGGAAGCTCTGTAGACCCCAGGCCTCTACCATGCCTGGCCCCTCTCTGTTAAGAGCAGCCCGGCACAGGGTTTCCACCTGGCTCACCCAGAAGCGCTTTTTTTTTTTTTCTTTATCCCCTGTTGCTACCACTCGTACTACCTGCTTGGCCCAACTACTAAAATAGTTTCTGGGTCCCCTGACAACAAGGCTTTTTATAGTTTAGCACTGCAGGCCTCATTTAAATCTATTAGCTCATATAAATGGCAATTTATTTAAACTTTGGAGGGTTTCTGTTTGCCTTGGTGGCTTCACATTGGGCCCCACCACTTACCCGTGACCTCGGGCAAACCCCCAAACCTCTGAGCCTCAGTTTCCAGTTCTTTTCCAAGGGATACGGTGCCTGTCTCCTGGCTGTGCTGAGACAATCTTACACCAACTGCCAGCTGCAGAGCTCAGCTGCAGCCAGAAGCTGTCCGTGCCGAAGCTTGACCCATCAGAGGAGTTGACACTATTGGAGCGGGACACAGGCCCAGAAATCCCTGGGGGAGCAGCAGGAAGCAGAGGCCCCGAGGAGGGAGAAGGACGTGTCATGAGTACTCCATCGGTGAGCAGGGAGGTGCCCACAGGGATTCAGGGACAGCTGGGCTGGGCGGGCAGAGGCCACCCTGGCCCCAGGCTTTCATCTGCTGAGGCCCCTGGCTGCAAACACAAGGCCAACAGCCTGACATTTGCTGGGTGTCTCATCCTCCAACTAGATGTCAACCCCACTCTCCTGTGAGCCACAGTCCACTCCTCCCTCCTCCCAATACCCCAATGAGGGTGCCTCGTGCTCACAGTCTCGACGCCTGCACGATCACCACATAAGGAAGTTTTTGGACTGAACTCAGGAAATAACCTCCAAGGAGAGGGAACCCCTGCAAAACCATATGGTCCTCAAAGTGCCTAAAAGGTAGCCGTGAAGAACAAGGACTGCACCATTTACTATGCGTTCTTGCTACGTGCCCTCTGCATGCCAGGGACCTTCACCACATCCCTGAGGAAGGACCCAGGGATTCCCCTGTTGTATCAATAAGGAAGAAGAAGTCCTTAGACAGTCCATCCCAGAGCAAGGCTTCAAATATAGAACCATTCCTGTCGCTCACTTCTACCCAGGAGCCCTCTCTTCCTGACCACAGAGGACATTTGCTAGCCCATGATTTCCCCAAGCCACACCCTCTCCTCACCAGTGTGTACTGTATGCCCACCACAGCTTATGGGAGCAAAGTGGATTCCCTCTCTGAGAAAGGAGACAACCCTGCTAAGTGGACTGCACGATGCCACTCCTCTTTCTGGGTTTCCTCGGGGCGCTTCTGGCCTGTGAAGCTCCTCTGCAGACACCCGGAGCGTCTGTCTCAGCAGAGCCAATCAGAGCTGCAGGCTGCAGCATGAGACCACAGGCCAACAAGGAAGGTAGGAGGTGGTCGGGCAGAAGTGGACTACCACTCCCTTGTTCAAAATGACATTTGGCTGTGGGGAACAGAGCCACCAGAAGCTACTAGCACGCACCATTCTTGGCATTCACATGTTACCTGTGTCCCTAAGTTCAATTCCGCCCTGGCTTTAGCTGTCTCAGGGGAGGCGGCCTGAGTATCAGTGATCAAAATCCATGTCCCGACTCTTGGGGCTCTGAGAAGTCCCTTCAACCCAGAGCTGCAAATTCTTGGGGCTAACAGACTCCTGAAAGTCTTCTGAGGTCTGCCTGGTCCCCAGACTCGGCACACAGTCAAGTGTGCTGTCTGTGGGTGAAAGGCCACGTGAGGGCATTTAGACAAGCCTACTCCCCCATCCCATCTACAGCCCCTGACAACCATTAGTCTTTTTTTTTCTGCTTTACTTCTGTTCTGTCCTCAAATGTCATGTCAGCAGAAGGCACACCACAGGGGTTTTGAGTCTGGGCTCTTTCGCATGGCATGTGAAATTCCTACAGGTGACTGCATGTCTCACGGCTGTTTTTTATGGAGGGTGACATTGTGGCATGCCCTGAGCTCACCACAAGTGGATGGCTGGGGATTTCCATGGTGGAGCCACCACCAGGGCAAATGTTGTGCTTACCAGTAGGTTGTGTTGAGGGGGGTCGCAGCTCCCCTTTCTCTGGATAAACACCTGGGAGTGGTAGCTCGATCATATGATGGGTATATATTGCACCTTCTATTTTTGTCTTGGGGATGTATTATGTTGTGTTTCCCCAGCAGTGTGTTAGGGGTCTGGGGGCTCAGCACCCTAGCCCTGGACAGGCTGCAGCTTTGTGTTTGCCTCTGTGTCAACCACTCCAGAATTATGGGTGGTATTATGCTGTGTCAGTCAGTCATTGTCCCTTCCCGTCACTAATCACCTGCCATTTTCTTTGGTGGGATGCTTGTAAAAAGTTTTGCTCCTCTGATTGAGTTCTGAAGCTCTTTATAGAATTCTGGCACAAGCCCTTTATCAGACATGTGACTTTCAGGAATCACCTCACCAAGATGTGGTGTTTCATTCTCCTAATAGTCTCTTCCCAAAGCTAAATCCCTGAATTTGGATGTAGGATGTAAACCAGCTATCTCACCTGCCTGGCTTCCCATCACAATGGAGACAAACCTAAATCCTGTTGCCCTCTGTACATCTTGCTCCTCTCTACCCAGCAGTCCCTGTTCCTTGCTTCAGCTGTGCTCTGTCTTCTGTTACCCTAGTATACCTAGGTCGCGCTGGTAAGAGGGTTTTTACATGCATGACTCTCCCCTACACACGCTTGCTAGCCTACAATCGAAGCCTCAGTCCACAGGTCACTTCTTTAGAGACCTTGCTCACCAAAGAGCCTCTAACCTCTCCCAACTATCACTCTGGTGCACTGCCTGGTTTTATTTTCTTCATGTCATCTGCCACTATTGGGAAGGGTTATCAAATCCCTGTAGAAAAGAGCTCCATGGACGTTTCTTTGTCCTGTTCACCATGGTTTCCCTTCT
The DNA here is from genome assembly GCA_023101885.1 of Typhlomys cinereus. NCBI lineage: Eukaryota > Metazoa > Chordata > Mammalia > Rodentia > Platacanthomyidae > Typhlomys > Typhlomys cinereus. The sequence goes on along the minus strand of JALPQD010000362.1, from coordinate 1,590,815 downwards.
AGAACCAGTGCAGAGCTCACAATGGACTCTCTACATACGTGCCTTGCATAAATGAGTGGCACATCTTAGTTCTCTCCATGATCCCAATCATGCTTTTAATACACCTCAGTCTGTATTGAATTGGTCTCGGCAGAGCAAGCTGAACACAAAATCAAGCGGACTTGTGCCTCCCTTATCTTGGCCACCGTGCTTGGCATCTGTTCTTTAGGAGCAGTCCTGAAAGGAACCTTCAGGGGTCCAGTCCTGCCTACATCACCCTTCCCCAGAGCAGCATTTCTGGCCCTAGAACGAACTCAGTCCTAGGTCCTCTTGGAACTCAGTTCCTGCACCTACCAACATTAGCTTCCTGAGGCCTCCAGAGATGACCCCACGTGACACTAAGCCAGGAGGTCCAGCCTAGGCCTCAGTCGGACAGGAGCCTGGCACAGCCTTGTCTCCCACCATCCCGCCAAGCCCTGAATGCCACCCCAGGGAAATCTCGTCTTGCCTTCTCCACACAAATAGGGCCATCCAGTCCAGCTTCAGCTACTGGCAGTGAAAGCCTGGGGCCTGAAAACCCAGAAAATTGCTATTCAAGTTACTTAATGAAAGCCATTATTTGCATAGATTTAGTGTTGCTACACTTCCCCATTTAAATGGTCTGTGATTAAAATAATTAATTATAGAAAACAGCGACTTGTTAAGGCTATAATCTAGTGATGTTCTGGCATTTGAGGGTCTCACTCAAAGGTTAATGGGGTAATGAGGAAACTATCCATTTCTAGGAGCCTATTTTTTGGTTTTTTTTTGCATGGCTAGGGATGGAACCCAGGGACTTGTGCATGCTGAGCAAGTGCTCTACCATTGAGCTACACACATAGGTTCTTTTAAAAATTTCTGTTCGGAAGAACTGGGGTGTGGGTCAGTGGTAAAATATAAAGTATGTACCTAGTATGCATGAGGCCTTGGTTTTAGTCCTCTGTATTGCATACAAAAGAGAGAGAGGAAGGAAGGAAGCAGGGAAAGAGGGTGGAAGGGAGGGAAGAAAGGAGGGAGGGACAGAGGGAAGGAGGGGGGAGAGGGAGGAAGGGAGGGAGGAAAGGAGGGAGGGAGGAAGGAAAGGGAGAGAGGGAGGGAGGGAGGAAGGAAAAGAAGGGAGGGAGGGAGAGAGGGAGGGAGGGAGGGAGGGAGGGAGGAAAGAAGGAAGGAAAAGCATTCTGAGGCAGGGTTTAACTTGCCTAGGTTGGTCTTGAAGTATGATCCTCCTGCCTCAGCCTCCTATATAGCTATAATTACATGCCCTGACTACTCTTAGGTCAAACTTCTCCACAGTCCTAGACTGGCAATAGGCAGGGCTCGGTGTGGTCACTGCAGCTCCTGACACAGGGTCAATCCCTGTGACACCACCATCGTGCCGTGCCAACCAGCAAACATGGGAAACTCATGGGGAGAAGTCTTAATGTGACAATCAATCAAGAAGAGTCCAGTTGTCTCTCTCATAATATCTGGGAGAATGGAGAAGGCCCAGACCAGGGTCAGGTAAGACCAGTGTGTGAGTACACCAAAGTTTTTAAGCACTAATAGGTTAAGAAGGCCTGTCCTGTGGGGCTATAAAAAGTTTCATGTCTTGGGGCGTGGGGTCTGCTCTGGTAGCTGAGCCACAGAGGTGTCTGAGAGGGGAGTGGGCTGTGCAGGCTGTCTTTGGGAGGAAGGGCATAAGCTAACAGACAAGCAGGGAAGCTACCCGGTGGTACAGTTGGGTCAGATGTAGCTCTGGTCTTTGGCACTAGTTCCTCGAGGTTCCTTTGCATGTCACAGCACAGAAGCCCGGGCTCTGGATGCGGACATGGACTCCGCTCAGGACAAGGCCTTCACCGATGTTAGTCTTTTGAAGTGAAACCCCCTCCTCTGGCCTGCTGTGTGTAACTGGGCCCCTAAACTCATCCCACAGCATGACCATGGGTAAAGGCCACAAGAATGAAGTGAGAATGTACAGGAACTCGGAGTGGGTGCTCAAAGGATGGAGGAAACCGATGCTTTCCAAGGTCAGAGGCCAGGCTTGAGTTCAGTCTGTCCGGTTCTAGCACAGTGCCTGCCCTGAGACCAGAACCCAGCCCGAAGATGGCAAATTAATCTCTGAACCCTTCCTGGGCTTATTTTCATGAGCTGGGCCGACAAGATGGGCTGGAGCCTGGAGAAGAGGGTCCAGTCTGTTCTGTATCAGGCACCCCAGTGACAGGAGACTGTTGGTCTCATGCCTTGGATGACAGAGAGGCCACTGGGGGCAAGTGTTGTACTGGTGTGGGGGGAAAGTGCTGCCATGCAAGACGCGCCGTGAGCTCACGGGGCTTGCAAATCCTTAGTGAAAATGCCAGCTCCCCTCGCCTTATTGGCAAAGGGTGGAGGTGCACTGTGCAGTTGGCTCACCTATGCACAAAGGGCGATGCTTCCTCCCCTGCCCCGAGGACACCCGTGAGAGAGGAGATCCCAGGGGAAGCTGGAAGAGCCGGTGCACCAGTCACCTCCTTTCTTCTTCTCCCTGCACAGTGACCATGGAAACAGGACCACAGACCCTCTGTGGGCCCAGGTCACCAGTGATGATCACGAATGTCCTCTGCCTGGATGCGTCACGTAAACAACGCATCACTGTGTGTTCCAGGCCAACGTAATCTGAAGGATGCTGCTGCTGCAGCCCCACTCTCCACACCCACCGGCACTGGTGGCTTCCTGATGGGCAGCACTTCAGCGAGTCTCTTCAGATTCTCGTGGATGGGAGTGTTGTGCGTGGAGCTGCGGGGCTAAGTTGTGTGCATTCCTGGGTGTGCGCTGCCACTGCTGCTGATGGTGGACGTGTGGGAGGACTGTACATGGTGATGCCGTGTGCAGGCTGTGATCCTTCCATGTACAGAAGTGGTGTTTCTGGCGGGCATGTTATCAGATGATGTTCCTTACAATAATCAGTAACAGGCAAGAAGAGAAGGGGCCCCACAGGACTCAAGGTTAAGGCTGTGGCTGTGGCTGCCAGGTGGTCCCTTGAACATCTGCATAAGAGTCTTTTGGCTGCAGCACAATGGCAGACCAGAGGAACTGGCTGAGGCCCTTATGTCCCTCTGGAGGCCACACCAGCCTTAGGACCCACGGAGGGCCCTTTTCCCTGAACTGGAGCCAACAGGAATCCATCACTTCTTGTTTCTCGATTTCTAAAGCCCAGGCAAATTTGGGCTACAAATCCACAGACCCCACGGACTGAGCAGGCCACTGGCCACACAGGCCACCAGCTACAAATACTAGATATATACGGTCACATGATCTGGGTGAGGATCAAGAGCAAGGGACCTGCTGGGAAGCGTGATGGAAGTGTGAGCCTGCCCTACCCACTCGGATGGGTGTAGGTTCTCCCGAGATTGCAGGATCACCAAGGACCAGCACGCAGCATGCGGAGAGCCAACCGCCAAGATGACGGCCTTCGTGGGTGGTGGCTGAGTGGGTGGGGGGCACTCACCTGCAGCTCAGTCTGGAAAAAGAACTTCTGTGGACACTGTGAGCAGTCGTAGATCTTGTCCTCTTGTCCATGCACAGCGAAGATATGCTGCTGCAGCTTGTTGGCCTGGACAAAGACTGCACCACACCGACATGGTTGTCAGAGGCCAAGCAGCCCCAGCCCACCACCCGCCAGCCCAGCAGCTGTGCATACCACGTTCCCACTCCATTGCTCAAGCATGGGTGCAACTGGCCAGTAAGTCCCTGCCAGAGGGTTTTGAGCTCTGTCATTCTGCAGTCATGAAGCCTTGGACAAAACTCTTAAGCTCTCTGGACTTTGTGTCTGCTTTGAAAACTGGAACTCAGTATAGTAGCTACTTGACTGGAGGCTCAAATGGGTCAAAACCAGCAAAGTGCTTAAAAGGTGACCTAGCACAAGGTTAGGATAATGCATGTGCCAAATGCCTTTTGCAGGTGAGCCCTCACAGACCTACAAGACTGGCACTGCTGTTACCCCATTTTACAGAGCAGAAAACAGAGTCACTAGAAACAGTAAATGACTTGTGTAAGGTCCCACAGGTCACAGGTAGCAGAGCTGAGATTTAAATTAAGTCAATACAGCATAGTGCTCCATACCAAGAAGTGGTTGGGGTTATTTCACATTCTTGAGTGTGAGGCTAACAGATGGAGGGGTGGATTCCCCCTGAGAGGGAAGGGAAGAAGAATCAGGGTGTGATGGAGCTCCTGGGACCCCAGAGGCGCCTTCCTCATGGAGTAGGACCCATCCTGGGGCTGTCACAGAACAGGTCACAGCACTGACTTCCCTTCCCAATGGCAGGAGTTCCCATGGCGGCAGGACCCTGGGCACACACAGGAGGTGACCCGAAGCAGCTGTGCGTCTGGGAGGTGAGCACTTCATAGATAGTCTCCTGCCAGGCACCCTCCCCGGGGTGGGCTTCCCGCAGTGGCAGACAGCAGATGTCAGGGAAGCCGGGAGGGCCAGGCTCCCAGTGCACACCGGCTGCCATCTGGGCAGCAGCAGGGGGCCAGAGAAGCCCCTGAGACTCGCCTCGGGTCGGGACAGCCGCTAGTTAGCCTGAGCTGGCAGACAGCCTGGGGGCTGGGGACTTGGCCAGCAGAGCTGCCCCGTGGCCCTCCAGCCTGCAGCCTGCTGGAGCTTGCTGGGATGGGGACATTGCTGGCTTGCAAGAGGGGAACAGGAACATGTACAGAGCTGCCCAAAACAGTGCGAGATAAAGCACTCGGCTCCAAGAGGTGGAGGTGTAGACTGCACCAGACCCGCGCAAGCTGGAATGAATTGCAGCCCAGTCATCATGAGCAGAGGGCCAGGAAAGGCGTGACCCAACAGGAAGGACCAAGCAGGTTACAGGTCAGCTCTACACGAAAGGGCAGGGTCCCTCCCCAATCCCGTATGCCCTGGGGTGCTGATGTGGGTGCCATACCTGTGAAGCACACGGGGCACTTGAAGGTACCACCCATGCCCTCGAAGCTGTGCTCGATGAGGTGGCAGAGGAGCTTGGCCGGGGAGTCGAACATCTGGTTGCACAGCTTACACTCGTGGTTAATTCCTTCTTCTGCAAGGGAAGGAAGTTCATGACATCAGTGACGTCCAGCAGTAGTTACCGGTCCCCAGGATGCGCTACACCAACCCTTCTCTGATCACGAGATTAGAGGCAGTGTGGGGGGGGGCCCTAGGCTCAAGTCCCAAGGACTGTGGATGGTCCAGCCCCAACGCCTGCAGCTCCTAGGGGCTAGGTCCAAATGCTGACCTGTTGTTCATGGTTCTCCTGCTAGTCACAGGTTGAGTTCTGAGACCATCACGCCCCAGTGGGAAGGAAGGAGGCCAGAATGAATAGTAGATCGGGAAGGAAGTGCCACCAGCTCTCAGATTCCAGTATCACTGAGTGTGCAGGAGCATGGGGACGTGAGCATGAGCTGGGCACTCCTTGGAGAACTAAGCAGATAATGTCCTTCTCTCATTCCAGCAAGGGGAGGGAAAAGATAGGGAGGTGGAAAATAAACAACATGAGCCATAACAGAGCATCGCATAATGACAAGGGTATAAAAAGTGTGTTCTAGACCCAGGGAGGAGTGGCGTAGGGATGGGCAAGTGAGGCTGAAGGGTTAGAGATGCACACAGTGGGGGTGTGGCCAACGATGGGGGACTTTGAGCTATAGCCAGGAGTGATGCCCCTAAAAGCAGTTGCAATAAGTGAAATGCTCTTTTGTGGAAACAGATGCCTATGGTGTCTGTCACAGCAATAGGCAGACTCCCCATCCTGCTTCCAAGCAGAACCCAGCCCCGCGTTCTCTCCTGGCAATAGCAGTGACCTCCCCCCAAACCTTCTCTCATTAGTGCACAGGGAACAGCACAGGCTGAGCACCAGGTCATGCCCACTTCAAGGAGGTTTGAGCTGGGATCTGGCACCGCTGCTCAGAAGCAAGCAGAGATGAGTTCAAATTCTGCCTTTCTTCCTCCAAGTTGCATGCCCTGAACATTTGTTCCCGGTCAGTGTGAAGACTAAGTCACTGCTCCTGAGCCGTGACGTGGGAGGTGTCGGTCCTTTGAGCCTGCCCATGGTCAGAAGAAGTACAACACTCCTCTACACCGGCCAGGGCACAAAACAGCTTCATCACTTACTGGGGGATCCTGGACAAGTTACAGACTCTTTCCCTACCTCACTGTCCCCTTGCACCAGCACTCAATCTGCCCATAGTGATGTGAGGATGAATGAGTTAATCTGTGTAAAGCAGCCACAGCACACAGCAAGTGCTCAATTAGTGTTTACTGCTATGCAGGGAGGTGTTGGCAAAAGTATTATCTGGGACAGCCAAGGACACAGCCCTCCCTTGACTCCCCAGGGAACTGGGCTCACCAAAGGCGACAGGTGCTCTGATTTGCCCTCAAAGGCAAGAATTAGGTAGCAGAGGGGCTCTGCTGGTGGCAGCCGCAGACACAGATGGGCTGAGGCTCCTGGCGAGTCCCTGGTCCCCAGGCCCTGGCAGGGATGCTGCAGACAGCAGGCAGTCCCCCATCTCAGCCATCCCCCCCAAACCCCAGGCGCCCCACCGCAGAGTCACACACGTGTGTGCAGGTGGATCTGCCCCACATAGCCCAGTGGCTGGAATCTGCCGGGTGTTTGTCATGCCCCTGGAGCCCCGGCAACTAGGCCACCTGCACCCGACAGAGACGCAGGCAGATCTTCAATTTACATTAGCGGGAAAGGAATGCACCGACAAGGTTTGGGACGCTGAGCAGACTTAGCACGCTTGCAGCGCAGGCCCCACACACATCCTCCACGTCCCACGGGAGACTTTCATTGTAATTACAGATGGTCTCCAGCGTGGAGAGTTGCCTCTAAAGGACCCCCCTCTTTCACCAATATGGTCTTCAGTCCCCCCATACCAATGTTTCTCAGAACCTGGCCCATGGGATGAATAAATGAATGAATGAATGAATGAACGAACGAACGAACGAACGAACAAGTGGATGAGAACTACTGCTTGTGCGGCCTCCCCACGACAATGTGGATGATTCATGACTGAGGCAGGCAGAGGTATGAGAAAGTGACAGCATGGAACTGCTTCCATGGGAGTTCATGACGTACTAGAGTCTGTGAAACAATGCTTGGAGGAAAATGGGGTTTCCAGGGAAGAAGTGGGTTCACAGAATGAGGCCGTGTGCTAAGATCAGGTCACCCCTCTGAGCAAGACACAAAGACATGACGTGTGTGCCACACCCACACCCCGACTCCACCTGTACCCCTCTCTGGGCAGTCCCCTCTGACTATGTCAATGTCTGCTTCCTTCATATTCAAGGGAACTTTCTGGTCCCAGCACTTAGACTGTGGGTGAAAACGTTGTCTCATTCTACTGGGGTCCCCAAAGCACAGGCCCCACTGTAGTCCTGCCTGTAGGGGGGCTTGGGAAGTAGTCGAGGGAGACAGATGCCCAGCAATGTCTCTGCCCAGCCACAGATGACTCTAGGGATGGGCAGGAAAGAGCAACCATGACCTGACTCCGGGCTGGTCCTTTCACTGCTTGGCTTTGAGTGGAGTGGAGCTTGTCTGATACACAAACACTGCGAGAGGACAAAGGCGGCTCCTACAACTTATAAATCACAGAAATCATGTCTGACAGTCACTTTCCGTTCTGTGAGCGCCTAGCAATTCGTCAGTCGATCCGCTCTGATTCGCAGAGGCAGCTCCGCCTAGCGCCTGCATTCATGAATAGTGCGCAGTTCAGGCAGCTCTGAACCTCCGCTGCTTGTGGGGGCCTAAACGCCTACCGTTGTCCCAAATCACAGCCCCAACCTGTGTCAAAGTGAGGCTCCTGGCTAATTAGATCAAAAGCCCAGCAGACAGACACTGCCTGTCTGGGACCCCCCCACCCCAAGTGTTTAAAGAGTCAGACCCAGGGAAAGGGTTGGGGGAGAAATACAACATGTGAAAAGCCCTAGTATGGAGGGGGACGACAAAGAGCTGGGATGTTCTCATAGATCTGGGAATATCTCCCTCTCCACTCAGGGCTTTTTGATTTGCCAAGCCTCCTCCCTTTGCTAGGGTGGGCCCCATTCCCTGAGGTGTCCGTCATTTGCACCTCTACCTAGAAAGCCATCTAGGAAATGAGGGAGGGCCAGGAGGCAGAGAGCGGCTGTCCTAGTTAGTGTGACAAACATGTATGCTCGTGACTCACTGTGAGAAAGCTCAGTAGAACCAGCCACCTTCACTCCCCACCCCCCTGAACGCCACCAGCCTTCCTTCCCTCCAAGACGCCAGCACCAAGGGAGAATCACTTTTCTGAATTATATAAGATCACTGAGCGCTTGCCACGCCCCCGAGAATGACAAAGCTGTCTGAGGGCTGGCAGGTCTCTCTCCGCCCCAGCGTGGGAACTGCAGAACTTTGTGAGTTAAGGCACAGGATGGCTCCCCTCCTTTCTGTTCTTTTTTTATAGCACATGACAGGCATCCTTGAGAGAGACCCACATGCCTCAAGTGAGTTACAGAGCCTGCCGTTTGTAAAGTGAAATGCAGATCTTGCTGCTGATATTCAGATCTGCCTCTCCGTTCCCCATGAGTCAAACTGGCACGGGAATCTACTGATTTATTATGACTATAAAAAAATAAGTCAGGTATGGTGGCACATACCTGAATCCCTGTACTCAAGAGGCTGAGGCAGGAGAACTGCCGTGAGTTCAAGCCTAGCCTGGGCTGCATAGTATCAGGCTAGCAAGGAATATATAGTAAGAGAAGGAAGGAAGGAAGGAAGGAAGGAAGGAAGGAAGGAAGGAAGGAAGGAAGGAAGGAAGGAAGGAAGGAAGGAAGGAAGGAAGGAAGGAGGGAGGGAAGGAGGGACGAAGGGAGGGAGGGAGGGAGGGAGAGAAAAGAGAAAAGAGAGAGAAAGAAAGAAAGAAAGAAAAGAAAAAAGAAATAAAGGAAGAAAAAGAGAAAGAGAAAGAAAGACAGAAAGAGAAAGAAGGAAGAGAGAGAGAAAAAGAAAGGAAGAAAGAGAGAGAAAGAGAAAGAAAAGAAAGAGAGAGAAAGAAGAAAGAAAAGGAAGAGAGAGAAGGAAGGAAGAGAGAGAAAGAGAGAAAGAAATAAAGAGAGAAAGAAAGAGAAATAAAGAGAGGAAGAAAGAGAGAGAGAGAAAGAAAGAGAAATACAGAAGGAAAGAGAAAGAGAGAAAGAAAGAGAGAAATAGAGGAAGAAAGAAAAACAAGTGAATGAACAAATAAACCCTCAAAGTGCAGAACAAACAACCTAGCAAACAGGAAAGTTCCAGTGTCCCTCTCTCTCTTCCTCCTTTGCTCAGGAATAATAAGTGTTAATTTTACACTTCATTTCTCAAAAAAATAATAGGATGTGCTTTTGCTTAAGACCAAGTCAGCTCACTGGAACCTTTCAGGCTGAAACTGTGTCACCCGAAAGGAGCGAAGGGCTTTGTGGAAGAGCATCGTGCCGAGATGATAGCTCCCTGTACCGTCCCCAGCACCGACTTTTGTCTCCAAAAGCATTTGATCCCTGGCAGACACATACTTATTTCCATAAGGGTCTTGGGGGAAGCCAGGAGGAAAGAGAGCTGATTATGAGAGCCCTGAAGGTGAGCCTCCGGTGGGCCTAGCTGATGTCAAAGGCAGGCCAGGCACACGCTCAGAGGCCATAATTTGTTGCTCAGGAGGGAGAGCAGCGGGCTGGGAGGGAGTAGACCGGGCATTGTGCTCAGCCGAGTGCTCGCCGAGTGGACTGACCGGCTCCTCTGTCAGGGATCTTGCCTGGGGACAAGCTGTCCCAGAAGCATTACTGCTAATGTCTCTCTCTCTCTCTCTCTCTCTCTCTCTCTCTCTCTCTCTCTCTCTCTCTCTCGACTGGTACCTTTTGTCAACTAATCACCTCTTTTCCAGAAGCAACAATAAAGAACACTCAAGTCAGAACCAGAAACACTTGGGTTTGAACCCCTGTTCCACCACTCACTTGCTGTGTGTACTTTGGGTAATTTACTTAACTCTCTGAGCTTCTGCTTCTGCTAGAAAATGGCTCCCACATCATCACAGGGGTTTTGCAAGGTAGACAAGCAGACTGCTCTGGCTGCAGCATTTCCTCCTTCCTCTCACTGCTACTAAGCAATCCGTTCACATGAGACCTCCTCTGAGCGGCCTCAGGGGACACCCCTTGATAAAACCAGGGCAGTCCACATCCCTTCCGGCACCTTTCCTGCCTTTAATGTCCTCGGTGGCACTCACTCCCATCGCACATTAAAGTGGGTTGTCTGAGGGTGATCGCCAGGGGTATTGTAGAGCTCAGTGCAGGGGCACAGGGCAGGGCCTTGCCGCTAGCTGGTGTCATTGCAGTAAAGCCTCCGGCACAAGATGCTGGAATGCAGATGGGCAGTGCTGGGAAATTCCGGCCAATGGCCACACCCCATCTCTTTAGGCCTGCACCTCGGCAAATCCCATCTTTGCAACTTGCTCTCTGGAATCTCTCAGATCTGTTTCTCAGCTCCTGCAACTGACCAAAAGGAGAGAGAATCTAAGCAAGGTGGGTCCCCCCACCACCACAGGGCTAGGCAGAGCAGCCTGAGAAAATTCAGACAAAACCAGAAGACGTAAGTCCGGGAGTCAACTATCCACGCTGTACCCCTCGATCATGCAGGAGACACAAAGAAGGGAGACGGCAGAGCCACCTTCCCAGTTTTTATGCTTGAGTCAGATGGCCCCTTGCTAGTTCCTAGCGCTGGCTTGGCAGGAAGGCTGGGGATTTCCCTGAGTGTGGAGAAAGGGGTGTCCCCACGTCACATAGTGCAGAATAACCCCAGGCTGCCGCATATCCTCGGAACGATATTGGTTCAAGTAGAAGAAATGCAGAAGAATGTGCAGGCTTCCTGGGTCTACAATAAAAGGGATGAGCCCACCCTTCCCTTAAACAGCAGGTCAAGGGAAATCCTGAGGTCCCTAGCCCAGGCTCAGACATATTCTTGATGCCACATGTGGAGACAAGGAAGGAAAGGGTGCCGTGCTCCTGTAAGCAAATGAGCGGGCAGGAGGAGCTTACAGGGAAGACCCAGGAGAGGATCCACACACATCCCAATAAATAATGACATGTGGGCTGGAACAGGAAGTAGAACCGTGGACGGGAGTCACTCCTTTGTTCCCTGGGCATAAGGGAGGAGGGCAGGTGAGTGCAGCTGCTAATGCGGCAAGGCAATGAGCCAGGCTGGGAGATGTGGCTAAAGGTGACACGTAGGCTGGGAATGGACGAAGGTCAGAGGAGAAAGCAGGAGAGTCCTTGCTGGGAGGCTGGGACAAATGGGAGCCCAGACACTCTTCCCTCCCCTACGCACCTCCCCTAGAGCATGTGCCCCCTGGCCAGCAGCCTCTGAGAGTGTGTCAGAGATGCGGAATCTCAAGGTTAGCCCCGGACCTAAGGAGATGTATTGTCACAGTGCACCAGAATATGGGATGCGCTCATGTCCACCCACTGCTGTGACCTCAGGTGCACGGCACAGCTCTCCAAAAAGATAGAAAGTTGTCTGAGGTTGTTTTCTGCCCACACTTTACAATTGAGAACTTACTGGCTAACAGTGTGAAAACATTTTCTGTCATCGCATCTGGGATAAGATGACATGGGTATCTTCAGGGAGGGACACTGGAGACCGCAGGGACAGGTGGCCACTGTTCCCTGCAGCTGCCTGGCATCACAACTGCCCCTCTACTCATGTGCTGGGGACCCCTGGAGCTGCACATCATCATGAAGGCCACTGGTCACCCCACCTTGGGCTCACTGCTTCCTAATTAATGCTGGAGGAGGGGCTGTGCCTCCTCCTCCTCCCGGGCGCCTTCCCAGGCTTGTCTGGTCAGGAGGGACCCATCTCACCGTCCCCCGCGCTTCAGAAGGGTTCATAAATGAGCTCTGGCAGTCTGAACGGGCCCCCACGGGGACCCAGAGCCTCTTCAAAACAGAGCCCTGACAATTAGGCAGTCTGAGTTTTGAAAGGCTGAGGATTGATGGCCTGGACAGTGAAAATATCACCTGGGGAGCTGGGTGTAGTCCTCCGAGGGTTGCCTGAGGTCAGTTGCCATGGCAACGGAGAATGAGCTCAACCTTGTAACTGACCCTTATCTTTTTTTGATCTGTGGGCCACTTGGGGCCAAGGCTTGAAATCAAGTGGAAAATAATCCGGTCACATATCAGAAGGAAAACTATTTATACTTATTTACTCAGGTACCGGCTCACACCCCTTTAGACAGGGAACCTGAGGCCACAATGAGCTTGGTGGTGCCTTCCGTGCAGTACACATGGAGGCTGCAGGATGTCAGAGGGAAGGGAGAGTCTGGACCCCCCCCCCCATCTAGCAGAATGTGCCCATTACCACGGACAGGCCCATGCACACGGGAGGGAACTTCATTCTGTCTCCACTTGCTCCTTTGCTGGACTGCCCAGGCTGTCTCACTGGTCTCTTACTGGTCTCACATCCTGGGAAATGCTGGGATGGCTGGCTTTGGCCACTCCTCCTCTGGTCTGTGGTTTCCTGGGCAAGATCATCCAGCTTGCCAACCCCATCTGCAAGCCACTGCTCTCCTAAGTTCAAAGTACTTTGCTTCCGCCTCCTCCAAAACTCAAGATCAAAGACCAGATGGTTCCGCTGACCCAGTCCTCCCTGGAGCACTGAGATCACACAGATCTCGGCCAGGGGTCAGGGAAGCTAGAGAGCGATTCCAGGTGGGTGTCCCTAGAGATTTCTTGTCACAGCCAACAGGACAGCTCTACCACTGCCCCTTGCCCTAGCCTTTTCCAGGGAGGTGCTGTTAAAGGGCTGGAACAATCCGACTCAGAAGCCAGAACTGTCTCTGCTGTGTGCTCTCAGAGTGCACTGGGTCAGGCGGAGCCTGCATATGAAATACGGACAAGGTTGTCTACCTCCCAGTCCGTGTAAGAGTGACAGCAGCAAGTGGTAAGTAATAAGCACTAAGAAGAGAACCAGAAAGGCCACTGGCGAGTCTGCCAGAGCTGCCATTGTCATTTCTGACATCTGACACGGAAACCCAGGGGCTGTTACCTCCCTGCAGGCCCAAGCCAAGGTGGGCATATCAGAGCAGTGGAACTCTGCTCACCTTCCAGGATGTATGGCTTGTGGTGCAAATGCCCTCCCCTCCTGCCACCATCACCCAAGACGAGCCTAAAACTCCCTTCTTCTGCGACACTCACACTGCAAGCACAGAACCTTTGTCATTAGTGTTCCAAGAGCCTGTGTGGCTGTCTCCACATACCATCTCCACACTGCCCTCATTTGTGGCTGGCAAGACCTGTGTGCAAATCCCAAGCTCCTTAGCTCAACTGAAGTTCAAGACTGGAGAGTCAAAGCACCTTTGTACTTCTGGCAGGAGCGGAAGTCCACTGAAGCCGCTTCGACCCACCTTTCCTATTTCCTCGAGGTTCTCCTTGCTCTTCTCTTGTGACATCCAGTGGGATTTCTTTCCACATGGGTGAAAGGAGACCATAGAGGAAGGTTCAGCTCAGTCCCAGTGCCCCCCCTCTGAGCTCCAGCCCCAGCCAACCTCCCTGTAGCTAGGCTGGTGCAAGGAGTTCCCCCAACCTGAGAAGCCCTCAAATGTCTAGCCAAGGCTGTTGTGACGCGGGTGGGGCATGGCCCGGGAGCAGGCAGCATATCAGATGCTGAAGATGATGACAGAAACGCCAAACTTCAGCTCTCTGGGTCGTATGTAACCTTCAGGAGACAGCGACAGGCTATTTAGCAGAAGAAACATCATAACCCAGAAGACATCACCAAGGGGCAGGAGGTAAGTGTCTCAACTCCTTAAAGAAAGGAGAGGAGGAATAGAGAGAGGAGTCATCAACCCTGGATAGGATGCAAAAGTTGTCTTTACCAGGTTCTCTGAGGACTGAGTTGCTTAAGTTCCAAGGAATGAGAACTTCTCGGAGGGGAGGGGGGTGCAATGATCGAGGCATTGCCCACATTGTGCAGGATCTTAAGGTTGATGACCCCCTAGAAAGCTAAAATAAAAATAAACCTTCTGGGCTGGACAGACGGCTCAGGCATTAAGACTGCCTTGCAAGCAGAAGGTCCTGAGTTCGGATCCCAGGTCCCAGGTTAAAAAAAAAAAATGCCAGACAGAAACAGTGGCGAGTCGCACTTCCGGCCCTGGTGGGCAGAGTCTGGAAAAATCCCAGAGTGAAGAAAAACGGAGGTAGAAGCAATCCAGGATGATTCCTTGAAGACACCTTTAGTCCCCCACAGGGACACACAGTGCCTCTGATACACACACACACTCACACACAATAAATAAAAATAAAAATAAAAATCTTAGCCTCTAAACTGCTGAAACTTGAAGCTCTGGGGGATTGGAATACCCTGCAAAAAAAAGCTGGTTGACAGTGCTCCTCACAAGCCATACATCCTGGAAGGTGAGAAGACTTCCACTGCTCTGATATGCCCACCTTGGCTTGGGCCTGCAGGTAACAGCCCCTGGGTTTCCGGAATGAGGCTGATGCCGAGGAAAAGAGATACATTCCTCAGCATCCCTGCCTGGACTGCCAGGCATGCGCGTAACTCACCCTCCTTAGCGCACCAGACACCTACTGACGCACATCGCTGATCTACAGATTAGTTCTCCACAGCAAGGCAACTGCCTAAGACTCCATCTTGTTAATAATCCTCAGATTAATGGCCTCTAATAATATACAATTAACGTGACAGGCAGGCTACAAAACCCTCATTGTCACCGGCCCTGCCAGGGACACATGAATTACTCCTGCTCAAGGGTTTTCTCTACTGCCGGTATCACTTTTTGTCTCTACAAACATCATTTTTAAAAATGAGCGACAACCTTGTGTCAAAGAAGCCTGGCAGCTGCTCAGCGCTGGCACAGGCAGCGTGTGAGGTCCTTGCAAGTTCTTCACTGCATGTGGACAGCACAGTGCCGAGGAGTCTCCATGGTAAGAAGTGCCGGTGCTATTCCAAGTTTGTCACTTCCAAAAGATCTCTTTGGCCCCTTTAAGTGGACGCAGGACATCCTAATCCTCAGCAGAAAAAAATAGCCAAAATAGAATGCAGTGAATGACTTCCCTTAAAAAAGTTTTTTTTTTCCCAATAGACATCTGTTCGATACGATAGTTATTGGCCTCCTTCGTGATTCAAATTTGAGTTAATTATAATTAAAATCTGAACCAGTTCCTTGGTCAGTTTGGAAGGGCTCGATGTCTGGTAAGGCAATGGCGCAGTGGAAGGTGTTTCTGTCCTTGCAGGACAGTGCGGTGCTTATACATAAGCAAGGTGAGCAAGGGCCCTCTGCTAACACTCCAATCCCAGGACCCACAACAACATTGGCTCCATCTGGTCCATTAAACTGAGGCACGGATGCTTGGAATCACAAACACTCCTCCATCTGCAAAGGTAAATCCCTGGAAGCAGACTGTACTGGTGGGTCGCAAATACGCTGGGTATGTCTCAGCTTGGCAGTAAAGTCACCACAGCCTGACCATGTGTTGCTGCCCAGCACCTCCTGGTTTCCTATCAAGTGTATACGACCAGGAAAAGAATTCCAAGTGTGATTTCTACTGAACTCATGGCTTCCCATCATTGCATCCTCGAATACCATCTGTGAGGAAAAGGGCCTCCACCTGTGGCATTGTTCAGGATTCCATGCTTGGGGAAGTTGCTTACATGGGCCCTTCTGACCTCACTCTTCCCAGGGCATTTAAGAGTATGCAAACACAGGAAAGTTTCAGAGGAATGACTTTCTTGAGGGAGGTGTGGGACGCAAAGCTATAACTTTGGATTGATGAGATGATGACACTTGCCATTTGCTTGCATGGCTGCTGATAAAATCGTGACAAAACACCTTAAGGAAACAAGGGGTTTATTTTATCTTACGATTGTCCAGTTACAGTTCCCTGTGCAGCTTGGCAGAAGAGCACACACCATCACCAAGGGGCAGAGGGAACTAACCACATCGAACCTCATAATGGCTGAGAGAGGGACAATCCTTACTTGCCAGATCAATATGTCTGGTCAAGAATACGGATGATGTCCACTTTCTCAACCAGTTCCCTCCATCTTATTCATCTCCCAAGGACTAGTCCCACCCATCATAGACTGGGACTTCTTCATAAATAATCTCTTGCAGGTTCTCTCTGGAATTAATTCAACTACTGATTCTCTGCAAATGTGCCCAGAGCTGGAACCTTCAACAAGTTGACACCTGTATCTAACTGATTCTCTACAAATGTGCCCAGAGGTGGAACCTTCAACAAGTTGACACCTGTACCTAACTCTGACAACGTGGATCCATAAAGTCCAGCCTATAAGCCACACAACATGATCCATGGGGCAACAGTGTTTTTAACCATACCATCTCCCCAGGACTGTAGGCAGGTCAACAAGCAGAAAGTACCTGCCAAAGACATAACCCAAAAGCCAGAGAGACCAATCTGGAGAGTGCACCTTCAGCACACTCTGAGCCTCACAGCTTGCCACGGAATTGAATGCTGGTGTACCCAACCCTGACCTAGGGCACCATGTGGCTTCTCCCTTTGTTTCTATGGCTTCACTCTCAAAGAAGCAGGTCAATCAAGTGAGAATGGAAGCTAAAACTGAAAATTCAAAGGAAACATGGAACACGCTCATAGTCACATGACCCCAAGGGTAATGCTGCACTAAGTCTCCAGAGGAGGACTCTTCTTCCTTCAGCTCAGAGGAAAAGCTCCAGGAGACAGGAGGGCTTATCGTCCCACTGTATATGAGCCGCTGAGGGAGAACTCATTTCTCATCCCATAGCTCTCCCCTGTCACCAGCCCCCATCACAATATGTTACCATCTCCATGACAAGCCCAGTGCCATTACTTTCCCTTCTTCCTCCAGCAGGCACAGAACAAAGACCAGACAGGGTCCAGGGTGCTTCAGTTCACGCTGCCATGCACTCAATTTGTTTGGCTTTAGAGGTTGAGTCTCTGGGGACAGCACCCAGAGGAGACCAGATGTGGGACTGCCCCCTCTGGACAGCTTAGATCTCTAATCCTTACAGACGGCTCTCTGACCAGCCCTGGACTGTGCTATGAATTACACTGCAGCCCTCTCCAGCCTGAATTCTACACTGATGCCACTGACTAGGGTAAAGCAGGGCTGAGCCGTAGCTTTGGGGACAGATGACAGGCAGAACATGCCAGCAGGCTACCTACTGAGAGGCTGGGGAGCAGGGCGAGAACACCCAAGGAGCCTCAGCTCGCCAGACCAGCTCGGCAACCCCAGGCCACAAAACACCTTCTGCTCCTGTGCATCTCTGACGGACATCATGTCTTTCCCTTCTTAGAAAGATACCTTCATGGATACCTGGTGAGATAAACACAAAAACCCACATCCAATATCTGGCAATGCCCCTTAGTTCTACCCATGATTCCATCTCCTCAAACCTGCTTCAGGCTTTCCTCTCCCAACAATCCTCCCAGCTTTGTGGCATATGCTCCTGCTCAAGAACCTACAGTGACTCCCTTCTGCCCAGCATAAACTTATACCCCCAGATGGCTGGGACCCTACCTACCCAACACTCCTTCCCTGAAGGGCCACCACACTCTCATTTCCCCAACTCCTGACACTAGACCCTTAATAGATATTTTTTCTGTCTTACATATGACCACTGTACAATCCAGCCACATTATCTAAGAAATACCTACTGCATGCAAAGCTGGCTGACCACAGTTATGTGAAATAACATTCCCTTTGAATAAGTTTACTTGACTTCTGTCACTTGAAGCCCAAACAATCCCAACTAATACATTTTCTGAGGACAAGAAAACAAGTCTTTGTCTGCCCCAGGCATGAAGTGCTAAATAAAGGCTCTATTGGGCTGATTAAACTTTAGCTATGTGCTCACTCCCATCCCCACAGCCTGTTAGGGGCACGGAAGCCTTCAGACAATGGTAGGATTCCACACATCCCCAGTTGTCAGATGCCACTTGACATGCCAGGTGCCAGCCCTGCTTTGTAGGCTCCTTGGGTGCACACCATGAGAGCAGCAGGGCTGAGTCTTCCCATGATTCTCGCCTCAGCCAACATGCCATTCTGGACTTGACACAGCCCTCTTCTGCTCTCCCACTGCACACAGCTCCCCTATCCAGTGCAAGCACAGCACCAGGCACAGCTGTGTCAGCTGCTGGGAGCTCAAGGTTCTTGGCTAGAAGACCTACCTCTTTGGAGATATGAAATGGCTGGGGTCCCCAAGTCCCTGCTTCATGTGACTGCTATGAGCACTCTTGGAATTAATAGTCAAGAGTTGTTATCATCATCATTGTAATTATTGGCTGCACATGAAAGACAACATGAAAGACACCTATCTATTACAATGAGTTTGCTTAGAAGGAGAAAGCCTAAAAGTCCAGGCTAAGAGAAACATACAGTCACCCCAAAGCCCTGAAGAAAACCTCAAAGGAGACTCTTTAGAGCTCGCAAGGGAAACAAGGAAGAGTAGGCACACTAATGTTTAAGTTGGACCAGCAACCCAAGTACCAAACCTTCTGTCTTCCGCACGTCCAGCCTGTGACTCAAGGTCCAGGACCCCAGGGCTACTCTGAAGGTAAAAGAGCAGAAGCTTATTGTGAGGAACTAGACCCTTGATGGCACCAAAGGCTCACTCTGGAAGGATGACATCTCCCTTCCCACCGAGCAGCGCGCACACACACACATAATGCAGCATCCATGGGTAGACCAGATGACAGCCACCTCTGCAGGACCACCTTGAGAATCTGCAAATGAAACAAGCTTCCACTCCAGAACTTCCTGCTATAGGAAGGACTGTACGAACTCTTCTCCCTCCAAAACAATCCCACTCAGGAACCTCAGGCTTCTGGGGAAAGGGGATGCCCAAAGTCAACTTCTCTGTCTTCATTTCATGCTTCAATCATCCTATGGTTACACAAGAGTTGGGCCTTACCAACAGTTTAGAATTGTAGAATTTGGGCCCCAGCAATGTATGCTAAATATTGGTTCCAAAGTCAAGAATGTACTTCCAATCTGTGAGTCCCTTGGGTGAAGCCCTGACCTGTTCCCATCCTAACCCCTCAAGGGAGGGCTTCCCTCTCCCTGTCCACAGCCAAGAAAAGCAGAGTCATCTTTCCCAGACTGAGCATGCACAAGCCGTCCAGGTTTCTGCATGAAAATGGGGATTGAAGTGACCTTCAGCTCAGTGCACAGCCCGAAACGCATGCTCGACCTTCCCCAGCTCTTCCAGCCATTGGCAAGATGTCTTCAGAGGTAAGCATCTGCCGTTCCTCCTAAGTTCCTGTCCTCCACCTTGCATCGTCTGGGACCTCCATACTCTGCAGCAGGGTACACTCAGAGAGGAAACACAGACTGACCTCTTGCTCCGAAAGCCTGGACATAAACAGTGGCTAGCAAGGACCTGGCAAGTCATCGACGCTCATCACCACTTGCTCAAGAAAGGCTTCCTCAGAGACAAGCAGTATCAGTGCCCATCCAGGGCCCACATGGCCAGGCCAGCAGCTCCACTGGTGAGCAGGAAGTGGAGGCGCACATGCACTCATCGCAGTACTGTTTGGTTACAAAGGTACAAAGGAAACAGAGGTATTTCTATCTATGTGCTGTGAGCGACCCAAGGAAAAACTGCTGGAGTCACCCAAAAATGTCATAGGATAGCCTTGAACAGCAAGAAGCCCACTTAGCATGGCTGTGCGGTCTACTTTTTCTGCAGTGAATAAAAATAGCTTTTGTGATGAAATAAAATTAAGGCCTTTTAATTAAAAAAAATGAGCCTGGTGACCAATAATCAAGACAACAATGCGATGATGGTGTCTTCTCTCTGGAGTCGCAGTGGCTGGAGGAAAGCTCTCCCAGCTCCAAAAAGACACTCTCCATGACTGTGACCCCCTCACTTGTTGCCCACAGAAACCTGTCTTCTGGTCTCTGCCTGTTGTGGATGCAGATTGATCCCTGGTACTTCATGAATACGATGGGGGCAGAGGCTCCTCTCTGGGTCTCAGGGGCCCTTCTATAGAATGAGGACAACCTTGCCTGGTGTGCAGACTGAATGGCAGCATTCCTTTGTACTGGGCAAAGGACTTGGTGAACCCTAGTTCCCCTGCACCGAGGCGCTTTGACAACAAGGTAGGCTGTGCATTCTCGCACTGACAGTGCTGCAGGTCAGTTGGGGGGTGGGATACTGTAGGCTCATGCTCCAGACAGCCAAACATGGGTTGCTGTGATTCCAGGCCACGAAACCAGCAGCCAGGAGGTCGGGAGTGATGCAGACCAGGTCTGATGGATGAGGCCAGGGAGGTAGGCGAGCCCTCAAGGGTGACAGCTCCCATGACCTTCTCATATGTTCTTAGCAGTGCTGCCCCTGGCAAGGTCCAGACACGACCCCCAGGGGAGGCAGCCCCTCTAAGCACTCAGGCCAGATGCCGCCTGCCCAAATCTGCAGCCTCCATGAGATTGAAGATGACAGGCGTGGGGGTGGGGAGAAGCTGGGTCACAGGAAACTTGGCAGTGAGACAGGCCAGGGAACCAGCTGGGCCCAGAGAGCCAATGCCCCATGCGCAGAGTCCGGCGAGGGGTCCTCCAGCTCAAACCTGCAAGACTTTAAGTATACACTAAATGTTTCTGATCTGGGGCCTGGGACCCCTCCACTGGCCTTTGCTGACCCACCTACCTCTCCAGCTTCCAAAGAGGGGATAGAAAGCTATAGAAAGATCCTGTGTTTGTATGCTGAATGCTAATTTGACAGAGGAGTGGGCATGGGGGAGTGTTTATAATCAGCACTCCAACAAGCCGCAAACGACGCCAGTATTTTATAAGCTTGTTAGAAACAAATCACCCCCTCAGCTGATATTTACTTACTGATGAATCATAAAAGGACTCAATACACAAAGAGTAAATCCAAAAAGAATGTCTTTCTTGGTCCCATCTTCAGTGAAAGTGCTGGGGGCCCTCCTGGCCCAGACTTGACAATCTCCCCCAGCTCTGTCCCGGCAGCCTCCCCAGGGTGGCATCACTGGCACCAGCCCTGTCTCTCTGCACCCCCCAACCCCCATGCTGGCCTAATCGGAGGCTCAATCCAGCGCTGCGGAGGCAGTCCGTCCTTCTGCCGCCCCCCGGAGTCCTCTGTGGGAGCGGATCCAATCCTGCTAATTTGCATAATGATGAAGCCCTCCAGTGCGGGCTGGGTCTTAAGAGGGT
Organism: Typhlomys cinereus; assembly: GCA_023101885.1. Lineage (NCBI taxonomy): Eukaryota > Metazoa > Chordata > Mammalia > Rodentia > Platacanthomyidae > Typhlomys > Typhlomys cinereus. The sequence goes on along the minus strand of JALPQD010000362.1, from coordinate 1,569,633 downwards.
TGGGAAGAAATATGCCCTGTCCTTTGGAGAGGCACACAGAAGGCTCTGGGAGGCCCGGGAGGAATGGGGCTGCTGGCAGGTGGGCGGGGGCAGCCAGGCACCAAGGCCCGCCAAGGACAGCTCTGCTCTGTCGCCTGCTGAGCCTGTGTCCAGCTGGCCCAGCTGAAGAAGGACTGCCCAGGGCTGTAAAGCAGCAGGAAATGAGGCACCAAGTGCCAGCACCAGACTCGGGCCAGACAGGCCCAGGTCACAGTGACCTCCACTCACACGCTGACTGACCTTGAGCAATGGCTGACTTCTTTGAATCTCAGAGCTGCAAAAACCAAGGGCCACCTCTTCTACAGAGGAGCTGGGAGGAGCAGGAGCAGCTCTAGGCCCTGAGGAAAACGGCCTGCTGGCTACTACTGCATTAGTGTCTGTTGCATCAGTATGTGGTTAGGTCCAGACCCACCACACCCTACACATTCACCCATCCATCCAACCATCCACCTACCCACCCACTCATCCCTCTTTTCTTTCTCTCCACCCACCCACTGATTTAAAGGGCACAGATTGTACTAGGCAGTCTAGGAGAGAATCTAGGAGACCTGACCCACCTTTAAATTATCTTTTATGACAAAAGGTGTCCAAGGTGAGGACAGTGCTGCCTTTGACGAGCAGAAGTGAGAGAGAAGCAGGAATGGGGGCAGCAGAGAGCATCCAGTCTTTCACCGAGCTGCTAGATACGTTCAACTTCTGGGACAGAGCATGCTGAACTTCCAGGGCATGAGTCTCTGGTGACATGTGCACTCCTGTTGAAGCTCTAGGACAGTGGCAGCGTAAACATAAAGCAGGAAGGGACTTGCTCCTTGCGGAGGGGATGCTGAAGCAACTACAGGAGAGAAGAAGTGTCTTACCATGTGTAAGAGCACATCGTCGATGCTCAGGATTACCAACTGAGTAAATGAATGAATGGCTTCCGGGGGAGGGAGTTCCCAACCAGGGTGCTCTGGGGAGGGTTTGCTGTTGAGGGTAAAGCGGGGGAGGGAGATGAATGGATGCTGGCAAGCAGCATCAATGGGAGCACCAACCTTGGTCTTGTGAGGTTCACAATCTGGGGAGTCAGGACCTCAGAGTTATTTCAGGGTCACTCTCCCTCCTTGCAGACATCAGTTGAGTGCAGATATGGAGCTGGTGAGGCGACATGCAGGGACAAAGCACAGTGCCTCGGACTTCAGAGCTTCTACCTCATGCTCCTAAGTGGGCGTGGTGGGGCAGAAGTGCGGGGAAGTTAGCTCCCAATAGTCACATCTGCATGGCAAGCAGCTTGGCATACCCATGGCACGGGCACAAGTTAAGCACTTCGCCCAAGGTCACAAGGACACTTTGCCTTCCCTTGCAACACTCCACTCTCAAGTCCTGTGAATCCACTGGGCAACATCGTTCTCAGTCCCATGTAATAGACATGATGCCGAACTTCTAAGCACCAGGCGAAGAAAGGTACAAATGTCAGCATGAGGACAGGGTGGAAAAGACCATAGTAGGAGAAGGTAGCTTGACGAGGGCACACCAGCCCACACCAGCCGGCGCAACCTGGACTCCGGCCACCACACGCCCTCACCATCTTGTCCACCCTGCTTGGAGCCTGTGATCTCCATGGCATCCTGCCCAGCCCTGCCATCCACGTGCCAGTCCGGGTGGCCACCTGCTCTACCCGCTTAGCACCCGAGTCTGAGCAAGAAAACCTCCAAAGGCAGAGCAACAGTCCATGCCGAAATGATTCTTCCAAGTTATTTTCTGTGGCTATTTTGCAGTTTAGGTGCAAAATTACTTTGCACGGCTCACGGGAGGGAATGGCTTTGTCTGCACACATCTGAGACCTTGCATCCCGCACGCTGGCTAGGGCTGGATCCCAGAGTTAGGAACTACAGGCTCTTTGACTCCTCAGTGCCCTTCAGGTGCCAATAGCTTCACGCCCAGATGAGCTGGAGACACCTCCACCAGGAGGTCTATGGCTTGTCCTCTCCCTCAGTATGGGATGGAGCCCACTTTGCATCCGTCTCCCCCAACCTCTGAAGCAGAGTTGCACTCTTGACCCTCAGCAAACACTAACTTGCTATCATTAATAATTACCACTGGCAGCTGAAGGAAAAGGACAATTAAATACAACACTGGGTGGGTGTTCAAAGCAGTGTGAATAAGAGCTAAACTTTTCTAACAAACACAGGATATCGCTCTGCTATAGTAGATGACCATTCACTCTACCCAGCACTGTGTATAGAAAGCCCACAATCAATGCCTTCAGAGTCAATAAGCAAGAGCAGACATATGTTTAAAACACACCGTCTTTTTCTCCAGGCTATTTCTTCTTAACACCCATCTTAACATTCACGTAAAGCATTACCACCTCTGCTTTCGAGGAGTAACTTTTCCCTGAAGATGCTATTTGCGGGATGTTCTTAGGTATACTGTTCCCCTCTGAGCGTCCTCGTTGGTGGAGGGGCTCCATCACTCCAGTTCACTGGGGACAAGGTGCTAGACACTAATTATTAGTCTATGTCCTACCCTTGAAGGACTCCTCCACATATTTGTAGGAGATAAAGGAGTGAGATGTAAGAATTACATTACAAAGTTCAAGGTTTAAACTCAAGGGCAAGACATCAGAAATAGCACACATAGCTGCTGAATTAATGTGTCCCCGGAAGCTATAGATGCCATTGGCACGCACAGATGTGACGCAGTACTGGCTGGCTAGGGAAGAAGCCTCCTGGCCCCACTATGTAAGACTCAAAAGGCCCACTCTGATTCAGCCCACCATCAGAGGCAGTTGAATTTGTGACCAGTTACCAAGCAAAGCAAGAACGTGGAAAAGGCAGGGCAAAGTACGGTTGGGAGGCATGCATGCTGGCTGCCCATGCTGGTTGATTTTAGGGACGTGACCTAACTTCTCTGAACTTGTTTGTTCAATGCCAGTAATGGGTTAAGGGATTCAATGGGTAATCTCAGGATGCTGCAGAAATTCATTAAGTTTGAGGGAATCAACAGTCATGTGTATCGGTCAGAGTAGGCTAGGATGTGTTTGAGTGACAACCAGCCTCAGATCTCAAAGACTACAAAGCAATGAAGTCTTATTTTTCATTGCCCTTGGCACCACCCACAGAAGGCCTTTTCCATCCACCACGTGGGTGAAGGTTTTGTTTCTGATGTTGGTATTCACAAGGAGGGAGTTCTGGAGGGTCCCACCCTTGTGATTACACACCCTAACCTAGATTATACACTCTAACCCAGGCCATTTCCATTCACACAATTAGCTGCAAAGGTGCATCCAATTCTGAGGCACCAGATGTGAAAGTCAGCCGAGACCCACAGATAAAGCTCAGGACTCTCACACTCTTGAGGCAGGAAGCCAGGCATGCAGGGCAGAAGATGAGTGGACAAACCTCTCCAAGAATGTTCCAGCGGACCAAGACCCAGGCACTGGAGTGGTAGGGAGCTTAAGTCACGCTCTCCATCTCTTGGGGTCAGCTACCGGATGGCGAGAGGGCCCAGCGGAGTCCTCCAACCCCTGTGCTTTCTCCTGAAGGCAGAGGGTGAGCCCTCCCTTCCAGCCCCCCACTGGCCACCAGCTCTCCAAAGAGAGCACCAGGTAAATGCCATGCGCTGTCTTGGGGCTTCTCGCAAAAGTCGCTCTCTGCGATAATGGCTTTAGGAGGCTATGCAGCCGCACGCCTGGCATCTGAAGCATCGTCTGAGGCCAGGTGTTGCATCTCTAATTAGGATGGGGACTTTTTTCACCCCACACAGAATTTACATAATTGGGAAGGAGGTTACAACGAGGACCAGCCCCACCGATTGTGCCTTCTCCGTGCCCTCCTTCCACTTCTCTTGCACACTTCAAATTTAAGGCAGAAATGAATCGATTTGAATTTTTTGAAATTAATTATCATCATTGCCACAGAAAACGTATCTGCTGCCTTCCTTGGGGAGTTGAGAAAGGAGGGGGTGATCTTGTGTGGAGAGGAGCGCTGGGAGGTGCTGTGTATCACCCCGCTGCTCTCTTAAGCAGCCTTCTCCCCCTCCCCCCACCCCATCACCTAGCCTCACCCAGCCAGTCCTTACGGCACCTCCCCAACCATTCTGTGCATTCTTCAGAATTTTTTAGCACCAAAATTAATGCTTTAAAATGTCACTTGCTGCAGTAAAATTTATCAACATTATTATATACCACGGAAACTGCCATCCCAGACAAATGCACGACATTAAACTTGGTCTAGAGCTCCCCAGAGGGAACGTTTGCTGCAATTTGTATAACAGTTTATATATTTATGCTATTTAATGGTACAAAGCAATAATTATGACTTCATTCACTGATAAGCAACGGCATTACATAAATCTGATGCGGATTTAGAACATGCCAGCTCTGACGCCGGTGGACTAGCTGTAAATTATGTTGCCGTTAAAAAAAAAATCCAAGCAAATATGAAGGAGCAGCAGGAAACTAATAATGCATCTCCAGCTGTTCCAGTTAACCTGCAAATGTGGCCATCTGCACCTCGGGAGAAGGGGAAGGGAAGCGGGGAGCAGGGCGAGTGGCAGTGCCTTCCCGCCTTCCCCTGACGTCAACCAAGGACCTTGCCTCTCCTCCAGTCACAAACTGTTTGGCCCAGGACCTCTGAGCCCCACCTCCCTCCTCTGGTGTCCTTCTGCCCCCAGCCTAAGGGAACTGGTAATGTTCTCCTCTCTGGGCCCTCCTGAGGCCACGCCTGTCCTTGGAGCGCCAGGGAAGCAGGGTCCTCCTGGCTGGTCCGCTTCCTTCATAGCTTTCTTTCTCATTTCTGCGTTTTTCTTTTGTAACTCTTCACAGACCTATTCCGTGCATGACTTAGCAAGGAGAAGGGAGGGGAGACAAGCAGTGACCCTGAAATGAGGGGCCAATTCAGCCTCAGCCATAGGTGGTGGGCAGAAGAGAAGGCCCCTTAGCTGGAGGCCTTTGTTACGGGCCAGACTGTGTCCTGTCCTAGGACTGGCACAGAGGACGCGGAAGGGCAGCTAGGACCATGTTCCCTGGACTGACCACAGACTCAGGACTAAAGCACCAGAAACCCCCATCCTCCTCTCTCCCTTCTGGAGGCCCTCTGGAAGGATGGCTGCCTCCTCTTCCATGGACCAGGGTAGTGATGCCATCAGTGGCACCTTACCGGCATCACCTCGCCATCTCCCACCGACTCTGGATACTGAGTGTGGTTGTTGAGCCAGTAGTTCCCCATGGGAAGAAAACTGAGTCCCAGAGAAATCATACAGCCTGTGACGGTCAGTTTAGCTCAGGAATCAGAGGCCAGAGCTTGCAGGACATGTGACCTGTACTATACCCGCTGTAAGAAACGGACGCCTTGACCTCGACGAGCACTGAGACCCACAAACTTGAAGCTGAGGATGTGCACACCCCATAAAACTACATAGGAACTTCCTGAGTGGGGTGCACAGTCTGTGTGTGTGCAGGCTGAGGGTGGAAGGCAGACCCCCGCACCCAGTGCCGCGCTTCTCTCTGCTTCATCTTGGCTCTCCCCGTCAGGCCCTTCCACTGTGTTCCATCCCTCCTGCTCACCCATTCCTCGCTCATTTTGCTCGTCAGGATGAAATCTATCAATTTTGCGATTTGCTAATAAGGTTCAGTCTACAATCTGAAAACACTGGACTGTTTCCCCCTTCCGTGATTTCCACACAAAAGCCAGGGATCGGGTATGTGACAGTTCCGTGGCTCAGAATCCGAGGGGAGGTACCCAGTGCTCTTCCCACCAACCTCTGTCCTCCCTCCGCCCCTCCTGGGTCTTCTCAGGGTCACTTCTGATCACACTGGGAACTGATGGATCCCTGGTCATGGTGTGAGGCAAAGGAGAATGCTGGGTGAGATGAGAGTAGGGAGGAGGGGGAGGCATTTCAAGACTAGCCTCAACTCATTCCATCAAAGATTCCACGGGTGGGCTGTGGGCTCCTCTCCAAGATGTGGTACTTCCCCTGGCCTCAGTGTCCTTCCCGGGTGAGCTCCTACAGGGACCCTTTGTGGCTGGTGTGCACATCTGGAAGCAAGAGACATGGTGCAAGTCTCCCAGCCTGAGCCTCTCCCTCTCCATCCTATCCCCAGCAGAAGAGGGAAGCTCATGCCATGTCCATGTGGGTTCCCCAATGAAAGTACTCAGGGGTCAGGGTAAGAGGCACGGCTGCTCATGCTTCTCCTGCCAAGAGCTTCCTATTGTTTGGACAAAACTATTTTGCAACTCTGAAAAAAATTGGCCTTTTTTTTCCCCACAGTGAGGGAAGCACGGTGGCTCGTGCCTGTAATCCCCGCACTTGGCAAGCTGAAGCAGGAGGAGGGTCGGTTCAAGGCCAGCTTCTGAGAGGGACCAAGTTTGAGGCCAGCCTGGGAAATGCGAGACCCTTTTTCAAGGAGAAAAGAAAATATTCTTTTCTTGGGTCTTTGCCAACAACAAACTAGGTATTTTTCTAAGGAAGAGCTTCGAGGCCTCCATGAGTCACGTTGCCAAACTGTAGGGCCTCGAGTCTTCTGGTGTCTCAGAACAGCTTCATCCACACTCCCTGTCGCGGCAGACAGCTCAGCGTACTTATGAGGACATGGCCTTTCACTTTGGTGAACTAGGAAAATACTTCAAGTGGGAACCTATTTAGTGACCCACACACCTCCAATTCTGGGGGCCATCTACTTAGCAAGGACCAAGGAGGGCAGGTCAGCTGTGTACATGTTTCAAAACTCAAGGGGATTATGGGTGAAACTGGAACTCAGAGCAGAGCTGGCTAGGAAGAGCTGAGGAGTCACTGGAAGGACTGTGCACAGTGAGCCGGAGGTGGGGGTTACGGACAGAATGCCGGGAAGGAAAGGGAGGCAGGCAGCCTCTTGCAGCTGTGGCTGAGAACAAGTAAGCACACAGGGAAGACACTCAGACTTGGTGGAAGTCAAGGCACCAACACAGATGGAGCTACACGTCTTAGGCTGGAACAGGACAATGGCTCTCATCCTCCAGCTGTGGCTCCTTTGAGGGTGTGTGTGTGTGCGCTTGTGTGTGTGCGCTTGTGTGTGTGTGTGCGTGTGTGTGTGCGTGTGTGTGTGTGCGCGCGCGCGTGTGTGTGCGCGCGCGCATATGCGAGTACACTCGCATGAGCTTAGTATAAGTAGTTGTTATCATTTTAAAAAACAAAAAATTTTACATTAAAATCTGAATTTTGCAACTTAGGACCTAACAAATTGCAGCGAGTATCCTGCACCGTGAGGGAAGGGCATGAGCTCTGCTGGTCATTAGGATGCAGGGGTCCTGCACAGCCTGCCCCCCACAGCCCTGCAGGGTAAGATCCCTTAGACTTCCAGGCAGAAAAGCAACACAAAACAGAGTTCCAGCTTTCTTGCCACCTGGCTGTGTGACTTGGGCAAACTCCTGTCCCTGTCTGGGTCCCAGTAACACCTGTACGAGGAGGCTAGAAATCAACTGCTCTTACAGTCGGTGCTTCCAGGCTGGCCTTTTAGCCCGGGGGTGGGTGGGCAGGCGAGGGTTTCCAGCAAGAAGCCCCCCCCCCAGCCCATGCACCATCTACGAGACTGTACTGATGCTAGTCCTCGGCAGCTTGATATGAATATTGTGTCAGAGATTGAAGATATTAAGAATGACAATGCATTATTACTGCAGCGGGGAAATCTCATGAGTCCTAGAGATAGGATTTCAAAATCCTCAGCCAAAAATCAATAGTAATGCCCAAGAATTTATAAAAGAAGCACGTCAGTCTACATTTGAGAAGACACATTTTCGGTTTCCACAAACCAAAGAGACAGATGCAAGTATGTCATTCACATTGGCACAGAGTGGCCAGCAGGCGATGCTTAGAGGCCCCGGGGTCAAGGCTGGATCACACCAGACAAGCAGAAAAGCCAGGGGTGCTCGAGTCTCCATCAACTCAGGTGGATGCAGGAGAAGCCCCACTGCTGCGACTGTTGCTGGACCCTGCCTGCCCTTGGAAACCAAGTTTACTCACCAGCAAGAGAGAAAACAGGTGTGGGGCCCAGAACAACTCGGGGCTATTCTTAGCTGCAAATTGGGGAAAGAAGAGTGACCCCATCAGTCTCCTGGGATTGCTGTGAGGATTGAGGATAAGTTTTTTTAGGAAAATCAAGCAAGGTTTAGGAGACATGAAGACTCCCAGAAAGAACACAGGCTCGCAAGGGAACCAGAGGGTTTCAGGCCCAGCAGCGTCCTGGGAACGGCAGGGCTAACCTCTCTCCCCTCAAAGGTGTGGCAGGAGTTGAAGGTAGCACCTGCAGCATCTGGCACAGTATCACACCTCAGTCATTACGGCCGACTCACCATTATGATCATTGTCAAATATAAATAACGTAGAGCTTTTTGTGAGATATTATTATGCCCTGAAATAAGACACTGTGATTTATAAAACTCTCTCTTTTTTTCTTTCATTGAATTATCTATTCATTCATTCACTTATCTGAAAGACAGAAAACAGGACAGTCTATATGGAGGTCAAAAATCAGCTTTCGAAGTCATTTCTCTCCTTCTTATGAAGGCTCTGGGATAGAACTCAGGCCACCAGGTCTGCCCACCAGCGCCTTGTCCCACTGGGTCATCTCGCTACTCCCCTCCTTTTTCTTGAGTGATGCTCACCAATGAAGTGAGAAAAAGGTTCTCCATCTGATGGGAAATAGAAGCCCGCCTGAAGGGATGTGACTGGACCAGACGCATGCCAGACAGCCACGGGGAGCAGCAAAATCATCTTTAGTGCAGCCCCTCTCTGGAGGCAGGAGACGCCCACACACCCCACTTCCACTGCCCAACTCCCTTGCTGGGTTCAAGTCCTCTGGCCTCCAGAAAGCAATGTTCTCTCTTTCTAGTGCTGACTCTAGAAGGGCTGCGGACAGGATGTCCACACTGGAAAGCACCGAAGATGACCTCCTCTGGCTTCTGACTTTCTAGACCTCAAACCTGAGGCAACGGCTCTTGACTGCAGTGTCCCATTAAATATGCAAGGAGTTTGGAGCCTACCTCCTTTCCCACTGCAGAACAGGGGAGCTCAGGCTGCGCTTGCCGCCGCCACAGGTGCTACAAGCAGGGCAGCAGCCAGGACACCTCACGGCAGCCTTCAGGACTGCTGTCCCACAGTAAGGCCAGGGCTGTCCGAACCTCATCTGCTGAACCCTACTCCTTGTTCAAGATGCTAAGAGTCAACCAGTTAACAGGCGGACTCTCCAGGCCCAGTGGCTCAGAAGAGGCTGGCTTCTCCAGCGCTCCTTGTTTTCAAAGCAATACAATCTCTTTGTTGAGTTGTTGGTGGAGTCCTGAAGCCAGGAGGGCGTTTGAATCCTGATCCTCCTGCCACTGTGCGCTGCCCAGCCATGCAGTCATGTGTTCCCATCTTTGACCACCAACAAGTAGTTTTCTGACTATGCTCTGAGGCAGATGTTTTGATCTCATTAGATTGTTCTTGGGTGAAGGCACTGTGGGTTAGCATAGGAAATTTGGAAGATTACCTCAATTCTACTTAGCCGAAGCTACCGTCATGATTCGTTTCCTTTCCCTTCAAAGATACGCAGCGTCCACAAGATCCTAAGAACTAAGTGTCAGGCCCAGTACTAGTATACAGCTGGTGCTCAGCACATGGAGACTGGAGAGATATTAAAAAGAAGAGTCAAAGAGTGAATGATTTTGTGGATAATGATAATGGTTCTGAGTTCAACCTGAAAACAGTACTTTACACTAAGGGTTTCATGCTACGGCAGATACCCAGATCAGTGGATCACATGCACACAAAAAGACATGAACACAGGACTTTTTAGAGGAAGATGGCTTTCAAGGAGGCAGACAGAGCAATGAGACAGGGGAAATGGATTCTTGATATACATGTATGAAATTGTCAAAAAATACAAAATAAATGAAAATAAATAGATAAGTAAGCAAACCAAGGGCTTTGACTCTGTGGAAACTGAATTTAGAATGAGACACTTAGTCAAGAAGTAACATTTTCTTTGATGTTTCACAGCTTATTTTACAATTGAATGTTAAATAAATATAATAGGCTTCATGGACAAAGATCAAATGTTTCTACATTATAAACAGTATCAGGGGCTGAGAGAAGGCTCAGGGGTTAAAGTTTTTGCACAAGCAGAAGGACCTAAATTCAGACTCAAGAGTTTAGAAAATGGTGGTGGCCTGCAATTCTCAATCTGGAAGGCAGAGCCTGGAAAACCCCAAATAAGGAAGAAGACCAATCTAGGATTCCCTATGTCACCCTTGGGCTTCCACAGACACACACAAGTGTCTTCTGGTGCACACACACACACACACATAAATAAACTGGCAAATAAGTAAGAATATGTTTGGGATCCCCCCACAACAATAAAAACAAAGTGCACTAACTATTCCTTAGGATTCCTTAACTCTTTTTCACAAGCTCAAGAGGAACCATTTGGTAAGAACCTTTCTATACCATATTGGTAGTAGAGAACCCTATGTGCCTGACAGGGTGTCAGACACTTTTCTCATGGCATACCTTTTAATTTTACAACTCGCTTCTCCTTTGCTATCTTCCCCTATTTATATGGATGAAAAGTTTTATATATGAGTTAAGCATCTTTCCTAAGAACATGTTGCCTGTAAGTGATGAGGAAAGATTCGAATTCGAGCGATCAAACTACAGAGCCTCTGCTCTTCATCCCTACACAATGAAGTCTTGTGACTATATAAATGGATGGGTGTGTGATGGGTGAATGTTTATGGTAGAAATATGGGCAAGTAAATGGCAAGTAGATGGACTGATGATAGAAGAGATGGATGACTGCATGGAATAAAGATGGAAGGGTAAGTGGCGAATGAATGGATGTATAGGGGTGAGAGGAGACGGGAGTAGAATGTGGATGCAGGGAGGCAAGAGGTACGTGTCAGATGGGAGTACAAGAGTGGATGCAGGCAAGAGTACACATCAGGCCTGGTCCTCCTCTTTTTATCTAGCATCTTGCCACTGGAACACACAGATGACCTGAGACTGTTCCCATCAAAATCACAATAATGACTGGTTGCAACTTAGAAGAGCACCTGCCTAGCCAGTACCAGGCCCCATGTTCACCCCCAGCCCATTAAACAGACAATAATGAAAACAAAGGAAAGCCCACCTTAACCTGAGAACCACTGAGGTACCTCTCCCCTTTCAATGGCCGAGATTTACCTGCACCTAACCAGCAGGGGCTGAGTTTCAAGGCCACCATGGGCCTTCTCCTGCCCTTGGGGGTGAATTATGGGTTAGACTTGAAGGGCAAGAGAGAGAAAGGAACCGCATACAGAACCACTCTGACAGCACTTGCTCCACAGTGATGACTGGCTGATTGCTTGCCATCACCTTTCCAGCCAGAGCCGTCAGTCACCCCTTCCCAAAGCTCAGTTCCATGCCTTTCCTTGCGCCCTGCTGCCCGTTGTTATGCTTCTGAATTCTCCCACAGGGTTGCTAACATGAGTGTGGCCGTCCTACACCATCCACTCTGAGGAGTCCAGAGTCCAGAGAGTACTCTGCAAGAGATGGCCCCAATAAATGCGTGGAATTGCTTTCTTCCCAAACTGAGGCCCACTCTGTTGCCACAGCCCCCACCGCCATCCAGGCCTGGGCAGAGGGGGAAGAGAAGGGCAACAAGTGAACAAGAGCAAAAACATCAGCTACAGAACCCCCTCACTTGCAGTTTCTTCCTTATCCACGAGAGAGCAGAGCGTCTTGAAGCTCTGTACAAATTCTTTTGTAAATGCCTGGTGTACTTACAGAACACTGTATAACTCAAAAATTATAATTAAAATGTCTTAGCGCCTGTATTTATAGTAACATTTAAACTACTGTGCTTTCTTGAAGTCAGTCATTTACTTGAGCACAGCACACTTTATGGTGAGCAGATCTTTGAAACAGTTCCGCGGGGATCTAGCCCAGGCACATGTAACTCAATATATGTCAACAGCTGTAAAAATATTGGTGGGAGAAGGCAGGAAGAAAGCCATGAGCCCGAATCAAGTGGCCTGTCTCTTACATCTGACTGTTTTCAGCTGCTCCCTCCTCTTCCAAATAATTGGGCCATTTTGGTGCCCGCTGTCACACAAGGCGGGCGCTCTTTGAGGCTGGATGATCAAAAAGGTTATAAATGAAAATGATTTCGATGCTGGCGGCCTGGAGAGTGACCAGGGCGGGCGCGGCGGCAGAAGGGGCTGTTCTAATCTTGCCCACTGCACGCCGCCGTCGGAGAGTATTCCTAGGGCGCCAGCAGCTCCCCAGGGCGAGGCCACGGTAAATTCCGCCTAATCCCTTCTGCATACAAATGAGCGCCTGGCGGGGGGGGGATGGGGCCAGACGTCGCAGCCCCCGCCCCCGCCTCCCGGGTTGGCTGGCTTGGCTGAACAAACAACCCAGCCACAGCCACTAGGAGCACAGACAGGCGGAAGAAACGGACAGCATCAGGGGGTCCTTGCGCAGGGGTGCCCGGCAGAGTTCCCACCCTTTCAGTAGCCCAGATGTGGTACACAGGCGCTCCCACGGGAGAAGGAAGGCAGGGGACTAGCCCGGGGGAGAATGGAATGTTTAGGGTGTCTGGGAAGCTGGAGATGGTGAGCAAACTGGGCAGTTTAGGTGGGAAACCTGCCTGCATGGCGTGATTCATCGAGATGCACAAACTCATCCCCTGTGTAGACTGTGCTGTCAGTTCTCACATCAAAGAGACAGACAGGATCAGCGGCGGGATTCAGAAATTCCAGCCTATGAAGACCTCCACGGGAAGGTCTGAGCCCCAAGCACTGGAGGAATGGCTTTGGAGGGGCCCGATCCCAAAGAAATGGTCCTGATGAAAGGATGGGATCCTGTCAAAAATAGCACCCAGAAAGGAAGGGACTGTGTTGTCCTATGGCCTGGGCAGTTTGTCGTCAGTTGCAGATTCGTGGTCAAATCTCTGTGTCTCTATCATGGCTCACCAATACACTGTGCAGGGCCCAGTGCCCTTGCAAAGCTCACAGGTATGCTTAGGGGAGCGAGTAAGTTGAGAAAAAGCACTTAAACGCCCTGCACAGCGGATTGGAGAAATATCCGTCTGTGGGGTGTGGAGAAGGTTCCAAGGCACCTACTTGGGCCATGACTGGCAAAGCAGCCTTTCTCTGCCCTTAGACCACTTGCCAACCTGAAGGTGACCCAGGGCAAGAGGAGCAGGCTGAGAAATGGGTTGGGGAACCTGTCCTGTGTGAGGGGACTTTGTGCCATGTGCTCAACAGCAGACCCAGTTACAGGTCACAAGTTCTCATATACACACTGGCTCAGCTGTAAGGCCAGCATGCATGCTCCAGGTTTTGCCAGGGAATTTGTATGCGCACACACTCACTGCACACACGCCCACATGCACCTACCCCACACCCACATTCTCCATGGAAAGCAACAGGAACTGCACATTTTGAGGACCCAATTAGGCTCAGTGTGTCGCTGACAACCTTTCAACTTCCAGAAGACATTTATTTTTACAATGCTCTCCAGCTAAGAAATTACTAGGTTCTTGTCCTTCCCCAAATAATCTTGGCACCAGCAAGCACCAAGGTGTACCTGGAAGTGAGAATAGGGGATCACTGGGAGAGGCCCCCATGATGCCTCCCGTAGTCACTGGGAACTTTAACAGTCTCAGGTAGGAACAAATTCTCAGTTCCTGAGAAGACAGGCGGGCCCAGCCTCAGGATCCCATTCCTGCTGACTCGGATGACCTGGGCAATTCTGGAGTTCCAACCCCCTCACCTTCCACTTTCCTCCATCCACCACACAGCTTGGTTCCTAATGTTTGGCATAGGAGCTGCTTTCCGTCTCGAAGCAGGAAACTGAGTCCCAGCTTTATCAGACAAAAAGGACAAAAACAGGGCTGTTTCTGCTTCCTGCTCAGTTCAAATAATCACACTGTGTGACATGACCTGGGAAAACAAAGTGGGATGGGAAGGAGCCCCAAACTCTTGACTTCTCCCCCCACCCACTCCCTCACATAAGGTGAGTTAGAGCAAGCATCAGCTAGAGGTAGGGAGTAGAGGTGTCTTGTATTCCCTCTAATCCTCCAGGAGGCACAGTGAGCCCCCCCCCCCCCCGCTTCTCTCTATCACTCCAAAAAGGACTCTTACTACCTCTCAGCCCAGAATGGGTGGCTAGGCCAATCCCATCTCAGCATCTCTGATTGCCCTCTCTTCAGAGAGCATTAGAACTTATCCCTGTCAAGGAAAATGGGGTTATCAGGGAGGTTCTCTCAAGGTGGTGCCACACCTCCTGGCTCTATACTTTGTCCATCTGAACCAAGGTCAACTATCCATATCACCAGGACACACTTGAGGCTCAGGGTCTCTCAGCTCACTGACATCTTCAAGCAGATGAATGAAATAGATTCAGGTGGAGCCCAGCAACAGAGCCCAAAGTTAGGTCCCATCCCTAGTAGAGCATAAGTAAAATAATAAATCAAAGATAAATAAAAACCTGACTCCAATCTCAATGCTAGCCTCTCTTCAGCTGTCTAAATGCCATTAGTGACTGGCAGGGTGAAAGGTGTACCCAGAAATATACCATGCTGTTGCAGCAGCCTGGTATGGGAGGGACCAGGCAGAACATATGTTCTGTGTGGCTTTGTTTGCCCCTCCAACTCTGCTATCTCACGAGCAGCAGGTTGGCGATTAGCAAAATAGCAATAGCGAAGATGCTGGTGACAACTGCCATAATTGTGGCGGTGACGACAGCCGTCGCCAAGAGCCTGCGAGCCTGCTTCCTCTCCTGGTCCCCCTGAGTCCCCACGTAGGCAGGAGCTTGAAACATTTTAGGGAAACTTGGCCAATCGTTTCCGTGAATCTTTGCTGCCTGGACAGATTAAACCCAGGCCCCAAGTGGCTCTCCCAGTTGACAATTTTTCTTTCAAAAAGACAGAAGTTGCTGTGAGCCAAGTTCTTGCAGCCGAATTCCTGGACACAGTTTCCAACTATTCCAATCAGCCGGCTCTGCGGTGGGGCTGGGATTTCAAGCTTGCCACAGTATGAAGTCCAGTTTGGGCTATATTCCCTTCCCTCTCGCAGCGTGATGAAGGTTTCCCCGCAAAATCAAAAGGCTTACTGTCAAGTTTTCGATTGGTCTGGGCTTCGCACTATCGTGTGTGTGGTGATGGGAAGGAATATGAATGCGATACTGGCTCCACCATGGGGCCTTGAGGCCTCGTCCGAGACGTCCAGGGACCTTATGAAAGTGGAGCGGAACTCTTTTCATGTATATTCCAACTGCTGAAATTCCCTAGACGCGCCACAGTGTGCAAACGCAGTGGAGAAAAGAACAATGGCTGGATAAAAACCGAGGCAGGTCCATTGAGCACACTGAAGACAAACCAGGTTGCTAATGCAGAGGGGAAGCCAAAACTGGATCTTGACCCTCTTTCTTCTCCTTCCCTGCCTTCCCATCTTCCTTTTGCACTTGGAACTTAATGAAAGAAAATAAAGTTGCCACTTTTCTAGAGAGGTAGACTTTCTTCACTTGCATAAGACATAGGCAAATTCACCAAAGGAGGCTGACACTTGAGAAAAATACAGATGGCACTAGAACTAACATGATAGATATCAGTTATATCTTACTTCTCTTTGCTTATTAAGCAGAGAAATAATATGTGCATGTCTAGATATACATACGTGTATATATAAAGAAGCAGTGTAGTGTCCCGGGGTGAGCTCCTACTGACTCCACAGAACCTGCTGTGCATTTCTCCCAACCTCAGAGTTAGTGTCAACATGCTGGTAACAGGCCACGATAGGAAAATTTACACCACTGAAATTGGCAAACACTACAAGTCAGAATTCATTTTCCTTAGACAACTTGTTTAAAAAATTGTTGGCTTCATCATATCGTCTACACCTTTGTGTATCTGTGTCAATGTTAAAGATACATAGATGTGCATACACATAAACTACAGTACCCAAGATTATATATACACATTTTTAATATCTGTGTGTTCCCTTAATTCATTATTTCTCTTTATTCTTTGAAAATGTTGCTAGAACTAGGGATTTAATTGAGTTAGTATGCTTTTTATGTAAAAGGAAGGGAAAACAACCTGCTCTTCCAATATATAAAAGCAATAGCTAGATTGACTCCTTTTTTTCCTGCCTAGGTATCAACGTCCTTCTATTACTGCAAATTTGCTGCTGCACTTGTGTTTTCCTCCTGCCCTAGAATTAAACACACTTCTAATTTCTCACTTCAGGTGTATTAAGTGCGGTATAGGGCACAAATGAATAATTTTATTGATAATAAATTTTATAATCCATGCAGCACTTGCTGAAAATGGATGTGTTCTCAATGCATTCATTATTTCTCCTAATTTGAAGACCACAGGATTGCAGCCGCCCTGCTCACAGTGCCTCTGGTAATTGCTGGCTATTTTCCACTGGTTTGAGGCTCGACTGACAATTCAGGCACATTCCCTGTGTTATGAGGATAAATTACAATAACCAGTCCATCAGATTATTGCTTTTTCAATTTCAGAGCCTACCCAACATTGGTGAGTAGTTTCCATCTCCTGCAGACAGAACGTATCCTGATTTCATGGTGCCATGAGAAACAGGGTGTGCAGCACTTTGCTAAAGGCAATGCCCTGCATGCTTCCATGGCATGCAGGTGAGACAGGGGCAGGAAGAAGCCACCCTGGGAAGTGACCTCTCTGCAAGCTAAGAGGGGAGATGCATGGAAAATACCAGAACAGTGGTGCATCTTGAGCTTGCTTGCAAAGAGTGGTTAAGAACAAGGGTTTTGCCATCAGATAAAACTGACCTTAGCCCTGGCTGGCCCACCTGGAATTGCTCGGACAAGTCAACTTCCGCATCTGAAAAATGGAGATAAACTAGTACCTGTCCCCGAGGGTCTGGGAAAATAGAGGCCAGTGTCTGACCTGGTAAGCACTCAGTGGATCCTATCCATTAGGACTTTATAGTAAAATGGGCTAGGAAAAGTATTTATATCAAGTAAGAGCTCCCAAGAAGCAGAGAGTTTGTAACGGGGTCCATGATTGGTTGCTATGGCAGTCTTGGGTGAGAACACCATTCTGAGAAGCAATGAAGAACAGCTAGAGATTATGCACGAGACTTGTGAGTTCAACACTCTGGCCAGATGATGGGAAGTTCTGAGATTCTCATCGAACTATTCTTAAAGAAGAACCTGACTCACTTGCCGTGTGTTTGGTACTTAAGAAGCCTAATATGGTCATCTGACGTCATCTGAGTTTCTCTTCACAACAAATGTCTGAGAGAGATGCTATCATTATCCTCATTTCATTTTTTTTGCTCTCCTTGTTATTGAAGGTGCTAGGGATAGAACCCAGGGCCTTGGGTATGCAAGGCAAATGTTCTACCAGTGAACTGTCTCCCAGCCTTATCTTCCTTTTATAGATAAGGAAAGTGATGTGCATGAAGGTTAAACAGCCTTCCCCAAATCAGGTGGCCAGCAAAAGGCAGAGATTGAACTCAAACATGGTGGTTTTTCTTCTGGAGCCAGGTGCTGGACCCGGCAATCTGATGGCATTGGTCCCAACCACACACGGACTTAGCACCTGCCTTGCCTCTATCTGCTTGGCTCCTACCCTCAACTGGCATCTATACACCCCCTCTCTAACTGCTGTCAGGGCTAGCTCAGGATTCCAAGAAACACAAGAATGTCCATGGTGCCTCAGAAAAACAGTACCAGTGGATGCCTACTTAGGAGCTGCCAATCATGCTATTGATGGCACAAGGTCATCCTCACCACCAGATGAGCAGAGGGCAAGATCGGCAGCTTTGGATCTCATGCAACACTATTCCAGGTGCTGTGAGCCCCAGCAGTTTTTTCCATGGGTTTGTTTCCTCCATAGCCGCGTGCACCTGACACACATGTGTATGCTGATGACCTGCCCGGCACCTGCCTGAAAATGAAGCAGAAGACGGACCACAATGCACCACTGCAGCGAGTTATGGCCATGGCTGTACTATTTATAACCATAATGGTACTTTAGTGGGATTTATTCCTTTTTTTTCCCCACCAGCAAAGATTCACCTGGCCCTTCCATTGGGAAGTAGTTTGCTTTATGTAAAAATCAGGACATATCCCAAAAAAGGAATTTCTCTCTCAGCATTCGGTTTTTCTAAGAAGGGAAGTGCTCTAGATGGGTTCTCCAGTGGCATTGCAATGGAAAGCAGCTCTTCTCCAGCCTTGAGTCAGACATGGGGGCGAGGGCTGGGTCCCCACCAGGAGCCTGTCTTACATGAGAGAGACATCCTCACCCTCAGAGGGCTCAGGAAGCTCTGGGTCACCTGGAGGCAGGGGGATTTCACAGAAAACTTCTCCTAGGCAAGGAAACGTGGACATGGTTCCCTGAATCTAAGAGCCGCCCTGTCACGTTAGGCAGGGACACCTGGACACACTGCGGTATGTTGAGCTTTTAAAGGTTCTTCGGAAATAATGTGGGAAAGCGCCTGGTGTCTTCGTTTGCCAACTCCCAACCAGCTGTCTGGGGCAAGGCATGGAAGGGTGCCGTGCCAGGGATCCACCTGCTGCAGCCTCTTTGTTCCCTGGCCTCTGAAGTCACAGTGAAGCACAAGCTCCTGGTCTAGGTGGGATGCCCCCACGAGCCCTTGTGGTCTTCTCCTCCCCTCTCTTCTTTCTCTCCTCTTCCTCCTCCCCTTCTTCCTCTTCCTTCCTTTCCCCAGCAGTCCCTGGTCCCTCTTCCTGCTCTCCTGATTAACAGTCAGCTAACTTTTCTCAGAGTTCCATCCTGTTCTTGAGGTTTCAGTTGGAAACTTGGCCTAGATGACAGCTGTGTGGGCCTCTCCCCAGCTCGACCCAGCAGGAGTTCTAATACACTTCATTCTGGGGCTGGTTGCTGCTTTTAATCTATCAGCACGGCGCCGCAGCTGCTGTAAGCTAGCTGAAAATTGTCTGCATACGGGCGAACGATTGCAACCCTTTTCCATGTAAGTGTGCATTTCAGCTGAACATACTGCCCAGTTATCTGGGCCTAGGGAAGCGGGTGGGTCCAGGAGCCAAGGTCCCCTCCAGTTCCAGGAAGTATCTACCTGAAAGCGCAGCAAACTCAGAAGCTTGAGCACTCCACGGACACAGAAATGGCGCCTTCCTAATGGTACTTCTTTCCCCAAGGGAGTTTTAAAAATATTTTTTCCTTAACGGCAGTGGGGCAGCAAGACCCCTCCAGCTAGGGCTGTACCCAACAGTCTTTCCCACTCTGATTCAGCTTTTCTCCCAGAGGAAGCAGCATCCGGTCTCTGGAGGCCCGCCCCAGGGCCACTGCTGCAGATCCAGGAGGCCCAGGCTGGGGCAGCAGCACCTGGCTCTCAGAAACACTGCCGCCATCCTCTGCTCAGGTCTCTGCGTGGTCCACTCTGCAGCGCCAAACCCAACAGGGCTCTGTAAGCATGGCAGGGGAGGCAGGAGCTGAAATCCTTGCCAAATATTAATAGTTACTGTTCTGACAAAATAGCCGGCACCCTTCAGGCACTGAACACAAATTTAGATGTCAATACAGAGAAAGAAAGGAAGGATGAAAGTGGGAAAAATGTATAGGAAAGGGTACAATCAGGAGCTAGGCAGTTCAGAGGTGCTCCTTACTTCCAACCCCCTCAACTTCTCTTCACCCTTCAACCTTCCCTCCACCCTTCAACGACTCCTCCACTCCCTCAACCTCTTCCCCTTCAGACTCCCTCAGCCTTCCCTCTACCCACTCACCTGCCAGCCATCTGTCCTTCTGTCCTCTCAACTTGCCCTCCATCTTCCTCAGCCATGCCTTCATCTTTCCCTTCCTCAGTCTAGGGTATCTGGGGAACCTTCTGCAGGTGGTGATGGGACACCTAAGTTGGTCTCCATGAACAGAGGGGAGGGCACACTTCATGGTTCCACCACCCACCCGGACAGTCTGCCCACCCACATTGCTCCCAACCTTTTCTGCTATGGTGGGGTGGCAGCGATAGCACCTGCCCCAGGGGCCATGAACTTCCCTTATGGTCACTGTCAGTTACACTTTCATTTCCAAAGCAGCAGCCACAAGACCTGGATGCCCCATAAGATCTGTCTCACACCCAGCTCTTGGGTTGTCTAGGGGTACAGTACCAGAACCCAGTCCTGGGTGGGGAAGGAAGGACTGTTACAGATTCGAGGCCCCAGAGGAAAAAAGGCTGGAGGAGGGTCAGAGAAAGGGGAGGCAGGCCCCCCACATCCCCAAACCAGTCCAGCTCAAACTCCAGTCTTCCCTTAGAACTGATATGGCAGCAGCTGTATCTCTTTCATTTGAGTAATTATCATATAATTAAGTGCATGAATTACAAGAGAGCCAAGGCATTAAATTAAAATATTTAATGCTTGTAAATCTGAAAATGATCACTGTGCTGATGCGCAGCCAGTGAGAAGGGAGGCTAATGGCTCAGCGGCTGGGCAGAGAGGTGGATGGCAGCAGCTGAGCGTCACCTTGGAAGGCAAGGAAGGCGAGAGGAGAATGTCACGGGCCAGCGGAACCCTCAGAAGCACAGCACGTGCTCAAAACTCACAGCAGGTTCTACACAAGGCAGAGGCATTGGTCTTAAAATGACAGCCAAGTGCCCTAGACCACTGTGTAACTGTGGGATAAAGAAGAAAGAAGACGGGCTGGAGAGGTGGCTCAGGGGTTAAGCCTCTGCCTTGCAGGCAGAAGGTCCTGAGTTCGGATCCCAGATCCCACGTATAGACGCCAGGCGGAAGCGGGGGCGGCCTGCGCTTCTGGTCCTGGTAGGGCGGAGCCTGTGAATCCCGGGGCAGAAGGAGGTGGAGGCGTCCATGGTGGTTCCCGAATTCGTCCGTGGTTCTACACACACACACACACACACACACACACGCACACACACACGCACATACACACGCACATGCGCACAGCTGAATAAATAATAATAAAAAAAATAAAAATAAAATAAAAAAAAATTAAAAAAAGAAGAAAGAAGACAAGTCACTGTGCTGGGAAATCTCACTGGGACAGAAGGGAATGTGGCCGGTGCTGGGGCATCTATGTTTGAGCTTTATACCCTGAAAGTAAAATTCATGTTCTTGAGCAGACAAGTGGGGAACTGAGGCACAGAAAGGAAGACATGGCAAAAGACCCAAAGCAAGTGTAGCAAGACAGGCAGAACCCTTGTGAGAGGTGATCATCTGATTTTTCCGTGACTTTGGGGCCAATGGCCAATCCTTTTGTTCCCCACACCAGCTGTATGCCTTGGGACAAAAAGAACGAAGGTCCCAGGTGCTGATAAACAGTCCCCCACTTCTCTCCAGAAAATACAACACATTGCCCAGGCAGAATCAAACCGCACGGACAAATGGGGGCTCAAAGGAAAGGTTTCTGAACCACAGCAAGCCTGCCATCCAGTCGACCCATGCTCCGGCCAGTCAGACCCAGAACACAAGTAACCAAGCAGTTCACCCACTTCTCCAACGTACTCACCAGGAAAGATGAAGCTGAGACCCCGGCCCTCCACCTGCAGGAAGGATGCAACTGGACACCCAATCCAGACACAAGGACACAAGATGCACTGGGTCTTAGGAAAGCACCCCTACACACACACACACACACACACACACACACACACACTCATTTCTTAGCCTAGAGGGCCCCCACTACCACCACTGGACCCAGTCTAGGAGTTGGCCAGCTACTAATCTGTCACTTAGCAAGGGGACTGCAGTTCAAGCAGCATGAGTCACACAGGGAAGGCAAGTCTTCGGATTGCTCCTGCAAATGTCCATTCTCCTTTCCTAAAACAGTGGACCAGATCCACCATGAACTGGTGGGAAGAGGCAGGCTTCACTACTGCCTGAAGCTGTAGGTGAGCATGTGACTCGGATCTGGCCAGTGGGTAGGTTTTATGTCTCTGGACAAAGTGATTGGTACAGAGAGACAAACCCGTGACCAGGCCCATCAGAACCAGTCTTGAGAGTTTTCTGGTATTATTGAAGTTAAAAGACTCTTTTGCCCCTGGGGCACCAAGCTTGCAAGATGTGAACCTACAGGCAGGCTTTCTGTAGGAATAGAGAAATATCAGCCAAAAGGTGGAATGAGAGGGAGGTCGGGGGCAGATGGAGCTTTGAGAAATACTTTGTGGACCAGATAGCCAACTCCTTTTTTCCTAGGGATGGCTTGAAGAAGGGTGTGAGGCTTTCACAACTCAGCTATTTTCTCTCCAAACCTCCAGTAACTCCAGTGGAGAGTTCATTCTCTGCTGGACTTGGATGTCAATCATCCTGAAACACACAGGAGACCTCACCACCCCCTCTTCTCTAGTCACATTGTCTTCAAAGGGTATCTCATACTCCCCTTGCTCCCTGTCTAGAACAGTCTGTTGGTCCTTCAGTAGTCAAGTGAGACCCCATAAGTCCCCACACCTAGTTGTGATTACCTTGTGTAGTAGCTAGCTACACCTGTCAACTTGGCAATTGAAAGCTCAGGCTTCAGTCACATTTGTAAAGAATTAGTCGTGTTAAGCCCTAGCAAACCTGTAGGAGATTGTCTAACCGATGGGAGAAGATGCAGCCCATGGTGAGTGGGACTTGTCCCTGGGCAGGTGGATAAAATGGAGGAAGCTGATTTGTGGAATTAGCAATCTTTGGCATACTTGGACAAATATGCTATTTGGCAAGTGAGGTTTGTCCCTTTCACCAATCCTGTGGATTTGGCATGGCCAGTTTCCTTAGCTTCTGGTGTTAGCATGAGTTTTCCTGCCAAACTGGACTAGGAAATGTTCTTTCCTTGCATGGATAACAGAAACTCTATACTGTGTTTTATCTTTTAGGGAGGATCCAAAGGCTGTCCCAATCCTTTCATGGGATTCCCTAAAGCAAAGAGTTTCTAAGGGGCATATTGTCCCAGGGAGACACTCTAGAGACCCTCCGAGTGCACAGACAATTCCCATGAGATTTCAGAGACACAGGTGGTATGTCCAGAGCAGATATCCCATGGGGTAGGAGAAAGGTGTGTGTTTTCTTGAGCAGAGTGTGGCAGTAAGAAAGTAGCCTTGAGTTTATAGGCTTGGAGACAAGCCCTATCCTATCTGGCCTCTACTGGGTCACTTCAAGAGCCCCGGTTTCCTCACATGAAAGATAAGGTGACAAATGGATCACTGCGTAGCTATGGAAACAGAGACCAAGCACCTACCAAGCGCCTCCCAGAGAGGTGCAGATGCACCTAACGAATGGCAACCCCCTCAGCAATCTGGGTGGCCCTTTGTATCCCATCAGAGCTGTAGGCACCAGGAGAGGACAGCTGACAGCTCCAACAGGCCTGGCAGGCTTCGCGGGTGGGCACTGTGGGGGACAGCCTCTTAGGGTGCTCTCCAACCTCTGTGGCCATTCTAGGAACAGCCCCCGTGTTAGAAGGGATGAGACTGACACAGCCAGGGATTCCACACCTGCTGGAGTATTCCAGAACCGAGTGGCCCAGCAGAACCTGAAGCCAAGTCACCTGAGTAGGGAAGAGCCCTGCTTCCAGAACCTGACAACCAGGCCAGGTAGTGGGAGACTCTACCTACAACATGCAGAGGCTAAGAAATGAGTGTGCGTGTGTGTGTGGGGGTGCTTTCCTAAGAACCGGTGCATCTTGCGTCCTTGTGTGGGATATGCACTGCAGACCACCTTGTGGAAGAAATCCCAAGGCACCCTGACGGAGAGAGCACAAGTGATCAGCCCTGTACCTCTCTGGCCCTCTAATGTAGACCCACTGTGTGCTTGGAGCTGTACCAACTCTACTGCTCATGATCTCAATCAGTCCTCTAGTAATCCCATGCAATGGGTGTGACTACTCCCATTTTACAGGTGAGAAGGCCAAGGCTTGGAGAGATTAGTTGACTTCATGGTGGTCATGCATCCCCAAGACCACTGGAATTCAACATTTACAATGGTTCCACTAATCAGACTCTACCTACAACATGCAGAGGTTTTCTCTCTCTCTCTCTCCTTTAGCTTGCTTAGTTAAGAAAGGTACCTAGTAATAAATCAGGAACTAGTTTGTAACAATGTGTACTTACCTGATTTAAATTTGATAGTCATTTGATGTTATGGACATAGTATTTGTAAATTGGTGTAGATGATATCATGGCAGCAATTAGAATGGACAACTAAGGAATGAAAAGACTGTATCAGTACAATAATTGTAATAGCAGGGGTCAGAGGTCAGGGTTGGCTCCTTCTACTCCTCAATAGAAAGCCTCCTATTCCTAATATAGCAAGTACGAGGAGATAAGTGACCCCAGTTGCACCCCCATTCCAACTGGGTAAGGACAGGTAGAAGGGATGAAGCCTAGCTGTGCTGTCCTCCTGAAATTGATGTGCAAGAGGACTCTGGGAGAAGGGTAGACAGTCTCCCTGGACAGGAAGAGGTCTGCCCTCAAGAACTGTAGACATGGCTTTCCAACAAGGCACTGGGTCTATTCGCCCTTAGCCAGTTATAGTGTGTGTGTCTTTTATTCATGCAGTACACATGTTCCCACCACCTAGCCTGCATCTCTTCCTATCCAGTTATTCATTCACTCAGAAAACACACATGAACAGCCTATTGCTTGAAGAGTTGCAGGGTGAGGTAGGCAGACTCTGGAGTCTGACAGAGCAGGAAGATAACTGGCAGTTAGACGCTACATTACCCTCTACCTGCAGCCTGAAGTTTAGAGGCCTGGGAGGATAGACGATGTGCCATCTGAGATTATCTCAGGTACAAAATCCAAGCAAGTCCAAGGTCTGCAGGGTGTCAACTGAAGGAGAGTTTTTATCTGGGAGTTCCCAACTGGGAAGACACATTTCAGAAGGCCACTTTGTGTCCTCAACAGGTTACCAATTGGCATAGTGGGAGCAGAGGAGATTCCAGGGGAGCAGAGAGATGCCAAGTGCTATGCCATACACTGGGCACTCAGAAGTGTAGAGTACAGCTGCTGCCCCAGGGCCCTGCAAAGGTGTTCACAAGGCAGTTATGCTTCTAGATGGCTACCAACCTCATGGAGTAGGTTGACTTTGAATTTCTAATATGATGCCTGCTCGGTTTGGTCCATATTTAATTTTTAGTTGCATCATCAAAGCAGAAGGTAAATTTTTTCCATTTGGGCACATTTAATGAGCACCTACCATGTGCCCCATGCCAGGGATACTAAGGAAGCAATAGTTTATGCTTTTAATACACAGTCTAACTCTAGGACATCTGTCTCATTCTCTCCTTTCTAGCATACATAGAAAATATGCGTACCTCGGCCCTCAGTTGCCCACTTCAGAAACACTACCCACTGTGTGCCACACACCATGTAGTGACTCCCGTGGGACTGCTGCTGACTATGAGCATGAAACCTGCAAGCCTGAGGTAGACATGTGACGAGGCAGACAAGAGCCATACAGCATTTTGCAGCAGGGCATCCTGCACTGGGAAAGACTCATGAGGGACTTAGATCTTACCAGGGTTGGACCCCCAGACAATGGGAAGAATACCACCAGTGAGGGACAAATGTGTGCATGAGTGTGGAAGTCCAAGAATGTACCAAAAATTGTGGGGCAGCAAGCTGCCCACTTAGGCTGGGAAGCCACAGTGACTTAAAGCTCTTAAGCTGGG
Organism: Typhlomys cinereus; assembly: GCA_023101885.1. NCBI lineage: Eukaryota > Metazoa > Chordata > Mammalia > Rodentia > Platacanthomyidae > Typhlomys > Typhlomys cinereus. The sequence continues at coordinate 1,543,991 of JALPQD010000362.1, read as the reverse complement.
AGAGGCTGCTGGAGGGGCCACCACCTGACCCAACCCCCACCACGGTGGCCCAGGGGAAGAGTACTGAAGACACACAGAGGTGGTGGCAGTATAGAGGAAGGGATGCGAAGTATTCCCATAAAGAGAGAACAGGGTCCCAGGCACAGTTGTACTGTGCCCAGCTCAACGGTATCTTGAAGGGACTTGGGCAGGGTAGGGTCAAGTTGCTGATGGTTGGAAAAATGCTTGGCATGTAGGACTCTTCACAAGCAAGGCTTGGCTGTCTAGTAATGGTTAGATCAATAAGTGGGTGTGGAAGAGACGAGGGCTTACGGGGCTGTCTGAAGGGTGCCGCAGTGATGCAAGGCACACATGGTGGACGAATGGAATGCTAGAAGACAGAAATGAGCAGGAAGGATGGAGACATGGTATGGATGGGAGGCTGGGTTGGGTGAAAGGGAGAATAGAATGGATGCGGAAGTGTGCTAGTACTCGGTAGGTGGTGGACAGTGAGTCCTAGCAGAAGGAGTCTAGAGGACACTGAAGACTCGTGATATGCCTTGAATGTCTCATAGGCTTACTTCATCACTTCCGGCTGAAAACCTTCACTTCCGACCCTGTCCTCAGCATGCAGAAAGACAGTTCCGGCCAGCATGGTGACTCAGCATGTAAAGGCATGAGCTGTATACGCCTGAGGACCTGATTTTAATCCTTAGAACCCACGTGATGGAAGTACAGAACCAAGTCCTTTAAACTGTTCCCCTCCCTCTACACATGTACTGTGACATGTATGCCCTGTTCACATGAAGCAAACAATGTTTTAAAAACAGAAGTCAGTCTATCACAAAAACCTGAAATCAAGAGCACTATTTGATTACTAATACCTATGTGCTGTGGCAAGTCAGCTGAACCCCTGGCTTCTCCTTACTGGCTGATACAATGAAGAACAGGACCCGCGCAGGGATGCCTGCAGTGGTGGCATCTATGCCCATCCGCACACTCTCCTGCATAGCTCACTCACCAACCAGACTCATTTGTAAGGGGTCTTCGTTAAGTCGTGCACTATTTGCCAGGGGGAAACTAAAGATCTTAAACATGAGTATAAAGCAGAATCTTTTAAACCTCGCCCTCAGCACCTGACTCAGGAGGTCTGGGTTGTGTGGGCCAGGAAAGGCCTTTCTGACAAGTTACATGGTCATACTCGCTTGTGGGTTCTAAGCCCCACATGGACACTGACGTGGGGGTCTTCATTAACTGCTCCTCTAGAGTTCTATGGAACCTGGTAGGTATCCCCTAAGGTGTGACTCCCCTATCCCGGACATTGTTCCTTGCTGTCACCAAAGGCAACCCAGAACCTGATAAGAGTAACAGTCCCCACTCTGCGGCCAGCCCCTTCTGGGGCCTGCATCCATCTTCCTTCACCAGGCTTGGCGCCTGCTTTCCTCCGCTCCAGGAGCCCGTGAGAGCATCACGCTTCTGCCGTTCGCACAACGCCTGCCCCTGCTGCCCTCAGAACAGCTGTGGGCTTAATTATCAAAATAACATTTTAATAGTCTCATAACTGAACTCCTTTCAAAATATGTCAGTGGAAGAGGCGGGAAGGATTCTTTTTAGCACCTCTTCCTGCCCGACTTGCTAATCGGAGGCATTTAAACTGCCATGAGGCCCAGATGCCTGGCTGGCCCATGGAGCCTGCCACACAGATGTGGCTTCCCCATGCACAGCGAGAGCTGCAGCTCATACCAGCCAGCCAGTGGGAACCAGGAGGCCTTGAGCCTCCTGCTCAGAGGCAGCCTGCAAGAGAACGAGGCAAGTCACTGCCACCATAAGAAAGTCTGATTTGCTTTTAACACATTTTGTTACATTTTAAAAAAATGTTGCTATCACAAGCATTAACTCTGCTCCCCTTTCCTCTGTAATAATTCCACAGGGAACCCAAGCTGGTATTCAGTTCCTGCATCAAGCCCAGTGCAGAGCTAGCTTCTCACAGCTCCTTGCTCTCTGGGTTCCAAAAGCTCGCTGACATTGTGTTATCCCACACTCACTCTGCCCAGGCGGTAGCTCTGTGCTGTGTGCATGTTGTATGTTATTACATCAAGTCCCTATTCAGCCATCCAAGGAGGAAGGGCTGGCTGTGTGCGCCATCAAATTTCACCTAGAAGGAAACTGAATCCTGAAGAAGTCATGCCCCCCACGGCAGGCTGGCAGTGGTACGCTGAGATGGACGGATTTATCACACTTGCTAGGGTGGGGGCAGAGGGGACTGGCTGAAGAGACTTCTCAGCCAATTCTTCTCAAATTTCAGAGCATGCCAAGGGTCTGGGACAATAAGGTTCCGGCTTATCAGGATGGGGTCCATCTGGGATCACGAAGTCTAGCACATCCTTCACAGGGCCACACTTCGAGAAGTGAAGCTCAAGGGGACAAGGTCCAGAGAAGGCTCAAACCACCCCTGGCAAAGTTAGAACAGAGACCTGGTGGGGGCTGGAAATGGTGGTCTCCACGCTCAGTCTCAAGCGCTTGTTACCCCAGTGGTTTGTGGGTTCTGATATCTGGGTTCTTCACTCCACTTCGACGACAGGAAAGAAGCTGCCTTGCTTTCTGGAGGAAACTTCCCTCACCTGGCCCTCTGCTGTAGCTGTAGCATTATTGTGAGGTTCCCAGACAGGCCCTGTGGAAGTGCCACAGCTAGCATGGACAGGAATGGTCGTCACCATTTGAGGCATGGTGGGGTGCAGGCACCAGCAGAGAGAAACTGGGCTGCACTGTGAGCTGTTTGCTGGCCTGAGCCCTGAGCAGCTGAGCATTAGCCTACATGCAGTTAACTGACAACCAGCAAAGCAGCCGGCTACCACGCCACGGTTTTAAGGACATAGCTGCTCTTTAGACCTATGGACAAGCCCATCATGTTCAAAATGTTTTCCCTTGTCATTGGTCTTTGAACAGTAGGACTAGTTAACAGCATTCATACCGTGCTAAATTTCAGCAGTAATCTAGAGACAAAGCCCATTCTCAGGCTTTCCAGAGAATCCCAAAGACCACAAGACTTCCTCCAGAAGTTCTGTTCAAGTCTTGCTTCTGCTGGTCCAAGTTTTGTGACTTTAAGCAACTATTTCTTTCACAGCAGGTCACAGGTCAGACATCACTATGTGTGTATACCTAAATGTGGATATATGCACATATGCATTCTTTTTACAGTTTGTTTTGGTATAAGCAGGGTGACTGGCTCCAGGACTCCCTAAAATACCAAACTCTAAGGATGCTCAAATCTTTCATATAAAATGCTGTATGTTTGTATAGAACCTCCATACACCTCTCTATGTATTTAAACTCATCTCTAGATTACTGCCGAAACTTAACACAGAATAAATGCTGTGTAAATAGTCGTATTGTTCAGAGACCAATGACAAGGGAAAACATTTTGAACACATTCAGTTACGGATGAAGTATTTAAAAATATTTTCCAAATTCCCCCCTGCAGCCTACAGATATAGAGGGCTAACTATGTATTCTTTATTAAATAGAAGATCTGGACCATCTTTGAGATGTAGTTTATTCAATGAAGCAAGAATTCACTAAGCATTTGCAAGTCTAGAACATTGGGATGGGAGCAAGGCCAAAAATTAAAAGGTAAGTTTTTGTTCTTAGAAAAAAAAAAACAAAACAACAGAGGTTAGAGCTGTGGAGATGGCTCAGGGGTTAAAGCCTTTGTCTCACAAGCAAAAAGACCTGAGTTCTGATCCCTAGATCTCATGTAAAAATATGGGGCAGACAGGAAAATCAGGCATGCACAAGAAAGGACTCTTTGGGAATTTGGGCAGGAGGCACTGGGGGATGGGGAGGGAGGGGGGTGGGGTGTAGGGGGAGCAGGGGGTTACGGGGGAAGAGGGAGGGGGGTGGGGAGGGGGAGGGAGGGGGTATGGGGGGAAGAGCTGGGTAGGGGGATGAAACGTTGTTTGGTTCCTGATTGAAGTTTGGGGGATGGGAGGGGGGCAGGGGGAGTGGGGGGGACTCGGTAGTGGTACTGTAATATAAAAACGTATTAATATCATAAAAAAGAAAAAAATATGGGGCAGAAATGGACTATGGCCTCCAATGTACTAGCCACTGAAGCAATCCTGGACAAAACCCCATAATAAAGCAGTAAGTAGATTGAACAATCCAGCATGATTCCCAATAATACCCTTGGGCTCCCACAGGCATGCACACACACACACACACACACACACACACACACACACACACACACACACTCTTACCAACACTCACCAGAATTTCGCAGAGGAGATAAGTCAAATGCAAGACAACATAAAGACAGAGGACAGCCGTGGTACACAGGGGCACACCAGCTCCAACAGTCCCTCAGGAGGCGCTGCAGCAACACAACCAGCTTTTCCACACAGTGCTTTGAGCAACTGCCCTGGCCTATTGGGGCTCCATACACAGACTCTATCATGGCCACCATTTCACTGAGGAGTCACGCGCAGAGGTTACATGACCTGCTCACAGCCTGGCCAGCAGTGAGCAGGCCTGAGGTTCACACAAGGAAGAGGTCAGAGTCTGGAAGTCACCCAAAACCAGTACTGCCTGAATATAGCTCAGCAATGGCCAGACTGCAGTGTGAGGGGAGAGGCAGGACCACCCCTGCCTCTACTGAGCAGGCCCTGGTGCCTAGTCTGGGATGAAAGTATCCTTTGCAAGAGGAAGACCTCCCCCCAGAGAGGCATCTCTTGCCCTCCAACCTCTCACAGATGGAGAGGCTCCAGCTCTAGCCCCTATTTGCAAGACAGGCTGCCTAGCCTGCATCCAAAGTGGCTGGGACAGGAAGTGCTTTGACTCAATTTCTGAAATATTTTGCAGGTACCTAACGAGAGACCTTGGAGAGGGGCAAGTCTAAGCACGACATTCACTTGTGTTTCACAGACCTTATACATGGAGTCAAGTCATCTTGTGCAAGATCTACAGTTCACCTGCAATCTGATCACAACCTATCTCATAAGGTCCAGTGTGGATATTATTGTTCAAAAAGTTTTGGATTTTGAAACATTCTGAGTTCAGAGTTTGAAGGCTTCAAAATGCTCAACCTGTCCTAAGACTCCCAACCACACTGAATCTGGAGTTGGCTCTGGAACATTCCGTGCATTGCAGTGGATATTAATAGCTGCTTGACCTGTACCTGGGGGTGGGAAGAGAGCTAAGAGATAGTACCCACAGCCTGCATTCCTAGGAAGAACTGAAACAAGAGTTCGGAATCTCACTCCTCGCCTCTCTGGGCAGAGTGCCTGGCATGCCATTGTGCCTGGCTCCTGAAGCCAGGGGAGCGGCCCCAGTCCCAGTTAACAGCTCCCCAAGACGGGACAGAAGCCTGAACCTTTGTCCACAGCTTCAGGTCATTCTCTGGCCTTACCAGCAATGTAGCTTCCCTGGACTCCCTTCATCCACAAGCTCCTTCTCCTCACGCCCCTCCCCCACTCGACCTGCACTCCGAACATGGCTTTGCCTCCCTCCCTTCCCCCAAGCTGGAAAGGGTTTCTTCCATTAGCCAAGGGCCATCTTCATTTCCTTCACCTTCTCACACTGCACTTTCCAAAGCAGGATATTAAGGGAAGAGAAACCCGGGGCTTTCGGGGCTTTGCAACCTTGCTCCAGGGAAAACCAGACACTCATCCCTGTCTGAAATTGCTTCACTAGGCGGGCCTGCGGGCCACCGGAGCCCTCCTGCCACAGCCGCAGAAAATAGAGTTTGTTTCTCTATTTCCCAGCCCTCGCCTCCCCCTCCCCTCTTCCTCTCCCTGCCTGCTGGCTCCTCTGCCTGGTACAGACTGGGGGCTGGGGGTTGGGGGTTGGGGCCTGGTGGCTTTGAATGCTGCCTGGTGCCAAGTCGTGCATGGCAGGGTTCCTTCAGCCCACAGCAGACGGCGGGTGAGACCCTTCCTGCCTGCTCCCAAGCCCCAAACCCACTTCCCGCAGCCTGTGTGTAACTCCAATGCAGGCTGCAGACCTTGAACCTTTTGTTCCCTACGATATTCAGGTTTCCAGGTCATTCTCTGGCCTTGCCAGGAATGCAGTGTGCTCCTGGCTTGAGCGAAATGTGCTGGTGTTAAAATATTTATCTGGTCTGGGTCGGGATGTATTTCAGAGAAACAAAAGCATTGTTTGCCCCTCTTCCTCTGCTCCCCAGCGCGCCAGGGAGGCTCATGTTCCACCTTGATTTTGGCAACTTTTTTTAGATTTTTAGATTCCTCGACAGTCGCCTGTGATGCGGAGAATGGGGAGACACAGATGGATGGGCTCGAACAGTTGTCACCTCTCCAAGGGAGAGGGGAGGGGTATTAGATATTTTCTTGGAAGTTAATTCAACTCAAAGCTGGGCACTGGGACTATTCTGTCTGAGCAATTAATCCCTCCTCCACCCAGTACTGCCCACCCAGTGCTGGCTGGAAGCCTGCCACTCTCCAGAGGAGACGCGTATAGGCACCCCCACACACACGCACCAGGAGCAGGACCCCTCTTGGGCCAACTGGACCAAGTTGGCCCTGCAAGTTGGCCCTGCAGGACACTTTGTTAGTCACCCTGCTAGCTTTCCCTCTGCTCCCATCCCCAGCATGAAACCTGCTGAGTGCCCACCCCGAGGAGGGAAATCAGCTATTTCCTGGCCCTAGTCTGTAACTAAAGGCTGGAGCTAAATTATACTGCAGGCCTTAGGGAGCAAGGGGAGTGGGGGCTAAAGGGGTGGGAGGGAGGGGGACAGGTCTGGGCATACTGAGCCTGCTTGCATCAGTCCCTTTTCAAGAGCAGGGAAACTGAGGCTGGAGAATACTTAACACAATGCACCTAGCTCCTGGTCTGTTGTTCTCCAGGGACTACACAAAGGTGGCAACAGCATGCAGGGGAAGAAAACGAAACAGACATCCCAGGTGCCTAGTTCCTGGTGCATGTGTGTGCGCACGCATGGGGGGGATGGAAAGACGGTGGTGATGAGGGACTAAGAAGAGCCCATGGAGAGACTTGGTAGCAGACAGCCATTTAGGTTGACAGTTTACCTGGCATGCTGCTTCCCCTGAGTTTATCTGTCTGCCTTCCAATGCATTACTGACTCCACACCCACGGCCTGGCCTCCTCCACCAGACATCAGTACTCTGCCCCTCCCAGCCTGTCCCCAACTCTGAGCTCTCACCCTCCTCAGTGACCCTCCACCCAGGGGCCACAGCAGTTTCTACAAACCTAAAACAGTGGAGCCTTCCTAAGGCTCAAAGCTCTATAATGCCCGCTCTCACACAGAATGAAATCCACTCCTAACCTGAAATGGCTCCTGAGTACAGAAGGGTCCGGTGCTGTCAGGTCTCTGCAACCTCTCAGCTGTTTGAGCCTTGGTCATGCAGTGTGCCCGAGCCCCGTGCCCCAGCCCCATGCCTGAGCCCTGGAGCTCCTTCTCATACTTAACTTCAGGGTAGCTGTCATCCTCCCCAACTTTCTCCCATTACTCATCTCCCCATTTGTAATTATGCACTTGCTTGTCTGCCTTTTAGTCTTTAGTGTTCCCACCTATGAGGTAAGCTACACAAAGGTGGAGGGAAACCGATTTCTTCATTTCCCAGAGTCCAGCAAAATGTCTCAATAACTGTTTGTTGAATGAATGGATGGATTGAAAAAGCCACTGGCTACCGTTAGCTCAAAACAGAACTTTCCTATAGCTACAGGGCGGAGAAAGTGACTTCCAGGCACTCAGGACCTATAGAAGCAAACACTCTTCCAGCCTGCAATGAGGACCACCCTTATTCTCTCCTTCTCAAGTCCTGATCTGGAGTTGGATAGTTAAGAACCCATAGAACAGTGCTATTTAATGCCCCTGAGGCCTCGGAGACCCAGTGCATAAAGGTAGCTCCATGTTCACAAGACCTAATAAAACCTTGCTTCTGCTGAGCAAGCAGGATATGCTCCATGCACCGTGGTGCCTGGAAAGGCAGGCTGTGACCAGACCACGACACTAGCCGCAAGGACCACCTGGAGTCTGGATGGGCTCACTGGACAAGGGCCCCAAAAGTCTACACAAGCTGAGCTGATCTGCACCCAAATGTGGTATTTATAATGATAAACGATTCACAAGATGGTCACAGCCCGCGCCCACTCTCAGGACAAAAAGCAAACTGTCACCGAAAGAATAAACAGAGAGAGAGATGCGGGTTTGCCTCCAGCCCAGCCACGAGGGCGTCCCCGTCTCGCCAATGTGATGGGACGAACGCTAAACATTTCTTCAGCCTCCCTCTCTTCCATGGCTGATTAAGCAGTTGGGAGCAGAGTTTACTGTGAAAAAAGCAAACAATTATGAGCTATCCGAGGTAAACATTACCTCGGCGGTGGAAGCTGAGATGAGGCACGTTGTCAGGAGGGATTATCATTATAATACTTAAAATAACATTTATAACACTTACTGAAATTACTCGAATGAAGTCTGCAGAGACACAGAAATGAAATCAGCTCGATGTGTTTTTATAAGAATACTGAAATCTGGGTCCCTAGGAGCAAAGTTAGAAGCATTAGCACTTTTGCCGGGCCTCCATTAGCTGGTAAAATTTGAATACTGTTTCTGAGGTGAGCGCTAATCTTCTTTGAATCCTCCCAACACATTTTATCTGTAAAAAATTGTAGTTAAAAATTTAGTTTGATGGAATGATATTTAAGTGCTTTCCTCATCTAACTCTCGGAAAGCGCCCCAGAGAGTCTCCCCGTAATTTGTTCAAACGAAATAATATTTTCGTTTCCCGTTTCTCTTTGTTGTCTTGGGTGATGAAAAGTAACATTTCTTTTCTTTCAATCCTATTAAGCGAGGCTCGAGGAGTGCCAGCCACTCAATCCAAATGCGATCTGGCAGACAGGCACTCGGCTTAAAAAACGGGGCCTGCCAACCCCGCTTTCTGTCAGAAGCTGACAGGTCACCAGGCAGCGGTTGCAGCCGACATTGCCCGAACAATAACTGCCGTTCCCAGCCAGCCCAGTGGGCTTTTCCGTCCCTCGCTCTTGCTCTCTTTCCCTGAGCAGCTGACCTGCTGGGACTTGAGCCCCTGCAGCCTCTCTCCTACACACACACACACACACACACACACACACACACACACACACACACACATATTCATATCTTCCCCCTGACTTCCTGAGATTGGGGCTGTGCTCCAACTAGTCTTGCTCTCCGGGGCGGGAAGAATATAGAGGTCCTACCCTATTCCCCTCTTGGGTGGGTGCAACTGTCCTTGGTCCTCTTTTCATTCTGAGTGGCTTTCTTTCACACAGCAGTCACCAATCAAAGTAGCTTCGCCTTCCAAACTCCTACACACTCTTCAAAACCTCTGATCAAAGCCGCCTCTCCACTGTACTTTACCCAGATGTTTTTAATGGAGCCAGAGAGTATGAAAAAAATGCAACCCTAATAGTGAAGGGAGCCAGCTGCTGGACAAGTGCCGCTGGCCCATCTAAGCAACAAGATTTGAAAACTCTTGGTGGCTCAGAAACATGAACAGGATTGCTCTGGGGAAGGGAGCTTGGGGTGACATCCAGAGGAGTTAAGAACAGAAAACTCATGTTCTTGCTGCTTAAATCTCTTCCCCATAAGCATAAATTGCTTTTTAGTGAAAAAAATAAAAGAATCTAGCCATGCCAGTGGAGAAAACTTCACAGCACCCAGTTTGGATCCTTCCACTTGCCTAAAGCAGAGCAACACTGGGCTGTCTCCACGGTGACAGTCTCATTTCTTCCCTTCCTCAGTGACCCAACTCCCTGACCGTGGACCAATGTCTTCTCAGCACTCCAACTGTAGTTGTTACACATAAGAAACCCTCTGAAGATGAAATTCTTTTCATGGCCTCCTCAAAACTTGGCCCTGCCTTCCTCTTTCTCTCCTGCCTAGCTGGGAAAGAGAGGTTGAGAAGAAACAACAAGGAGACCTCAGAGGCCAGGGCGACGCCCTTGATGCAGACAGAGCAGCTGGAACCTCAGAGCCTTCCCAGTGTGAGGTCACCAATTTGACGAGGCCTGGGACCTCTGATAAAACTTCCCGTGACATCAGAAAAGCATGTCCTAACTACATTCACCACACTGTAAAGGGAGGAAGACTACAGTGACAGCGCTGGCTCCGCCCTATATGCAATGTCACTGGAGGTAAAGTGGTTAATGGTAGCCTTGCCAATTTTATCCTAATAATACGACATTCTTTACAAATACATTAACCACCTCCAAAATTATTCACATAGCATAAACTTATTTCATCTATGTTCACACACGTGCACACACATCATGGAGCTCAACCGTAGGAAGCCAAGAGTATATCTTCTATACTGTCTATATCCAGATAAAATACCATCAAGTAACATGCTAGTTAGTTAAATAATTAAGCATCCATAATCAAGTACTGCTACTGAAGGTAACAATTTGTGCAGAAGTTGAGAATCAGAATAGTTTCTGCTACTTTGCTTTAGGAGTTCAGATGACTCCTTACTAAAAGCTGGACTTATGGGTAGTGAAGTTAGAGGCCAGAGTGCTAAGGAATGGGCTAACCACCAACCAGCAGGCAGAAAAGCCAAGATGGCTTTCAAACAACATGGACACCATCCCTCAGGCTTAAGTGTCCCTTCCTTAAACATGGATGCACTGGCACCAGAACCTACATACCCAGAGAAGAAAGACAGGCAGAAGACAGGAAGGAATTTCACATGCCATCCTTTGGAAACATGAGCTAAGACTGTCAGTGCATCAGAACGAGAAGCTTCCACGAGGTTCATTTCCCATACCAATGTAGAACACTCCCGAACAGTCCTGTGTCCCATGTGTGGGTGCACAGTGCAGGGACCTCAGAGATGTTGCTCTCTGCCAGCCTAGCCTGTTTGAAGGCCATATTTTTCAAGCTTTAAAGGGGATTGTTACACATAGGCTCTCAGAGGTTTTTCAGTAGCTCCCACTACACCCTCCCCAGCACTGACACGGAAGAACAGGGATAGTCAGGGTTCATCCACCAAAGCTGTCCCAACACAAGCACAGAGCAGTGGGTGACTTGGCCGCAGCTCCTAAAATGGAAGGCCAAGATCTTAGGTGCTGACAGGATGAGTTCTGAGCTTCTCCTCCACTTATGTGCGGTATTAGACCTTCTCATGGTCTGTTTCTGCATGTTCCTATCTCTGTGGTCACTCTGTGTGTACAAATCTCTTCTTAGAAGGACAATAGTGACTACCTTCTGCGTCTCATTCTTGTGTCAGTCTCTTTCAAGATCTTTCCCTGAGAGGAGTCCCATGGTTCCAAGGGTTGGGGCATCCACACTTTAAAAAAGACACCATTTGGACTTACATTGGATTAGAAGAAAGGTGCTTCACCTGTCTCATGCACGTATCCCCTGCTTCCTTCTATAACTGCAAACACCTTCTCCAGGCTTCTCTGAGCATCACCTCTGCTTTCCAGAGGCAAAGAAAATCAGATATGCTCACATAATTCCAGGATGGATTACACTGGCTACCCGGCTCTTAGTTTTTATCTAAATGGCAAAAGTGATTTGGCGACCCCAGAGGGGAAACCAGGCTGAACTGAACGGCAGACCACACAGAAGGATTGCAAGTACAGGGTTACCAGAACACACACTACCAGTAGGGAAAGACAGCTAGGGACAGGCAACAGACAACGCAGGCCCTCTGTACACCTCCTTCTTCCCACCCCACAGCTGTGGGGTGATCATCCCACAGATCCCGCACGATGGCCACTGTGGTGCAGGCTTTGGTGGGCGTGGGAACATAGGGGGTTTTCAGTCAAATGCATTTTGAAAAAAAAATCAGCCCGCATATGAGATGCAGCCTGCCTTTGCAGACAGGGCCTGCCCCGCAATGAACGGGCAGATTTGTTAACTGACTGTTGAGTCTAATGCTACACCACTATTCTGCCTCTCGTTAGCAACACAAATTACCAGCAATTAGCTGGCTGACTATTCAAAGGCAGTTCAATTTCATGTATAAAGAGAACTATATAATGCTTAATGTATCTATCAAATGTAATAGCCCAAACAAAATTAATGATATGAACACAATGAGTGCTTACATGGGATAATTACAAGGTGTCCGTCACGAGAAGCGGGCCACAAGTCAGACACACAGTTCGGGCAAACAGTCACCAAAGTTGTCAAGGCTGGTCCAACTCTTAGGAGAGAGGAAAAGTCACTGTGAAGCAAAACAGGGCTCCGTCGGGTCAGGTGACTGGGTAGGAAAGGCGAGCCACCCTGTGTCGTGTGATATCTGAAAAACCCAAGTATGTCTTCAAGCCTCGAGTGAGGTGCTAGCCTAGGCTTGATTTTTCTCACCTGTGAAATGGGAACAGGTGCAGCTGCCTCCCAGAAGTCTAACCCACCCCTGTAAGCCAGGTAAGGGCTTTGCCAGGTGCCCAGGCCTCGCTTGGAGTAAAGCAGCGATGTTGTTGGTGTTATTATTATTATCACTACCCAAATTTTCTATGGTGAGGCCCAGCAGACCTCGTCCCTCCCATGTTGCTGACGGTATTGTGGCAAGATACAAACGACACTTCGATTTAATTACCATCTTTTTTCCTCCGGTAACTAAACATTTTCCTCTGCTCCGTATCCCTGGAATGACAGGGCCATTCCCAGTGTATTACTTGCATATCTATAATTAAATAATTAAGAATTGTTCAAGCCCTTCCAAACACAACAAAAGGCGATGATTATTTCAAACCCACTTTAGGAGAAGTCAAGCCCCGATCAGCTCCATCTTCTGCTAATAGTTATGCAAGGCTGCGCCGGCAGCATTCCCTCTTGCATGCCAGCACACCAATAAATTAAGATATTCCTGGCCGCATCTGCACGAGGGAAATTAGAGCATTACCTGGTCCCCGCCAGTGTGCCAGCTCCGAGCGGCAGGCGCAGCCCACGCTGGGCGACCAGCTGTCTGCGAATGTGGCGTGTGGATCACAGCTCGGAGCCAGGGGATCTCTTAGGAGGTCTGCTCTAATATCAAAACTGCCGCGCCGCAGGACTGTTCCCTTCACGGCACAGTATTCAAACACTTCTCCCGCCTCTCTTTCCAGCTCTGAAACCACTGTGAACCTGGGCCTGGGACCAGCCAACATCCCAGTTACCCCAAGAGCCTGCAGACTTGGATTCTCCGTGCTGTTTGGAGCCCTGCACCTGGAGGTCAGCACCAATGCACTTTGTTCCCCGAATCCCAGTCCCAGCTGCTGGAGGAGGGGCGACCTCATTCCTGATGGGCGTAATGTCGCCGGGCACAGTGTTGTAAGTTTGACGGGGCACGCTGGTCCTTGCAAAGTCTGCACATCTAACGGATTCTAAAACGGCTCATAGCGACATGAACTTATCCTTCCGAAAGGAGAAAAAGAGCTGCTTGCTTAGAAGCAGACCAGCTGCCCACACCTGATTCCCAGCATGCGCACCAGATTGTCAGTACTCAGTTTTCCCACCCGTTCCTTTGAGTCTGAATCTGCCTGTCTCCCAGGTCTCCAGAGAACCTTTCCACAACAGGCCCGCCCTGGAACCTTTGCCTTACACACAAAAGCAGAGAAGGACGCGTGGTGACCAGATGGTGGACAAGTGCACAGAGCATCTGGGACGCAGACTCTGGGCAGATCAGGACCACCGCGGTGTCTAGCAATGGTAGGGAACCGGCCCAAAAACCTGAGGTGAGAGAGAGCTGGGAGGGGGGGGAGGTAGGAGCAGGCAGAGATGTTATCAGCCATGTGGAGTCAGACATCAGTAGACTGGGGGATACGAAAGGATCAAAAATGCCTGGACTGACTAGAAGGTCATCAGACATGAACATGGATGAGTGTCTGGGGAGCAGACATCAGGGTCACACCCAAGTCCACTAGCTTCCTCAGTGAGAAATGCAGCAGCTAGAGGGGCTCTAAGGAGCATCAAGCTCCCTCAATGCCCGTCACTCTTTGCTCTGCTCTATCTCTCTGGTGAACTCCTACTCGCCTGTCAGCAGCCATAGCTTGAATGCCTATCCTCTCTCAGACCTCTAGCAGAAACTTCCCATCTTCATATGCTACATCTGCCCATATGTGACCAGGACAACTCTCACTTCCGGGTCTAGTCACTCTGTCTACACTGCTACACTGGTGTGTGTCTCCCCTGACATCGGACGGGATATTCCAGGTGGGGTGTCATGGGAGCTGCACTTGTCTTGGCTCAGGATCCACACTCAGAACAACAAACTAGTCTGTTAACAGAACAAACTAGAGGACATGAAAGGAAATGTATTCTAAGCTCAGGGAAGAGGGTCAGAGATTCCGCAAATGTACCCTGAAGCACAGGCCTACCCAAGACCGAGGGGCCAGTTGTCAGAAGGCTTCTGAACTGGTATCTGGCAAGTTGCATTCAGCCACTGGGGTGAGCACTGCTCTCTCTCTCCCAAGTACATAGCACTAGCTCCTGAACTTACATATAGGACAGACTCCCATTGGACCCCATAAGGGGTATGGAAAGTACAAACTGGATCCTCTTCTTTCCCGCCATGTGGATTATACGGCAGCAAAGTGTGCTGGGTCCAACTCAGCCTCAGTAATAGCTTAAACACCACCAAGCCGAATCTCAATGGGTATGAGTTCTTCCATCCCCAATATTCTCTTCCCTGATGAAATCTCAAGCTGTAACATTCAATCATGAACTGCTTATAACCTGAGACCTTGTCTCTATATCTGCCTCCCCAACTGAATGAAAGCTTTTAGAAAGCAGAAACAAATCCTACATTTAAAAATATTTTCCTTGATGCAGAATCTACAAAACATATACAGCAGACCAGTCTGGGGAAAGTGCCACTGTACTACTACTATGCCACCAATGGCAGACATTGCCAAACAAGCACCTATCTGCTGTATCAAGATGGATGATTCACTTCGGATCCTGATTGCTCCTGCCAGTTTTCTGAGGTATCTGTCCTGCCTTAGGCACAGGAAGAAGAGTAAAACATGGCTTCAAGGCAATCCCAGATGGTACTGCTGCCAGCGGCAGTGCTCTTAAACAGAGCCTCTTTCCGAGGTTCTCCTTGCCTTTCTCTGTTGGAATCTGAAAGAACCACAGAGAATCAAAACCAAGAGAGGCCACCCAACTCTCGGCATGTCTCCCAAGACTTGTAGAAACTCATCTTCTCACTCAAATCCCAAATCCAGCAGCTCAGAGTTGACAGTCAAGTCGATCCTAGTTCCTAACCGTACCCAGCCCACGCTTGACCAGTCTTCTTAACCAAGCACTGGACAAAGACCTGGACAAAAGGTGGCCAGTCCTGAAACCATCCATCGCTGTTTGGCATATTGGTTTATAAGCATTATTTCTTCCACCTCTGCTGCACACTCTACTCCGGGCTAAGAAACCCAGCTCAAGACCTGATGTGGGTATCACTTTTCAAATGCCCAAATCCCTGTAAAGGTTTAGTGTCTAGCTGTGTGCATTTTGCTCAGTATTAACATGTTCAATGGAGTACTTTGATTTTTTTTTTATCTAGACGCCAGAAGCTGGCGAATATATGCTTCATAGCTTCAGATAAACCTTTTGTTCTTCTGGGGCTGATCAGCTGGTGGAGCAGGGAGAGGGAGAAGGGGAGGGGAATTCACAGGGGCTCAGCGGTTTCAAAAAGTCAAATTACCTCTGAGCCATAGCAAGGCTGATAATTTAAATGAAAAAATATATATACAGGCTGCAGCACACAACACCGTCTCTGTTAGGACTTTTAATGAAGCCCCAGTTGTGATGACACGGAAGCCGGGAACGCTACGGTGGGATAATTACTTGGCTCCCACACAGCTGAGTTCCATAGATGCATTATTAACGGCACATTCCTCGCCATAACGAGAGCTGAACAGAGGTAGGCTCGCAGACCTTGGCGTCCGCCATTAGCGGCCTGGCGCAAACACAAATGAGTGTTTTCACAAAAGCATGCAAAGGTTGTGAAATTCCAATGAATCTGTGCTAGGAGGCGGAGCCACAAGGGAAGAGGGAAAAAGAGAGGTGTATGTGTGTGTGTGTGTGTGTGTGTGTGTGTGTGTGTGTGTGTATACACATACACAGTCCACATAGATGTGACCGGAGATGTCACCTTCCCTGCACAAAGTACTTGGAGTAAAGCAACCTGGGAAATTATGGACTCAGAACGCATTGATTTTCCTGCAGCAGATCCAAACGGCCGACCAATAAAGAATTACCCAGGAAATGCAATCACACGGCTCTACAACCTGGCTCTGCTGTGATAGCGGCCCTGTATCACCTGGCTGGGGCAGAGTGCTGCCCACTGACCCAGGTGTGCTGTACCGTTAGACACCTGTGTGCCACTGCCAGGCAGTACCCCTCTAAACTCCAGTTCCTGCCCTGACTCATAGCACTTACTAACACAGGCCACATTTTCAAGACATTCAGGCAGGCCCCAGATTCCTAGGTCTTTTGGAAAGGCATATTCTTGCTTCCAGTTCCCCCCAACGATAGCCAATTATGTGACACAGACACACATACATCATCACATGCTGCCAGGGATCATATGCACTTCCCAGACAAGGGGTCCTGGGCCTCAGGTGACTTAAAGGACTGGTGGGATGTCGGTGCCCTAACCCTCTACTTCTCCTTGGTCTTCTCCTCCGATTTGCTTCCCCTAGAAGCGTCTGTTTCAAGGTGACCCTGTTTCACGAGTTAGCCCCAGCATCCCCACCTGCTCACAGAACCAGGGGCCTCCCAGTAATTAACACCCGCACGTGATGAGGTCCAGCTGGCAGACTGAAGCCGTGCCAGCATCCTCCACTCCAGCCCAGGTGCCTCCAGCCAGCCCTGTGAGGCCTCCTCCATCCCCCCCATTCTGGCCACCCTGTCCCCAAGAAGAAGGAGGCAAGTCACCCATTATGGATGTGTGGCGCAGACACTGTTTATAACAGTGAATCTAACTGCAGAGACAAGTCCTATAACGAATGTAGAGTGGCCGAAAAAACTGATGCTGGGGAGGGGTGTGCTGACTCAGAAAGCTGCCACCATCCACAGTTGGGGACATGCTACGAAACAGCACCGGCCTGGTGTTCACAGAGCGGTCAGTGAGTCTTTGTGGAAGCCAGACCCAAAGAACACAGGCCACTCTGTGTCCCGGTGGTGCCTCCTGGATTTGGCTGGGAGAACTCAGTGGCTACAAACTTATGGTGGGAGAGCTTTTCTGTGCGTCGAGGCACATAAACAGATATCACTCGTCTGTCCATATGTGTACACTGCATCAGTAAAATGTTTTTGTGCACGTTTACATGTGTATGGAGACACTGAGTAGGGAAAGGCAGACACTAAACCAACAGCAGATTCCTGGGAGGAATTCCTGAGATCAGGGTGATTTCTGTTAAGTGTCTTCTTTCTGGGTATCAGCATATTTTCTCCTGTAAGGAAGCTGTACTTTTGAGTAGAAACAAACAAAAAGCTTTCTTTCAAGAGTGATGGGTAATTTACCTGAAGTTATAAAGAACACACCAATTAGCAAAGTTACTAAGAACCGCACCGTCTTCAGCTGCTCAGCAAAGAAAGCTCGAAAATGCAGTTTGGATCTAAGTCCTTTCCCCCATGGGAAGGGCGAGAAACACATAGACTCGTCCACAGAAATCACTTAGGGGAGTGAACTGTTTATCTGAGCAGTGAGAACAGAGAGGTGACTAAGCCCGTCCTTGTGTCCGTATGAAGCACGGTCACCTACGCAGACCTGGAGCCATGACTGACCACAGCACAGGAACACAAAAGACGGAGCAGTGAGAGCAGATCCACGCAGCAAAGAGTGTTTAGTGGCCTCCTGGGCAGAGCCCGTGCTTCTGGGGAGGAGCTCCTTTCCCTGCTTCGCTCACTTCAGGTGGCTCTCCAAGAAGTCTCACTCCTCCATCCTCCATCTCATAGCCCAGCGCCTCATGCTCAGGGGAAGGTGCGCAAGGGATGCGGAAGGCAGCAAGTGTGGCTGCGGTCAGATAAGATTAACCAGCTGCCCTTCTTCAACGAGAGCCTGTCGGTACCTCTGAATGCAGTAGACTGCAAGGAGGTTGTGTAGGGAAGGAGAAGGGGGGACCCCTGGTGGCGGCTGCCATCCCCAACAATTCAGTTGTGACCCCCAACTCACCCCCACCCAACAAAACTAAAAGCTCCTGCCTGGAACAGACAGGATCCCAGAGTGCTGTTCAGGTAGCTCGTCCCAAGAGCGCCCCCACCCCCAACAGTCCTCTTCTTGGATCTAGAGAGCAGGGCTCCCCTCCGCAGAAATTTCTGGTGGAGTTGCAGTAACTCCCACAGGCCGCTCCCAAGCTCAATAAAGAGGCGAAGATGGGAAACAGGGTATCCAGGCAGGGGCAGGATGGGAGGAGGGGCCTTGGAGTTCCCAGAAACTTGGTCTATGCCTGCAATGTTGAATGAAGAGGACTATTTCCCTCAGAAAGGGGGACACACTGGGCAAACACGTGGCCAAAGTACTTCCACCCAAGGAGAAACTGAGGGTAGTGACCCCTACCAATGACATGCTCCTCGTGGTCCACAGATGCCCAAAGGCAGCCCATCCCTACGGATGGAATGCGCAGGACAAGAATCCTGTCTCATATTGCTGGGATGGACCACAATCACCAGCAGGCGGGTCCTCAGAGTTCCTTCCCCAGCATGAACTGAGAATCCAAAACAGCAGACTTCACCCTGTAGATTGTGCTGGGTGATTCTCAGACTCAGACCCATTTTCTTCTCTCCTCATTAAGATATTCCACACTTCTCTTTGTTGCTTTGTCCTCCTGACGCCTGTTGCTACATCATTCTCTCTGTCTAGTCAGGAAGTTTAGTTAAAAAAGAATTAAAGGTGACTACAACCTGTAGCAGAAACCTGGGACCTGCGAAGTCCACCCAGGAAGAGGCCCAGTTCCTCCTCATCTGATTCTATACACACATGTTCACACACAGAAATGCATCAACATTCATTCACAGACATGCACAAAATCATAGCTCCAACATGTAGCTCCAAACACATAGCAAAAAGGGAACATACTCAAAGAAACAAAATGTAAACAGAAACATGCACCGACCCCCAAACCATGTAAGCACTTGAACACAGAACTTACCTACATGCTTTCAGATGCACAAAAATATACAAACTACACACACCCCTCAACAGCAGCAACTGCTGGAGTACAAGAAGCCTCCGGGCTCACAGGCCACTGCAGCCTACTCAAAAATGAGACAAACATCCAGAGGTTCACCAGTGCGGATGCCTCGGAGGATGGAGGAAGCAGAATGAGGCGCGTCCCCTACGAGGCTGGCTAGAGGTCAGTGACTCCTTACAAGGTCCAAGCAGGTCTTTTTAAGAACCCCTGGTGTCCTTTCTTTCAAGCCGCAAATTCTCCCCTCAAACACTGGCCTTTTTCAATGGTCTCCAGGGGATCCCGACAGGGGAAGGTAGAGTGTGACACACGATGGGATGTCGGGAAGGGTTTCTTCCTTATGTCCACCATTGCTATTTTCCTTCCTGAATGAGGACTATACCAAAGACGGGCTCAAGAAGTTGGCAAAGCTCCCTGGCCACCCCAGGCTCCAGCTGGGGGGGTCACATGTGATAGGCAGCACTGGGATAGTGACCCAGAACCAGCTTTGCTGGCTACAGACAGACTGACTATTGAGATCAATGCTAGAGATGTCCCAGGACTGAAGTGACCTGGAGTCGTTCCCATGAAGCCTAACCCTGAATCCCCATAGTTCTAGTGACGTCTTCAGGCTCCCCCGCCTCAGAGGGCTGGGCATGGCCTGACTCAAGGGCAGGGCAATAGCAACTCACCACAGTAAACCCTAGTCAGAGCTCCATTTAAAAGATAAAATACCCACCTATATCCTTATTCATGAATGGATAATAAAGACTATCCCGGGCCTGTAACCCAGGGGACAGATGCAAAACCTGAACCTGGATTCTCGAACCTTGAGCGATCTCCTGAAATAGCACTAAACTTTTAGACCACACTCATTTCCCAGAAAATAAAAATATCAATTGTCTTTTTAAACCTCTATAGTATTTTGTCAATATTTTTTATTACAGCAGAGAATGTATAAATATTTTATTATAAACCAAAGGCCTAAAATAAACAGTTTAGTAAATAGTTATTACATTACAAGGAAAAACATCTGTGGAAATGGCTTTCCATGTAATTATTCTTGCTATTTTACATTAGCGCTCAACGTGAATTTCTTTGGCACTAATGTTTCACTTGTTCTAAATCTTCCTCCTTGTTGCTATTATTAAAATCTTAAAAAGGTGCCAAATCTTAAATGAAGAAAAAAAATGATTCACTAGAAATTATTCATACCACAGTGAGCCGCTACTAAACCTGGCAGGGGTGCAGTATTTTCGGTGAAATTAACATAAAATATACAACTGCAAATTATCCAGGAAATAGCTATGTTCTTTACGGCATGCTTTTACATTCGGAAAAAATGTTCTCCTTCTCCATCTCGCACAAAGCCGCAAACAGCTCCATTCTGGCAAGTTTTGAAGGGAAAGTAATAGGTCTGTCAACGGAGCCTAGGCTTTGGAAAGAGAAGACTGGCTTGTGGGTGGGTCAGTCATAGGTAATTACCAGAGACAATATCAGCCCTGGACGGCCAGGGCAGAGATGGCAGGAAAAAACAACGACCTCCTCTCTTCATCCC
This sequence comes from Typhlomys cinereus, assembly GCA_023101885.1. Lineage (NCBI taxonomy): Eukaryota > Metazoa > Chordata > Mammalia > Rodentia > Platacanthomyidae > Typhlomys > Typhlomys cinereus. The sequence goes on along the minus strand of JALPQD010000362.1, from coordinate 1,523,344 downwards.
ACAGAATGGATTTCCTCTCCAAGACCTCAGCCCTTCCTCCTAAACACAAGAAAAACTGTAACACCATGTAAAATGCAAATCTCGCTGTAAATATTTTATAAAATTGTTACATACATCCCAAAAGCTATAGGTCTTAATTGAGAGCAGGCGATTTTTCTAGTCAATATATGGAAATGGAAAATGCTAATTTGTGTTTTTCTACTTATGAAAGACCCTGGAGAACAGCAAGCCACAAATGCACTCACTTTAATATTATAAATATAATTTGGCTCCCTCTTTACCATCCCCACAGTCGTGGCTTTTATCTCCCGGTGGCTGCAGGCGGAGAGGGAGAATCGCTTTCACAGCATCCGCCAGGGATGGCGGCCCTGGAGGACAGCAGGGGGGACATCAGGCATAGGGCTGCGAGCTTCCCCACCCCCACCATCACTGCCCCCTAGGGACTAGCAAGCAGGGGTGCGGCACGGCAGGGTCACACGCTGGAAAGTTCTGCCTAGAATGTTATTCAGCTTACCCAAGGAGCAGAAGTCGAAGCTGCGGCCAGCCTGGCTCATGTGGACCCCCTGCTCTTTGGGCCTTCCTGGGCTTCAAGCTCCACCTGCCCACACTACCTTCTCCCAAACACTGGTAACTGCAAATATATGAGGGTCCCTCCTGGTGCAGTCATAGGGACACAAGTAGGTGGCCAGAGTTGGGGGTGTGTTTCCAAACTCCATCGAGAGCATAAACACAGTCAGTGTCCCCCGGGAGCTGCCCTCCCTCCTCATCAGCTCAGCCGTGTCTCCCGGTGCACTTGAAAGGGACTGATCTACACTGAGGAGTGCAGCCACACCCAAACACACCCCTGATTGAGGGTTTACTAGGCAAAAGGAAACCTTTAAAAAATTGGTAATAATTGTTAGAGTGGTTTTAGAATATTTCAGAAATACTGGATTTGATACATTCTTTTATTTTGCCTGTTTGCTCTTTTTTTAATACCCAACAGAAAATTTCATGTCATGCATGTGACTCTTATCCCATGTCCCTTGGTGAGCCTGCTATGAATGACACTGTGGAAGCAGTGTGCTTAGACACTGGCCACGAGGGACCCCAACCCCACGACTGGCCACATGGGAGACCCCAGACCCCGGGCTCTGCATTCTGGCATCTAGAGTTCCGACACCTGCAGTTCTGAAAAAGAGCTGTAAGGTAAGAAGTTCCATCATTACTGCCCACTTTCTAACACAGGGCGAAAGCAAGCCTGCCCTTGGACACCCCTCAGCCAAAAGGACTGAAGTATTTAGTACCTGACACTACCTTCTCCCGACCACTGGTAACTGCAAGTACATCCACCTCTCCTCACACTACTACACAGAAGCCTTCCGGTGACGCCATGAGGTCGAGTTCCCTGCACTGCCGAGCACTGGTACTCAGATCCTCTCATTTCACAGTTGAATAAACAGAGACTCGGCCTGAGGAATCAGTACAAGGTCACACTGCAATGAAGTTCCAGGTCTAGAGGGGACCCCCAACTTCTAAACAACACAAAGCCCAAGAGACCTTTACAGCACAGTTCATAATAGCCCCAAACTATGAACAACCCAAACACTCAACAAGAGTAAAATGCACCCCATCTGAACGTGTCCCTCTACAGAAGACAGAGCCATGAAGAAGGAACAAAGCAGAGGTCAGCAGCAACCTAGAGGGATGTCACAGGCGAACACCGAGCTAAGGAGGCAAAGAGCCACAGTGGAAAAACTCAGAGTGGCAGCTGCCCTTTGTGGAGGCGCCGAAGAGAAGCACAGAAGAAGGACTAGGGAGAAAGACGGGGCCTGTTGGTGTGGGTGCTGGTGATGAGAGGTGCCCTCATTGTATTGTGGATTAGGACTCTGGTAAAGGGAAGATCTTCCCAAGCTGTGGAACAGCAAAGACTCCAACGCAGGGTAACTGTGCCACCAAGACAGAGTGAGCTCACGTTGCCCTGCAGGAAGACGCCCCCAAAAACCAAGCCAGCAGAACCAAGAGCCTGAAATCTGACAAAAATCTATGTCAGAGATAGAAATTCCGGGCAACTGCCCAGCCTTCATGTACCAAGGAGTGACATGAGACCCCTGCCCCCAGTGGTGGAGACCTGGCCCAGCAGGGCGCTGTGAGCTGGGCCCCCTCTTACCGGGAACAGGAAGGGAGCTGGTGACGTTTATTACCCACCAGCAGCAAGACTGACCGCAGGCCTCCTCTGCCCACACTGAGCCATTAGCGGGTAATGGCCCTGGAGGCTCTCGGCCAGACCCAGGCCTCGCGCTTGCGACGCCAGCGACACTAATGACCGCCACATTGTGCAGATAAATCATCATCGCTCAGAAGGGGCTCTGGCCGGCTGGCGGTTTCCGAGCCTCATTTCACGAATTTTCTAATATTCAGCTGCCTTGTGACGGGTTCTGGGGCCTCATCTGCAGATGTCTCCACTGTTTATGAAGAAGGGACGAGAGGAGGAAAGGGGGAGGGAGCATTAACTCAGCGCTATAGGAACCCACACTGGGGAACCTGAGACCGGAGCAGAACTCTTGCCTGGATTCCTTGGGCACCCAGAATCCACAGGGCCCGTGAAACTGCATTAAAAGCAGTTGTCCAGGGAGCAGGGAGGATAGATCCATCGTCCGGAACAGAGCTCCACACAGAGTCCAGGGAGCAAGATCACATGGTGGTCAGCGCCCACAGGTGGCCACAGTACCTGAGCTACAACTCAGCTGACCCCCGCTGGATGGGTGGCTCCGGCAAGTTACTTCATCTCTGCGCTCTCATGGGTAAAATGGGAGAAGGGAGTGTTCTGTGGTGTGAGGAACCATGGTTCAGCAACTGGCACGTGGATGCTATTTGTACAGATGTCACTGTGGCCGTTGTCCTGCTAAAACTCAAAGGACTAACAACACGGGCATTTGACGGCGACTCTGAGATGCTTCCTCACTGTAGATCGGGCACGTTAAGATTTAGAGTGTGACTCCCAGGAAGGCAATGGCTTATTCAAGGTCACAAGGAATCTGGAAGGAGAAGCAGCCCGCAGAGGACACAGTAAGCGGGCAACACACATATGCTGGTGGAGGTCAGAACAGGCCGGGTACCGGTGGCTCAGGAAAAAGGTCTCGTTCAGGTTTAAGACTGGAAGATGGTGCCCAGAGAGCAGTCCCCGCCCTCCTCAGGGGCCCCAGGACCTACAGCTCCTCTCTGGCTGGTACTAACCCTCCTCTCTGGGTGATCAGATCTCACTCTATACCTCGGCCGTGGCTGTGGAGCCTTCTTCCAAATTCAGCTCAAGTTTTACACAGAGTAGTATTCAATTATTGCTTGGACAGGATTGAATTTCTAATCTACCATGTCATCCCAATCTTAGCTCTCCCAGCTTTGTACCAGAGCTACTCTGTTTTGGGTTCTAAAACATCCAGAATCAAATTCTTTAATGCCCCCGCCAGGAAGTCCTCCATGACCTCTCTAGGTTACCTGTTTCTGCATTGCCTGAATTCCATTCTCTGTGACAGCCAAGCTCTCCTGGCTGCACAGCCCTAACCATCTACCACCAACTCTCAGTCTCATCCAAGATCCCAGAAGGCAAGCTTCAGAAAGCTTGTGGCAACCAGGTTGATGTGAGGGGGGGAGTCAAGAGGTCTGCACAGTGCCCGGTGGGGCTGACAGTCATGAGACAGGTCTGTAGACAGTGGCTGGTTCAAGAAAGCGGAGATCTCCCATGGGCGCAGGGGCCTGACATTAGCCCGTCCAGAGTGGGAATCGACCTGCCGAGAGCACCGACCCAGGCAGGAGGCTGGAGCTGCAGGCAAGGCCCGGCTCACAGACCAGATGTGGACCAAATTCCTTCTCCTTTGCTGTGTGTCTCCAGAAATCCAAGAATTGCTCCTCGGTCGATTCAAAACCAGGTCATAGAAAAGCAGTTTTCGTTTCCGGCAGGGGTGAGCAGGCCTCCCGGGGAAGGGCTCAGCAAAAGTCTCCAAACCGAGCGTGTGAGACAAGTGGGAACCAAGCCTCATTCCCTCGGTAGCCCCGCAGCTGCCAAAATTACTGACAAACTGACCTACAAAGAGTTTCTATTTTGTGAGCAAACCCCAAAGGTTAGCAGCGGAGCTGCCGGCAGGCACCGCAGAGCGGAAGCCTCCCCAGCAATACCTGCATGGTGCCTGGGAACCTTCCTGAGAAACGCGGTCCCTGAAATGGCAAGAAGGAAGGGGGACTGGTAGAGGAAGTTCTGAGGCCCTATAAACAGGGCCTAGTCCGTGGCCACAATGCAACTTGATCCCAATCCTAGACACTGCCACCACCTGGTGCTGCCTACAAGGACCACGATGAGAGTAATGCTACAACTCCATGCCGCTACTGTGCAGCCAAAGAACTCAACTTCACACCGCGTGGTGGATAAGTCACGCAGGTGGCATGCTTCTACAGGAAGACTAGTGCCAAGTTCACAAGCCCTAATACACGGCTCATTCGATTCTCTTTGATCACAACCTTAAAATTCTTACTGCAGTGGCCCAAGTCATCATTTTACACAAAGCCCCACACATCACACAGTGTCTCCCCATGTTTGACAGCACTGGGGTCACACGCATGGCGTGACACTCAGGAACGGCCTCAGCACTGAACTACTTACATAAGTAAACCACAAAATGTCCAGTTTTCCTCCTTCCTCATCCTCTAGGTTACCCCCTTATGTCCTGGCAGGAGCAGAGGCAGTCCTGGGGGAGCCCCCCTGGGAACAGACAATGATATGGATCCCAAAGCCAGAAGGAGCTCCTTCCAGGCCATCTAATGGAGAAACCGGGTGGGCAGAAAGCAAGAGGAACAGAGTCCCCCCAAAGAGATTCCATCCACTGTTAACCAGCCACAGGGTGAGTAAGAAACCTATCTGAGCATTACCTATCTATCCAATTACAGGACGATGAAGGAAACTTCGAGGAGGGCTGAACACAGCAGGAGGGCTGCTATCAGACACATGCATCTGGGTTCTACTGTTGTCACAGCAGGTCTAGGAACATCAGCAAACAAAACAGCTATCATTCAAACTCACACAAACTGCACACTGTAAAGGAATGACCGTCCTGTGGGAAGACCCATCCTTAGGGTCAGTGACCCCATACTCAGGGGAGTCTGTCTTAAACAGTAGAGGATAGCAGCTGCGTGACTCTCGTAGTGCAGGCTGGCTGCAGTGGGGCTGGGGTGGGGTATGTGACTGGGGTATGTGACCAGGAAGAAGCCAACTGTCCTGAGAAGGATGCATAGGTTAACAGCCCTGATGTGATCCATGTGCTGGTAAATATGTGAAACAATGCATATGCTAGCTGCCCTGATTTGATTTACATGATATAAGCATACATGCGCTGAGACTTCATAATGTGCCCTATAAATCTGTACAAGTGTTATGTGCCAACTAGAGAGAAGGGGAGAAGAGAGAGAGAGCCTTTAGAGTGAGGAAGAGCATCATGTGACGCCTGAAGCTAGAATTAGGAATACTCGCTATAGGGGCAGGAAGAGAATTGTCAAACGTGGTGATAAACAGCTCTACGCGATAATATTTCAACCTGTATACCAGCTTCCTACCGGGCTACAGGGTGGTAGCCCTGAGGCCTGAGTATTATTCAGTAAGTGCTGGGCCTGCATGACCCAAGGACCTGGGCAACCAGTGAGGGCCAGCAAAGTGGGACTCAGGCAGAAACTCCTGTTTGGTGGGTACAAAGTAAAGCAGTATTTTCATAATACACTGTTGCCTGGTGCACACTGACCACAGGGTCCTGGAAAGGCAGGGAGAGGCCATTCTAGCTTCCTGCTTACTTTGGCTGAGCAATGCCCCTGCCATCCCAGAAACTTACTGCCAAGTCTCCAGAGAGATGGCACATGCCATGCAAAGGCCATCTGACCCTACGCAGTAGGGTTCTGAGGAGAGGAGGCTGCGAACAGGTGACCAGGAAAAGCAGAGGGGCTGCCTATAAGGAGTGGCAGAACCAGACATGCGGAGCCCTCATGCTGCAGACAGAGCCCTGAACGGTTCTGCAGTGACACGCTAACCCTCTTTTTTTGGTGATACAGCTCTTAAAGGCACATGCTGAGACAGACAAGGCCTTTCACGAAGTTGACCACTGAGGGGATTTTTTCCCCTTTAAGGAACTATTCCTTATTAGAAAGCCTTTGTGCAAACTTTCCTCAAAAGGTTTTTGGCGGCTTCTGTACTGTAAAGGATGCCTTTCGTGCTCACAAAGACCTGTGTGGGGCAATAAAGCTCAGAATACAGACAACAGAATGAAGAATTGGACCAAGTGTGGACTGAGAACCTCAACTTCAGTGTCCTGTAAGGTTCACGCTTTTCTCGGTGTGGTTACCTTTGCTAAAGCTATGTGTTCTTTACCATGTATGTCAATCTCTGCTAGGAATACAACCTGGGGACAGATCTGCAGACCGAGGTCCCAAACTTTAAAAGAGCAGCCTACAGAATCTAGCAAAAGGGTGGGCTGTAAGCAGGGTTGTTTTAGTCCCATGAAAAGGAAGAGGACTGTTTCATAAAAGGTCCATAATTAATTCACACATTCAACTGCTAAGTCCAGAAATATGTTCATGTTGACAATTTGCATCCGATGTCTCCAAAAACAATCTGTCATGTTTTCATTTGCCTTGCAATCTCAGAAGTGTACATCCAAATACTGCCTGTTGCTGTAGCTTCTGGAGACCCTACTCATGGGAACGAGAAAGGAGGTTCAGGGCGCCCAGATGGGCGAAACATATGTTTGTGTCCTTGAGCATTCAAGATGAGTACATAGTCCCTGAGAGTCCTCACCTTTCGAAGTCCCACGACAGACTACAGTCCACAGCTACAGGGCGTAGACCCTCTGCCTCCCACGCCTGACCAGTAATCTCACCCAACCCCAAGAACAACCCACATTCGCCCGGTGTAGTGCAACTACCGATGGGTCCCACCCTAGCCTAGCTGCTTTATCAGCTCCCAGGAGTAAAATATCAGAGTAAGAAGGGTGGCTGGAGGAAAGGAAGAAAAGGGTCATGCAGAAAGACCAGGGACAAGGTTTCACTGTTGTCCACTTTACCCTGGACATTGCTGACCTGCATTTACAACAGCACTGACCAGAAAGCAGAGTCCAGCACATCAGAACATTCTCCACCTTGATAAAAAAAAAAAAAAAGAGGAAGGGGGAGGGCCCAGAGATGGTCTCGCTCCTAGGTCTAGGTTCTACCCCCACACACATACACAGAAGCTGTTGGATTGGAACAGCTAATCAAAATTGGCTACGTAATCAAACTGCCTCTCAAACATTTATGATACTTGATCACTTAACTCTGCTCTTGGATTCCTTCCATGAATGCATTTTTCCATTTTCCCCTGGCTAAGTACAATAATCTGGATGTTACATAGGAAAGCAACAAGACCATTTTGATCAGTCAAGACAAGAAAGACCGGGGCTAGAGAGGTGGCTCAGGGGTTAAGCCTCTGCCTTGCAGGTGGAAGGTCCTGAGTTTGGATCCTACACCCCACATATAGACACCAGGCGGAAGCGGGAGCGGCCTGCGTTTCTGGTCCTGGTAGGGCGGAGCCTGTGAATCCCAGGGCAGAATAAACAAGGAGGAGATGGAGGCATCCATGGTGGTTCCCTAATTCGTCCGTGGTTCTATACACACACACACATACATACACACGTGCACACACGCATACATGCACAATTGAATAAATAAATAAATAAAAGAGAAGAAAGACCACTAGGGATCTCAGGACTCGAGTCATGATATACATCAAAGATCCCGGAACTTCTTTTGCTTTATGTATCCAGGCTTGGAACTGGAAAGGCCAGCAACCCAGAAATATTAACAAATTTAAATGAATGAATGAATGAATGAATAGTTGGGGAGGGTATATGAACTCCCTGATGGAAATACTTAATAAAGTACCACACTCCCTTTGCCCGCCTCTGTTACAGACACACCTAATTAGGATGGTAAGATGTGCCTACCTGCTGAAAGTAAGAAAACCCCTTCCACAGCATTAGCAAATGTCACTCTCAGTAATAGCAAGGGACTGCCTCCTGGTGACAGTAAACATCAAAGTGGGTGGGGAAGCCCTACCAGCACTGTCAAAAAAAGGGATCAGTGGGAACCTAAAACTCTACTCAAGGGTGGGGTCTCTTCAGGTCTAAGATTGTAAAGAGGTATACCTATACCCGTCTTGCACCAGAATGAGTCAGAGGAAATCAGCTAAGTCAGCTAAGACAGAAGATGAGAGCCAATGTTTGGGGGACTGGGTAGATGGCTAGTCTAGTCAATCAGTGAACTCCATATTCAATAAGAGACTCTATCTCAAAAATGAATGATCAGAGTTCCAGAAAGAGAAAACAGAACTTTAAAAAAGTCCTAAAAGTGGACTTTTCTGGGGGAATGAAAAATTTCAACTGTTGCAGAGTTATACACCTACTAAGAAGTCAAGTGTAGTCATCATTTTCTTATCTTAATGATAGAATACATCACAGAAGCAACTTAAGAGAAGTTCCCATTTTGGGAGCGTACAGTCCATTGTGGGTAAGTTCATGGTGGCAGGAATGGCTTACAGCCATAGCAACAGGAGCAGGATAAAGAAGGTTCAGCTGATACCAGGGCCAGTTCAACCATGAGGCCCACCCCCAGCCACACACTTCGTGCAGCGAGGGTCCATCTCTTAAAAGTTCTACAACCTCTCAAAACAGCAGCATCAGCTGAGGACTCAATGTTCAAACACATGAGCCTGCGGAGATATTTCACACCAAACCATAACATCAATAAGCCACGAAAGAAACAAGCCCACAAGACATCCACACCAAGACATATCTCAGAAAAAATTTCCGAAAATAGCAGAAAAAATTTCCGAAAATAGCAATAAGAAAACCTTAAAAGCAGCTAGAGAAAAATGACACCTTATCTACAACAGAAAATAATGCAGAAGATTGCATTTCCAATGGAAATGATAGAAACCAGGAGGAAATTGCCCAATGTTTTTCCATATATTGGAAGAAAAGGAATCTTCAACCCCAAAACCCTGTATTCATTGAAAATATCCTTCAAAATGAAGGGGAAACCTAGATAACCTTCTATAGAGAGGACCAAGAAAATGTGTTACCAGCAGACACACTTTACAAGGAATGACTGAAGGAAATGACCTAGGCAGAAAGGAGATGAGAAGATGGGACTGGAGAGATGGCTCAGGGAAACACAAGCATGAGAACTTGAGTTTGAATCTGAGCACACAAATGAACGTCAGCTCTAGTAGTGTTCATTTGTAATCCCAGCTCTCCTAAAGGGAGATGGAAGGCAGAGACAGGAGAATCCCTGGAAGTTCACAGATCAGATGCACCTGTGTAAGCAGCAACAAACAACAAAGAGATTCTGCATCAAACAACATAAATGGCGAGGATCAAGATCCAAGGTTATACTCTAAGCAACACACATACAAGATTTTAAAAGGGGGAGACATTAGCAAGAGAGCAACAGGTCAAAGAACATTATATACTTATCATCTCAGCTATAACTTGTATCATCATTTGACCAGTTCCACTAAAGTATAGAAATCATTATCCAACCATTCTTATAATTGCCTTCATTTCTCTCTCTGTATCTCTGTCTTTGGTTTACACACACACACACACACACACACACACACACACACACACACACAGTCTACACATACCACACACCCATATATAACCACCAAAAAAACCAACAGCTTTAAAAACAAGGTGGAAAATGAGAGACAAAGTGATCTAATAGTGACCTCTGGTCTCCGTAAGCACAGTACACAAATGTTCATCCACATGCCCTACCCCACATCTATACACACTGTACAAAGAATAGAAAATAACAGATGAAAAAGAAACAAAATGAAAAGACTTTAGCAATTCGTAGGAAGCAGAACCAAAGAAAACAGTATAAGTGGCAAACTTAACTCTTAACATAATTGCTAATCACATTAATGGCCTACGTACATAATGAAAACACAGAGATCAACAAACTCAGGGAAAAGGACATATCTATATGCTGTACGAGAAACTCACTTAAAGTACAATATCAGCAAGTTAAAAGAAAAAGGATGATGAAAAACAGATCTTATAAACATTAATGAAAAGAAAGCAGAAGGATTATATTAACAAAAGCAGGCTGCAGAACAAAAACGAATTGACAGAGAAAGAAAAGAATATCCATCATATGACAATAAAATGAGTCAATCTATCAGGGAAACCTTAAATTACACCAAGCAACAAAACTGCAAAATAATGTGAAATCCAGGTATATCCATGATTACAGCAAGACATATCAGATTTCTCTTTAGTAAGAGAGATCAGCAAGGCAGAAATTCGCAAAATACAAAAGAATTGAACAATATTATTGACTAAATTGAGCCTAATAGACTTATGCAGAACCCTGCCTCCAGCAGCTACAGAATACGCCTTTTTTCCCCAGATGCTTGGAGAACATGTAACAAGATGGGCCATTGCCCTGAGTCCTAAAACAACACATTTCAAACAACTAAAATCAATCCAGGTGTGGTGGTAACCCCAGCACTTAGGAGGCTGGGGCAGGAGGATCAAGAGATCAAGGCTGGTCTGGACTATATAGTGAGACTCCACCTATAAAAGAGAGACAGAACAGAAAAAAAGAAAAATGAAAGCATATGTAGTGGTTTTTGCAGGCATAATGGAGTCAAACTAAAAAGTAATAACAAAAGGATAACGGAAAGCATCAAACACTTGATGACAGAACAACACGCACCATGTAATCATGGGCCAATGACAAAATTCAAGGGAATTCTTTAACTATATTGAATTGAACAAAAACAAAGCTGCAATATATTAAAAGCTGAAGGGCACAATTAAATCAATGCTAAGAAGGAAATTTGCAATACTAAGTACTCAGGAAAGATCAAAAGTCTCAGATCAACAAACTTCCATCCAAAATACAGAAAAAAACTGACAGCAAAATAAATATAAAGCAAGCAGAAAGGAGATAATAATGGCGATGAGATCAGAAATCAGACAAGAGAAAAATAAAATTGAAAATCAATTAAGCAAACAGTTGGTTCTTTGAAAACATCAATAAAATTGACAAATCTCTAACAAGACTGGAAAAAAAAGAACGAAGGCATAAAGTACCCACGTCAGCCATGAAACTGAGGCTGTCATAATAGCCATCAGAAGAATAACAAGGGACTAATATTATGACCAGGACCAAGTAATAAAAAAACATTCAAAGACTGACTGCTGCTTATGTAGTGGCACAAACTTGTAATCTCGAAACTTAACAAAGTGAAGAAAGAAGGATCTGTATTTCAAGACCAGGCTGGGCTACACAGCAAGACTCTGCCTTGAAAAGTAAAATGTAAGATTTAAAATCAATTACATTTCTAAACATGAATAAAACTAATATTCAGTTACAGAATTAAAAATACAATATAATTTACAATTATTTAAAACAGAAGAGAAAACACATTGAAAGAAAATCTATGCAAGCTAGAATATGCTAAAAACTAAAAAAAATCATTAAAGGAATCAAAGGAGAAGTAAATAAATGAAAAAACACTACACATTAATAAACTGGAAATTTTAACATAGTAAAGGTATCGATTCTCCCCAAATTGATATACATATATAACTCAATTCTTATTAAAGTCACAGCAAGTATTTCTATAGATACACATAAGATTGTTCTAAAATTTATCTGAAAGGAAATTGTGGAATTGCCACAATAATTTTAAAGAAAAGAATAATCAATGGAAAAGAAAGATTGGTCTACTCAACTTGAAGATTTATTCAAAAAAACATTCTGAACCACAGAACCTAGAATAGACCTACAAAAGCTTGCGAAACTGGTATTTGATGAAGGTATAAAAACAACTCAAAAGAAGAACATTTGCGACAGGAGCATCTTCAAATGACAGGATTAGATAGGGACAGAGTGCATGCCTAGAAGGCATGAGGAACCCCGTTAGGTCTCCAACATATGCACACACACGCACCATGTATTCACATACACTACAGAATGAATCATGGACAAAGATACAAAACTTTTAGCAAAACAAGTAAGGGAAAATCTTTTGGGATCTGATGAGAAGCAAAGAGTTTTAAAATTTGTCACCAAACATACAAGTCTTAAAAGGAAAAGCTGCTAAAATGGACTTCATAAAAATTAAGTTTTTACTCTATAAAGTTACTGTTACAATGAAATGAGAAGCTACAGACAAGGAAAAATATTGGTAAAACTGCATCTGACAAAGAACTAATACCCTGATATATAAAGAACTCTCACAAGTCAACAGTAGAAATTAAATAAATAATTTTTAAAAAGAAGTCAAATTAGAAAACAGACGAAAGATACACAAAGAAACATTTCAACAAGTTAATATAAAATGATGGGAAATAAGCCCAGGAACAAAGGATGCTTCAACACACACCAAGGAAATGTATACTCAAACTTTCAGGAACTATGGTTTTCTGTACTGGTTAAAATAAAAACAGCAACAAAACAAATATTGGCAAGGACATGGAGAAATGCTCTCCTGCATTGCCAATGCAAACCTAAAACAGAATTCTGGAAAAGTTTGCCAGTTTCTGAAAAAAGTCAGACGTGCAAGTATGACAGACCCAAGGGATGCATTTATTCCCCAAATAATGAAAAGTTGTATATAGCATCACTTATGTAACATTATAGAAATGACAAATTACAAAGATGAAGAACAGATTAATAGTCTTAAGAGTTAAGAATTTGAACTGAAAGTGGCCATGGCTATATAAGGGGGAAAGGAGGGGAGGGGAGAAGGGGGGGAGAGAGAGAGAGAGAGAGAGAGAGTTATTTTAATAGATAAAGTCACTTAGAGCACAAGTCTGATGACATGAGTTTCATTCCTGGAACTCACATAAAAGTGGAAGGAGAGAACTGACTTCACAGTTATCCTCTGACCCCCACAGGAGCTCCGTGTCAATCATGTGCACACACACTAAAATTTTTAAAAGTCAATGAGAGATGGAGTCTTGTGGCCATGAAACTATTTTGTGGTTTGACTGAGTCAGCAGCAATAAATATTCCAAGTGTAAAATTGTGTTCTCTCTAGTTTCCTGCCATTGGGGGAAAGTGGGTAACAAGCACAGAGGTAAAAGGCTCTGCAATAAAAGTCTTCAAGGAGTAGGGGCTGGAGAGGTGGCTCAGGGGTTAAGCCTCTGCCTTGCAGGCAGAAGGTCCCGAGTTCTGATCCTAGACCCTACCGTATAGATACCAGGCGGAAGCGGGGCGGCCTGTGTTTCTGGTCCTGGTAGGGCGGAGCCTGTGAATCCCGGGACAGAGTAAACAAAGAGAAGGTGGAGGCGTCCATGGTGGTTCCCGAATTCGTCCGTGGTTCTACACACACACACACACACACACACACACACACACACACACACACACAATCGAATAAATAATAATAAAAAAATTATTAAAAATAAATAAATGAAAGTCTTCAAGGAGTAAAGAGAAGATACTAGAGTTTTCAAGTGACATGCCAGGTAGACAGTTAAATTTCAGACTAAAAGTCAATAATTTGAAAGCGCATCTTATGCGTTACTGTTGACACAGGCACACTGCTCAGTATCTGCAGAAGATTGGCTCCAGGAAATTTAAATGCACAGATGCTGAGCTCCTCATATAAAAAAGTGTCATGTTTGCACATATGCTGCACATGTCATCCTATGCTCCTTAAAGTCCTTTGGATTGCTACTGATACCTAACACTATCAAGGCCACAGAGGGGCTCAGTTGTCTTCATGAGATAAGACTCCATTAGTATTATCATGGTACAATGCTGTAGAAACTGCTATAGCTGTTTTGTATTTCTAACTTGTTTTTAACTTGAACTATTCCATACTAAGAAGGGGAGCTTCTATAGAGGAAGAACCGAAGCACCCACCTTCACGGCTCTTTCTCTCACCACAGTGTCTTCTCTGGGGTCACCCCTTGAGCCCCTGTTTCTCTTTTGGTGCCTAGAAAGACCCATAGGATCTCAAATCAGTAACTTCCTGAAAAATCCTGTTTGGAAAAGTTGCTACCAGTGATGTGGTTCTCAATGCTGTGTGATCAAAAACAGAATGCCAAGCTGTGTGTCTTTGGGGGAATCGCTGCCCCTTTTCCCACTTGTTTCCAAAGATGAATAGCTGGGATCTTGACAGACAGGATCCTATGAGGCTGGTCCGGCAAAATAACAGCAGCTGCTACAGGGTCGTGCCATATTCTCCCCACCAAGTCCCAGAGGCCTCTGAGGAAGAAAGACGTGACCAGTGGCCACAGCCAGCATGAGACTCTGCTGTTTACTGGGTGGTCAACACACAAGAGACCAAGCCGTGGAGTTACCGATGGCCACAGGACCCTCGATGTCTCCCATCATCCTAATAGGCACTGGCACGAAGCAAGTTCAAGAGAAACGGCTTATGTAGCAACTGCTGCCGAGCAATGGAAAGACCACAAAGGACATTCACAAAGTCACTCAATACCACAAGCCACCAAGCCCGGTGAGGATGAGAGAAGGAAAAGAGGGACATGCTCCTGCAAGATAGTTCCAGGCCTGTCCTCTGTCACCCGGGGCCAGCTCCATGGCCCCTCACATCTTTCTTTCTCTCCCTGCTAGCTCCGTCTGGTCTCCGAGCAATGCAAACATTTCCTGGACCCAGAGAGTACAGTAGACAGTGCTGAGCGTCTCAGAGAGTCCTGAAGCAGTCCACGATGCAACCACTGGAACCAGGGCAGCCATGCTGATGTACTGGTTATAATGCTGCTGGCATGAGGCTGGCATCCAGCTCTCTCCTGTGGCATGTCCTTGTGCTGCATGCTCCGCCTGGATACCCCTCCCACCTTACACTAGGGATTGCCTTCCTGGCACACCCACATTGCCAACATGTCTGCTCTTCTCAAGTACTCACGACTAAGACTTGCTAAACTCGAAGGTCAACCTCCACATCTGGACCATTGCTTCCTCAAACCCATGAAGAGCATTTCAACCATGCTAGCTGGGCATGAGTTACAGGGTTACCATTAGGGAAAATTCTAACCATCTCTGAAGATCACACCACACACACACACACACACACACACACACACACACACACACAGGGATTTAGGATGAGAAATGTCCACCATTTGAAAATATCAAAACAATAGATTCTTCACAGGCCAAAGTGCTCAACCTCCTGGAACAAACCATTGATGTTCAATGAGGGAAACTGAGTCCTGCCTGCTCTCTTCTCTGTGAGATTTGTGAAGGATGGTTGGCAGATCTGAGTATGGGGAGCAGAGACTGACTTTGGCTGTCTGATCTGGCACGTTACTCTCACAGAATGTTTCTAGAATGTAGACCCAGTCGTCCAGGATAAGACAGTTCCTTCACATGCTAAGGTAAGACAGAGGTTCGGCCCAGTGTGACCAAAAACAAAAGCCCTATTACAGAGCCCAGAGGGGTGTGCCTTTCCTTCTCCTTGCCACACACTACCTCAGTCACTCAGTTTGAGTTTTGCATCTCCCTGGAGGGAGGGAGAGACACTCAGTCAGGCCTTCCTCCAAACACCAAAGGCTGAGCCCTCGGCAGGTTCCCAGGTCTCAAGAGGTAATGAGAAAGGGGGTCTGGGGCTGCCAGACATTTAGACACATCTCTAGGGATGTGCTTCTAAAGACTGAGAAGGAAGGCAACTCTTCTCTGTCTTTTTTCCTTCTTCTCTTCATCCTCCACCCTCTCCCCCCGCCCCAACGAGTACGATCTGTTCTGTGCAGGTAGAAGGGGGTGAGAGGACTAGGTGGGTGCTAGACAAGGCCTGAGCAGGAGGCAGGAAAGGCTGATCATCCAAATGCGTCCTCCCGTTGCCATTCTTGGTCCCTGACGGCAGAGCTCAGCCCCTGAAAGGCACCCAGGGACAGGGCCAGCAGGACATGACTAACGCCCCACAGGGGACAGCCTGGTCCTGCCTGGCTGCTTGCCAGAAAGCCACAACCACAGCTCAAGGACACCGAGGGCAAACAATGCTGGGGAGGCGCCCTGAGGACCAGCCTGACCGCCCTGGGACTCCCCCAGAAGGCCCCGAATAAGGACATCTAGGGACCCTAGGGCCACCACTTCCCAGGGGCCACCTCAGGTCACAGTGAGTTTATTTCAAGG
This sequence comes from Typhlomys cinereus, assembly GCA_023101885.1. Classification (NCBI taxonomy): domain Eukaryota; kingdom Metazoa; phylum Chordata; class Mammalia; order Rodentia; family Platacanthomyidae; genus Typhlomys; species Typhlomys cinereus. Next base: position 1,507,174 of record JALPQD010000362.1, on the reverse strand, counting down.
GCAAGTTCTCACAGCCCTCGTCTAGAGACTTCATCTCAAAGTGCCAACAGGGCAGACATCCATCCAGGCCAATCAGCAGTAATATAGGTCCTGCTCCTTCCTACAGAGCCGTTTTCTGAAGGGACTGAAAGATCAGACCCACTGAGCACTAGGTGGGGATGGAGAGATTGGGGGTTGTGATAGGAGGGAGGAGGGGGTGACTGGACATGGATCATCCACAAGAGGCCACAGAACAGAGCTGTGAATGTCCCAAGGTGGGAGAGGGATGGTTAGAGCAGTCTCAAACTTGAGGAGGTCCAGGGACAGGAACATATGCCTGTGGAGAAAGGGGCTTTCAGAGGTGACCCTGCAACTGGAAATCCTTGCAAAGACTCTTCTCCTCAGCAGACCTAGAGCCCTTCCTTTGACTCCAGCAGCGCTGAGGATGCTGGGAAAATGCCTCCAAGGGGCAGGTGCTGAGTCATCCCAACTCCCAAGGTCTCTAGGCTACAAAACTGCTCAGAAGCCCCAGTTATCAAAAGGCCAGTTTACCAGGCCCCACAGGAGATTTCCAGCAGCCTGGGTCTCTGAGGAGGTCTGGCTCAGACCCCCGAGTGCCCCGACTTTATGAGAAGTCTGCCAAGCTGAAAGTGCTACTCCCCCCCTAAGTCCCCTCGGTGCAGCTAAAGGGAACTGTTACCCGGCCAGCTCCAGGGCAGACAGTCGCTCTGGGCTGGGGTCATCCAGTGTCCCCAGGGATTACTGACACTACAGAGCCAACCTCTCCCAAGTACAGTCACCAGCTGACTGCCATTTTGTCCACTCCGTTTCCCTCTGCCCCTACCCCGTTTCTTCTCTTCCTAATGACAGAGGCGAGGCTTCATGCTCTTCTCATCTCATTGACCCTCAACACTGGGCTCACTTGAATCCTCCTAAAGCTCTCGGCTCAGTGCGGGCCAAACCCTATTCCAAAACCATCAATGTCCCCCTAGCATTTCAGCTCAAGCCTGTATACACACAGCTTTTGGGGCCAGGCTGGAGACGTGAATGAGCCAAGCAACCATATACAGCATCCAACTGGCTGGACTGTGGAGCCTGGAGGAACACGTGCTATGCCCACAGGGGACTAGCAGTTGCTTGTACCTTTGGCTGCAGTGCCCCGAGGGGGACAGTTTGATCTTGCCTGGGTACCTGCCAGAAAGTCACAACCATTGCCCAAGGACACTGAGGGAAGGTAGAACCTCGTTCCACTTCTACATTGTCAAGAGAAGCCAAATAAACACTGCGAAGATGACCTTGAAGATGCACCTCAAGCCCCTTCATTCTACACTCAGGCCCCTCTGTGGCCAGACTCCAACCACCTGCCCATCCTCATTGCCCACAATGCTATACCCATGAACTACCTTCATCAGACCAAACTAGGCCTGAGACTACACTGCTCCGCACCTGCCTTTGAGTTCTGCTTTCCCCACAACCCTCCTTAAAGGACTGCTTCCACCTTTACGTCCAAACAAAATCATCATCCAAGACACCTCTTCCTACGATAGGGGTAATCCTGCCATACAGGAAACTCCTCTTCATCCCTCAACGCCCAGGCTCTTCTGAGCCAGAGATCCCCATTCTGAGGACACAGACATCATTGTAGTACTAATCGGGATGCCCACCTGTCTGTCTGTAGACAGGAATCCAATGACCTCTGCTACCACAGGACTGGCAGGGGCTACAAACACAGTGGAGGGACCCCAACTGCTGCCTCACTCCCCTCCACTGCTCACCAGCTGTGAGACTTGGAGTAAGTGTTTTAACCTCTGCAAACCCTGGCCCTTCTGTCCATAAGATGGGGACAAGCTCTGGTGTGACAGACCTGGCATGTCTCAGGGCTTAGGGAGCAGCAGTGGTTAGCTTCCTGCTTTGTCCCTTACTGCTCGCCGTGCTTTGTGATGTCTTCTACAGGATGCTATGGAGTGTCTGGGATTGGGGTGCAGCCATTTCACCTTCTGTGGCCCCCACAGGCCACACAGCTCTCACCCCACGATAGAGGCTCTGTTGATACTCTCTGGTGGGTCGAGATGAGGGGAGGACAAGCAGACAGAAGGGCAGGTGGGGGTGAGGGGCACTAGCCTGCCTCCCGCACACTCAGTGCCATGCACAGGAGCTGAAATCTCTGAGACTCATCACTCTGTGCTGCGGCTCCAGAGACCACCAGATCCCCACTGGTCCTGGACAGATGCTGAGAGTGGGTACAGATGGGGGACCCTGACAGACCACCTGGCAGATGCTTCCTACACAAGCCTATTCCTCACACAGGGCTGAAGGCCTCTCAAACCTCGTTTAGCCCTCCTGCACTTCACTTTAGAGCAGCCTTCACCCTGCATCCGAGCACACGTGGTCTCCAGGCCACACACAAAGGAGAGGTGGAAGAAAGGAGGGGGCCCTCTGAAATCACCATGGTCCAATTAGCCAGCTCTCACCCTCTATGCTTACAAACAGGATCCGTATCACCACCTGCTACAAAAGCAAACATTTTCAGACATCTTCATCTGCACCTCTCTGACACTCCTGAGAAAGGGTTTTGCAGCCAGTAACTGACAGGACAACTTCCCTTCCTACACTTTGCAGAGCCTTTCAGATGGAAGACATTAAAAAGCCACCAATCTCCCTGTCAGGCAGGGCTCCCGGATCACCTACCCCTCCTGCCTCTTCCCTTCCTCCCACCGCAGTGCACCCACCACAAGCATGGCTAGGGTTCTATGTGTCCAGAGAAGTAACCCCAGGCCTCTTAGAGGCAGAGGCTAACCAGACTAGAGCCAAGAAAGGACTCTGGGCACCTGAGCCACTAGCCAGGGTACACTACAGATGGGTGAGGACCAGGGGACCTGCACTCCTTCTAATCGCAATCATCTCTAAAGAGGTCCTTTTGCAGAAGCTCCCATATAACCTGTGAGTGATGACATAGGAGTGGAATAGAGAATTTATTTGGTGAACTCTTCGAAGGTGAACATCCACAGCCTGTGTGACCTGTCAATTCCATATCTGTCCCATGCTCCCATTATGCTTGTGTGACATATATGAAATGCATATTACACACTGTGTTATCTATAAATAAGGAACATTGTATCTTCCTGCATCCCAGTGAAGGTCACATGTACCAACAGACATGCACAGCATTTATCACAGCAGACAACACTGCGAAACAACCTCAGAATGGGCCATGAGAAGAATGAACTTTGGGATGCTGGGGACAACCAAGCTTTCTCAACCAGGTACTGGCTATACAGGTCTGCTCAGATCCAGAGACCCACCTACATGAGGTTTCTGAATATTCACAATGAAGGGTTTTACTAAGACCACAGTGAAAAGATACTGAAGAAGAAAGTGGAGATGAAGCAGGATATTCCAAGTGTGACAAAAATCTCCCTGCTCAGTAGATCTTGAAAGTGCTCACACGTCCAAGAAAGACCCAGGGTACCAATATTATTCCTGATGCTTCCTAAGGCCTGGAATGTCAAACACGGACAACCCAAAAACACCCCAGGCTGCCCCTGCCCTTCAGATGTACGCAGCCAGCATAGCCCAAGCTGCGTGAGACCAAACCCAGTTGACCAAGGTCAGGAAGAGTTTGCTGTTCCTCCAGGGACATTGGGTCACATATGCAAACTCTCTGGAATTTTGAAAACTCCCCTTTCTAGAATTTTCCAAAGTCCCAATCCATTTCAAGAGGAACAGGAAGAGCACAGGAGAACTTTGCAAGCACTCTGTTCTGACAATGTGCCTGAGGAATTTACACGGAGTGGGGAAACATGAGCAGTTACCCTAGTCAATGTCATGACAAACGAAATTGGAGCATAATTACTCCTGAGTGCTTGGCAACTGGAAAGCACTCACTCACAGAAATGGAGCGAAATTTATGCTGGGAAGTGGAACAGGCTGTTGCAAATTTTGACTGCAATGTGAGTGGGGCCTCGACAAGGAGGTCTGGGTGGGGAGGGCACCCCCGCCCTGCCACCTGGATGCCCGCAGGAATGTAACAGTAGCATCAATGACCAGAACCACCAGCAGCAGGCCCCCCTGAGTGACCTGGTGGCTGGCTGGACATGTTCTTTCTGATCACGTAGCAGAAACAGCAGCATCAGTGACCAGAACCACCAGTAGTGGCTTGGTGGCCGGCTGGCAAAACATGCTCTTACCGATCATGTGGTTGGCAACGTGGATTTGGATCTCGCGCTCGCTCTCGAAGGTCATCTGGCACTTGATGCACTGGTACGTCTTTTTCTGTTTGGGAACAGGAGAGGGAAGAATCAGAGAAGAGCCAGGCCAGGCAGAAAGTCAAGCCCTGCACAGAGAAGTGTGGCCTTTCCCAGGCATCCCCACGTGACTGTCTTTCCACCTCCCTCAGATTTTAGCCTCAGCAACTTGAGAGCACAAGCCACCATCCAAGGGACTGAGCCTCCTCTGGACCCGGAGCAACCTTTTGCACTACCAAGCTCAGCCTTCTAAGGAGTTGAGGGAGGCTGCCTTTCTTGGAAAAGGTGAGTCCATGGACCTACCTACCCATCTACAAGCACTCCTCCCACTGTAGCGGGACATGGCACTCTCCCTGCAGACTCCTGCAGGGTTCTAGGGAAGTGCTTGGATCCCACGGGCTCCAATCTCATCAATGGACCCAGGTCTTTGATGGGTTCGCAATGTGAGGGCATACAGAGAAGTGGGCAAAGGAAGCACAAGGAAGCCCTGGAAGGATGCACACTGTCTCTTGTTCCTTTTTTCCCTCTGCTTCCTCTCCCCTATTAGGAGAACAACTTCTGCCACCACTCCTTGCTCACTATAGGAATACAGAGCCCAGAAATATTAAGCCAGGAAACGGTAGACTTGAAATGTCTAAAATCATGAGCTGAAATAAATCTTTCCTCTCCTCAAGTTGTTTCTCTCAGGTATTTGTCAAAGTGACACAAAGTCTGATTAACAACCACACCCAGTCACCCATCTTCCATCTACCCATCCATCCATCCCCTCGTGCTTCAGCCTGCACACATCCACTTACTTACCATCTGTCATTTATCCGTCTACGCACACAGCACTCAAACACCATCCACCCGTTCCCCTAGTGACCATCCACGCACCCACCCATCTTTCACCCTTGTTCACTAACCCATCCCAAGAAAAAAATGTGAAGGATTGAGGAACACTGCTCCCCAACAATGCTGGTGCGCAAAGGTGGCTCAAGAACTCTTCATCTGCCTTAGACACGCATGGTCCTGATTTCCAACACATGGGGGCTCCTACAGCTGCCTTTGGAGGTAGACAAAGGCAGAAAACAGAGAGGAGCAGAAGCATTCACACTCACAACTCAGCCTGAGTAGCTGTGAAACTATCCCTATGGAATGAGAGGTGGTGTGCCGCCAGCAGAAAGACTGACTGTGGGTTTTGTTTGTTTATTCTTGCTTTTGGAAGAACGAGGCAAATTATCAGTAATTCAGTATATTCAAGTGTTTTTTTGAAGCCCACTTTGGTGCCTAGGATGATAGGCCTTTGCAACCATTAGAAAAGGGAGCAGGACTTTTGACATCATAGCTCAGGACCTGGCTACCTCCTGAACTACACAGTCAGGATAAGCCACCAGGGAGCTCCACCCAGACTTCACCTCTGTTGGCTCTTCTCCTGGAGCACGCTCTCCATCCTGGAGTCAAGGTCACTGCTTCTAAGAAGTCCTCCCTGCCCACCCCAGTGCGAATCCAGGGACACTCAGTTCTCCAGCCGATGCTAAAGGCAGTTGGTGCTCAGCCCACTGTTGAGTCCTGGCGCTCATCGCACCCTGACCACCTAGAGGTAAGGACTGTGCTGTGCACTCTGAGGGTCCCACAGTCGGCACAGGTGCACAAGAAGAATCTAGTGTACATGTGAGCAAAGCTGTAGAATAGCATGCAAAGTATTGGGTAGAAGGGACGAAAAGAAGTATAGAGGCGACTTAAATATCTGGATCCCTACCACCTCAGCACAGAATCTGGACAGGATGAGGGCCTCAAAATTACTAACTTTGTATTGTCTCGTTTAGTGTTTCCCTCCATCTTTTTTTTTTAACCCATACAGGATAACGCTGCGTGGCTCATGATTCTCCTGAATGCTGGGATTACAGGAATCACCATGTCTGATTTACCTAACTTTTATTATGATTATTACTGCTTAGAAAGTCCTTGTTGAAACAATGGTTGGTTGGTTGGTGGAGATACCCCAGGAAGCACAGGGTGGGTTTCAGAGGGCAGACAGGACAGGGCTGAGGAATCCAGCCCCTTAGGCCACAGCAGGATGACAGGGACAGAAGTCTTCTGAGGGGACACAGCTCCACAGCCCCCATCCTGATCAGCTCAACTCATGCTGATGAAATGCTACCTTGGTCTCTCTACTAACAGAATCCTTCATTCTGTCTCAAACGTTTTTCAGCTGGCAAGCCTAAGAGGCCCGGGTGGAAAAGAGCCTGAAGAAATGCCTGACCAATGAAGACGGAGCTCTGGCAGAAGGATACCGGGAAAGGTTGTGCCAAAAGGGCACTGCTGGCCCTTCAGAAGTGGCAGGCCCCACTGCTGTGGGAGGGGCCATGCCATGGCTTGGGGAAGCACATCATGGTTCCACCATGCATCTGCATGGGTCCAAACCTCTACAGGTCACAGCTATGGTGAGTCCAGATAGTGAGGAACAGACCAGGCTGAAAGCAACTGATTCCTCCCCCTAGGGGCAGGTACGTGAAGTGCACTCACTGGGCTGGAAAATAAATTGTCAGGGGCTCGGGCAGAAAGATAGGCTCTCTAAGGAACCGTGCAGTCATCCTGGAAGGGCACTAACAGAGAGTGGGACCATGGTCCACCATGCATCTGCACGGGTCAAGCAAGCCTCACAGGGATTCCCATAGAAGGAATGAGGGAAACCACTGACCACCCATACACACATAGGAGGACATGCACACATATGCACAAACTGCATTCGCATGACCACCCTCGCCACAGCTCATCATCAACACAACCTTGCAGACACACCCAAAATTCTGCACACTGTGCCATAGGTTTGTGCCTATAACACTGATAGAAGGGGAGATAACCTTCTGGGTCCATAAGGTCACACTGATGGGCATACTCAAACCCATCCCAGGACACTGGAAATGTGAAACCCACACCCTTGCACTCCCAAGCAGAGACACAAGCAGTGTGTAATAAAAGCACAAATGCATCCACCAATACACCCAGAGTCATGAGTGTATATCCATGATTAGCACACAGGAAAGCACATATGCACAGGCGCAGCAGCACTGACACCTCTAATCACAGCTCCGGGTCCAGCATCTACTGGGACTGGCTTCCTTCACTGCTGGCCCAGACACCACCATCCCCTCCCCTTTTAGAGCTTCTATCACACTAGGAGACCTAACACAGAAACATAGAACTTGGCATTCTAAGTACCTCCTCTGCCACAAGGCCCTCCCCGGGGGCCCAACCCAAGAGCAGAGTTGAAGCCCAGGGCCCATGTTCAGGGCCTGCCCCACCCCCAGCATAGCCTTGAGCAGCCTCAGAGCAGAAAGAAAACTCCCCTGAGAGTGAGGATGAGAAGAGGAGGAGCGGTCCAGTCCCTGGAGGAAGGAAGAGGAACACAGCTGTGGAGTTTCCACACTGCGATTTTACCCACCGTGAATAGAACACCCTACTACATGCAAGCAATTTACACTGAATCCCCACCAGCCCTGTGCATAGTCCACACTAGGGCGAGAGAACGCGCAGTTCCAGGGGGGCTACCTCACCTGGTCTAAGCCCTGTGCAGCGAGTGGGGGAAGCAGAACTCGATGAGAGGCAGGCTCCCTCTCGAATGACTAGCTTAGCTCCTATGTTGGGATCTGGGCCTCAGATGTCCCTGGACAGTCCTGGTGTAGACAACAGAAAGTTGGTGTGATCTAGGCACAGGCTTAAAATCCTCCAAGTTGGAAGCCAATATGCTCCCATGTTTTATACGTGGCACAGAGACACCCAGGCTGCCCCTCTCTACACAGAAAGAACCCCAGGACCCCATGAGGCCATGGAGGGCTGGGGTCTACCATGGTGGCTTCGGGGTAGGGTGATGTTGTTATAACCCATAAAGAGGGGGATCTGAAAACCTCAGTGTTTCACGCTCCAGCCGACAGCATCCTCAGCCCCACAGGAACCCAGTCCTCCGAGAGTTGGTTGCTATGGATACACTCCCGAGGGTCCCAGTCTACCAGCCCCCAAGCCCCTGCACAGTCCCTAGAGTCTACTCTGACATGAGTGAGTCCTGGGGGAAGGAAGGGGTGGGCGAACAGACAGCTGGGTCCCTGCCCCCTAGGCGTGCCCAGACAGGGGGCAAAGTCCCAGGGGTGCTGGGAGGTATCTGGGCTTTGTCTAGCTTCTTTCTGCAAAAGACCCATCTCTCTGGGTCTCTAAGCAGGAAAAAGTAAGATTTTTCAGCCTGGACCCTCTCACGCAGACCCAAAGACAAGGATGGAAAAGCCTGGGGGAAAGGGAACAGGGCTTCTTCAATCAACCTTGCAGCCAAGCTGTGCATCCCTGGCTACCACTTTACCTTTCTGAGTCTGGACTCGCTCTGCCAAAACAGAGGCCTCAGCAAAGCTCCCTGCTTGTTGCTGTGGAGACCCACCTGGATATCAGAGGCCCAGGAGAGTTCCCCTCACATAATAGGGGCTTCCAGTAGAGTGGTGCTCAGTGCCAGCTCCAGACAGACTGAGGATGGGACAGCGTCTTGAACTCAGAATTTGCAGTCAAAGCAGCAGCAGCTCCCTGACCATCGGGAGCCTTTGTGCAAGGGTGGGTGGGGCCAAAAAGACAGATGATCAGGCTCCATGCATACAGACAGGACAGCAGGAGCCTGGCTATACTGTCCCTATACAGGGACAGGATCACCCTGGCTGTACCCCCATACAGGCAGGACAGGTCCCAGAGTGGCAGAGAACAGCGCTAGTCAAGCATATGAGCTATAGTACCAACCAGCATGAGTTCATATCCCACCTCTGCCCCGGCAGCTGACCTCAGTGATCTGTGACTTGGCGGCTCCTGTGTGCAAATGAGCACTGTAAGGGGTGCTCTGCTGTCAAAGACTCAGTGCACCCCAACACCCACTGGGCTTGGACTGTTACCATATATAAGAGGGTCTTCCTCTGTGTCCGGCACACCTTTACTCACTTCATCCTCCTAGGCAGAGGTCAGCATGGGAAACGCTGAAAGGTTTTACTGCTTGGTGCTGGCCAGTCAGAGAGTAGGGTCAGGTTGGCTGCAGGGCCCCTCAGGATACCAGGTCTGCAGCTGGATGGCATCACTGCTTTATTGTGCTGCAACTGCTATAGCATGGCCACTACCACACTGAATTCCACTGCTCTGACCCTCTGGCTTCACAGGAGGACAGAGGCCCAATCCAAACCACGGGGAATCCTGAAGGAGAGACTCTGGGCCCATGAGCTCCTCAGGACTTCCCACAATGCCCCAGTCAGCCTTCAAGATGAGGCTGAGGACAGAGTGAACAGTCGAGTCCAGTGTCTGTTCCAGAGCTCCACAATGTTATAACAACCCTGTTGGGAGGTTCGACTTGGTCAACAGCCCATGAGAAAGGGGGATGTGCCACAGCCCCCAAAGAAAGCCTTCACTCCTTAGGTTTCCAGCCAGACTCACAGTTCTGTCTGCACTTGGGTGTGCCTCCCAGGGTCAGGTGTCCACAGGCAGGTCACTCTGAAGCCCTGGGGCCCATTGGGTCCATCAGCGACAGGGCAGGGGGGTTGAACAGGAGACTTGGGTTGATTCCTTCCTCTGAAAATGTTCCTTTGCTTTTCCCAGTCTTCTCCCCTTCCCCCGACCCCCCAATCCCAGGCCTGGGCTCCCATGTCGAGATCAAGCTCTCTCAGCAAACATCCCTGTGTTCTAGCAGGCACCTGCGACAGGTGGCTCCCTACCCTGCCTCTCTCTGAATGGCGCCAGCAGCAGCCCTCCTGGGATAGGTACCCCTGAGACCCACTTGGCCGCTCCTCTGTCTGGAAACAACACGGATCAGTGGGAATCTCTGACCCAGGCTGTCTGACACCCGAAGGCCATCGAGCTGCAGTCCACCTCGTGTGCCATCAGCCTGAACCCAAGACTCTGAAGGACCCACCCAGAGCCACCACTTCCTCTGTCTCACTCGGAGTCACGTGCGATGGGTCTGTGTCCTCCCCAGCCCATTCCTGGCTCTCTTGGTTCCCTGACACCTCCAACCTAAGGGGCGCTTCAGAAAACCTTGATGACTGAATAAACCAATTGCTAATGACAACAGGGACAAGAGCTTTCCCCACACAATTGCACCAGCTGTGGTAACATTACTGACGATGAAGTTAGCACCAGTAGCTGTGGCAAGTGAATATGACCTCCAGCAAATGCCTGGTTCCAAGTCCCTGGTATGCACGTTATCCTCGAATGTTTGTGGAAAAAAAAAAATCAAGGACTGAAGACCCGTAATGTCAGGTGACTCACCCAAAGAGATTCTCAGTATGGCCAGGAAGTCAAGATCCACCCCAGAGCCACAGCAAAGATGCTGGGCACCATTTCTAGGTGAGTGTTACCCACTGAATGAGCACTTTATCTATGCCGCTGGACCCTCACACTTCTAGAAAGTCCAGATGATTATTCTTCCCATTGATGGGTAAAGTCTTGGCAAATGAGGCTCAGAGAGGCAAATAATGTATGCGTGCTATCCAGCTGCAGGAAATAGTGACCCAGGAGCTTGGCCTGGAGCAAAGCATGTCACAACAGCTGTGCTTAACCACGTGGCCAGTGCTGCTTCTCTAGTCTACAACGAGCCGCACTGCCAAGAAGTACATCATGCAGGGATGTGCTTTCTATGGGTTCCAAGGAGCGATCGCACACTTACCCGGGGCACCGGCGATGTCTGGGCACCTTTACGGGGCCCGCTGGTCTCCGGAGTGAGGTCACGGTGGTCTACCTGCATGTGGCTTTCCAGGTCCTCGGCACTCTCAAACTTGACGTTGCATTCAGGACAGCGGAGGGCAGTACAGGGCCGGTCAGCAGGCTCAGGTGGGACCAGGCCACCCACCTGTCCATTGGCACTCCGGGCCATGCAGCCAGCACACAGGCCATAGGGAAGCCCGTTGACATCGAGTTTGACCAGGTCCTGCTTGCTGCGGAACTCCTTCAGGCACAGGGCGCACTTGTAGAGCTTCTGCAGCCCCTGACCATTGGGGGACGATGCGGCTGAGCTGCCTGCCAGCTTCTGCATGTGGAAGGTGCCGTGGATCTTGAGCTCAAGTGTGGAGGTGACAGTCTGCATGCAGACCACACAGCGGAAGCCTGTGAGGGAGTTGCGCAGGTCGGGGTGCATCTGGCAGTGCTCGATGAACTCCTCCTCACTCTGCAGGGGCATCTTGCAAATGCGGCAGGTGCCCGTGTCCAGGCTCTTGCTGTGCGTCACCTTGTGCTCTGTGAGCGTCAGCAGCGAAGGGAAGCGCTCGCCACAGATGGGACACATGTAGTGCTTGGCAGGGCCCCGGTGCGTCTGCAGGTGTTCCCGGAGCCCGTTTTCTGAGAAGAAAGTCCTGGAGCACACGTTGCACTTGTGACTGCCCTTGATGAACTCGGCCTTCTTGCGCGAGCCATCGTCCTCACCAGGCCGGATGTTGTGGTCCCGCAGCCGGTGATTCTGAAGCAGCACCTCCATGGTGTAGGCTGCGCCACAGATGTCACAGCCGTACATTGGCTCGGACGCGTCCACGTCATCCTCGCTTGCCTCGTGACTGTTGGGAGCCTCGGGGTTCTTGAGCAGCATGCCCTGCAGGTCGGCGGGCTCGGCCTTCTTGGTGGTAGCGGGGGGCACCCCGTTGGTCGTACCATTCTCGGCAGCAGCATCAAATACGCAGTGTTTCTCCCGCAGGTGCTTCTCCAGCAGGATGACGGCATGGAAGGCCTTGCTGCAGAATTTGCAGTTGTACTTCTTGCTGTGTGTGGTGATGTGGCACTGCAGCTCCACCTCAGTGCTGAAGGTCTCCCCACAGAAGATGCACTTGTGGGCCTTGGCTGGGTTGCCCAGGTGGCTGTGTTTAACATGCACCTGCAGGTCGGCCTCCTTGCGGAAGTCCCAGTTGCAAGCTGTGCAGCGGTACATCTTCTTCTCGTTGCTGTGCTTCACCGCCAGGTGCACCTGGATGGACACCTTGGAGTCGAAGACCTCCTGGCACAGAGTGCAGTGATACAGCACGAAGGTGTGCATGTCCAGCAGGTGCTTCTGCAGGTCATCCACGGAGGAGAACTGCTTGTCGCAACTCTCGCAGACATAGTGCGTGGACGTGGTCATGTAATGCACTGTTAGGTGCTGCAGGAGGGACTCCTGAGAGTCAAAGTCCTCTTTACACTGGGGACAGGCCTGCTTCCGAAGCAGCAGCTCCAGGTGCAACTTCAGGTGGGTCTGAAAACTCTCGAAATTGGAGAACTTGAGGTCACACTGATTGCAGGGGTACTCGCCGTTAGAGATGGAGTTGGCACTCCCTGAGAGCCGCTGCCGTTTGGGGGAAGACACCTCCACATCAGAGGAGACAGGGCTCTGCTCTGCCTTGGACTTCTTGCTATGTGCCAATGGAATGTTCTTGTGGTTCTCCTTGATGTGTTTCGTGAGCTTCAGGATGGAGCCGAAGATGGGAGAGTTGGTACAGTAGGGGCAGGAGTAGACCTCCATGAAGGACTGTGTGGGCTGCACAACTGGAGATTCCAGCTTGGTGCTGCCCACGCTGCAGTGCGCCTGTTGGATGTGCTCAGTGAGTGAGGACTCCGTGAGGAAGCCCATGGAGCACTGGTTGCAGAAGAACGCGTTATTGCCATCGGGAGGGTTGGCATTGGGGCCGCAGTGCGAGACTCGGATGTGCTCCTGCAGGCTGTTGATATCAGCAAACATCTCGGGGCAGTAATTGCAGTGGAAAGCGGAGATGTTGCCAAACTGCATCATGGGGTAGGCGTGGCTCTTGTGCAGCTTGCGCACGTGCTCGTTGAGGTTGTAGAGGGTGGGCATGGAGTCTAGGCAGATCTGGCACGTGTGGCTCTGCTGGGGCTTATCTGCGTGGATGGTCTTCAGGTGGATCTCCAGCACGGCCAGGCTAGTAAAGTCCCGCTTAGAACAGTAGGGGCAGCTGTAGACCACCTTGGACCAGCTCTGCCCATCATCCCGCATCTTCTTTTGCCCCCTTAGCGGCTTCAAGGTGGAGTCCGGAGTGGAACCCCGCTCCACAGAAGCACTGGAGTCGGGCGTGGCACTGCTCATGGAGGCCACACTGCCCAGCACAGGGTCCGGGCTGACACTGTGGTTACTGGAGTCGGGCTGCCGGTGACTATCCAAGTGGCAATAGACTCCCTCCACCGAGGAAAACTGCTCAGGGCACATGGGGCACTTGTGTTTCTGGTTGGCGTGGGCTTGGTGGATGTGGGCAAGCAGCGTGCTCTCGTCGACAAAGACCTCGGGGCAGTGAATGCACTGCAGGTCTGCCTTCTCGGACAGCTGCGGGTGCAGAGTGAGCACGTGCTTCTCCAGCTCCTCCGTCTGGCTGAAGGTGTCCTCGCAGTAGTCGCACATGAAGTCGTCCTTCTTGGCCTCTTTCTCCGACTTGGCCAGGTGTTCCTTATTCTTCTTGTGCGCCTGCATGTGGCTCTGCAGAGAGCTGGTGGAGGAGAAGCCGCGCTTGCACACGCTGCACTTGAACGGCTTGCTGGAGCTGTGGGTCTTCAGGTGGATCTTGAGGTGGTCGCTGCGGGAGAAAGCTGCCTCGCACTCGTGACAGTGGTACTTCTTGTCGCCCGTGTGCAGCTTGATGTGCCGGTCTCGGCTCCTCTTGTGCTTGAAGAGGCGGCTGCAATAGGTGCACTTGAATGGCAGCTTGTCGCTGTGGATCTGCTCGTGCCTCTTCAAGTAGCTCAGGCGGATGAAGGACTTGTCGCAGAACTGGCAAGGGTACGGGAGGCCGGTGCCGCCTTCCTCCTCACCGAGACCGAGGTCACAACCATCTCCAATCATCTGCGTGGGTGACGCAACATCCTTGCTGGAGGGAGACGAGGCCACCCAGGAGAGCTGTGGGTCGTCGTCACCATCTGCAGGGGAAGGCAGAGCAGAGATTAGAGGCAATTCCCAGGGCCGCCGGGAAGCGAGGACAGAGCCAGCTTCTAGACAGCTCTCGGCTGAGGCTGTGCAGCTGGCCAACTGCTGCAGGGGGGGAGGGGGGTGATGGGGCCGGAAGCAAGTGGACATGTGGGCCTTCCCATCTGTAGAGGACGCGGCAGAGGGGCGGCAGGGTATAAAGGGGAAGTATCTTTTTCCACAGCGACACCTGCCTGGGCCTGGCTGGATGTGGTGCCCCTCCCACGCCGGAGATGTAGCTATGGGCCACTTCCCTAGTGAGGGAGGAGGTGCTGCCTGGAACGAACTCACCGGAAATGACCTCACAGGCCATCAGTCCCACAGGCCAAAAGGAGGCCAAGTCCCTTCACTTGATCAACATCTGGGAGTCAACTTTCCCCAGCCCCCAACTCCCACCCCTTGGGAAATCCTTCTGGTCCTTTGGGGCAGAGGCAACATTCAGCAAGAACAACAAAAAAAAAAAAGTGCCCTTTATTCTATCAGCTGCATCATCCTCTTTGTGGATGGAGGACTGATGAAGTTGGAAACTGCTGTTTCTGGTAATAGAGGAGACATGAAACGTGTGAAACTGCAGGGCTCCTGACGGCAGACCGAAGCGCAAGGGGCAGCGAGACCAAGATGGCAAGAAAGGCCCGAGGTCCCCAGCCAGATCCCAGAAAGCAGGGAATATTGTCTTTGTTCTACCTCTGGGTTCATCTTAGTCCTCCCAGGACCCCAAGAGATAGACACAAGGATGGACCAGACCCCTCATTTGCCCCCCAGACACAAAGCCCAGCACTGGCAGGCCCTCTGCTTCACTCAAGGGACCCTCCTTGCAACAGGCTGTATCTTGTATTCCCCAGGGACGGGAGGGACTTCTCTGGCCCCTCCAGTCTTGGAAGGGAAGCTAAACAAACCTCAGGGCTCACCATTTCATGGGGGGTGGGGGGAGACAAAGGCACATAGGACACAGCAAATAAACCCAGTGAAGCTTTCAAACAACGGGGGTCAGAAGAAGCCAGACCAGGCAGGAGTCTGAGGCTCAAGTTTCTCATCGGGTGGATTTAAAACTTAATAATGAATGAAACAGACCACAGGCTGCTGCGGGCAGGGGAGAGACAAACAAAAGCTGAGATTCGGCTGTGCTGACCTTGTCTTGTAACCCCGAGGAAAGAGACCAAGGCCCCCAGCCGCCTCTCTAGCCCCCAGCCAGCTAGCTCCATTCGTAAAGTCTCACAGCCTCACAAAAGTGGATCCAACCCAAGGAAAAGTTGGGTTGACATATGCCCTCACACACAATAACGTGTCATGCATACGCACCTATGTGTTACACAGCCCCTACCCTTAGCTAGAGCCACATAGGCTCGCCAATGCCTTACCTATAGCTCCTCAGAACATGCACGTCCACGCCCACACAGTCAAACGCCACCACTCACACATGCGCTCTACTCTAAGTCACAAACTTAGACACGTGCACACTCACCGCACAGTGTGTGGACACACCAGTCACACAAACATTATGACTCCTCGACACTTGTTCTATCACTTGCACGTCCTTAAACACACCTAAGACACAGGTACTCACACCATCCCAGGGCCGGGCTCCCATACAAGCTCCTTGTAGCCACACTGCTGTTCTCGTCTCACCACAAGACTTATTTGAGAGATGGCAAGGGCAGACTGAAGCGTCCTTTATAACTATAACTGAGCAGGTCCCGGGCCAGCCCCACAGCCCACTGCCCTCGCAAGCCCCAGCTCCCAGAGGTGACGAGCTACCTCACGTGAGCTGGCACCGGGGGCGCAGCTCAGTCTGGTGGTGGCGGCTCTCCAAACCTCCTGCTCTGTGTCTCCCAGCAGCCTCCTCACCTCTGAAGCCCAGCACCCCTAGGAACGCCCTCCTGGAGCGAGGGCACCTTCTCTCCTGGGGGCCTCACATTACGGGCCCTTCGGCCGGGAAGGACGCAGCCGCTGCCAGCTTCCTAGATTAGACGCAGCGGGAGGTGCCCCAGCCTATTAATTCCCAGCCCTTGCCAGCTGGGCTCTGAGGGGCACAGACAAAGGGTCCCAGGGGAGGAGGTGGCTGAAGCTGGGACTGCTGGGCCTCTGCCCCCTGGCTGGGCTCCACTGGCTTTTGATTATTTTGATGTCTTAGTTCAGGTGCACTCAAGCTGCCATGCAGCCTCTCTTGCGTGCCTACCGCCCACACCAAGAAGGCAGGATTCAGGGTTCTACCACTGTATAGATGGGAAACTGAGGTGGGGCCCAGAAACCTAATCCTGGGAAATAATGAAATGACAACAAGACACCAGCACTGCTTAGAATCAGGGAGCCCTCTGGACAAGTGATGAAAGAGGGCAATGCTCAAGTGGGCAAGAGAAACCAGAAGTCGCCCTACCTTTGGACAGATACTTCCATTGAGATCCTTTGTTTTTAAAACTA
Source organism: Typhlomys cinereus (assembly GCA_023101885.1). Classification (NCBI taxonomy): domain Eukaryota; kingdom Metazoa; phylum Chordata; class Mammalia; order Rodentia; family Platacanthomyidae; genus Typhlomys; species Typhlomys cinereus. The sequence continues at coordinate 1,490,611 of JALPQD010000362.1, read as the reverse complement.
TACCACCAATAACCAGAAGGCAGCTAACTGCAATCCAGCCTTCCAGCCTCTTCCAGCAACTTAGCCACCCCATAAGTAGCCTTCTCAACCTCTGAAACTCAATTTACACATCTAGAAAAGGGAACCGTTCTGAAGAATGAAGAAAGAATTTCTGCTTGCATAAATATCCAGTCTCACTACAGTGCTGCTTGAGTCTGGGGGAGCAGAGACAGTTTCAAGCAGACACGCTTTGAGAAAAGGAAGTGCCCACAACCACAATTATCGGAGGATCACACGGCTCTGTGGACTCACTACACAGGTGCTGAGTTGTACGCTGCAAATAAGCGAATGTTACAGTGTACAAATTATATTTTCATAAGGTTAATAAACAAAGTAGTATTTTGCCAGTAATAATAATTAATTCTAATTAGTACCACTAGTGCTAATTTTAGCAGCTACATTCATCAAGTGTGTCCTACATGCCAGCTCTGTGCTAAGTGATGTGTGTTGTTGCCACAGTGAATTTGTTTTATCTGTTCATCCCCAGGAAGGCCCAAGTTTGGGATGGGAAAGCTGAGGGTCTGATGATGAGGAACTTGCTCCCCACACAGAGCTGGATGCTTCACAGTGGGCTACTGCACCTCCCAATCAAGCAGGGTCCCACCTGAGGCTGACTTCAGTCACATCCACCAGACTCGGAAGGCAGGCAGCTTGACCTGCCCAGTGGTGCCAGCGTGCCCGACAGTCACGGCAGGACTATCTGGTTGACTTTATTTTCTGTAAACAAGTTTCAAAACTAACGCAAAGCATGTTATTCTTTAGCAACACTTTGAAACTGTTGAGACTATAATCATCTGAACCACAATTAAAATAAGGCTCCTTGAAGTGAGAAGACCCAACAAAGGTCGGCATGTTGCATAGGAGGCGTCTCCTACTCAGACCGCCCTGTTTAATGCCTGATATTCAAATTTACTCTATCAGCACTGCCTTCCACCCTGACCCAGTGCACTTTGCTTGGGGGACACTTAGCAAAGGACTCCAGAAGAAAAATAGAAAGGCAAGCAGGAGAGGAAGCTCCCCCAGATCTGAAGGGGTATCAGCTAGGAAGGGGGCTCTTCTGGTGACAAGCGCTCCTCACATCCTGTTAGGCACTGTGCGATCACACACTCTCCCTGCAGCTAGGGAGGGAAGAAGTGTGGAACCAGGTTGAGGGTTGTCCCATGGTCCTTCCATATAAACACCTCAGATCTCAGGGACAGGTAGGTTGAAGGAAAGCCCCTCTCACCCAATCCTACCTTTGCATATTTAAGTGAATACTTAACAAAGATTTTCCATGTGTCAGACATTTTTCTAAGGTTTTTCACATATTAACTCAAACCACTCAACAGTTCAGTGAGGTAAGTGCTGCTACCACTTATTTTCCATTTATACAAGGGGAAAACTAGAGCACAGATATGCTAAGAAACTTGCCCAACGCCACCCAGCAGGCAATAGGGCCAGGAAATGAACCTACTTAGTTCTGTTCAGTTGGCGATTTTGCCCGCGGTGCCAGGATTGGATGCTTCTTGTGTGGGTGCTGCTATACAAGAAACCCGAGTAGGAGACCCTCGACTGCTCCCTCTTCTAAAACATGATCAAAGAAATAGCACAAATTATATTTTATAGAAAAATCACTTTCAAAATAAAGATTAAAATCATCTTCAAATGACTACTCCAGAAAAGAGGCCTAGCACAAAATGAGTTTTAGCTGTCTGCCGCAGGAAAAGAACCAGAATAAGTAGAAAATAAGAGAGAAATGTTGGTAAAAATTCAATTAAAGTAGAAAGGAGATCATTAGCCAGGAGAGAATGCATCTGCAGAACAAGCAGGGGATCCCAGGCTCACGTGACCATCAACCACATGGCTGGGGGCAGGGGACGCATCGCAGGCCTGAAGCCAAGGCAGACAGACATAGATATATCTGACACAGGAAGATGGGAGATCACTGTTCCTTGAGTGCCGGCTGCTACAGACCACAGAGGGGCCCAGTCCTCAAAGCCACAGGAACAAGTCAAGGAGGGACTTCCTGCCACAACGTGGAACACTGATGGAAGATGGTATGCAACTCGCCACTGAAGGTAAAGAGGTGGCCCTAAAAATAGCATTAATAGGATTCCCTGCCTTGGGAGCACAGAGAGTACAGCTGAGCCCCCCAAAATTCCATGTCTGCAGGACATGCCTGAGCTGGGCAGTTTCGTCTGTGTGAATAAAAATGAAATCAACTGGTGATGTCTGCTTTGAGCAAAGGCATGTGGGAATAGAATGAGTAATCAGTACAGAGCGAACTGGAAAAGGAGTCTCCTATCCATCATTTCTGGAGGCTTTAACTAGCAGGTTCCTCTAAGAAAGAACTGCTCATCATCTGCAAGGAACAAAGCTTTGGGACAGGTCCCCCAAGTCCTGCTGTTCACACAAAGACAACAGGACATGCAATACACTGTGGAGTTGTGCTTAGGGGTCTCCAGCAGGAGGGGTCAGATAATGTATTAGGCCTGCCCCCAAGTAGGCCCAAAGCCTCCTGGGAACCCCAGGAGAGTACAGCTGTGCTCCCCAGGGTCTGCAAGGTGTGTAGGCGTACACCACAGGACGCATACAAACTGTTTCCTATGGAAGCAGTCTGAACTGGAGCAGCTGGCTTACCAGAAACAAATGGACAAAATACAGTGTTGGGGGCATCCGGGCACATCCTGCCCTCCTGCCAAGCAGCTTTGAGTTCTAGAGCCTGCTGCAACAAAGACAGGAGGATCTCAAGGCCGAGGCCCGGGTGCTCATGGGAGGCTGTGGCCTGCTGGCCTTAGAGAAGTCACTGAGTTTCTAGGCCAACACCTCTATGACATGGGCAGACTGGGCAGCCTCTGAGGCCCTTTGCTGGACTGCTTCCAGCAAACAGCAGTGTAAGCTCCCCAGGAGGCCTGAAGCTCCCCTCCCACAAATCCCAGGTGTATTAAGACTTTCCTTGGGAGATGTAAAAGAGACATCTAGAACAAAGAATGATTCCATTGAGTCCAGTTTGGCATATAAATAAGTGTACTGGGCTACTTATAGGAACAAGGGTGGCTAATGGGCTACTGAACTCCCCCTTCTCCATACACACACCTTTCACCTCTTATACAATACAGCATTTCTAAGAGTCATCTAAGGGGCAGGAGTGGTCACTAGATTTTCGGGGAAGCATCGTGTGAACCCCCACCCTACCAAGAGGACACGTTACCAGCCCTGTCCATAGAACTAACTTCCTGTTGTACAGCTCTACTTCCTCACAATGACTGCAGGCCAGCCTCCCTGATAGGCCAGCACAGCCGTTCTGACTCTGCTCCATGATGGTGACGGTCACGTCAAGCATGGTGGTCATGATGGTGATAGTGACATCAACACCTATACCATGAAGACTGGGTCTTGCATCCCATGTTAAAAAGACAGGTCAGATTGGGGTTGGGGATTTAGCTCAGTGGTAGAGCGCTTGCCTAGCAAGCGCGAGGCCCTGGGTTCGGTCCCCAGCACCGAAAAAAAAAAAAAGACAGGTCAGAGTTTCCAGGGGAGGCACATCCTCACCAACTCTGTATCCAACAGGAACTCAGATCCTAGAGGCAGAATCGAGAGTCTAACTAGGCTCATTAAGAAGCTCGCTGACGCCAGGTGCCAGAACTGGTCACCCACCCCAGGAATCTTGATTTCATTGCATCCCTGCCTGCAAAACTAATATGGGGACAGGGGTAGGAGAAGGGGAAGGAAAGGGTGCATGGATTCTAGTTGTCTTACAAGAAGGATCAGGCAGAGCCATGACTAAATTCACAACCATGACAGTCTTCTCCATATGATACTTACTTTCTGGGTCCTTTGCTGATACTGTCCCATCTGAGTCTCATCACAGCCGAATGAGATAGAAAGTTCTTACTTATAACTTTGTAAGCTGTGGCTCTAAGAATGAAAGCAATTTTTTATGCTGGGGAAAGAACCCAGTCTCATGCATATTCAGTGCATATTCTACCATGGAGCAGAAAGCACATTCTGAGTCCCCAGAGACAAGTGGAACATGCCACCTGCCCACTTGCTAAGCACCTCATTTTCCTGCTTCCCTAGGCCAAGGTGCTAGTTCAGAGCCTGTCACACGGCAGCTGTCACTCTCCTCGAGGCCCGCCATGCACGTGCACAGTGCCTAGCTTGGGCCCACATGAAGGTCCCCAAGCTTTGAAAATTTATGTCTGAAGGAAAGCAGGCAAGGTCTGCTGCTGAGCACCCACGAAGGCAGCAAAGAAAACAGGTTGCCTACAAAGGTCCACCCAGAACCAAACTTGGAGATCATGATAGGAAGAAGGATCTCCCCGAAGACGCTCGCATCTCAACCCCGGGAACCTATGAACATGTGGCACAACTGGTAAAATGGAATTCAGGTTGTTGGCCAGCTGACTTTACCATATGGAAATAAATCTGGAATCCTCAGGCAGAGCCCACTGGAGTCACAGGGCCATTAACATGGAAAGGGGAGAGAGAAGAGGGGTCAGGGTGACGGGTATGGAAAGGACCCTCCATCCATAGCTGCTGGGAGAGAAGACACCGCAGTACATAAGCGGAGGACTGTGGTGGTTCTGTGAATAGCAAAGGGTCTCAGAACAGCCCAACTATCACTTTGCCCTTTGCCCAATGGTATCTGCATCAGACTTCTGACCACCACCACTGTAAGATCAGTATTGGGGGGGGGGTTAGGCTACAGTGTGCATGGAGATTTGCTACAGTGGCAAAGGAAGCCAATACAGTTGTGCATAGCAGAACTGAGATGCCATCAGAACAAACACCCGGCAGCAAGGAAGTGGCTAGGGAGCCAGACAGTAGCCACAGGCTAGAAAAATTTCAAGCAGTGACTTAAAAAAGAAAAATAACAGACAGCCTTGCCCAGATTAACAGAAATACAGCTGACTGCTGAGCTCATTTGGGAAGAATGGACACTTCTTCACCTAGCATGAACCAGGAAACCAAAAGCTCTAGAGAATGAAAGAAAGGATGCTGGTTACACAGAGACAGGAAGTATGGCAGGAGAGTGTCCCACCGACGCACAGAAAGGAGAACTCAGAACGCCTAAGCATGAGATTTAGCTGAGAGATTTCCAAACAGAATGGTGATGGGATAGCCTTATATCTTCTTGTTTACAGCAAGAAGGGAAAAAAGTAGACGGAATAAAAAACTGTTAAACATGCACCCAGGAGTTGGGAGGGGGAGCACAGGATGGCTCAGCAGCTGAAGTTGCTTATCATGCAAGCCTGATGACCGCATTCAACTCCTGGAGCACATGTGAAAGGAGACAACAACTCCTGGAAGTTCTCTTCTGACCTCCACACACACGTACGGTATTCATACACTCACTCTCTTCCTCTCACACACACACAAAAATAAATAAAAATTGAAAAATTAAAAAAGAATCAAGGATAAATCCTCAGGAAACTTGACCATGACCTTTGCCTTTACTTTCAGGAAAGTATGCCCCAGAGGAGACAGAGGGGGCAATTATTCAGTCTGTTAACATCTCAGAAAAAAATCAAGGGGTCAGCGATGAGTCACATAGAAAGATTTGTGAGGAGGTGAAGGGTATGACTCCTACATCTCCCACAGCGAACCAGAGGTCCTAGGAAATTTGGGGGTACTGCCCCCAGAGTCATCTAAACAGAAGTCAAAAGTAGAGACAGAATTGTCTAGAAACTGTCTGTAAAGAAGCCTCTTGTCTAATGGAGGAAATCCTCATGAAATACACAAGAGACCTACAAGGGTTTTGCAATTTTCATTCCAGCAGAAACACTGCCAGGTTAGTCCAAAAGGAATTGAAAGAGTACAAGATGAAAAAACTCCACCAGACTCCCAAAGTTCTACAAGCAAGAATCAGGCAGGCAGAATAGATCAGCAGAAGACAAGCGCTACCTTTCCTCAATAGAAAGGATGACTCAGAGGGCGGGAGCTCAAACCCAGAGGGTGGGGCCATGTATCAGGATGAGATCATCACTGGACAAGGCTTGGATCTGGCACTGGATTTGGCACTAGGTAACCACATTCAAGGATGTCCTCTTCTCTTGCTGTGATTTCTTCACTCTAACTCTTAAGACAGAGACCCAGATAAACAGTCTCTAAAAGCCTTCATCTCTAAGAGGTCTGCAAAACAAATAAGTGAAAATTATCAGTTAATAATGTCTGCCTTGAATGCGGAAGAGGGTCAGGCAGTAGGTATTCCAGCTTTCGCTCTCTCTGTCTCTCCTAGCTTTTTTTTGTTCCTATTTCAGAACCTATTTGTTGAGCCCGTTCTAGCTTACTGGTTTTCTCAAGGTGCAGAAGATACTCAGCGCCTTAGGTTTCTATGGTGAGATCTGCTCAGCCTCAATTTATTCATCGCTATCTTCTTAGGTTCTAAAGCAATTTTGGCTGCTTTGAAATATTCTGAAAGGAGGCGGGAGAAAACTCCCTGTCATGGCAGGGGTCAGGACTTTGTCCCGGATATTGCATTTTCCTAAAAGAATAACTTACGTATAGTGTAGACAAAGTCTCTGTTCTAGAAAATCCAAACAGTCCATGGAGAACCACCACGGCCTTGTCTGAAATCTTGAATCAGAATTATGCTACCAGCAAACATATCCACAGACATGACTAGCCCATCTCTCTCCTTCAGGGAGCTGAGACTTTCAGATGTGATGTCATTGATGTCTCTATTGAAGCTCCTCTTCTGGCCAGACACACCTGCTCCCCTCATGCCCAGACCCGGAGGACACCACTCTTCAATCCCTGTGGCCTGGACCTGGAAAGCATTTGCAAGCCCAGGGGCTAAGAGACCCTAAGTGGCTCATTGGACAGCACGCTCCATGGCTTCCCAACCATGTGATCTGAGGCAAATTCATTACCTCCCCCCAGTTTTGCAGATTAAAAAGCCCTGCCTCCTTTTTCTTCTCTATAATGGGGACAGTAACAGTCTCAACTACAGAGTTGTTGTATACATAAAATAAGGTTTTTGTGAAGTGTTACATATGACCAGTGTTTCTAGAAACATACCATACAGTGGGTACTGCTGCTGGCTCCCATAAGATGGTCACAGGTCAGAGAAAAGAGGGCAGGAGATGGTTATGACAATTTCAGTGGTCATGAGACAGTGAGGAGTTTCATCTCCCTGGGCCCCGATGGACAGTCAAAAGGGTCTGAGCTGACCACCAGTCTGTCACACCGATTTTCAAGATAAAGGAAATGATCTGTATCAAGGCCCTGCCTGTGGACTCCCAGGACATCATACAGAAGGCACCTTTGAGACCACCAGCCCAACGTGCACATGACAGCGGCAAAACCAGCAGTCCTGCTGCAGCTTGTATTCCCAGAGCGCCCTGCCCCAGCAACACAGGGGTGGCTGTCCCTGTGGCCTTCCGGGGTGGGTGGCAACGCTGTCTTTCCCCGTGACGCCTCTGACACAGCGGAACACACAGTTGCCGGCTGTTTCATCCCTTAGACAAATTTACTTAGCGCTGATATTACAAATGCAATCGCACTCGCATTTTATTGTAGAAATTAGACCAGGGAGGAAAAAAAAACCCAGCACTCGTTAGCTCACTGGAGAGCTGGCTGTGATCAAACTTGCTAAAGAGGAGCATCACAATGAACTCCAGCCAGCAAGGGAGGGGCACCCCAATCTGCCATGCCATGAGGCCCCAGAGAGTGGTCTCTAGGAGCTGAGGGCAACACCCCCACCCAGACCCCTGGTTCCCCCCAAAGAGGAGCTGAGACCTTGTAACCATCTCCACGAGCTTCAAGAAGCACCCAGCTCTGTCGGCATGAAGGGCGCCCTTCTTGCTGGAGAGAAGGCAACATGCTTTGGGGATGAATCACTGTTTTCCTTCTCTCCCTCTAGAGCTCAGCAGAGCCCACATTCGGCCACATCCGTGGACCTGGGACTAGAGACAGCTGCTCTCTAATTACATGTAAAGTGTACCAAAACATCCCTTTTATCACAGACTGGAAATCTGTTAGCATCTGTCTCTCCTTTGTTTCTTCCACAAGATACAAGCTTGTTTCTACATTTTTCTCACCTGTAGCGGTGATTAAAATTCATTATAAATGAAAGGAGTGAACAGAGAAACAAGTTCCTCTGTGTACCGTTCTAAACTCAAATTAGAAACAGCTGTTTGCTAATTCATGCAGCGATGTTTTGTCGTGCTCTGTGAATCAATAATAACTCACCCTATTGCTGTAGAAAATTTTGGATAATCCATATATTTAACGCGGCATTGGGTTCTCCACGCAGGGCTGCAGCGGAGAAAGCTCTGTTGCGGCTTAGGCAGGCGAGAGGGGACTTAGACACTCTGGAGACAGACTCTACAGCCACACAGAGAACATTGAATTCAGAGCCACCTGGCACCTCTTCCCCTAGAAGGAACCCTTGAAATGCTCTTATCTTCTTTCCTTCACCGGAACCACCAAAAAGAAAAAGAAAAAGAAAAAAAAAACCACACCTTCAACTCTGATTAAACACCAACCACACATATCCTCCAGCCACCGGAGGGAACAGCAAAATTAAAAGTCTAATTGGTACCCGGAACAATTTAAAACGATTAAGAATAGGTGAAGCTTTCTATGAAAAAGCAATCTCTGGTTAGGATTAGGTGCATTTGAGTAGCATTCTTCTCACACTGGGTCTGTGCCGCAGAAGAACTGCTGTCTGGAAGTCCGTGGACGCTCTGGGAGGTGTGTGGGCATGCCCTGCGCCAGCCTTGGGGATAAGGGCATGTGGCATGCAGACCTGGGCCCCTGAGGCTGTGCAGGGAGCAGATGTTCTTTCTCCTCTGCAGGGAGGGAGTGGTAGCAGCACCCCTGGAGGCTTCTAGTACTTCATGGTACACCACCTTGCTCTGTCTTGCCTAACACTGTCATCCTTCCCTGGAGGCCTCTGCCATCACTGGTGCCCAGTCTGACCTGAAGACATTGCCTATCCATACATATAGGCTTGGGGTAATCCAGTGTCCCTGTACCCTTTTGGATCTGGAGCATGATCACACTGAGCCCTCTCAGTGGGCAGCACAGTGCCAGGCTCCTCATAAGCTTTATCTCAGTAATCTCACCTCCATCCTGAGAAGTCACCCTTTCACTGTGGTCCTAGTTTACAACTCATACACTGGAACACAGAAAGGGCAGGGCCCAAGGTCTCCCTCCTATCTGAGCCTTGGCTGAGCCTGCCCTCACTCTGTGGGTCTAGCCACTGAGTCTCTGTCCAGGACATGGTGTCCACCAAGGATGCCCTCTACCATGACCAGTCATGGACCACACCAGCGCTGCCTCCTTCCAGATGCTCCAAGGTGCTTCTGCACCAAGCATCAGGCTGAGCTGACCTCTCACTTCCAGTTCACTTGGGAGATCTCAGGACAGCAGCCCAATGCCTCTGGATTCTATGGGCCTAGATCCAGCTGCATTTACACTTCTGGAGAGCTTGAGAGAGCGTTCCCTGGGGAGGCTGGTGGAGCCAGACAGCACCAATCCTGGGTAGGACCAGGAGAGTACAGGTAAGCGCTTGAATTGGTCCCTAAAGAACAAGCAGGATCTCTATAGACTGGATTCTCCAAAATGCGGGGAACCTAGCCTGGTAGAATCTGATTTGGGGGGGAGGGGGAGATGTTCTTAGTGACACGGACACTGTGTCATTTAGTGCTCTCAATTCCTTTTACAATCTTGGGCCAGAGTTGGGGTGCCTCTATTTGGGCTGTCTCTGCCAAGGGAGACAACACTCAGGCTGTGTGTCGTCAAAGGCTCCTAGCTACAGTGACAGGAACATGGGGTTCCCTTTCATTGTTTTTCCGTTTACTCTTAAGCTTTTCAGTAAACAGCGCTGTTTTCCATTTGCAGAATGAAGCCTGAATTTGGTCTAAGCATGAAAAGAGGGTGGGCTAAGAGGAAGCACCGCCTGAGTCACAGCAGCAATATCCAAAGCTGCAGAATCACCAGCAGAAGCGAGCACATGACCAGAGGGTGTGATCCAGAGGCAGGGGGCATCGGGAGAAAGGTGGTGGGGAGCGAAGCTGGGTGAGTACTCACCGCCAAAGCAACAAGCCATTGGTTTACTGGTGGTTTGGAAGATGCAAGACAAACAAACTCAGAGTAAAGACCTTGAATACCAATCATGGGACCTCGAAAATTCAGTAGGAGAGTCCTCTACTACACTGGTACAACCTAGCCATGAGTAGGCTTAGGTGGAATTTGAACTCCAGTTAACGCCAATTCTGAACAACAACAAAAAAAATGCCCCAGAAGAAATCGTTAACCTATGAGCAGAACCTGTTTCCAGGAAGCTGGTCATCTATCAGCCACCCTAGAGACCCAGGGATCTGAACTGGCAGGGTGCAGGGTGCAGTCCCAGTTAGCACAGGATCCTGAGTGTGCAAGTCACTAGGAACAGTGGAAGCATCCACCCTCCTCCTGAAGACCCTCTCTGGCACACAGTGAAGTTTTCCTCCAGTCTTGTGATCAATCCGATGCCTGTACAAAGGAGCTAGAGTAACTGGGAAGACACCCAGGAAGAAGTGCAGAAGTGGATACTCTAAGAACAGCAAACGGAAGTCCATTTCAAAGCTACTCCAGGGCTGACCCTGAACTTGTCAATTTGTCCCCAAGTCATCCCAGGCTTTCCCATCCAGGGAAACCCCAAATGCTCCTGAGATATGAAGTAACCCTAACGGAATATCTGTTCATGATCATCCAGAGCAAACCTCTAACTCAAAGTCTCCAGCCTCCCTACCTGTGTCCTCCCTCACACCACAGGCTAACTAGGGGCCAGAATCACAAGCTTTCTGACTATAAACCCTACACCCATGTATACTGCATCCTCTTTGTAGAGCAAACCATGCAAAAACTGATCTCAGGAGAGGTGGGCAGTCAGAACCCCCAGTCACATACTCTGCCCTACCATACCTGTAACTGGGTACGTCCAGACTGTGCAGGGCCAACAGTTGGGGTTCCCCGGCATGGCACATCTTTCCCCACCTAGGCGTAGCTCCATCTTGCCCCACCCTCACCAATCCATGAACTATACCTATATCCAGGAAGCCTGGAACCCAGCTAAGGGAAGAGAGAAGTAATGCCAGAGTGCGTGGTAAGCCTAGTCCAGCTCCCCCAGGGTGCATACACACGGGAAGGTGCCCATTAAAGCACTGGATACTATGGGGGGAGGGACACCTGTACTATGAACGTGCTGTTCTCGTGGGGCCCAACCTCAGCAGCCCTCCATCCCGGTCCCCAGAGATCAATGAACTTCTCTCTGAGATCATGGCAAGTGTGCCAGAGGGAGGTCACAGGTAGGGCATGGGGTGGGGCCTATGTAGGTTTAGATCCCTACAACTCCACACTCTTGAGGGAGGGCAGAGAGATTCAGCTGTCAGCACTGCAGCTGCCTTCCACCGTCCCCTCCTGGTCTGGCCGGCTCCAGCAGAGCATAGCACAGTCCACTAGCTGCCCAGGCCTCTCGCCCAGCTAAACCAGGACTGCCAACACTTCCTGAGTTCTATGGCCTTGGGAAAACATCAGGCTGGCCTCTCCTGCCTCTTTTAAAACAGGGATGCTTCCGTGACTCTTTACTGGACAGATAAAGCACAACCATACAAAAAAGAATGAGCAAATGCACACAGACAAGCAAATTCAATTTAGAGGCTGATCATGTGGTTCAGAGGTACAGCACCTCCAAGCATGTGCCAGTCCCCAGGCTCTATACCAATATTGAAAAAAAAACTGGACTATAATTTCCACAAAACCAGCATCAGAAAAAAAAAGCACATAGTATCTCTAACCTAGATATCTGAGATAAGGTGATACTGAAGTGATTAAGATATTACTTTGTATCATATAGCATGCATATTATATACACAATAAAGGGCATTAAACGATGTAGGTAGAGCTTTTGTTTAGGTACTAGAGATGAAGCCCAGGAACTATGCATGCTGGGTAAGTGTTCTACCATGGAGCTGAAGCCACAACTGTCTTTTTATTTTCTGAAATAAGGTCTCACTGAGTTACCCAAGTTCAAGGTTGGCCTTGAACTTATTCTGTAGACCAGGCAGTCCTTGAATGTTAAGTCCTCCCACCTCAGCCTGTTGTTGAGACGCTTGGATCGCAGCCACCAGACCTGGCTCAGATGAGTTCCTCTTATCAACTCCACCTTACAGATGACAAACTGGCGCTTACCAAAATGAATTCACATGCCCAGGGTCCCCCAGTGAGCACTGACCCAGTTGGCTCTGAATGTGATCAGCTGACATCGGCGTCTGCCACTCACCTCCACGAGGGAAGAGGGAGTGAGTGTGGTGCAAGGCAGCTCCCCAAAAGTTGGCTTCTCACACAGTCCTGGCCAAATGCCCCACAGGAGCCCTGTAAGGAGGCTGGACGTCATTTGTCTTGTCAGCCCAGTGGCTCCACAGGAACACGATCCTGAATGTCAGGGCCAGACGTCATACAACAAGGTGTGGACACAGACTGACCCACAGTCACAGACCCACTCACTGCTTTGCAGCTCTATCTAAGCTCTTTAAGTCCTGTCCCGGGATCATATCCAGCATCTGGATAAAGGGAAAACTCAAAATGCTCCCTTGCAGTTCCTCTCAGAAGCTCTTGCCAGCTCCAAGAGACAGTGGTGACCCCTTTCCCAGAGGAATAGTGGGGTGGACAGATCAAGGGTGCGCTAACATAGCTGATGCGACAGTGAACAGGTGCGTGTCAGGGCTGGTGCCCCAACTCAAAGGGTCACCCGAAGGGCTCTGCCTCTTTCAGAATCAGGGGAGTTAATCCCCTCCCAGGCTTTCGAGGATATTCTTTGAGTAACATTGAATCTTGTGGTCTACAACAGTGGCCTCAACGTTGCACTCCCAACTATCCTTCCCCTCCTTCCTTTGCAGAAGCCCTGCCCCACCATAGAATCTACACCATGTCTCTACCTCGGGCTCCAGGTTCAGGAAGCCTATCTGTAGTGTGGGGCGGAAGGGTAACAGCAGCCATGTCGCTCAGCATCTGAACCTCCATAGATTTTTGTACTAAGCCACCTGCAGGATTTGTGCCCAATTACCACAATTCAACTTGATCCTTTACATCACTATAACCTGATAGTGCTATTTTCCTAAGCAAGTCCTAAATCATGATATGGATAGAATGATTGTAATGATATTATTGTAATGCCCACTAAAAGAAATTCATTGTAATAAAAAAAATACATCAAAGGGTTGCCCAAAATTAGACTCTGGACCACTAAAAGTGAAACCCCACCCTAGCCTGGTCTTGGATTGTTCCCCCTCCAAGCCACAGGCGACACAGGGACAGTGGCATGCATCAGCAGCCACCGTGCCCTCCGGAACCATGCCTGGCAGCAGTAGGCAGAAAAGAGGCGGCGGGCTGCGTCCCACAAGAAAGGAGCATGAAGCAGAGACAGAACGGCGCCCAGAGTTCTCAGAATTTGCTGGTGCGCACCCACAGTCATTCTGAGCCCCTACTCAGCCTCGTGCCCCCAGTACAACTCAGCACAGAGCATTGCCATTTGCTCTGGATTTTCAGATTGCAATCTCCAGAAAAATTTCCACTTTGGGCTATACTGCTGAACTGTGGAGCTGCAGAGCCTCTGGGATGAAAGGTGGCTCCACCCACCCCGTGTCACTACCAGTACCCCCACAAACATGTAGGGTGTCCCAGGTATTTGAGTGTGTATTATTTAAAGATTTCTATTATTAGTACTTTTCTATTATTAAATACTTTACACATTTGAATGCTCTGAGACTGTATATCTTCCTTTCACTAAACATATGAAGAAACTGAGGCAAAAGGGAATTGACTTGCCCAATACAGAACCTGCAAGGCCAGAAGGACCCAGCTGCCTGCATGCATGAAGTCCTTGGGATCAGTAGATTTAAGAGACTTTTCACCTGCCACCGAGACACATTCAATGGGTAAATTGTGAGAGACCACCCTTATGGGAAGGAAGCCACGGCTCCAGATCCCTATACCACTACTATATCCACCCAGTGCTGGCATGGGCTTCTTCTCCTCATAGGAAAATTTAGAATGGAGAATTTCCTCCCCCCCACAGCCCCGAAACCAGCCCAAGTGAACACACCTCTGTGGGAGGTGCTGGGCCCCAGTCTGCCACAGGCCAGCTCTATTGTCTCCAGCTGCCCATCAGGTCATCTCAGTGCAGTCCTTGCATATTTGCCCAGTTGCAGCACTAGGCATTTCTCTACATGGCCGCCTGTCAGTGCTGGTGTAGAATGTGACATTGATATACACTTCACTTAGACCTTCTCATCTACTCCCAAGCATGTCCTTAAGAGTTGAGAGCTGTATGTGAGAAGTCTGATAAGAGATTTCTGGGTCCTAGGACCCCTAAAGTTATGTGTCAATAAATCCGATGAATGGATAGGATGAATAAATGAATGAATGACAGTACCCCCTACAGGAAGCACTCGGTAACTGCAGCATGAATGAATACCTGTATGAGAGAATGACAAAACTAACCAAAGTACAAATGCACGCATGCAGGAGTGAGTGAGGAAGTCAGTGACTGAATGAATGAATGAATGAATGAAATTCACCACAAAGAAGGGAGTCCATCAAGGAGGTCTCTGTAACGTAGGGCTCAGGTGCTTTATGACCCTGATCACTCTTACGACTATCTAACCTGAGGGGAGCAACCCTCAGCTGCCTCAAGGTCACTTTCTGGTGGAATATGACCCACATTCATCAGTCTTTCATTTGGAAGAGCCTCTTTGAGGGAGAGAGAAGGCAAGAATATAGCAGGGGTTGGGACGGGTACATGGAGGCACGAGGAACAGGCCCGCCTCTGGGTCCCAGCCTGAATTCCTAGAGATACAACCACAACAAAATAAGCTATAAACTTAATAAGATAATAAGCAGACAGCCCCTGCTCTGAAAAAGGAAGACTAGGCAGTGAGATTGAGGATAGGGTACACATGATTTTTCTGGTAAAGCTGCTCAAGTGGCTGCCTCTCTGCACTCCACACAGGGTATGCAAGGGTGATGTGCGCATGTCACACTCTGACGTAGAGCAGAAGCCTTCTGACTAGCCAGCAACCCCAAACAAGTGGGCCCTCCCCATAAACGTGATCAAGCAGCCTCTGGTGTATACATCTTCTAGAAAACAGGCCAGCCAAGTGCGAGTGGGCATTGCCCCTGCCCCATGGACCGACACTAGAGTAAGTTCTTTTTCATCTTGGAGGCTCTCTGCATCCATTCATCTCACAATGTCTCCAGTCATTCTCCAAGGAGCAACAGAGTGCCAGCTTTGTGCCACACTCTGCCCCCAGAGAAAACCCTGCCCCCAGGGAGATTTCATCTAGGGCATCAGGTCAGAGCCACGAGCCTGGCTTAGAATCTTAGCTCTACCACTGGCCATCAACGACATGTCACCAAACTTCTCAGCTCTGCACCAAGAGGGAGACCGGCAAAGAAAGTCTTGCTTCTTTGCCTGTGGTAAGGATTAAACCAAATAAGCCAGGTCAAATACTCTGGCCCATTGCCTATCATGAAGAAGCACTCAATATACTGTAATGGTGTGACACTTTCAGATCAACCCTGCCTGAGTGGAGACTGCCTAAAAGACCCTGGTACACAGAAGGATCCCACCCTGACAAACCATACCCCTGCTCCCAGTTCACTCTCCCCATGAGCATCTTCAGTCTACCAGCTCCCATACCTCTCCAGCTAGCATCATGTGAAAGAAAAAAGCCAACTCCATTAGCTGAACAACACAAAAAACTAAATTTAGAAGGGCCTTGCAGAGATTTACAGTACACACACACACACACACACACACACACACACACACACACACGTACTTAAATCATTTGGGCATCTCAGTTTAGTCCCTTCCAGTGGAGAAGAACATTTTTCCTTCTGAACTTTTCTTAACATGTGAGAAGGAAACATCTATCTCATCATGACCCTGAGGTAGCAACTGCTGACCACCTCATGGGGATAGAAATAACAGGGAGCCTGATGCCAATCACCACTTACAAAGAAAGACAATGAGTCACCTGTTGCCTGGCAGCCATTTTCAAAGTGACTTTGCAATTTACATGCGTCTATTCCTCCAGCAACTCTTGCTGAGCGCCTCGGCTGCCAGTCTGTTCAAGGCCCTGGGGACGGGGAGTGATCACAACCAAGCCCTTGCCCTCAGCAGGCTTTCAGCATAACGAGACCGCACACTGTCTTCTGGCTGGATAGTGCAAGGCCTCAAGGAGCAGTGATTCTGAGGATGCCAGGAGGGCAGGAAGATGAGGAAACAGGTGGAGAAGGAGGGACCATTCTGCACACAGTGACAGCCTAGCATACACCTGAAGCAATACAGAAGCAAACCGGGGCAGGATCTGGGGGAGGAACATTCCGGGAAGGACATTTTCTGGGATGCACATGATGCTTCCTCCAGCCACGCACTGCGGGGATGGACGTAGACCACCTGGGATGGGTACAGAAGGGCTCGTGGGACAGGGGGCATTCAGCACCAAAGCATACAAGCATCAGGAACGCAAGCCAGGGCCCTTCACGGCACAGAAGAGACAGGTGAAGGCTCGTGCCTTCAGACATAACAAGCCACACAGTGCCCAGAACCCTGCAGGGACCCACTCACTGTGTGACCTGCTGCTGCTCTCTCACCCTCTCTGGTTTTAGTTTTGGTAACAGCTCATCAGGGCCGAGCGTCCTCCAAGCAGGCGCTGGCAGGACCCGGGAGTCCTCAGAATCTGCTGTTTTGTGCAAGACGCACCCACCATTCCTCTCTACCCCACTGCGCCATCCTCACGCCTGTGCCAGCAACACCACACAGGATTGGTACTCCTGCCAAAATAGCTATTAACCCAGTAGCCAATAATAACACGTTATCCTATCAATTTGCTGCTGAAACGCTGTGTAATTGCAGAACCCAAGTTTGCCATCTCGGTAGCCTGGTTACCACATAAACAGAAAGGACCTCGCTGGTCCTCCCCAGGAGAACAAGTATCTGGCTGGGAACGACCCTCAATTCCCACCCCCACTTGCCTCTAGCGAAGTCCCAGGAACCCACCCAGAGGCCTGGTTCCCGGTCTGTTGGCATGCCACTTCTCTGATCAGAGAGGGCACCGATGCTTTGTGGACAGCAAGGTCAGCTTTTGGACTACGGGGCAGAGTGAGGCAGGTAGAGAAGATGCAGGACTGAAGCCTGAGGTCAGGAGGACTCAGAGGCACCCAGGCTCAAAAGGCACAAAGACGGACCAAAAGGATGCAAGTCAGGACAGGCCCCATAAGACAGAAGTGACGGGAGATCAATGGGCTGGAGGAGCAGGGAAGACTGAGAGATAACAGAACGCCCCATCCCTACACTGCCAAGTCCAAAACAGAGCTGACAGACACGCTGGCCAGCAGTGCCTCCTGAGCAACCCGTCCCTTCATTTTACCCCTTCATTCCAGAAAAAAAATCCCCTTCCTTCTGGATTTGATGTACTGCACAGACATTCCGCTCCTAATGAGCCAGGAGCCTCCAATGGGACTCTGGGCGTCTCGTGGCAGGCTACAGCCTGCTTGATTCCTCCATCCCCCTTCCCAGGGCTAGCCCCATGCCACCGGATTCGCCACACTCTTACCTCTCCTCTGGCTCACCAGGGAGCTAGGGTGCGAGCAGCTGATGCCAAGAAGACCAGAACCGAGCCAGTGTTCCCAGCACCAGGGCAGGCGAGGGCAGAACAGGCACTTCCCACTGGCCCACGGGTGACCTCAGCCACGGGATGCTTCTCCACCCACCCTGCCTGGCCAGCCCAGGAAGGCTGGGCCGAGGGTGTGCTGCTCCCGCTGTGGGCTTGGCAGGGAATCCAACTAGTGGGGAGAGGAAAGGCCTGGGGAAAGGAGGGGCAGCAGATGGGGATGGAGAAGACGGAGCGGGCCAAGCTCAGGCCATGTGGCCAGATGTTGGCCCTGTGGAGGCCCAGGCCCCAGGGATGCCTGGGAAGCTCTGCCTTCCCCCGCTGGTTCTAGAGTCTGCATAGAAGGAGGGTCTGTGCTGGCGGGGCTCCTTGGGGCCGAAAGGAGGACCACAGAGAAGCAGCAAAGGGGCTCTAAGTCACACCCCTTAGACCGGCAGAGAGTGGGGGACAGCCCTTCAGAGGCCCCTGGGTGGGGTGGGTGGGGTGCTGTCTGTGGGAAGCAGCCCTGGATAAATGGAAACCAGGACTGGAAACTCCGGATGGCTGTTCAGTTCCAGGGAGACCAGTGGCTGACTGAGGTGCCCAGACAGAGAAGGGGGTGCTCAGAATGGAAAGGCAGGGAGGGGACCAGCAGCTGACGCGGGTTTGGGCAGTCACTACCGCAACCACACAGTCCTTCCTTTCTGTTCTCAGAGCACCCTTTGTCCGCTTAGCTATAAGTGCTGTAAAAAGCCACTAAGAGAGCAATTTTCTTCCCTGTGCCTTTCTTTGCAATGCTGTCAGGCAGGTTTCCGGAGAAGTGGACCTGAGACAGGGGTCAGGATGGCCAGGCAGGTGTGAGCCCCCTATCCTCATGACATGGTGTTTAGAGAACAGGCCACATCCCGTCTCTTTGAAGGGGTGAAGCTGTCTGTTAACAACTGCTTCCAACAATTCAAAACCCATGGGACTGACCCCAGGGCCCACACACAGCCTGAAAGGTTGCAGGGTTCTGTCTACCCAGATGCCAGCACCTATCCCTCCATGCATCATTCACTCACCCCGTCTTTCAACAAAGACCCCCCCCCGGACCTGCTGTCAGCTGCCAGGAAGGACCCTTGGGAACCCAGGTGGTTCCCACCCTGCACAGTTCCGAATAAGTGAGGGTTCCACATTCAGACTGACACTGCAGAGGTCAAGGGCTATGGGGGAAGAAGGGCGCTGCTGAGGTCTTCCTGGCAAAAGCAACCTTTATGCTGAGTCCAGCAGGTGAGTGAGAATTACCAGGGCAAAGGAAACCAGGGGGAACTGAATTCCAGGTAGCCATCACGCCACGGCCAGAGAAGACTCCAAGGAGTCCTTGATGGCTTCCAATAAGGTTCATCTGGCTCCTCCTACTCCACCACAGTGGGTGGTCCATGCCCGGCTCCCAGCTCAGCACAAGGAACCCGGGGTACCTCTGGAGGCCATTCCCACAGAGCCGTCGCCAAGCCCTCCTTCCCAGCAGCCCTTGTTAAAAAGATGCTTCATATGTTTATTTTTAAGGGAGGATGGGGAGAAGGGAAACCTGAAGATCATTTTCTTTTGGGGGGGCGGGGGGAATTAATAAATAAATAGAGCCAGAGAAAAGGGCATGGAAAGGTCTCTGCATCTGTAACCACTGAACAAATTAAAATTAGCTCATTTAATCAGCGCCTAATGGCCTGCCGTCCCGAGTGGGCCCCCAGAACACAGCAAACTTCACAGCAGCAATGTGTCGACCAATGTCAGTTTATCCTGCAACAAAGGGATTTTCTAAATAGTATGATCAAAAACACAGGAGGCCAAACAGAACATACTCCCCCACCCTCCCCCACCCATACCGGGCAGCCCCCACCTCTTGCTTTGAATAGAATTGTTCTTTGGCTTTTGTTCTAATTATCTAAACATGTGTAACTTTTCTACAAAGAGTGTTTGAACTAGCAGAAGAGATAACTAACCCAAGCCCCTGCCACAGGTTCTTGAGGCCTCTCATTCAAGCCCTGGACCTTGACCGCAGTGAAACACCCACCACACACAGACATGCACAGCCACACAGCCAATTGTATACACTCTGGTTACTGATACAGTTCTATGCACGTGATCCCATATTAGTCACATACATGTGGCTACATATACTTGGCCGCACATATGCACAGCTACATACACACAGAGCTATCTACAGTACATGTAGATGTATTTCACACAATCCTCTCAACTCTTCCATTCCTCCCTAACAGCTAGAGCCAGGGAGGCCCGACTCCTCAGAGCCCCAGGGAGGCCACTGTGCACATACCTAAGGCCCAGGCTAGTGCAAGGACTCTTATTTCCCTGGAGTCCATTCTCTACTCAACTTGGCACCTGGGCTGAGTCATTAGGGCAACTGAGGAGATCCACAACAAAGGGCCAGGGGAGGGAACAAAGACCACCAGAAAGAAAACATAGGATGAGGGAGCAAGTTGCTGGGTAAGCTCAAGCCAGCAGCTACCCCAAACCCCGTGGGAAGGCAAGGTCAGCTCCATCAACAATGCCTGACTCCACAACCTTTCCAGGGCTTTGCCTCAAGGTCAGCCTGTGCTTAGGCCCAGAGCTACCTGGGGACTTGGCCCATGTGGAAAGTGCAGCTGGAGCTAAGGGCACCAGGCAGAACCTCGGCTCCATTGCTTCCTCAACCACACAATGAGAGCCAACAGCAGCTTGCCTTTCAGGTTGCTTGTGGCCACACACTGCCCAGCAAGAACAAAATGAGGCGTTTACTACTTACCACATCCACAGTTGCAGGTCTTGTGTTCAAACCACCTTTATCTTGTTTAATAATGGACCGAAGTGTAGCAATGGTGAAGATGCTAATTCAGATATGCCCTTTCCTTCAATGAAAGAGATACCACATTCACATAACTTTTACGGGGATATAGCATGAAAATTGTTCTGGAGTTACTGTTGTCAATATTTTACTGTGTCTCATTTATAAATTAACATTTGTCATAGTTTTATGTAGAAAAAGCATTGTCTGCCTAGGGTTAGATATGAGCTGAGGTTTCAGGTATCTGCTGGGGGTTCCTGACCCAAATTCCTCATGAATAGAGGGAGCTACTGCTATGGGTAGCATACACCACATGGATACTCTGAACAAAAAAGCAAGTCACAACCCAAAGATGGATGGAGCACATGCACAATTCCTTCAGTTTACTAGAAATGCCGTGGAATTTAAAACTTAAGAATTATTTATTTTCTTGGCTATGAGATGGCTCAATTGGGTAAAGGCGCCTGAACATAAATTTGGTGACCTGAGTTTGATCACCAGAGCCCATAGTGTGGAAGGAAACAATGAACTTCTGAAAGGTGTACTCTGATCTACACACACACACACACACACACACACACACACACACACACACACACACGGCACAGGCGCTACCTCTGCCTCTGTAGTTGTCTTTGATATCTATTCTTAAATCAAAGAAAGAAAAATAATTGTTTCCGAAATACACAATTTCAAATCTTTAGAACAAGGTTGACTCTCAGTTAGCTGAAACCTTGAAGATCAAAGTGAGCATAAAGAGAACTACTAATAAATCTGAGAAATTAAATAAGAGGCAGAAAATAGTCAACTAGAATGATGAGATGCTTCTAGAATTCGGACCATAGTCAAACAACACGTTGTGATCACTTGTCTGATTTCTACAGCTGCACACCGGGGTCAGTGTGGTTGTCACCTGCATACTGAGGCTCAGAGAGGTCAACAGCCTGGGCAGAGTCAAGTCCACAGTCCACAGGGCTATGAGCTTTGTAGGCAGTCATGCCCCCAGCCTCCTTCCCAAAGCAACTGTCTCATTCTAGCTCGGTCTACACAGCACACTTTCCACAGAAGAACTCCAGGGCGTGAGCATGTCAAAACCCCCAACAAATGAGCTCTGGTCCAAGCCAGATCCAGATGTGCAGTCCTTTTCCACACCAGAGTATGTGGAGTCCTGGCCCCCCTGGGCCTCAACTGAGGAAGGGGTGTAGGCAAGGGTCTTCTCTCATTCCACGGGCTGCAGATGGTGAAGGTGGAAACTCCAGCTCCCAGGGCTAGGGATTGGCTCCCAGTGGGAGCAAAGTCCTCTCATGAAACTCCTATCTACCCACCCTGCCTTTACCTCTGTGGCAAAGGGACCTATAGGAACCTGTTACATGAGCCAAAAATATGTGGACATCAACAGGTATTCAGAAAGAGAACCTGGACATGGGCTCCATCCACAGGCGCTCCTGAGTTGGTGGCAATCCTACTTAAGGCTCCTCTTCTCCGTTAAACTGGCATGACCCACAATGCCCCTGGTACCTCCAGAGCCATGTGAGGCAGCTGGGAAGTGGACCCTGGGGACAGGTTCTCAGCTAACCACTGCTAACAGCTAACCTGAAGACGGTGCAGGCCACAGGTTGCCAAGCCTGACCCAATGAGCAGGGAGATACCTGAGAGGTCAGAGCTGAAGAACATGGGCTCCCATCTGAATCATGGCTTTGCCACATACACACTGTGGAGCTTAGGGAAAACAACCTCTCTTCTTAGACCCTCCAGCCTTGACCTACAGTGAAGATTGAATGGTGGGTGTCTCCCTCTCTGAACTGACAATAGGAAGTTCTGGCTCAATGGTTGGTTCCCAACTCCCTTGGAACTCTCGGCAAACACAGAAAGGTTTTGAGGAACAGGACTGGTCCTGACTTTGGCTCATCTGCATGGACCTCCCGAGAGGTCAGGTATCACACTGGTGGGCAGGACACGAGTGTCTTCCTCTTTCAGACCCAGACAACTACCCCCTATAGCTACATTCATACCACGACAGGAGGAAGCTAGCAGAGCACTCAGACGGATCCAAGTGTGACCCTTCTGATGGGATCTAGACCCCATGGCAGGAGTTACAACTAGATTCTCTACAAGGGCTCTCCCCGAATTTCATTCTCTACCATCAGGATTTACAAGAGAAATACACAGACGGACAGACAGACAGACAGACAGACACACACACACACACACACACACACACACACACACACACACAAGAGTACTCTAACCCATAGCCAGGGGTCATATGGCCCTACCCAAGTCTGGCTCCTAATGAAGCCTACTTTGTTTCTATGTACCTCATAAGGCTGCGATAAGGGTCAGATGAGAAGAACAGCTGCAAAAACACTTTATAAATACCAGGGTAAGCACAGTCTGCCTGCTCCTTTCAATCGAGGCAGTGACCTAAAGAAGAGAGGTAAAGCTGAGGAAGGCTCATCGGAATGTAGGTAGAAGCTGTTGCAATCAACAGTTCTGCCTGGTGATGAGCAATAGGAAGAGCAGCTGGCACTGGCTCCTGTGATGCAGTACTCAGCACAGCACTCAGCACATGGCAGAAGCAATCAACTCAGCACAGCACCAAGCACATGGTAGGTATTATCTAATAGCTGACATCAGTTTTCTCAGACCCTGGCTCCCTGACAACATGCTTCTGTGAGCCACAAAAATACTTGACTTCTTCCAACAAAAGCAGACTGGATCTGTGGAGATCTCAGATGAGACTGCAAGCCACTGACATCAGACCCTTCGTGACCCTGGGAGATCCACTTCACAGGTCGCATCGGTTGCCCCACCTGCCCAACTCTGTCAAAGTGCCTGGGGGGGGGTCTTGTCTGGTCCTGCCTCTCACCTTCGTCCTCTGTGCCATCTCTACCAGGGGCACTTCCCTGTCTGGGACTCGGCTTCCCAATATGCAACCCAAAAGCCCTGAAACCCAAGGGACACGGCGCAGTGCCTCATTCTGCGCCAACAGAGACCGCAATTAATCTGAAGCAGGGATTTTCTTAATTGCTGGGTTTTACAACCCAAACACAGAGATAAAGTACAGCTAGCTGGCAATGCCAGCTGAGGCAAAAGGCAAGATGTTTCGAGCACCTTTTTGGGGGGAGGGTAGGAGGAGGTATTTTTAAAAAAATAGTATTTTCATTTATTCTGTGACAGTTTCATGTATGCAATGTATCTCGATCATATCCACCCCCAAGCATCCCCAATAAACTCCTGTTCCCACCTTCATACTCTCTCTCTCTCTCTCTCTCTCTCTCTCTCTCTCTCTCTCTCTCTCTCTCTCTCTCCCCCCCCACCGAGTCCCTTAATATTGCCTACATGTATGGGGATGGGCATTCACAAGACCATTGCTAACCTACAAGTGGCCACACCCCTGAAGAAAAATGCCTTTTCTTTCTCCAGTAACCACCAACTGCTGGGCTAGAGGGGAGCCCTTGCAAGCCCCTCTGGAGGCACTCTTTAAAAAGCTGTCATGTCAATAGAACTGTGCCCAGAGCACCAAAGAAGGGAACTCAGTACCCAGAGAGAACCGCACAGTCAGCTGGGGGACTTGGCCATAAAATACAGGGGGCAATGTCTTATTTGGGGGAGTTAAGGTTAATGAATAAATAAAGGGTACTTCACCTCCGATTCCCCCAATTGCCTTCCTTCCTGGGCACATGAGGCACATTCTGCAGCCTTCACAAGACGTTCAGAGCCAGCAGGATCCCATACCTAGGAAGGCCCAGTGCACCCCGCAGTAGCTGAGCCCAGCCACGCAGGAGACACGGGAGAAATGCTGCCGGCAGTGGTATCAGCATGCATCTGGCCTGGCCTGCGGCACAAGGAGCCTGCTCCGGAGAAGGTGACCTGTGAAGAAAGACCCTCTGGTCCCACTCTGTCTGAGGCTACAGGCCGGGCAGCAGTCACATGGATCCCTGGGTCGTGGCATTGACCTTCCTCGAAGTCCCAAGCACAAAGCAACCACTATTGGGCATCCCACCTTCTACCTCCTCCTACCAAACAGGAAAGATGTGTGCATGCACTGAGCCAGGACAAGCGACAAATTGATAAAAGAAAGGTGGCCTCGCCTGTTTGGCCAAGAGGGACAGAAGGAAGAGAAAGGTCTTTCTGCTACGTAGTCAGGTGACAGCTCCAACTGATGTCCACTGAGTAGTAACTGCATGGGCTCTTCACATACTCCAGCTGCCAGCCTCAGCCCCTGCAGTCAGGCATGGCCTACATTCACTCCCTCTCACATTCTAGGAAGGAAACAGTGCATTCTTGAGTATTGGGGAGGTGGGGGAGCAGAATCAACCAAGCATGTTGCTGTTTCTGGGGAGAGACAGAGAGAGAGAAAGAGAGAGAGAGAGAGAGAGAGAGAGAGATCAAAAAACATAGCCTTATGTCAGCTCAAGTCAACTACACTGCTAAATCACACACACACTTGAGTTGCAAGCTTTTTGGAACTAAGGCTTGTAAATGTGAATAAAGTATTATGCACCTATACTGTCTCTTTGTTCTTCTGTGTGTAGGCACTGTTTTCTCCTCCTGCTTCCCAGAGGAGGAAAGGGAGGCACAGAGAAGATCTAATGTCCCCAAAGTCACTGGTAAAGCAGAATGGAAATCACAGCCAAAGTAGTTGACCAAAGTACAGTGCCTCAAATCAACAAGAAAAATCAACTCTGGTAGAACATCAATGGAAGTCCCCGGAGCCAGAGGTTGGACCTGCCCTAGACAGGAGCCACCCCCTCTCCCCACCCCACAGAAGAAACCCTACCTGGAAGCTTCATAGAGCTGGTGCTCTAGCACCTGCCCGGGTCCTCACTGGGGTGCGGGAACCCAGGGACAGGTTTCCACTGCAGGTGAGGTGCCACCCCACCCTAGTGCCCTGGTAATTACTCCCTACCTGACACAGTCTTCAGATCATCTTACCTACAACAAATATGGTAACCACATCCCCAGTCTGGGAGAGGCAGACTGCAGGAAATCCCACTTGATGGAGGCTAAGGCTTCCAGCAGGATTCCCAGGCACCTCTCATCTTCCAGCGGGTGTTGGCACCTGACAACACCTCGCTGTTCCAACTTCTCTTTATCAGCATTGTTTGAATATGAGAAAAGATTCCAGCACGGGCAAACTTCTGACACTACATGTCAAGTTCACAGGCATTAGGAGACTCCTATTCCCAAAGGCCCTTTGTGAGGACCTCCAATGGCCTGTATGATGGAGGCGGCCCTGGGTTAAGGAAAACTCTTTTGCTGCAGATGGCCAGTTCTTACTGCTCCGATGTCTAGTGAAGAATTAAAACAGGCACTTTTCTTCAGAAAACCAAATACAGATGCCTAAGCATACATGTTTGCACATGTAGACATATGCACACATGCTTATGCATACAGGTACAAACACACCCACAACCACACATACCTGAACATACATAGGCACAAATACACGCACGCACGCACACACGGTGCCAAGTGTCTGGAAATCCCCTTCTGGTCATCTCCAGGACTCTTGCAGTGCTGAGTTTGTGTGTCCAGAAGGAAGAAAGGCAGGGCTCTGCCTTGAGGATCACGGGCCATGTGCTCTGGCAGCATGGACTGAAAGCAGCACAGAGGCAAAGCCCGCACAGATGGAGGGGACATGGAGGGTCCAAGGAAAGGTCTTCTCCAGCCCAGGGCGCTTAGTCCTGACTGGGAGGTCAGAGACAGTAGGCAAGGCCTTGAGCTGGGTTTGAATTTGTGAGAACAATATAAAAGGTCTTGAGTGAATAGAGAAAGTCAAGTCAAGAAAAGGCAGCTTAGAGTCCTGGAAAGAGACACCGTCCCAGATTATAAACACATAGCAAGGAGACGTGGATCCCACGGGACTTCTACCAGGATACTTCCAAGCTCTATAAATTTACAGTTTGAGCAAAAAGTCAGAGAAATAACTACTTAAACTGTCCCGTTCTCTCCATCTGTGAGCAGCGGCCTCAAACCAACCATGAGCACAGACCTGAACTTAGCTGCTGCTTCTGTCGACTCATGTTCCAGGCGATCCCAATGCGAGCGTCGCCATGAGCTGCAGGAATATGAGGTGTGCGTGCTCAGAGGTATGCTGGGCACAGTGAGCTACAGCTGATGTGTCCATGGACATCACCCACTTTGCCAGTAGACAGTGGGACTGAAAGGTGATGTCACTCAGAGCACAGTCAGTCAGGGGTGCGTCTACTCCAGGCCCACTAGGCAGAAATTAGTCATGCACAGGGCAGGATTTCCAGAATCAATGGGCAGGGATCAAGAGAAGCGGGACAAAGCAAAGGTCAGAGTCCGCTCAGGAGTGGGCAACAGTCAGTGATACCAAATGACCAAAAGCCCTGGGAAGAGACCAGAAGGCAGCAAGTGACAAGACCTTCACAGGGCTGCCTTCAATAACAACAGTCTTCCCAGGACCACCTTGCCTCAGGGAGGGAGGGACTCAGTCCCAGCTCCCACTCTGGTCCTGACCTTTGACCTCCTCTTGATGGTAGAAAACCCTCCCTCAGCACCTTTCCCAACACCTAGACAGGCAGGCAGGTAAGTAGACAAGATCCTCTTGTAACGGAGCGGAGGTGCACACAGCTGTGTGTGCCTGTGTATGTGTGTTGCCTGTGTGCGAGGGCATCTATCCTGAGAGGTTTCCTGATGCCAGCATTACATGGGGTGGAAACAAAGTTGACACTTGTAGCTGTGTGACCCTGGAGACATCGCTTAGCCTCTCTGAGCCTCTATTTATTCGTTCATTTATGCAACAAAGATACCCAGGAGACCCATTACATGCCAGGGGCTAAGCAGGAGGTAGAGAAAGGACGGTTGCTTAGTCCTGCATGGCTCATGGTCCCAAAACTCACCCTTGACAGTGCTGGGAGACATACATCTCCACTCGCGTGAGGACCATTACCAGACCTAAGTGAGGGGCGTCCTGAGACTGTCACACCCAGGATCCCTAGGAGAGGATGCCCAGGACCAGGGGCTGCGTGCCACCCACCCTTCACTCCCACAACACCATCAGCTGAGCCTGGCACACTGAAAAGCAGACTGCACGGCCTCCTCCTCGATGCTGCCGCCCCACCCCTGCCAGCTGCCTTTGCGCCTGCTGCCACCGCTGCTCATTTCCAGGCAAATGTTCTAGTTAATTAAAACACACCCAAGTGCTCACACGCACATGAAGCCAAGCTACAAAATCTGCTCTACCAAGCAGCAGCTTCTTTTCTCCAGTCTGGGATGGATGTGGGCCAGGGAGGTTTCCAAAGCTGATGTCATCAGCACCCAAGCTGTGCTCTTCCTATCCTACCTGCACACACCCGTTCACAAGCACACATGTGCGTATGTATGCCTGCACACACACCTATGTATGCTTGCAACTGTATGCACCGAACGCATGCATGTATATTCTATAAACCTACATCACGTGTCCATGCACACGCATGCACGTTCACACACATGTGCACAAAGGTGAAGACGTCCTCCTGCAGAAAGCCAGTTACTGTGGCCATACAGCTCAGTGCACTGGCTGTGGTTCCGACCAGATGCTTACTGCACAAGGTAATGAATGATGAATATGTGAATCAAAGCACTGAGCAAGCAGGAGTCACCCAGCTCTGGGTCACGAGCCCCCTTTTTGTCAACACAGATTAGATTCCCCAGAATGGAAAGTGAAAGACAGTGACAAGCTCCTGCTTGTTCACTTAGAAAATTTATACCCCCAGATCTGGCAAAAGGGGGGGGGGGGAGAAGCAGGCATCTGGTAGCCTATGAGACTTCCTAACAATCTGGGCCCGGGCAGGTAGAGCCTCACACAGCCAGGAGACGCCAGGCACGCCTGCGCAGGCGAGCACATTGCAGCATGTTTCAGCTGCACGGAATCTACGTGTGCTGGGCTTTGCTAACAATGGGGTTCACAAGAACGACACACACAAGACAGTCGTCCAGCTGGAGCCCCAGATGGGGCTTGACTAAGATTTTTGTTTGAGGATATGGGGACAGCTATGCTGGGCGCCTCCAATTCATCACACGGGACAAGTGACCTTCTCACTTGTTCAGGGGGCTGCTGAAGCTCTGAGGGCAGCAGAAAACATGGGGGGGGGGTGGGAAAGCGGAGCTGGGCAGTCAGAGCACCCTCTCGCAAGGGGTAGGACCTGGATTTCACCTGGGAGCCAGGTAGAAACACAGTGTATCTCCCCCACTCATCTACATGAGGATCTATTCTGAACACATCATACTAGTAATTACATTAAGAATGAAATAAAAAAATCTCATGTATACTCAGAATTCCTTTGCTTTATTTTTCAAACAGCTATGAGTAGTTATGACAGAAATACTTCAGCTGTTTAGACCTGGTTGCCTCAGTACAAGGTACTGCTCAGAGCCCCTCTGGCTCCTGAGTCAGGTGTGTTTCTGGGCATGGGGAATGGGCAGAAAAAAAGACAAAGACCCTGGTCTTGCTGCTGGCAGCGGTGATCAGAACACACTAGGTCACTAGAAGTGACTGACGAAAGTGAGCACTGGCTACCTCTTCTCCATGTTCTCCATCTACACCAACTGTCACCAAATGTATCCATCTAATTCTCACTTTTGCTGGCCCACCTCAGCCCAAACCACCGTGAGTGGGTGAATGGGTTGGTTGATTTGGATCTCTGCATAAGGCTCCTAACACATTCCCCAGTCCAGTCCAATCCAGTTCAGACATGACAGCAAGAACAGGTCAGTGAGCTCCCAGCTTGAGAGAGAGAGAGAGACTCCAAGGCTTTCCTACTACACCAAAGGTGAAGTACCAGTTTCCAAGGCTCCATGTCATCTTTCCCTTGGGGCAATGTTCAACTTTTAGAACTTTGGAAGCAAACTGGACCTGCTATCAGTATTTCTCTTGTTATGGAGATTCTCCTGTGGTTTTTGTTTTTTGTCCAGAGCAACCGCCAAAAGCACAGTCTTGCCATGATATGGTGGCATCCAAAGGAATAGAGCAGGTCTAATGTCAAAATGGTAGATGGTATTACTGTACTTGCTGGAGCTAGTAATTCACAAGACACCTGATATATTGGTAATTTCTATTTCTATTATGGAATGAATGAATGAATGAATGAATGAGACGCATTTCAAGGATCTGAAACGAAACAAAAACCCAATACAAGACATGCAAATATTCAAAGATGCTGGGAACTAGCTAAAAATGTCAGGTGCTAAGTCTGAAAAACAGAGCCCAAAGGGGTCTCTGGAATCAGTCTCCCTAGAAGCACAAAGGTTGGGAGCATAAGCCACATGTGGAAACTCGATCTTTTGCCTTTTTGGTGTTTTTTTTTTTTTTTTTTTTTTTTGGTTTTTTTTTTTTTTTAAAGCAAGATCTAGTTACATAGTTCAGGCTAGCTTTGAATTCACTACCCTCTTGACCCAGCCTCCTAAATGCTGGGGTTACAACTTGCTTCACCATGCTGGTCTAGAACTTGCATCTTTTTATTTATTATATAGAAAGAGATACACATGCACCAGTGGGTTTCTGAACTCAGGTCACTTGGCTTGCAAACAGGCGCCTCTTCCACTGACCTATCTCGCCAGCAGGAAGTTCAACCTTGAAACCTACCAAGGGCTTGTGCTTATCAAGGCCAGGAAGGGAAGAGGGGACTGTTTGAAAATGTTCCTGACCACCAAGTCCTCAGCTTTGCGCTCCTAGGGAGTCAATTAGGCAGTATCACTCCCAGTTTGGGAAACCCTAAGTTTGCCAGAACTTGAGGGTGAAGGCCTTGGGCCTTCACTAAGCAAAGCAGAGAACCACATGGGAACTATACACAAGTTGGGGGAGAGTGGGATGTGCTGGCTCTGTCCGGGGGGACGGGCAGAGCACCAGGAAGGGCATCCTTCATCCCTGTCCACGGTGGTGACAGCTCTAGTGTGGGGAAAACAGAATCCAGCAACAATGCTCCCAACTCCGAAGGGAAAATGAGTTCCCTCTTTGGAGCTGGCTCCCAAGAAGGCCTTTAGTCACCAAGTGCTTCGGGTGGAGAGGCACTGGAAGTACGACCTCAGACACGACAGGTAGATAGAGGAGCGTGTGCTGTGAGCAGAGGTTCACGAAACAGACAAACATCTTCTGACCCCAGCATCAGGACCACAAGACCACACTACCCGCCCAGTGTGTCTGGCAGGAAGCCAGCAGTCCCCAGCCTCAACTCCACCCCGAGCACAAGGGGACGCTGGAGGCTGCAAGGATTGTGATTTTCCAAGCTTCACACGCTAAGGTTTCTGTAAGTCTCCATTCATTCTGTAACTGACACGGTCCTCCCCAACCCCTGCTGGCCCCTCAGCTCGGCCTCCCCTCAGCCTTCCTCTTTTCCTTCCTGCTTCTTTGCCTCCTCAGCATCACTCCCCTCCCCTCTTAGGAACCAGCTCCAGCCTTCCCAGGTCTGGTCTCCGGGGCTTCCCCACCACCCTCTCCACCCAGGAGAGGAGCCAGGATGAGCTCCCGAGTGAGTTCCACTCCACCTGCTCAGGAAAGGAGGCTGAGCACAGAAGGCCAGCCGGGTGGGCGCAAGCTGCACCCCCCGCCCCCGGGCCGCACTCACAGAACAGCGCCTGGAGCGAGGCCGAGGTCTGCGAATTTGCTTCACCTCCCTCCACAGCAATTGTCCTGCTCTGCAATCCCAGGAGGCGCGTTGCATCTGGCCAGAACAGAACCTCTGACAGATGGGATGGCGGCAGCGCCCCAAGCACAGCAGGAGAGCCTGAGAGATCGCGGAGGAGGGCAGAAAGGCTCATGGGGTGGTAAGTCCATGCTGGAGGGAGGGGGTCACACACGGGCTCCCAGGCTTGCTCCTGCCGCTTGCTCGCCACACGATCTCAGACAAGTTGTAGAACCTCTGCAAACCTCGGTTTGCTCATCTGTAAAATGGGAAGGACAGTCACACCACCGTCTCACGGGGCTGTTGTACAAGGAGAGGAGATGCTGCGTGTCATCACAGACACGCGGCAGCGGCAGTTACGTTGCTGCGATGGTTCTTATTATACACCTATGTCCTGTGTTGGTAGCTTTGAGTTGATTTCAAACTTCACAGTGGGTGCCTGGGAGGTTTCTCCACCATCACCAGCTCAGGACCCACCTGCTGGGCCTTTGTGAAAGGAAAGGGACCTGAGAGCACCTGGCAACGACGATGGCCTCCCTGGTGCTCTGCCCCTCTGGGCTGCTGGCCTGCAGTAGTTTGAGGAATGGGGGCCAGCAAGGGCCGCATGTCTCATCAACAACAATTTCATGGATCCCGAGGATACCCTGCACCTACCACCAACTTTGGTCTCTAAGCTTTTACCCAACAAGTTTACTTAGCATGGTGCCTCAGAATAGGACATTCAGTAGTGACCAAGACCAAAGGGGCCCTTCAAAAACCTCACTACCTCCTGCAAAAAGGTGACAGCCACTGATGAAGACACCACGGCACATACTGTGGGAAATTACCCTGTGATAAGAAGAACTTGATATTGTCTGTATGTTCTTATGCTTAGAAACTTAGTTCTATGTTTAATAAAACTGCACTCTCATATTTACTTAACAAAGTATGTTCTTATGTTTAGTAATGAAAGCACTTGCTTGTCTGTTTGCTGGTTTTCTTAGTGGCAGCATCCAGGATGGCCTCAAAATCATGATTCTCCTGCCTCTGTCTCTGGAGTGCTAGGATTACAGCAAGGTGCTACCATACCCAGCTTTGAAAGCATATGCTTACATTTAATATTGAGCATATGTTCTTATGCTTAACAGTTGTATTCTTTTACACTTACCATAAGCATATTTTTTTCTTTGGAGTATCAACTTCGCAATGTCAGAGGCAAATGAGGTCAATTCTCATCTTTAACAAAGAGAAACTGATTTCCAGCTGACAATGGACCAAATACACCTGCAGCTACTTGGTGGTAGCTCATGGCTAAACTCTGTTCTTGTGAACCCTAAATTCGAGCTCTTTCCTTTCTTCCATGGGGCATATTGACAATAGTCCCCCTTAGGGTCCCAGCATCCTAAAGAAAACAGGGAAGAAGAGAAACATCCTGGGTATTTCCAGTGTGCTGGGCATGAAATCAAGTTCTATACCCCAATCATGGTGAGTCCTAGAACGCTTAGTAAAGGTGACCATGGTGGTAGCTCAGAGCACAAACTCGTTGGGTTAAAATGCAGACTCCATTAGATGTTCCCTGTTATAATCCCCTGAACCCATACATATGTGGACAAGGACAAGAGAAAATATGTATTTGTGAAAATAGGGTGGATAATAAAGAAAATGAGAACTGTCTGTCTCAAAATTCAAGCAAGTATTTTGTCTTCTTTGATTCTTTGTATTGAATTCTCAAGTTGTAAAACCGTAACACAGCCAGACATACCAGCGATATTTAAATTCTCAGACTGCCCTGGGGAAAAATGAAAGGGACACTTTCAAGTGTCATGAGGATATCACTTTTACTTAGTGCAACAGCTGGACGAGGAGAGTAGCAGTGCAGAGGGAAGGAAAAAAAAACTCAGGCCGTAGGCAAAAAGCCGTGGATGTGAGAGACCATCCGCTGTGACACTGCTTGTCTAGACCCGATCACCTTTCCCTTGCAATGTCTGCTTCAGCGATGCAAGTGAGGGCAGGGGGTGGAGTCCCTCCCAAGAAGTTGGCAAGATACTAACAGCGCCCTTGACATCAGGCTCCTGTTTCCAGGTGAAAAATCTATGTGACTTACCTGGCCTGACAGTCATAGTTTGGCTCAGGAAAAGGACAGGTCCTTTCCTACCAGAATCCCCACTCCTCTGAGCATCTCCCCCAACCGGAGCCACCTCAAGACCCCCCCAACCAGACGACGCACCATTCTACTTACACTGCAACCCTGCTACAAGTGAACACTGCCACGGGGCAAGGAGTGTGGAGGGCAGGATGCCAGACGCAGCAGGTGTTGCCCACGCCTGACTCCCTATGCATCCAATGTGCAGTCAGGTTGGCAGGTGGAGGTATCCCCCTCCCATCAGCTAGAAAGGAAGGGCTCAGGAACCGTCACAGGGCCCTGCTGGACAAGCCAACAGAACTGATACGGGAACAAGAAGGTTGGACATCTACAACCAGCAGCAAAGCTGCCAGGATAGGCACACAAGTTCAAGGCAAGTAGACTGACTTCCTTCTAAAAGCTGAACTACTAAATGTGCCGGATGTCTGGGGTGGGACAGGGCAGCCTGAGCAAACTTTCTAACGGCAGGTTGCATTCCCATCCTAATGTATTCTGACTGCTCTGCCGCCTCAGGAGCAGGTTTCCTCAGGAGATGCTACTGTGGGCTGGTGCAGGTGAGGTATGCTCCCTTGGGACCCGAGCACTGAATGCCCCTGACTGTAGGCAGCAAGGAATCTTCCAGAAGCTGAGGAACAGCCACCTTCTGCCTCCTAGGACTTACGATCACTGTCCTCACCTACTTTGTCCCCAGGGTCCTTGCCTGGGCCCAGCACTGTCAGAAAACACCCAGGGCTCGTTCTGATACCACATTCTCCTACCCCAACATTTACCCATCTCCAGTCCACGCCCGTGCTGCCATCTACCACAGCTCAGGAATATGCTCTTTGTCCCTCATTTCCATCGCCTGCATAAACCAGCACCAAGTCAGCTGCTCACCCAGGCAGCCATCCACGCAAGCTGCTGCCAAGACCCCAATCCCCACTGCCCAACCCTCCGCCCTCCAACTCCATATGCCCCTGTTGCTTACTAGGCATGCTGACATCACCAGCAATGACTTCCTGTCCTCAATACCTTCCCCCTGCCTTGGGCCTCTGAGCCTCCTTTTGCTCTGGTGCTAGTGAGGATAAGCCCCCACTGCTCACTTCATCTGTGAAGACCAAGCAGACTGTTGTGTTCAGAATATAGCGCGATACGACAATAGACAGCTATCCTACCTACTGGCTTACGTATTTACTTGCTTATTATACTTTTATCATTACTTTTAAATATGTATGTATGCTTATATTTATTTATAAGAAAGCACACATCCATGTCGTGATGCATGGGTGGAGGTCAGAGGACAACTTCCAGAAGTCTAAGCACTCACCAGCACGGGCTTCTCAGATGAAACCCGGGGACACACACATACACACACACACACACACACACACACACACACACACACACACACACACACACACAGAGGCTTGAAAGTAGGAGGGAGACTAGCTGTAAATGAGAATATAAATATGTGGTGAGAAACAGGTGGGATGGGATTGGGTAGTAAGGGGAAGAAAATGACATAAATTCATTATATTCATGTATGAAAAGTGTCAAAGAATAAAAAATGTTAAGTAAAGAATTGATGAGACCTACAAGAAGGAAGATGAGAAGAAGAAGAGGAAGAGAAAAAGGAAAAGAGAAAGAAGAGGAGGAAGTCAGTGTCAGTCCTAGTTAGTTCTTTCCTTCCACACACAGTGTGGGCATCCGGGGATCCAAGTCAAGTTGCCAGGTTTTCAGGCAAGTGCCTTACACACTAAGCTATCTCACTCACCCCATTTATATCATTATTTTTGAATGTATTCCTCAACTTATAAAACAAAGCTTGTAGTACAGCAGCCCACTGCGCACATCCCACACCCACCTCTTGATTACTTAGCATGGCCCACAGAAGTCTACGGTGTTTGTAGGACGGTGAAATCGCTTAACAACAAAATTCTCAGAATGTGTCCTCGTGTCCTCGTAGTCACATGGAGTTGCCTGTTGTTCTTCTCCCTCGTGGACTGCGGGCTCCACGGGGAAACAGGCCAAGCACTTGGGTCTGGGGCCCCACACTCACGAACACCGTGTACTCGGTGGAGCAGATGGGAAGGAAGCCTCAGGAACTGCATGCAGAACCTTCCAGCCCAGTGGGCCTCACCGTCTGAAGGGGCCTCACAGCCCCTCGGAGCTGGCCACCGTAAGTATTCCCCAGGGATGCGTGGAATGCAGACCGGAAACCCAGGCCCCGGGCTTCCTACCATGGAGAAGGACTCACCTCTTCACTTCCTGCTGACTTCAGAGCATCTACTCTGGGAGGGGCGAAGTGTGGGAGGGTATGTGAGCCCACCCACTGGACAGCGACGTGGCCCACCCAGCACCTCCAGCGTATGCTGGCAGCTAACTTACTAGTTCATATACCACCTTCTGTGGCCTGTCCCCCAGAGTTCATTAACATCCACTAATAAAATATGTGCAGGCCTCCCACGGGCACCTAGAGAAGCCTGCTAAGTGGGCGTGTCCTCCAGCCCTGCTCTCTCTCAGCACATTTTCCCCATCCGGGAACAATTAGGAAAAACTCCCTCCAGGTTATATTTAGAAAGGGGTGGAGGGGGAAGCTTTCTCTAGTAATTTTCATTCAGTTGCCCAGGACAGCCCGGCCCCACCATCCCCAGGCCAGCACCGCGGGGCAGGCAACCACCTCTCCCCGCCACACACACGCCAGTGAACATGAATCCAGCCTCTGGCCAGCCCTGATTATGCCCGCGTTTAAAAATAAGATGTGAAAGATGCATTATGTAAGACCTATACCACTCTCCTGCCCACCTCCGACTCAGGAATCAAAGATCATCATTTCTGCCATCAAAAAAGAATGAAAGAAAGGCAGGAACAATGAAAATAGCCGCCCGCCATGAGCCGGATCAAAGTCGTGGACACAGAAAATGAAGAGCCGGGGGCCTTTAATTACTGCCGGCATCCTCCGGGTCATGTGGCGAGAGGGGAGAAGAAAAGTTTTGAAGGCCACCAGCTTCTGTCCTGCTGTGGCTCCTGTTTCCACCGCCAGCACCAGTTCCCGACAAACTCTCGCCTTTCATTTCCCTCCCTTTTTTCCCTCCTTTCTCTCTGCCCCCCACATGCCAGACAGCACTCCCAGACTCCCCTGTGCTAGCCGTCCACCAGCAGAGAGCGCTCAGGGGACCCCTCGGATACCCAGAGGCCACTGCCCCCCTCCCCAGAAGACTGCAGTCTGGGTGGGCTCCAGCCAAGCCCCCTCCCCCCAACAGATAGAGGGTCACTAGGAGGAATCCAGGGACCCACCATGGGAGCCTACACTTCCAAACCACAGTGATATCCCCACATCATTTTTTTGCAAGTCTCCCTGGTTGAGAGAGAGAGAGAGAGAGAGGAGAAAAAAAAAAAAACTCTTCACATTCACATTGGGTAGGGCTCCGTAGGGCAGCAGATCAAACCTGAGAACCGGCTGTTTGAGCTCAGCGGCAGAAAAAAGGATTGCCCAGGGACTGAGCTTAAGTAGAAGCTGGATTAAACTTCAAACACAAACTCCTCCTTTTTCTACACAGCAGATAGTCATGGCTAATATTGCAATGTGGACTCGAAAAACGCATTACAAATAACTTACTCTGTACCGGACTTGGGTCTTTTGTATTAAGAGGAGGAGCCAAAGAGATCATTGCAAGAGAAAGACACCCGGGAGCCTGCCCTCTTGCTCCACACGGGGAAGGCCAAGCAAGTTTGGGGCAGACAGACCAGTGAGAGGCCTCAAGCGAGACCCATTGAGAAGTGGTTTTCCTGGCTACTGTCAGCTCCCCCAGAGAGTCCTGTGTTGCTCAATAATGAGACTCCAGGTAATTGATATATGAAGAAATGCCTGGGCCAAGAGGATCACAACAGTAGTACATTTAAAACATCTAGCATTTAAATCTTAAGCTACTCCGTTGAAACACATATACAAATGATGAAGTGTCCATGTTATCCACATGATAAACGAGTGACTCGTTAAGAAAGAAAAACTTGTGAATTCAAAGTGACAGCGGGAGGAGTGGTGGTTGGGAAGAAAAGAAACCTGAGGCTGCAGGCTTGCTTCTTCCTACCCCTCTAGGAGTAAGAAGTGTCCCACTTACTTGTGAAGGATCACCCTGGCATCCACTCCACAATGACTCCAGACACCAGCAGGAGCCCAGGGCTGGGCTGAAAACAGCCTATTCCACCCGGGCTCCCCAGGCTGACACACCGCGCACCTCAAGATCTTTCATGACACAGGCACAAAGTGAGAACTCAGAGGTTTGGGTGTAGGGACAAGGCGAGGCCAGCCTGGTCCCCAAAGTCCGGGTGCTGAGAATCTAACCCTCATGCAACAGAGTTGAGAGGCAGGACTGTGCAGAGGGGATGAGTGGTGACCCACGCGATGTCCTTGTCACAGGAGCAGAGTCCTAAAGAAGAGCTCTCGGCCCCTTCCCGTTCTTTTGCTCTCTTATTCTCTCTGGCCC
This sequence comes from Typhlomys cinereus, assembly GCA_023101885.1. Taxonomy (NCBI): domain Eukaryota; kingdom Metazoa; phylum Chordata; class Mammalia; order Rodentia; family Platacanthomyidae; genus Typhlomys; species Typhlomys cinereus. The sequence continues at coordinate 1,452,905 of JALPQD010000362.1, read as the reverse complement.
ACATGATGCTTCCCCCCACACACGGCAGGGAAACCCTCTTTAGATGTCAGCCCTCCCAGCTGTGGACGGAGACTAGCTCGAGGCAATGAGAAGAGATCTCTACGCCCATCCTTCCTCCAGTCAAGAGTGTCCAGCAAGGGGATGGATCCTTCAACATGGCTATGCACTGCCTCTGTGGGGACCATCACTGGTAACCGACAAAGCCACCCTTGCCACCGGCAATGCAACAGCCAAGACCATGGTGACTGTTCCCCTAGCGGTGTTGTCCAGACTTACTCTCCCTACTTCACTTCCATCCACCAGCAAAACTCCCCCTTCATTCATCCGGCTCCTCGGGGATGTCCTGTTCCAAGCTAAGAAGGACAGCTGCCCCCCAATTTTTGTACAGTCCACCTCCTCACACTCATTACCACACGGTCATGCAAGAGAAGTATCCCTGGCCCCATTTCACAGAAAGGCAAACTAAGGCTTAGAATAGGCTAATTGCGAAAGATCACAGACTTTGAACACAGAAAAAGTTCGAGCTCAAGACTGCCAAGATGCAAATCACCTGTTTCTTTCCATGGCATATGATGCCGCCTCCCCCAGATTCTTCAGAACTTCCACCCCATCAGCAAAGCAACAATAATAAACGCGGCTTTCACAGAGCAGTTTCAAAAATGCCACATGCCCACCTCCCATTGAAGGTGAGAGTCAAAGGGACCTGAGAAGAGGCAGCATTGCAGTTGTGCAAATGAGCTCTCCACACACACCAGCAGAACCTTTTGGAAACCTCCTACCCAGGCACAGCACAGCAAGATGGGACCAGGATGGCAGGAGGGAGGTGGGCACCTTGGAATAAGGAGGAGTCCACCAGGGCCACAGAGTTCAGGGCGAAAGCGGAGAGCAAAGACTGGGGTGTGAGCAAGTGCAGAGGGCAGGAGGGGCAATCTTCCTGGGCCCACGGCCCAGCCTCAGACACAGTGAGATTAGGTCAGAAGCAAAAAAAAAAAAAAAAAAAATCACAGCTGCTTCCCCCAGATCTCTGGTCACCAGGAGGGGGCGTGTTGTCCAGGTGAGAAAGAAAGATTTTTGTCAGGTTTGTGGCAGAGAATTCAGAAAAAAGCAGCACTGTCACCAAGACAGACTAGAGATGGAAATAGAGATTGAAAAAAACAGTGATGCCCAGAGGCTGGAGAGATGGCATAATGGTTAAGCTTCTGTCTCAAAAGCAGAAGGTCCTGAGTTCAGATCCCATATCCCATATCAAAACACCAGGCAGAAATGGAAGCAGCCTGCATTTCCAGCCCTGGAAGGCAGAGCCTGGGAAACTCCAGAGTAAAGCATGGTGATTCCTGAAGTCACCCATGGGCGTCCACAGGCACACATAGTACCCTCCGATACACACAGACACAAATGAAGTAATTTTAAAAAGCGATGTTCAGAGATCTTCTTCAGAATCAGGCCCTAGCCCTCCTGGCGGTCTGATCTGTGCGTCTAGATTGTCTGTGGGAAGGTAGTCACCCACAGGAGGCCACCTGAGTCTGCGAGACACTCACTATAGCACAGGACAAGATGTGACCAAGAAATAGGGCTCTGTGATCAGACATATCAGTTTGCCTCCAGGCCCTACCATAGTCCTGGGTGACCCCCAGCAAGTAAGGAAGCACCTCTGGGTCTCTGAGTCTGTTTCTTCACTGGTTAGAATGAAAGGATCTCCAGCTAGACATGTGGTGCACACTCTCAATCGCAGCATCGGGAGGTGAAGACAAGAGAGTCAGAAGGTCATAGTCAGCACATGTGAGGGGGGTATCAGAAGGCTTGTGGCCCAGCCACGGGCTGAGGGATCTGATGCAGCCCATGTGTCCACAGATGTTTCAATGCCCGAACAAATGCTTGGACTGCTACAAAGCTCTATGGTACCCAAGATTACCAGGAGATTTGGATGGGGATGGAATCGATGCATCCCATTGTTGAAAATTCAGGCATGCTGACAAAAGTAAACCTTAAAAGGCCCGTGGCCCACACCTGCCTTAGGGCCTCATGCACATGAAGGAAGAGGCCTAGTGCACCCACCTACACGAGGAAGCTGCGCTCAATGGGAACACACCTGCCTAAACGCTGCATGCTTAGCAGCATGAACAAACTCAGAAGCATGCGAGACTCAGAAGAAAGGAAAGCACAAGACGCGTGAGTTAGGGGACGCCAGCACTGCAGTGACCAGAGGCCCACAAAAGCACAGAAGGCCTTGTGCAGAGCACGTCACAGGTGTGCACCCCATCTTCTGGGCTCCGACTGGAGGCAGTGAGGCTTTCTCCTTCATCTTCTTCTTTCTGAGAAGATCCGAACATTCACCCCAGTGCAAGGAGCAGTGTGGGGAGCCCGAGACTCCACTAGAGCCACATGGAGGCTTGACTTGGGCAGCATGAGGTGGGCTGGGAGCCCACCCTCCAGACATGACCCCACACTGATAGGACACTGGCAGCCTAACTGCTGCTTCATTCACCTTGTGGGCAGCACAGAAGTCAAGGCAATGAGCTGCAGAGAAGGAAGGCTCCAGAAAGAGCTGCAGGGGAAGAGCAAGCCCTGCCTCTGACGGTATACAGTTAGAATGCTGTTAGAGGCTTGGGACACGCGTCCACTCCTGTTCTCTTCATTCAGTCTTCGCAGGAGAGAACAGGAGTCCCAGGGCTCAGATGAGAAGCTAGGAATCAGTGACGATGCCCCATCTGCTTCCGTGAAACCAAATGTGTTCCTTTCACCTGTGTTCCCAGCTCAGCTTAGTCGTGTTCTGGGCACACAGTAGGTGCTTCTTAAACATTCCTTGAACAAATCTGTGAAAAAATGATCATACAATCCCTCTGAGAGTTCCACCAAGACAAGGACTATGATTCATTATTCACTTGCTTCTCTGAGTGCATGAGTTCATGAATAAATAAATGAACGAAAACAAAAATAGTTAATATTTATTCAAGGGCTTATCATGTGCCAAGCATTACTCTGAGCACTTTACATGGGTTAATGTGTTTGATTTCCATAACAACCTAATGAAGTATGTACAACTGTCAGTTCCATTTTATAGTTGAGGAAACCAAGGATGAAAAAGCAAGATAACTTTGCTGACATCACACAGTAAACAAGAAGCATTACTGGGATTAGAACCCAGGTGGTCCAACCTGTCTTGTGCAGGAGCAAACCTGGAAGACACTTACAGATGGCTGTTGTGAGAGGTTGTGCCTTGTGGCCTCCCTCCATGCCCTCTCAGAACAAACATCTCTTCCCTGTTCATGGGCAGCCAGTTTAGCTAGACAGCTCCACATCACCCAGCCACAGCAATAGGCAAGTAGGTACAGGAGCAATTGAAGCTGATCAGAGGAAATCCTGAGAGTTCTTTACACTCCAGAAAAGAGATGGCTCCAATGGGGTGGAGGGTGGTTGTGAGCTTAGAGCTTCTGTGGGAAAGGGACTAATTTCGCCCTCTTCAAGAAGTACCTGGCAGGGGAAGAAGTTGACAAGGGAGCAGGAAAAGGGCACAGGAGAAGTGAACTACCAGTGACTGTCCTAGGGCAGTCTGAGCAGCCTCTCTATTCCTTGAAATGAAAGGTGCCAGACTGTGCCACTGTTCTGTTCAATATCCTCATCTTGTGAAGGCTCAGAAAAGTCAGGGACTGAGTCAAGAGCGGACAGTAGGTTATACTGTCAGAGCCAAAGCTAAGTCTGCAATACTCCTCAGTCTACTCAGAAAGGTATTCCTGCTCTGCTTATTTCTACGGACTCCAGTTATTAGTATAGAGAGGGGCTAAGAATACGTCATAGGTTACTGATGACTAGAAAGGAAGTAAGGAGAAAGGAAACAAAAGGGAGGCTCAGCTGAAGACTATGTTCATCAGCTCAGTACCAAGCACCAAGACTGCATGCAGCACCCCCAATTGGATGTGTGGAAGAGTGAGTGAAAAAAAATTAAGGGAGTCTGAATTCATTCTGCCATAAAACAATGACAGCTGCACTTGCCACCCCCCCCCACACACACATACACGCACAGTCAGGGTCTTTCAGTAGGCTCAGATTCAGAAAAGGTACTAACCCAACATGTGTGGTGCCTATAGCCACGCCAAATCACTACACACTTTAGCCGCAAAGAGAAAGCATTTACCTTTTCTGTTTTGCAAGCAGTGTGCAGCTGCCCTATGGGACTTGCCCTAACCTACATCATCTAAGGAGCCACTGGTGCCCTGCACCCTTCTCCAGTACAACAGGTACCCATGAGTGTGCACTGACCTCTGAGCACAGGGAAGGCCTGTTCTCCTTCGCCCAGGAAAGACAGAGCACTTTGTGGCCACATCATCATAGTGGTAATACAGGGGACCTAGCAGCCAAGGCGTAAAACTCTTCATAGTTTGGGAGTGGGATTCAGTGGAGAAGTGCATTATGGCAACGAAGAGAGATCAGAGAGAACCCACCCAACACACTCCTTCACTTGGTGAAGACAGAGACGATGGGGCCAGAGGCACCCTCACTTTCCCATACCCACAACCCTCTCAGCCTCTGAGGCCTGCCTGGACCTCTGTTTCTCTTTCCAGCACTCTATCAAACAGGTCATATGAATGAACCCACAACACGCTTCCAGATTACTGTGTTCATGAAGCACCAAAAAAAAAAAAAAAAAAAAAGGGGCTCTTAAGCCTGGAAGAGCTGCACTGAAATCCAGACGGTGTAATTTGAATTTAAGCAGAGAACAGGCTCCTGGCTTCTGAGTATTCAAGTGCGTAGGGCATACTTCAGACACTTACACATTAACTCCACCTCCTCCAGCACGGAGGCAGGAACTATCTTCAGCTCATCACACAGATGCAGAACGGGAGCATACATGGACCTTCTGCCAAGTAACAAGGGTCAGTGATTTACCCATGTAAGCTCAATATGTGGTATGAGGTGCCTTAGTTATCTTCTTTGAGTCCCTATGGATTCACCTGCCAAATGGGAACCAAATGCCCAACTCTCTTATGTCACCGAGAACTCTGGAAGGTAAGACCAGAGCATGAATCTAGAAATGGCTTTTTCTCACCCTCCTGCTCCTTCAGCAACACCATTCTCACACCCAGGGTGTGATGATCGTACCTACCTGAAAGGCTGGAGGCTTTCCTTTAAGCAACTGGACTGTGCTGAGCTAAAGCCCCAAACTAAGAAAGACTCAGACCAAGACTCCCTGTGGAGCCAGATTCCAAAACCTAGACTCTTTGCTTGCTCTCAAGGTGTTTGTCCACCTCTGGGGGCTCTGGGAGAAGGAGGCCCAGCCGCCAGGCTTGACTGGCCTCTACCCTTGGTCCTTTGAAGTGCCCGGTATGGGGTAGGCTGGAAGGAAACCCTGGGCCACAGAAGCTGACTGGGGCTTCACCCACCCCCACACACACATGCTTTGCCTCCCCCTCATTGTGAGACCTGACTAGGTCTTTGTTGCCAGAGCCCTGGCAGGGGACGACCAGGGACCTGGCCTCATTATATGCCTGACCTCAAGCACGCCTCCCCTACCCAGGGCGGAAGGTTAATGTGGCTGCCCGCCACGCAGGCCTGGGCCTCCGGGAGGCCTCTTCCAAGGGACAAAGGGCCAGCCCCCCAAACAACTGGCAGTGCGAAGAGCCCTTTCAGAAGGGGCGCTGAGGGGCCTAGAGGCGGCTGGCCTGGCTTTGATGGCTCAGAAGGTGGAGGAGGGCTCCTTTGGAAACCCTCCTTCTTCCCTGTTGAGGAGACAAAGCTGGGGGGGGGGCGCTCAGTGATGATTGGTGCAAGACTGGAGTTGTCTTGAGGCCAAAGGCTGGGCCTCGCTTCTTTTTGGCCTTCCAGTAGCCCCTTGCCAAGGTGGGACAAAATAGACAGGTCAGAATGAAATGAAGCTTCTTAGTCCCCGCCCCCTGGGTGCCTCTAGGTTCTGGGTACAGAATTGATGCCACACACCGAAGAGACAGGTGGGAACAAAGCAGCTCCAAGAGGGAAAGTCGGAGAAAGGGTGAGTTGGGGGAGGGACACAATTTCTTAAAGGTCACTCTGACTTCAGCATCATCATCACCAGCCATTAGGAAAGCTCCTTTCCAGTTTCCGATTACCTAGCAAGCAGATCTCGGAGCAGATGCTGAGCACCAAGTAGAATGGCCTAGAAGGCTGCGCCCAATTGCTTCCTTCACGCGATTTCCAGTTATTTGGGGGCCTACACTTTGCATGCCTGACTAGCGTACGGGTTTATTGCGTACCAATTTTAATTTCAAAAGACTCCAGGGAAATTTTTGGAGTGTTTTATTTGCCTAAGATCCTGGAGCCGACGTGGGGGCTCCCTGGAGCACAATGGGATTCGCTTAGGAAGCATTAAGTCAGGTCCAAGCAACGGAGTGGGTGCGGTGTGCTTGAGTTGTGTGGTCACACATGTTTTAAAAGCAGGTGTGTCCCAGTCCCAGCAAGCGCACGTTGTCCCTGACACACAACAAAAGGCCGGCTGAAAGCCTCACCTACGGAGCAGGCGGACAGCCTGAACCCGCGGTGAGGGAAACAGCCTGCTCAGCCCATTGTGGAGAAGGGATGCCTTTCAAGGGACAAAAGGTAGAGGGGGCAGGACCACACACTGGAGAGGCAGGCACATCTGTACCCACCATCAACTGCCGAACCATCCCATTATGCCGCCCTTCCTGCGGCATCGTTTGCAGGGAACGCATGCCTGGTGCAGGGGCACATGGGCACACATTGTCCTGCCCAGCCAGCAGATGCGAAGTTGCGCTCTTACAAAGACATCGATTTTCCTCCTTTCCTTCCAGAGTAAGATCAGATGAGCTCCCGGAGAGACACGTCCCCAACTTTTCAGTGGGGTTTTCTTGTTTGTTTGTGATGTATTTTTTTTAAGCTAGATCTCTAATTGTGTCTTTTCTTGGCCACATGCATCTCCCTGGCTCCCACCCCCCCCCCAAGCAAGGAGGGCATGTGCTGATTATCTGTGCTTGCAGACTGCTCGCGGGGCATCCTGGGCTCGAAGAATGCCAGGGGGTTAGAAATCAGGGAGGGGGGAGAGGAATTAATTGCCAAGAAAACACAGGGCTGTGCTGTGACTTCGATTCCATCAATTACCATTATCTCTCTATGCAGGTCTGCCAACAGTCCCCCAGATTCGGCCCTGTTTAACTTTCTTTGCCAGTCGTGATACCCTGTCAGATGCCTGGCGCTGCCATGCTGCCTGCCTGGGCTCCTTCTGCGCTCTTATCAGCCTCCCCCAGTCGGCAGGGCCCGCACAGCTGTTCCAAGCCCCCAGTCCTTCACTTTATCTGCCCGTACAGACCCTGCCTGGCAAGCAGTGGGCCAGGCGCCTGCTCCACATTCCCCAGGAAGCCGGCTGGGAACACAGCCGCCCTGCTCCGAGGCCCTGGGAGAGTTCATTACCAGCCAGGGTCCCCCCAGCCTAGGTGCGGGCCACTCCGCCCAGCCTGGCCGCCAGAGCCGCCCGCATCATTAAAACTCCAACCTTCTGAAGGGAAGAAAGAACAAAACCACAAATTTAGATTAATAAAGCATTTGTTGATTCTACAGCAATTTAGCAGGCCCCTAAGAAACCCACCAGAGACTCGCGGAGCTCCAGTAATTTTCTGTTATATTATCTTTCTTGTAAAATACTTCCCCAGACAGAGTCCCCAAAGGGGCTCAAATATCACTGTGACTAACCAAAATCAATGTGCACTCACCTATTGACATTTTTACATAGTTTTTGGATTTAGTATCCAGCCGAAAACACAATCAACTCCTCTGCCAAGGAGCCGACAGGCACTTAGCTAGCCAGCTATTAGTGTTACAAAGGAAAAAATGCTGGCACCCAGGGGAGCCGGGCAAGGCGCACTGACGTCAGGGGGTAATTGGGTGTCTGAGAGAAATTGCCAGCGGCTGGCCGGCTCCCCCGGGGGCTGCACAAAGCTGAGCTGTAACTCTAATAAAGGAAAGGAAATTCTAGAAAAGGGGGCCTTGCTACAAAGGAGCCAGGCAGATGCCAAAAATAGCCCTTTGAAAATAAATAAATAAATGTGGCCAAAACATATAGATCTAAAACATAAAAATAAATCACTCCTCTGAGGAGGCATTCTGGCCTCCCCTCTCTGGACATCTGTGCAGTGATTCAGGCCTCTGCTCCTGGCCTGTTCTCTGGAGCCCCAAGGCTGCCCGAGCAGGAGGAGGTTTGCCATCTACTTTGGCAATCGGGAAGGGTTGCTGGAAGAAACTAGCTTTGTAAACTGCTCTTTCCCAAAGGTAGTGCCTTCATTGTTTATTTAGGCCCACGGGAGAAACCATTTCTATTGTTTGGGTTTTCCTTGTGTTTATATTTTCATATTGGTGGGGGGGCCTCGGAATGCCACTCATTTAATGAAAATGTCAGAATTCCCAGCTACACGGGTCTAGCATTCTTTGAAAAAAAGTCTGTTAATTGACAGTGGGTTAAATTTTCTTCCTAGACTGCTTGCCGGGCCAACAACCCAAAGATCAGAAGCTGTAGAAGTATCTGGATGGACTTTGCCACTTTCCCCCAAAGAGGGCCTGTCTGCAAGAGGGAATGGGTAAGAAAACCATGGTTGCAGCAACAGCAGCAACAGTACCTGGGAGACTCCACGCTGCATTATCGACCTCTCTAGATAGTCAGAGGGCCCACAGATGATCTGAAATCCACAGACCCAACAGCAGGGAAGCTCATGCTTTCTTGGCTAGGCAAGGGGGGGGGGACAAGACTGGGAGTCCCAGGTCAGATTCTATGTCATCACTTTTAAAAACAATCTCAGGATGTTTGTTTGTCTGTTTGATTTTAAGAAGGACTCCCCCTTCATGCCCCCCCCCAAAAAAAAGGAAAAGGAAAAGGCTAAATACACTCAAAGCTATTTGGAAACTGGTCTGAACAAATGCCTTTGGCTAAAAATGTCAAATCAGCATCTCAGGCGCTGGGCCCTGGTCTCCAGGCCCTGCTGAGGTCCCTGGGGACCGTGGGAGGCAAAAAGAGCTCCTGGAGTTGGCTCAGAGCCCCCACCCCACCCCTCACAACCACAAAGAGCCACCAGAGCTTCCTAGCTGGGATGGGGCAGCGATCCCTCTCCAGGCCGCGCGTCCAGTGTTGGCACAAAGGAAAAATCGAGCTGGGGAAAGAGGCTCAGCATCCTGGAGCGCTGACCCCAGGGAGCAGGCCAAGCTCAGGAACGTGCAGCCAGCCCCGGTGCCAAATCGCAAACCTTGAGTCAATGATGGAACTGCTTAATTAATCAGCCAGCCCGGGTGGGTGTAGAGGGTCTCTGTGAGTGTCTGACCCAACCAGCTCCTGATGGGCAAGCCCCCCTCCTCAGGCCCCCTCTGCGAGGCCCACGGGACCACAGATGGTTGAACACCGTCTGGGAGTCTCACTAAGGGGGGAAAATGTGAGTTCCCGAGTCCCCTGTGTGATCCAGTCACTCTGGCAGAAAGGAGGGAAGGAAGAGGAGGAGGGAGGGAGGGAGGAGGGAGGGAGGGAGGAGGGTCTTATCAGAGACTTAGAATTTCTTGGCTTTGGCTGCTGCAAGTCAGCTCTCTCAATGTTATTTTCTCTTCCCAGTCAATGAGAGTGTAATAGAAATTGCGAACACAAGACCTCTCTCCAGCAAGCCAGTGAGTGCCAGACTAAGAAAGGGGAAAAGGGCTTAAATTAACCCCAAGACTTCACATGCTTAAGGCTTGCAACTTTTAAACACAGTACTGAATGTAAGTGCATAGCTGTAGAGTCTAGACCAGGTCACATGCACAACTGGGGCGTGTGCCTGGCTGAGCGAGTATGTGTTGGGGGACAGGAGGCACCCCTCTGTCTCTTCAAGACTTCTACAGCCTGGGAGGGGAAAAAAAAGTAGCAGGCAGTCTTGCTATTTCCCACTCTGATGGCCCCAACAGGGAGCAAGGGCTTGAAACCTGTCCGCATGGGCGATTGGACCATCTCCAAGGTTGATTTTCTCATCTTTAATGCACAGAGGGGAGGGGAGAGAACTGGAGAGGAGGGAAAGGGAGAAATATCTCAGAGTGACCCCAAACAGTTAATGATAATGAGCCCGGAGCATGACAAGAGTTTAACAGCGCTAAGGAAGAAGGGAGACCCCGGAGAGGGGCCCCGGCCAGAGGTGTTTCGATTACCAAAAAGAAAAATAATTTATTTTTAAACAATATCCTCAACACTGGGTGTTTAAAGACAATATACTCTGGCCCCTAAAATATCAAAGTGAGATTTAAAAATAGAAAAGTCATTTCCCCCCTTCCCCATTGCAGATTTTACTGTAGCGTTCTAGAAGGCAGATTAAATGAAGGAAGCTCAAACACACTCAATTTTGTCCTTTAGCAAATTCTTCTCTTTCACTCTTGCATGAAGAAAAAAAATCTCCCCACAGAGTTTTTCTCTTCTTCCTGGTGTGGATCTGGGCCCCTGCAGTGCCCTGTGTAATTTCCAGTTCCTCAGAATTCAGGTATTAATAAAGACCCCATGGGGACTTCCAACAATATAACCCTACATTTTGAGGCATTATGAAAGGAAACCCCCAGGGGTCTGTGGCTCAAATTTCTGAAATGTAGGCATTGTAAAAGGCACCCCAGGGGATGCCCGCAATAGAAATCTGCTGAATTCAAAGCATTTTGGAAGTCCTGGTGGGAGTCATTACTCCCACTGGAAGCTTTTTACAAAACATGTGTTGCTGACATGTTGACAGATTGCTCAGTGAAGTGTTTAGGTGCATGCACAAGGCGGGCCTTTGGAGACGCTCGCGCTGCCAGCGAGTCTCCCAACGCTGGAACCGGTACCATCCATATTTCATAATGGGGGAGGCTGCTGCAGCCAGGGATGGGAGATGTGTTCTCCACACCAGCAGCCAGCCTCACACCCCTCCACCGAGGAGCACTTCAAGTGGGCCAGCCCAGTCCTCGCCTTTGGAAGCTGGTCGGTGCAGCACAGCTGTGCCGGCCCTTGTATCCCTGCCAAGGGCTCTACTGAAGGAATCTTGAGGCGACCTCGCTGATCACTGCAAGGCAGCATGCAGATCAAATGAGGAGGGGGCGGCAGGCACCCCCCCTCCCACACCTCCACACTCAGCCCTCGAGGAGGGGCTGCGTGACGGGGGTGGAGGGGTGAGGTTTGAACTCAGACTTGCTGGTCTTGACAGCATGAAGCTCAGGAAAGTGATCTGTGACTTTAATAAGGCAGAGGGGCTCAGAGGAATTAGCTGCCTAGGTGATGGAGGCTGGAGATGGATGGAAATGCATCTGCGGCCTGGTGGGCGTCGGGCCAGGCAGGGGCCCCAGGGAGGTCGCTTCACCTACAGCCCTACACACTCCCAGTCTCTCATCTCCAAAGAGTTTTTCCGCCATGATGCGCTCACAACGTGTGTGTGTGTGTGTGTGTGTGTGTGTGTGTGTGTGTGTGTGTGTGTACACGCTCTGAGGAGTATTGCCAAGAGGGCCTGCTTGTGTGTGTGTACACACACTCCCACACACGATAGCAGAATAATGTGCCATATGCTCACGCTCATAAAATTTTAAAGGTAAAAGCAGATGTAACTTGACAAATGTGTACATGTGCTGATAGGAACACATGCACCAACACACTTGTGCACACACCTACATTCCAATGCTGTGTCCTTCCCCTCTGCCTGGCTCTGCTTTTACTTTCAGGACTCCCCACGTGCACCAGGACGAGAGCGGCAAGCTGCTTAACCGTGTCATGGCTGCTGGAGCACACAAAGACATCTCTTGAAATTTCTTCTTTTTACAGTTGTTGCTGTGGCACCACTGCCAACCATGTTCACTGAGTTTTATGGAGCACATAATAGAGGAAGGGCGGCCATGCCAATTGTTACTGTCAGGAACACTGGCACTGAGAACCGGCCAGGGGCTGGAGGCAAATGGACACACAGACAAGCCCGCATTCCTCCAGGATTTCCATTTCCCCTCTGGCACTGGCTTGGGTACCAGAAACCCACTCTCACAAGGTGGCCTATCTTGCTTTATTCTCCTTTTAGGAGTACATTGCGCTTCAATGGACAAGTGGCTTTTCCAAAAGAAAGGTGCAAGATTCCATTTTCTCAAAGCCCCTGCAGACTTCTGAGAACAAAAATGTCAAAGTACCTGGTAGGGGAGCTTCTGGCAGTGTCTGCGCTGGGGGAGGCCTAGCAGGGGGAAACAGGCTTTGCTGACTTAGCGAATTCCTTCCCACCAAGCTCTCAGCCTGCCCCAACTTACTGGGCCTACAAAAGTCTGTGTCTACCAGTACCCATGTGCCTCTCCCTGTGCTGCACATGTCACCTAAGTTTCATTGGAGCATAAAAGACCATCAGTAGCCATGCACAGAGAGGACAGGTAAAGAATGTGGCAATGGTGACTCCTCAGATAAGAAATGAAACTGTCCAAGTTGATCTCAGACATGTATTCACTTCAACCCCAAAGCAGAAAAGACAAGGTCCCCATTCAGAGTGTCCCCTGGTGACAGCTGAACCCAGACAGCAAGAATCCACTTCCCCTAGAATTGTCCTTACCTAGCACCTGCTACACCATGCCAGAAGAAGACCACAGACTGCACACAGTCCCCAGTAAACATGCCATACCATACAACACGTCTCGAAAGACAAGAACCTTATGTCCAACAATTTGTTCCAATTTTCTGGGACTTTCCCCATTTCAGAACTGAAAATGGTACTTTCCAAAAAGCCCTTCAGTCAGGAACTATCATGGAGTCCCTAACTTAATAAAATTGCAACAAACAACTGTTTAACCTGTGTGTGTGTGTGTGGGGGTGTGTGGGTGTGTGTGTGTGTGTGTTTGATTAAATGGAGGCTTTTGCCCTTAAACTTCTAAAAGTCTTGAGGGTAACTCATCGCTCTAGTCCCACCTCAACAAAGGCAATGTGGGTCCACACAGAACACACATTCCAAGCCCTCAAAAGAGGTGCCGCAGCCTTGACTACACTGGAGGCCATCAAGCATGGTTGCCAGAGCTGGAGCCCGCATGAGACTTCACACCACACAGAGCGCTCCGCACCACACCAGAGTCCCTTCTGCTCCCACCTAGAACTGCCCTCACTTGTTCCCAGCCTGGAATCCATTCCTCAACAGGTGCCAAGGCTGCCACCTCCATCCACCCACTCCCACCCTGTCCTAACATTTTTTAAGGTCAAATTAGAGTAAAGTCTCTTTTCTGGGGAAAGACGGGAGGGTATACATAATAGGGCAAGGAAAGACCCGAACGTATGTTAGCTGTGGTACATCACAGGACAGAGATGAAAACAAAGCAACATCATTTATTCCACACCACGTCTCATGAACCCTCAGGCAGGTACCAGTCCCTCAGCCAATGCAGGGGAGACTCAAGACCCCAACAGTCCACTAGGCCCACGCAGTCATCGCACACAGCTGGATGGGGCCAGGATGAAACTTCAGGGGGCTGTGATGGACTCAACCTGACAGCAGTATATCACAATGCCAAATAAAGGTGAGTGACAAGGTGACGTCCAATGTAATTCACAGGCTATAGGGAGCACAGCAGACTGCTGACAAAGAACCAGGACGATGCATGAACATAACTGCTCCGCACCTCCAATGGTTGCTAGCTTTGATTTGTGTCTTTTTGCTTGTTTATTTAATAGATCTTCCTGTGAGTCTATGCAGTATGACCAAGTTAAGGAAAAGCATTCAGTAAAATAAGGGCGTGTCCGAGCACCCCTGGTGCCCTGGAGAAGAAGCGCAGGCAGCATTCTACTAGAAGGTCAGGGAAAGTTTCTAGGATGACCAGGGAGGAGTCTGGCCTTGCAATTCTCCAGAAGCAGGCTCGGACGCTGCTCAGGCAGGCAAGGCGAGGGCAAGGGCACCTGAAGTCAGGAGTGATGGCAGGCTAGAGTGAGGAGACGAGCTGCAAACAGGGCAACGCAGCCACGTCAGGCTGCCCAGGTAAAGGGTGACTGCTGGTGAAGGGGCCACGGGCCGTCGGCGTTTCCATCACCAATCTCTCGGCCGTAAGTCTGCCTGGCCTCCATCTAACGAGCAGGTGTGGTGCCAGATGGACGGAGTCTCCGAGTTCTTGCCGCCAAACCAGAGCTGCCACAGCTGCCTGGCCAGACAGAAAGCCTCACCCTGGGCAGGCACCCAGCCCTGATTCTCATATTCGAAGGGGTTCACTGCTTTTCAGGGGCCAGGACACACTGCCCTGGCCCGTGCTCACTGCTCACAGCGGAGTCAGGTGCGGACTGGGCCCAGGGCCACCCAGCACCTGGAAGAGGACTTCCAGCCACTGACAGGACAGCTGCCACTAAACAGAAGCATCCAGGTGTCAGAAGGAAATTAAAACAAATGACCCTGCCATGTTTTTTATCTCCCATTCATAAAATATGCAGGAGCAAGATGGAAGGAAAACAGGTCGCTTTAGTGAGATTTACCGTGACAAAGAAATCTAAACATAACCCGAAGCTGTCCTAGCGCCTCCTGGCCTTAGGTCGTGTCCCTCAGAAACAGAAGGGGAGTGCAGAGAGAGACCCAGACTGGGGTTATGACCCAGGATACTGACAGCACGAAAGAACCCTCAGACTCATGGCCAGAATGACCACAAGTTGTGAAAGAGAAAAACCAGTCAACGAACAAAACACCTAGGAAGATATGAGGACCATGAATTCTCCCAGCAGCCAGAGACCTTTCAAGGCATCCCCAACATGTCACCCTTCACCTGCCCCTTCCACAGGTACCCCACTAGCCTTAGGATTAAAATCCGAGACTTCTCCCATGCTATCCATGGCCCAGTGTGACACAGCTCTAAATGACCCTCAGCCTGACCCACACCTTGCCTTCGAGTCTCCCAGGTACCAGCATGCCCGCCTCTCTGTGCTCCCCTGAGAGCAGGCATTGCCTCTGCATTTCCCGACCTCTACATGCACTACCCTGACTCCACCAGTCGACTCTCAGCTCTTGTCTAGGTAGCTCTCCCCCAACCCCAAAATAGGATTCTTCGAGGTCCTACATGCTCATATAATTCAAATAGAAACAGATGTATGCTATAAAGTAAATGTAAAGAAATCCAGACAATATCATATTCATTTGTTCATTTATCTATTTATTTATCTATCCTCCTATTGCTTTTACAAAAAAAAAAAAACAAAAAAACTTGAGCCCTTGCAAAAGAAACTCTCATGTGGAAGTGGCCTCACTTTGCTGGTGGCCTGAGTACTTCCTTACAGCTCTTAGCTCCTCGTTCCAAATAGAGACACCCTCTTTGCCACCCTCCATGTCCTGTATACCACACAGACCCAACGTTCACTGCTTTTACAGCTCCATGGCTCTAGCTGTGATTTCCCCACTGTGTGTAAGATACTTAGATTAATATATGCCCCCCCACACACACCACCAGCTCCACAGTAGAGATAATGCTGTCCGCCTCATTCAGTAGCATGTCTCTGCCTTAGCACAGGGCACGGTATGAAGCTGATGCTCAATAAAAAACATTCATTGAGAGAATGAATGGACAAACTAACAACCAAGTGAGTCGTGGGACATGATCCCACTGCAAACAGGATCTGCAGATACAAAAGCTCCTGGATGGCCATTTGCCCTAGTGAATTCAAGTCGTTTTTTTCAGCAAGCATTTGAAAGACACCTTCTCTGTGCTGGGCCCTCAGGACTCAAGCGTGAATAAGACAGACTTTATTGCCCAGCTGCTTAATCAATATGCTGCGGCTGAGACAGGAGGATGGCTGTGAATGCAGGTCAACGTGGGTAACATAGCAAGTTTTAGAACAGCCTGACAGATAAAGGGTGATTCACCACCACCACCACAACCACCAAAAAAAAAAAAAAAAAAAAAGAAAGAAAGAAAAAAGAAAACGGAGCTGGATGCAGCTTGGTTGGTAGAACCTAGCATACCTAGCATACATGAGGCCCTGGGTTCAATTCCTAGTCCCGAATGAACTGCACACAAGTTGCACTTCTTGTTTGTAATCCTAGCACGCAGGAAGTAGATGCAGGAGGATCAGGAGTTCTTGGTTACACAGAGAGTTGGAAGCAGGCACACACACACACATTCTCAAAGGATCAGCCGATAAGTGATGTGACAGCTGAGAAAGCAAAGGGCGCCATCTGTGTGCACTGCCACTCCCCATGACGCGTGTCCACAGAAGATCCCAAGTCAGGACAGCCTGTCCTTACGAGGTCTTATCACACTGGGTGTGAGTGAAACACAAAAACAAACTCTCCCTGAAGCAAGGGTCCAAAAGCTGGCAACCACTCCACTTCCTTTCACACAGATCACACTCAGGAAGCTCTGACCCCACAGAGTGACACGATGGCTCGAGGAGACCAAAGCCAGACCAGGGTCCTTTCCCAAGGCTACACAGAACTCAGTGTTTAGCAATCAGGCGCACCTCACCCTTCACTGGGCATATTTCAAGTATCACTTCCATGGTTTGAGTATTTGTGTCTCCTTAAAATTCATATAGTGAAACCTAATCTAACTACAAGGTATTAGAGAAGGGAACTTTGAAAGGTTTTCATTGGCTGGAGAGATGGTTAAGACTCTACCTCACAAGCAGAAGGTCCAGTGTTCGAATCCCAGGTGCCAGGGGAGGGGAGGATGTAAGGAGGAAATGGTGGTGGCCTGCACTTCCAGCTCTGGTGGTAAGAGACTGAGAAGTCCCAGAGCAAAGCAAAAAGGAGGTAGAGTAATCCAAGATGATTCCCAAAGTCACTTTTGACCCTCCATGGGATGCACAGAGCCTTCTGATATACACATGTGCATGTGTGTGCAAAATAAAGTTTAAAAACACTTTTTGAAAAGTCTTCATGAACGGGATTAAGAGAAGTCCGAAAGAGCTTCCTAGCTCCTTGGTGCACTTCCACCACATGAGAAACACAAGAGAAGCCATTGGTTAGGAACAGGCCCTCGTCATATACTTCCCAATCCCCAGAGCTGTGAGCAAAATTTTTCTATTGCTGATAAACTACTGAGTCCCAGGCCCTTTGTTATAAAAGTCAGAATGGATGAAGATTTTACTGGAATCTAGTGGGCAGGGCCAGAGGGGCTGCATGTCCTGCCAGGAAGGAACAGCGCCTCAGCATTAGGATGTTCACTACTTTCATGCCACGGTGGAGTAGCAGCCCACGAACTCTGCCGACTCACACAGGACCACTGCAGCACGGTGAGCCCGAAGCACCAAGGACAGCAGCGCGCAGCTGGAGAAGTGAGGTGCCAGCTCCCACACAAGTTCTTGTCCGCCGCCCAGCATCTCCTGCCTGCAGGCTGCGTGTGGCTCCTGGGGTCCTTGCGCTCAAAGTATGGCGTGAACTTCCTGTACCCCGTCACCCCTAGGAGCTTATGAAAACCACAGACTCCCAGATAGCTAAGGGCTGCCAAATCAGAACCTTTGCTTCCACCTGACTCCAAGTCAGCCAGCAGCCCTTAGAAATCTGCGAGGCGCTGCTGGAAGCCATGCCAGGATGAGCTCCAGGCATTTTCTGTCTAAAACTCAGCAGTCTCAGGGCTGGCACCGGAGTTGCCATCTGCCTTCCTCCCTACCATCCTGACCCCAAATTTCTGCATCTGGAGAGAGGTACCATAGCATCTAGACATGGACACCACGGGGCGCTGCCTGTGGCTCTGTTCCCAGTGGTGGGCAAACAAGGGAACCAGCACAAGAACCCAAACGGATGTCCAGCTGGACAGCTTCCCACCGTGTCCCAGGAAGTCAGGGGGAAATGTGGCAGCACAGGGGGCTGCCCTTGCTCTTCCTGAGCAGCTTGCTAGTCCAGGCAGGATGAACCGAGGGCAGGAATGCTTTCCTACCAACCACACCCGCCCTCACCCTTAGCTCAGACTCGAGTCTTATTTCAAATCTCTCTCCCAACCGTTAGTCATTGAGGTTTTGACTCCATCTACAAGCTTCCCACCCACCCCCAAACTGACCTAGACACAAGATCTGACACCAAGGAACTAGGGAGATGGCTCAGCATGTGAAAGCACCTGCCATGTAAGCGGAAGGACCAGAGTTCAGATTCCACATAAAATGCAGGATGCTTGTGGTGGCCAGTCCCAGCCCCAGGAATCCTTGGGGAAAGTTGTGTAGTCACATTAGCCATATCAGTGAGCTCTGTGTTTGGTTACAGACCCAGCCTCAAAAGAATAAGGTGGGAAACAACTCAAGGACGATTCTTGATACCAACCTATAGCCCTCCACATATGCTCACACACATGTGCACCCAAACATAGACACACACGAAAGAGAAATGAAAACAAAAAGAATCTTATACCAAGTAAGTAGCAAGGGTACGTACACCTGTAGAAAGGGAAGGAAGGGGCTTGGACAAATGGATGGGATGGAATGATAGGATGGGGTGAGATAGGGTAGAATGCGATGGGATGGGATGGGATGGGATGGGATGGGATGGGATGGGATGGGATGGGATGGGATGGGATGGGGGATGGGATGGGTGGGATGGGATGGGATGGGATGGGATGGGATGGGATGGGGTGGGATGGGATGGGGTGAGATGGGGTAGGATGATAAGAGGAGATGGGGTGGGGTGGGATGGAATAGGGTGGGATGAGATAGGATGGAGTAGACTGGAATGGAGCAGGGTGGATGGGATGGGATGAGATGGGTGAGATGGCATAGGATGATACAATGGGACGGGGTGGGGTGGGATGATAAGATGGAATGGAGAGATGGGATGAGACAAGGATGTAATAGTTGGGAAGAACAGGGACAGAACCTGAGCAGAGGGAAGGGAATCAAATAAAGGTTAGCCCAACAATGGCCCTTCTCCATCAACCGTAGAAAAAGTGCTCCTAGGGAGACATGCACATGAACGTTTTCTGTAGCAAACACTTGGAAACAGCCTAAATGCTGAGTGCCCAGGGACCTGCCGCACGAGCCACAGTGCATGGTGCATCAGGCTATCAGTGCCACGCTCCAGCTTATAAAGGAAGTTCTCTTCAGCAGCATGGGAAACTCTCTGAGGAAGAGTGTTGAGTGAAGGAAAAAAAAGCAAAATCACAGAGTCATAGATCCATTACAGTATCATTTATTTTTTAATCAAAAATCAATACAGCATGGTTTCTATGGATACAGATACACTATCTTTGAAGGAATGTGAGACACTATGGATGGTAAAACACAGTATTGTTTTATGTTACTGACAAAAAAAAACTCTGTAAATTAAGCTATAAACCACTCGTTGGAAGATGTACCCCTTGATTCCAGATATGTAAAGTATACCTATGAACATGCTGGATTCTATGTAAATCCACAGGCCATGAAGCAGACAGACCAAAATGGTGACAGCAGTTAACCTGGGGGTCAGGGTAAAGAAGGTGCCTTATATGTAATCCCTGAAATTCTGCATCTAGAAGACATTCATGTGTAACTGTGGTGTTCAATAATGTTGATTTTTTTAAGTATGGGATGACTGAGCATCTCACTTAGAAATGAAGAGATGCTGAAGACACTGTACCCGGGTGTGAGTCACAAACACATGGAGGACACCAAGGGGTGTGGGTGGATAAGGAGGTGCAGGCTACAAAGCCACAGGGAAGAAAGGGGACTCGAGTGTGCCCAGTAGGGAAGGGGAATGTCAATGGAAAAAAAATAATAAAATGGAAGGAAGGTTTGTCACATGAACAGTGACAAGCCACACACACGGGCCACAGCCTGGGCTACCTAGGGGTTGAAGATTGCTCCCCTTCCTCTACCTGTCTACTCTGTAAGAAGTCGAATGAAGAGTCACAATGGCAGCCTGAACACACCATGCACAGGGCCCCTCCTCAGACTCCCACTACTAATCCCACCTCAATATCTAGCTCCGTGTTCCAGAGACAATTGAACCTTGGCCCGCAGCAGTCACGTCACCTTGTCCTATGCACAACAAAAATAGCTTTAATGCTCAAGGTTCAGCTTCCCTTATCTTATTCTCTGCCATCCCAGAAGCAACCCAGTCAGAGAATGAAAAAGTGTGATAGAAATACATAACAAGGGGGCTGGAGAGGTGGCTCAGGGGTTAAGCCTCTGCCTTGCAGGTGGAAGATCCTGAGTTCGGATCCTAGACCCCGTGTATAGACGCAAGGCAGAAGTGGGGGCAGCCTGCGTTTCTGGTCCTAGTAGGGCAGAGCCTGTGAATCCCGGAGCAGAGTAAACAAGGAGGAGGTGGAGGCGTCCATGGTGGTTCCCAAATTTGCCCATGGTTCTACACACACACACACACACACACACACACACACACACACACACATGCACAATTGAATAAATAAAAAAGTTTAAAAAAAGAAATACATAATGAACAGAGGCTCTGCTGACGAATCCTTGGCCTTCTAGCCTCTCAACTGCTCTACTGCTATGGTCACCATGAAGTCACAATGAGATCTCGTTGGACCAGGGGAGGCAGGGTACGGTCACTGTGTGCCTTCTATTGTCAACTCCTCCAAGGAGTTAAGCAGAAATGGTCTTAATTGGAATGTTAACCTACTCATGATTCCATTTATGCAAAAAAAAAAAAAAAAAAAACCTGGCAGCTGGGAGGTACTGATACATCTTGTGTCTGTGCAAGGCTGTTCCAGGAATCTGTGAGACAAAACTGGACACGTGGCCTGTCCCAAGAAAAGCATCACCGAAGTCCAAAGATTGCAGGAACTGACAGAGACTGCAGGGGAAACTGCGCAGCTCCCACTTCACACACACCTGCACGAGAATGTCTTCTAAAATCAGGGTTTGGCATCTAAAGTCACGAGCACATGCTCCTCCTCAGGATCCACACCAGCCCAGGGGGGGACCTTTGCCCACCTCATCTGTAGGAGGCAGGACAAGGTGGCAGATGGAGATGTTTTCTATGCACCCCCCCTGCTGCATCCTCTCCTACCAGCAGTCCTCTAGGCAGCTTCTCTCTTCAGGGCACTCAGTGCTGGCCCATGGGATGCCCTTCTTTGCTCTTTTTAAATAGTCCTCACATCCCTGTTTGTGCATGCATCATCTGCATGAGCAGACAGAGGCCAAGGGAGCCCTTTAAATCTTAAGTCAGTATGTCCACAGGTGTTTGTTCCGC
Source organism: Typhlomys cinereus (assembly GCA_023101885.1). Taxonomy (NCBI): domain Eukaryota; kingdom Metazoa; phylum Chordata; class Mammalia; order Rodentia; family Platacanthomyidae; genus Typhlomys; species Typhlomys cinereus. The sequence continues at coordinate 1,431,855 of JALPQD010000362.1, read as the reverse complement.
CTGTGATGAAAAGCTGTTAGACAAGTGGGTAGAGGGCTCATGTGGGGAAGTGCTTGCTGTATAAGCCTGAGTTTGGATCTTCAGAACCTATCTACAACTGTGCCCCAAGAGTCTTGGTGAATCTCACCTGAGCATTGGCCACTGGGTGTCTGTCCTTATCATGGACCTCCCAGACTGTCACCTGAGGTCTACCTGTCTCTCAACATCTTCACCTACTATGGTCCTGGCACCTGGCTGGGACCTGGCACGTGGTAGGTGTAGAGAGTGAAGTGAGAATTGGCCTTGCAAAGTTGTAGAACATGACCGTAACTCATGGAATGGTGTGTGCACAGTCTTGCCCATGGCCCCTGCTCCCCCAACTTGGTAAGATAGTGGGAGAAGCATCTAGAACAGGAGATGTGAGGAAATACTACTGCCTGATGGAACTTGGTAGAGGAAAGCCTAGCTAAACCTAAGAGGAGATGCCCAGCCACAAGCCCACGAGAGTCCCAGGTCCTCCACTATCCAGTGATGAATGGACCAGCTGGATGCCATGCTAGCCACCTCTCATAAGTCGCTCTGCAAATGTGTAAGGAGACAGTGCCACTTTACGATGGCAGAGACGTGGAAGGAAATCAGATGGGGTAGTTTGGCAGAAAGCAAAAGAAGTGGGGAAGAGATAACCAAAGAGTAAAAGACACTGAAGCTGAGACCCAAAAAGAAATAAAGGAATCACCACAGGATGCCATGAATGGGCTTCCAGGTGGCAGGAAGAGATGGTGCAAAGGCCCTGTGGCATGCCTCAGCAAGGCCTGCTGAGCACTCAGGAGGACCAGAGGAAGGGAGAGGCAGGACTATGTCACAGGGTAGATGCAGTACAGAGAGGAGGGGTCAGGTCTGAGCAGCCTCATGGCCAGCAAGGGACTAGAGGGCCATGGGCAGGTGCCAACCATCTCACTTGCCCCAGCTTCCTTGTTCTCACCTGCCACCACCCAACTCCTGCCACTCTCGGAGGGGTCAGACCAGTCTCAGCAGGTCTGATCTCATCACCCTGACATGTGCCAGTGCCAGCATGCTCAGGCAACCATTTGGAGAGACCCAAGTGTAGGGCGATGTGACCGAGAGACCACTCACGGGGCATGTGTGTGTCCCCAAGCCAGCCTCCCTCCTCTGGCCTGCCCAGGTACCTACCCATCCCTTAAACACTCCAGAGCCAGAGGCAGCTGATTCTAGCCCACGGAGTCCACACAGAGTTTGTTTAACAAACAACAACAAAAAAGGGTGCTTTTTCTAATCCCACATGTTTTCCAGAGCTGGAGCCCGGAGCGTGGACACAGGGCCAAAAGCCTCAACCAAGAGTCACACTTTACTCAGGCCAGTGGCAGAGCTAAGCTTCAGCTGACCTTGCTCTTTCCATCCTGAACCCCATCTCCCCAACCTTGTTCTTTCTCTCCAGAAGCCTCACGGAGACTTGTCCATGTGAAGAGTCCACAGAGCCCAAGGAAGGTGGAATTACACTGTGCACGGACCCCTGCTGGCTGCCCGCCTTGAACCACGCGCCCCAGCAGGAGGGAGATAAATTTGGTTGGTTTCTCATTTTGTTGGGATGCGCTTTATTTCGCTGGGTCAGGATGTCATCTTAGGGATGCCAATCACAGGATCTGACCTGTGTTTAGAGTTTGGAGAAATCTGAGGGGAGAGAGAGTCAACCAGTGCCCATCCTTGAGCCCCAGTGCCCTCCATACCCTCTAACCTGCCACCTCTGATGTGCAGTTCCCGGCTTGCAAAGACTGCCACCAACTAGGGAGTAGCGTCTCCTACAGGGGTCAGCATGGAGCTCAATGTAACTTCTAGAACGGCCATGGTTCTGTTCCCTAGAGCATCAAGGTCAGAGATCCCATCCCTGCCCCCCCTCAATCCTCTGATACAGAGCTCTGAACACAGACCTTTCATCCACATCTTACCCAGAAGCAACAGCGAAGCTCTGAGCCACTGCGGCCTGGCATCACCATCCAGCACAGGCCCCACTCAGAGCTCGTGAGGCAAGTTCTCCATCACTAATACATCCACAGCCCCAGCCCAATTTACCTATCCCTGAGTTCATGTCACCCATTCCGAGATTTTCACTGCTGCTCTGGGTTCAAAGACCCAAGTCTCTTCCCTCTCTGAGATGCCTGCCACCATCTACCCTGCTTCCTCTGCTAGCAGCATCCCAACTTCCTCTGGGAAACAACTCTGATGCTAGCCTGGGCCAATCATTCATCTAAGGCAAGAGATGCAGGAAGACAGTCCAGCAGCCTTCTGCAGAGTCCCTGTTTGCAAAAGTCAGAGTTTGCAGACGACACACACACATTGTACTAAGACTGTGCCTGATTCCACACTGGTACACCCACAAAGTTTAGTTATCAGATAACCATCCTATACTTGAATCGACCAATTGCCACACTACTGGCATATACCACACTAGTGGTATAAGCAATATTGGACTTTGTTTTCTGACACTGACCACCAAGCAATCTCCACTTTCCAACTCACAGCCATGACTTTGTGGCCTCCGTGCTCTGTCTTCCAACTGAGATCCCTCCAGCCCTGGAGCAAAGGGATAGTGCATCTAGATTTTCTGACCTTTTTGATCTTTGTTCTTCATCCTCCAATGCTTCCCACAAGGGATTGGGAAGACAGAGCAGCTCCAAAATCAGTCTCCTGGCCAAAGCAAGGGGTCAGATGGTATAAAATGAAATCTTCACTAGGTCCCCACATGTCCACGATGGTTTCCAGCAGTAGTGTTTGAGAAAGGTTCTTCTGGGACTGGAGAGATGGCTCAGGGATTAAGCCTCTGCCTTGCAGATGGAAGGTCCTGAGTTCAGATCCTAGACCCCACGTTAGATGCTGGGTGGAAGCGGGGGCGGCCTGTGTTTCTGGTTCTGGTAGGGCGGAGCCTGTGAATCCCGGGGCAGAGTAAACAAGGAGGTGGAGGCGGTCCATGGTGGTTCCCAAATTCATCCGTGGTTCTACACACACACATACATACACACACATACCTATACACACGCGCACACATGCATACATGCACAATTGAATAAATAATAAATCATTAAAAAAGATTAAAAAAAGAGAAAGGTTCTTCTTTGAAAGAACAACACATGACAGGCATCATGGTTCTCGGTATCACACTTCTCCTTTAATCTATACGTTTGCTGGCTTCTTTGAATACCAGTAATAGATTAAGTAATGTGAGAAGAAATCATCAGTAGTTTTTCAGCAATGTCATAGCCCATTCCAACTGCTGTAACAAAAATGCCAGAAATGGAGTAAATTATCAATAGCAAGCATTTATTTCTCACATTTCCAGAGGCTGGGAAGTCCAAAATCAAGGCCTGTGTGGTATCAGGTGGCCCTGTCCCACTGTGTATGGAAGGAGCTCATGAAAGGACTAAGGCACTCACTGAGGTCCCTTTTAGAAGGTCACAGGTCCCTTCCCAAGAGCCCTCAGTCCCTAGACACTTTCTAAAGGCCCCACCTTATCACCAGTCCATTGGCCAACAAATTTCACCATGCAGCTTAGAGAACAGAAACATTTGATTACAGCAGCTCTCACAGCAATTCATCTAATGATCCCTCTGTTGGCCTTGTTTGACTACATCAGACAGGACCCAGCTGGAAGCCTCCCATTCGGACTTTGCAAAGCATGCTCACTCTCACATAGGTCATGACTGGGACCCATAACTTGGAAAACATGGCTTTCGGCCTTTTGTGCCCAGTGGGATCTGGATCTAGCACTGGGCTCCTCAAAGCAACAGGACCCATGTGGAGGCTTAGGCCTTCCTTCCCCCACCCATGGGTGAGAACGAAGAGGCAGGGCAGGCAACAAGGACAAAGGAAAGAGGAGCGCTGCTGGAGATGAGCTTGACTCCATAAGAGCTCCACGGGACAGACACTGTGGCCTCCTCAGCAAGGGGCTGACGTCAAGGCTAGAAATGATACTGCCTTCCAAAAGGACTGACGTCAACTATGGCAGTGCTACTGAAAGCAGAGCAATGAACCCGACCAATGCTCTGCAACCTGACGCTGCATCAGGCTTTCAATCCTTCTTGCTGGCTGCATAGAATTCCACCTCCAGAAGAGAACACAACACCCATGTTACCTGCCTTCCACTCACAGCTCCCACTTTGGGGTTCAGGCAGAGTCCCTGAGTCCCTGAGCCATGCTAACACATGTTTCCCCAACACAGAAATGCACTACACCTTGCCCGGTCACAGTGAAGATCTGAGGTGAGTATGTTCTGGTGCTGACCGTGACACTGGGGGATCAACCTTGGTATTTCAACCCTGGCCACTGACATTGTTGAGTCGGGAGGGTGTTGGAATACCTCCGCAGATGCCTGTGTGAGGAAAGACTTGGGGTGAGGTGCTGGAGGTCCAATGGAGCCAGTCTTACCCTCTCAATTCTCTGAGTCAGTGAGTGTCCAGATGGGCACACTGCACGCAGAAACACATCCATGTGCACACATGCATATATGTACAGGAGACATGCCATGTTACCTGCTCTCTAAAAATCTCCAAACTACAACACAAAGAACGGTCTGGAACCAGACCTCACCACTACACATGTGCATCCATCTGGAGCCATCTTGGGTTCAGGCCTCCTCAATGTCCTGGGTTCTACAATAATGTTCAACAACAGTGTCTTGGGTTCAACAACAAGAAGCTAAGAAGTTTTGAAAGATGGTGAGAGAAGACTCTGCCTACAAGCAGATTTGATCCACCTCACTCCCCATAGCCAGCTTAGCCTCACTGAGGCCCAGCTGTTTGCAGAAGACACACACCATTCCAAACACTGGGCCTGATTCCACTCTGCCCTACCAGCAAAGTTTAGTCATGCTGGAAAGTGTGTGTGTGTGTGTGTGTGTGTGTGTGTGTGTGTGTGTGCGCGCGCGCATCAAGGGGACCAAACTGGCCAGATAGGAAGTAAAAACCCCTTTGCACTTAGGAGAGTCTTCAGGAACCAACAGACAACACACGTGAATACAGACTTTCCCACAGAAAGTGAAAAATGTGTGTTCTGCCCACCACCACCCTTGACTTCTATAGTGCTGGATTCGTTATCTAATTGTGAAGAAGCACATAGGCCAGCAACCATTACAGTGTTTGCTCTTGCAGTCAGGCCAAAGGGAAGATGTTCTCCAGACGGTCACTAGCACCTCAGGCAAACACGCAGTAGTACCACATAAACACACACGCACACACACACGCACACACACACACACACACACACACACACACACACACACACCTGTCATCGGATCCCAAGTGTGCTGCTCAGATCCAGTTCAGACCTGCAGGCCACAGCACAGCCCACCAGACCTTCTGCTATTCTTCCCTTTCTCCTATCACAGTGATCCTTGTTATAAGCACATGCTATAAAACACTTGTGGTAGGAATGAACCATCTCTTCCAGGACATGCATTAATTGAAAACCTATCTTGTCCAGGCACAGTACACAGAGTATCTGTTATGGCAGCTCAGAACTCAAAGCACTTCAGTCAAGATGTTTCTCCATTCACCCTGTTGTAGGTGCCTCTTTGCCTTGCAAGAGGCTACTGTCTCCCTGATGGAGTACCTACTGTGTGCTCTAGCCATAGGCAAAGACTATCTCGAATATAGAAAGAACAAAATCCGAGCCTGGACATCAAGGAACACCAGCAAGACGGTTGATAAGCTTTTTGATCTTTGCCAATCTGGTAGGTTAAAAATGGTATTTCCCTGTGGCTTAAACTTACAGTTTTCTTATTATAAACGGAGCTCTGAATCTTTTTAAATATTTAAGATCCCACTAGTATTTCTTTTTCTGGTTCCATTTCTATCCTTTGCACATGGGAGATATTCAAAATATCTAACCATTAGTGTGATATCAACCAATCAGAGGGGGCTTTGGCCTTGGGCAGAGTGGGCATCTAGAGCAGCGCAGCTGTACAGCCGCCCAAACTCTGCCCTGTTTTTTTTCCTGCTGATCTACTAGCCATTTCCTTAACACTAACAGGAGCTCCTTACACATTAAGGAAAATATCTTTTGCCCTTGATGTATGTCTTTGATTTGATTTACTGTGGTGGTTACAATGAAGTTGGGTGTTTCCATATTCTGGTTCATGACTTCTAGGCTGAGGGCTACATTTAGAAAGGACTTCCTCACTCTCTTATTTTTTTTATTTATTTTTCTACTCATACAAACATAATAGGAACCCCTGTCCCCTCCCTCTCTCTACCCCTCCCTGGACCTCCCTGTTCCCTCCCCCCTTTGCCCTTTCCTTTCTCCCCTCCCTCCCTTTCTCCCAGTGCCCCCTCCCCCCATCTCTGAAGCATCCTTTAATGTGTATATCAAACTTTCCTCTGGGTCCTCCTCTCTGATGAGGTATAAGGACTCAGTGGCAAGTCATAGAACTCTTTCTTGTGTTCCCCTTAAGTATAGGAACACTATTGTCCTCACTCTCTTATTAAGTTAATATTTTTAAACATTTCATTTGTATTTTCTTTCAATATTTTAAATTTTCTTTTCTGTTTAGATTCCTGATTTATTTTGGATCTACTTTGGCCTTAGGAGTAAGGGAGGGATCCAATATCTTTTTTTTAAGGACAGCCACTCTCTTAATTCTATTCCCAATTTCTGAGCCACACTCATGTCCCAGTTTTCAATTGTGTTTGGTCCACTGCTGGGCTTGCCTCTGCTTTTTGGTCTGTTTCTTGATGTTCTGGTTAACACCTCCCACACTTGATCCTTTACTCCCCCGATTACTCCCTCCTGAACTTTCAGGGCCACTTCTCCCTGGGAACCTTAGACAGTTGATTCATTTCAGTACAAATCGCACTGCTAATTTCACTGGCTAACACTATGTTAACTTAGTAAAGATTGATAATGTAGTTATGTTTACAACACTGAACTTCTCTATCCCAGGCCTAAGGTTGCCTCTTTATTTCCTTCTTTTGTGCCCGTTGGTAGTAGTCAGTCTGGTCTGACTGCCCCAGTCGTGTAACATATGCGTGTTTCTCATTGGGTTTGTGTTCCCAACTTCTACGCATTTTTTGGCTAACATCACGGGGACCATTTCTTGCTCTGTTTTCTACCTGAATACTATTTGCACACAGGAAAGCTCCTGGTGTGGGGGATTAATTGTGTTCCAGCCCCTGGGCCGTTTGCACTGCTTGGTGGCTCCGCTGACACCAAAGCTCTCTGCAGCTCCCCACAGTCAGAAGAATTCGGACACTGCTGCACCTGTGTATTTAGCTGGCCCATGCGCTGATGTGCGCTGCCCAAAGACAGGCAGCACAAGATGTCCCAAGCCAATAAGGCAGCGAGGGACCCCAATGCTGTCAGAGCAAGAAAGGGGTCTGGAGTGGACACAAAGACAAGCCCTGGCCGGCAGGAGGACAGAGTGAAGGCCAGCAAAAGTGCCAGCTTTCATGCAGCCCTGGGCCTGTAATTGAGGCCCGCAGGTCACTCTGGCCACAGCTGAACAAACCAGGGTATAATTAACTTTCCATTGGTTTTGGCTGTGGCAGCCCCTCACCTTCGCCAGAAGAGGAAGGCTAACCTTTCCTCGGGTCTGGAACAGTCCTTGGTCCTGAAGGAAGGAGCAGTGGAGGGAAAGCAGAAATACGCCCCGAGGGGAACACACATTCTGCTGTTGCTCCTTGGGCAGATCCCCCCCTTTTTTCTTCTTTTGAAGTGGGCTTTAAAAAAAAAAAACCTATGTTGGCAGTTTGCTCTTGAACCAGCTCTACAGCTCCTAAGACAGATAACCTAACTCTCTGAGCCTCAGTTGACCCAAGCATAAAACGGGGATGAAGAGTAAAATCTAGTGCTTCTTGCTGGGATCGTGGTGAAGACCAAGTGGCATCATCCATTCATTCAACAAGCATGTATTAAATACCACAGTCTGCCGAGCACTGGGCCAGAAAGTAACAGAACACGACCAACAAGGTCCTTGCCCTCGTGAGGCTTCGTGATAGTGAATAGACAATAGATGTCAGATGATAAATGGGCAAAAACCCATTACAGGATCACCACAGAAACTGACAGGGGCCACGGACTAAAGATGTAGGGACTACAGAGAGAGGTAGAGGGGTCATGCTCCAGGCAGTTCCCCAGAATCCCACATGTGGTACATGCTAAGCATGTGCAGGGTGGCCAGACATCGGTCCGCACCTTGGTGTGCAGGGGAAGTAGTTGCTTACACGTTCGCCTGGGCCCTGCACTGCCTGGAGGGCCGTCAGAACCTCCCGGGCTTCAGCACTGCCTGCTACAGTCAGCACGCAGCCCGGACCAGGTAAGCAGTGAGGCAATGGCACCTGAAGTGAAGAATTCAAGGCTCCACATTCACCCTGAAGGCTATGCTGCTCCACAGAGAGGTGCCTACAGGCCCCTGTAGGACCCCAAGTCCTTCTACAGGGACTAAACCTCCCTCCCTGTCATGAAAAACTAGACACACCCAGATACCCTTTAACAAGGAGGCCTGGTTCACCAAAGCTCTCAGGGGCTCCGTCTGAGGACCAGGATTGCTATAGAGCAGGGCTGACAACCCACGTTGGGCACAATCACTCAGAAAGTTGAGTCAAAACATGTAATAGTGACATGGAGTGCCAGCATCATAAATCAATCAGCCTTGTTCAATCAGGCCACAGCAACGGTCAATCAAAATCACACACTAGCTTTGAAAAGTGGCATTGGTATCAGGAAATGACAAAGGATTCCATCTGAATCTAAACTGAAGGTCCACAGTGACCAACAGGAATGGCATATAAACAATGGAATCTGCTCATGTCCAAATGGAACCTGTTTCTACAAAGCCGTAGGCCCTGCCCAGACATACTCTCTGAAGACAGACACTGAAGTTGCCCCAGCTCCGTATTTCAGCCATTCTTAACACTCAAATCTGCATGGCCGCTGCAAATGTCACTCACTGCTATTTCTACTCAAGGCACTGGAACCTGATTAATGGGAATGTTCTTTGTGTAACAATCCACTTGACCACCAAAGCCACCAGCATTTCCTGATGAATTGCCCACATGTCATGTCTCCATTAGGCACGGGCAAGCCGGCACACCCATTGAATCAGCCCTGTAAAGACTCACATCAACTGGCAAGGATCAGAATTTCATGTTTACAATCCAGCCACACCCAAGCTTCCTCCCTCGAGCACCACTATTTGAAAGAAAGAGCCCCAATCCCACCCATTAAAAAAGGAAAGTGCAGAGGACCACGCAGCAACGTGGGAATCCATTCAGATAATGTTAAGGGACAAAGGTAGGATCCTTTTGTGTCTTGGCATATGCTCACAGCTTCAAGCATAGAAGTGCTCATCATCCTGTGGGCAGGGATCAAAGTGAGAAAAGGGAAATAAGAACACAGAACACTGGATATCACCTATCACTTCACAAATTAAAATTGGTTGGTTGAGGGGAGAAGAAGGAGAGGTAGAATTTGATGGAAAAATTGTCTTAGTTCATACAACAACCTAAGGGTCCAGCATGCCCAGTCCTTCTAAGGAACAACAGAGAACACACCTTCTGAGGCTCTCATGGAAATGAGGGTTCCTTGGGAGAGGCCTGACAGCCAGGTGAGGTCTATCTTAGGAATCTCATAGCCATCCCCGGGATACAAGGCTCTCCTTTCCATAACAGCACTGTCACCTCAAACGGTTTCCAAACCTTGCATCTCCTCACTCAGATACCAATAGAACCCAGCATTGTCCCTTCCAACACCCCTAACTATACAGAAGAGTCCAGAGATCTTGCTCTGGTGTGAATTCAAGATGTCTCCTGAAGGTTCATGCATCTGGGGTCTGACTGGCCTCTTGATGGGCTTCAGGGAATGATCCTGTGGGCACTGATCTATCCATGAGATGGATCAGGAACTTCAACCATGGGAATACGTGCAGACTGTCAGAAAGCGGGAGCATAGAAGACTGGGGAACTCTGCGTCCTTTCCTCCACCCTACAACCCAAGAAGCTCTGCACCCAGGTCCTTTGTGATATCTTTATAATAAGCTGGTATATACAAGAAAGCGCCTCCTTGAATGCTGTTCAAACCCAAGACAGGGGTGTGGGATCTCTATTTATAGCTCATTAGTTGAGCCACACCTAAGTTCGTAGTTCCCATTGAAAGTCAGAAAACGGGGCAGGCCCAGGACTAAGATGTCAACCTGTGATAGCCAAGGTCATCTTCAAACTATCTGAGCTGGATTTAATAGAGGACACCACACTGCAACCCCTGTTCAGTGGAACCAAGTCCCCACACTTTGGTCACAGATGTGTTCTGTGCTGTGTTCTGTGGGAGAACAGAGAGGACACTGGGGTTTTCTTGTCTTCAGACATAAGACTGAACAAAAGACAAGATGCTGACAGGAGCCTCAGCTGAGCCCCCGCAGCTGCCAGCCTCACCCAGCACGAGTCTCTCTGAAATGTTTGTTGGGCTGTGCAGTGTCCATCCTTCCCTCAATGTGGACACACCTGCATCATCATTTGTACGGCATCTAGCAGGAAGTAGGGCTGGTCACTCTGTCAAATGACCGATGGGGGAGCATCCAGCAGGCTGGGAACCTGGCCAGAAGGACAGCTGCTGAATTTTTATATCACTTTTAACACAAAAGCAGAAGTCAAGTTTCCTATAGCATCTCTTATTAAAAACCAATGGCTAAACCAGAACACATCTGGTAAGGCTTCCCTTGGACCAGCCAGGATGCCAGAGCACCTCTGATGACAGTCTCCAATACTCTGCCCCACACACAACAGCTAGCAGTTGGGAGGGCTCAATGGGAGGGTGTGGCATACCCTAGGGAGGTTTGGGGTGATACCCACACAATTCCCAATGGTCCATCTCAGTAATCCTAAAACTGGAGTCCTGGGGGAAATTCTTCACGTATCTCATCCAAGTAAGAGAAACTCTCAGACCGGGTCACACCTTCACCAGGCGATAATGAATTTCTCCGGGATGCTATTAGGCAAGGTCGCTTCTCATCCTGACTCCCGTCCAGTGCTCCAGGGTTTGGGGATATTCCTGGCTATCATGTCCCCATGGAGGTCGTTAGTAGGGTCCTGTTAGAGGCAGGCAGGCCTATCAGTAGATACCACCAGCATTGATAAGAATGGCTAGGGACCCTGCAAACAGGCTGCTGCAGAGTTCAGTCGGTTGGAGGTTTTGGAGAAAAGAGCCTGCCAGTAGGAGAGAAGCCTGCCCAGCTGGAGCAGCCAGCTACCCGCCCTCATTTCTGCCAAGGACCTTGGCCCTGCCCCCCCCCCATGCTGGTGTCTAAGTTTCTTCTCCACTTAGAAGCACCAGCATTTTTCAAAGTCTGGTGGACAGACAGACTGAAATACGACTTGATGCTGCAAACAGAAGAAGTGTGATGTGAGGGTGTGAGGTCCAGTTACAGAACCTTCCAGGATTAGATGGTTCTGCTCAACAATGGCCCAGCCATACACGCACACAGCCTCGCCGCTCTCCACTGAGAAAACAAAGAGAATACCCTCTAATGAGATCAAGCAACACTTCTTTAAGTAAGTGATAGGACTGCATCCTCTTATGGTTATTAACCCACCTCAGTCACTGGTTAAATCAAGAAATAAACCAGCTGAAACCCAAGCCCTGAAAAAATACCCCAGCTCAGCCACCAGACAATGACCCTGGTGATTTTTCCTTCTTGAAGTCTTGGTTCGAGAAATGAGGAAGCTGGAAAAGCCAACCCCACAGATCCTTTCAAATTCCGACCCTGAGACACCTCTGTCTCTGGGTGAAACATCACAAATTCCAAAATGACTGGGGTTTGGCTTCAAGACCTTAAGAGCCCTAGTGGGTCCATTGTTTCTTCTACCAGAGGTTATACATGGGACTTGGTCTAGTCATGGTTGCTTGGGCACTGGGACCACTAGAGGGCAAGCCATAGCAGTTTCAAAACACTTGTCTTCCTATTTTCAAGATGGTCTGAGGAGCCTGGCAAGCAAGAGCTCTGCATATGCTTTCTACCAGCGAACTGTCCCTGAATGGGTGACAGGTCCCTTCAGAACACTGGCCTTAGGTTTACAGAACACTGTATTGGAAGTGAAATAAAGATGCAGGCCAACTGCATCCACAGTGAAAGAAAGGATCTTGGGTAGTTACATAACCGTTGCTATGGGTTCCCTCTGCAAATTTTAGACCCCAGAAATTTGTGTGTGTGCACCATAGCATGGCTGCCATACCCCCATGCCCCCGGTTCTCTATGAGAGAGAGAGAGAGAGAGAGAGAGAGAGAGACTGTCCATGGCCTTCAAAACTCCCCAATCCCATTACAAGTTCTTTCTCAAAGCTTACTGCTTTGCGAAGCTTTTCCACACTTAAGCTGCTTAACTTTGCACTAACAACCTCTTAATTGTGGGGTTTCCAAAAGGCTTCCCCGAAATCTGGGGTGCAGACTCACCCTTTTAGGACCCAGGCACTACCTCGGAATTAGGCGGGAATGGGGGATAGGATACCTGTACCTAATTCCTGCCTGCCAGAAAGCTGTGGCTTTATTTTTAATTTTATTTAAAAGGAGGATACAGGATACCCAAGACACCACAATAAAATGACATTAACTGTAAAATTACATTATTAATTCTTTAATCTCACTTGAGGCTTCAAGCTGTTGCTATGTCCAATTATCCGTGTAACCACCTGTCAGAATCCCGGTGCTATTTAGCATTACCTCCAGGACAGCGGTGGGCCCGGTGGTCCGTCAGGTCTGCCAGAGACTCGAAGTCCTGCTGACAGTGATCGCAGGTGTAAATTGACTCATCCTCCATGTCTTCATCGTCCTCATTTCTCTCCTCTTGACTTGTCACGCTGTTCCTGTCTTCCAGCGCACGGCTGGTTTTCCGATCACACTCCGGCTCTCCTTCTAGGCCTCCTGCCAACAGGAAGAATACAGTCCATGTCAGCTGACAGGGTCTTGGGAAAGGGGTTTAAAAGAATTGCCCGGCATTTATTAAGATACATTTAATTACTCTACCTCCCGGGGTCCATTATTCTTGACATCTCTCAGTGTATTAATATATGGGGGGGTGTAGTGTGTGGTGCAGTAATTCTCAGCTAGATTCTTTAATTCGTGGGCAAATCTTCTAGGGGGACTTCCTGTCATCTTCCCTCTATGCACGGCTGCTGGAGGTTATGACCCCCTCAGGGAGGTGGGAACGCTGTAGCATTTGTCTCCTAAAACCCCAATTTTGCAGCACACCTCTCCAAAGCCCCCACAGCTGCTCCTAATACACCTCGACTTGTAATTTTCCCCAAAGGCTTGCAGTTTAGAGTTTGTACCTCTCAGTCACATTAGCCCTTCACATAACAAGTCTCCCAATGCGATGCTGGCTTGTCTTTGCAAGATATCCTGCCTCTAGAATAAAGACCCGCACTAGTCAAATCCAAAGCTTGAATGAAGCTAACCTTATGTCTGTAATCCCAGCACAGGAGAATCTAAGGTAGGATGATTTCAAGTTCAAGACCTGCCTGAGCTACATGGTGAATACCTGAACATTATCAGCCCCTTTCCAGTAACCAGGGAGCCATCAATCCAGTAGGCACCAGTATTGGGTAGCTGGAGCAGTTTCTCTAAAATTACCTATTTTATTCTTAAGTGGATAACCCGAGACACAAGTGACTCATGATCACATCAAAGTCCTGCATTTGGGTTCCACTCTGTTTCGAAAACCCACAAGTCTACTACTACAGAGCCCCATCTCACAGTCTCACCCAACCTGGGGCTAAAAAGGGAGTTCAGAATGTCATGTGACCCAGCCCCCCACAGAGAGATATAACTGTTAGTCATTTCTCAGGTAAGGCACCCAGCATCCAGCAGGAGGCCAACATCTCAGCACTCTCCACCTCCCGACTTCTATCTGGCTCACTTCCCTGGACATCTGTGGAGAATAGAGCACAGCCTCAATCTTAAAAGATTAATAGCACTTATAAATCAACATGCAAAAAAAAGAAAAATGGCAAATATAAAAATGCACAGCATTTATTGGCAATCCTAATAAATGTCACAGGCTTAAACCTGCCCATTAAAATACAGGGTCACTTGGATCAGAAAATCAAAGTGTGTATGTTTCTTCCCATACACACTTGTCCTGGAAAACAGATTCTACCAAAAAAAAAAAAAAAAACTAGCAACACTGATCTAAATCAAACAAAGAGCTCTCCATCATGCATAAATGTATTTATGCAAATGTATATAGATATGCAAAAGTACATGCGTGTGTATGTGTATGTCTGCATGCACACAACAGCATGGTTACAGAAAGGGTTTAGCATACACCCTTTAAACTCCCAAAGGGCTGGTCACCAAAACAAAAGAGACTTGAAGCTAAGAACACATTCAATTTGAGGTGGAAATCACAGTCCCACAAATATTTCAATTTAGAAACAGGTAACATTATAAGGCCTCTATTTCTCCCATCTGCACAGAACACACACTTCCAACCCCCAACATCAAGAACCTGGGAACACAAATCAGCTCATCAGAGAGCCAGCTGCCGCCATCCATGGCGGGAACAGTAAGGGCCACGCGCGCAGGCAGTAAAAAAATCAATGCTTCCATTTGTGGCCCATCAAAACATCTCTCTTCTTACCAATTAAGGGATGTACAATTTTTAGGTTCTTTTATTATCAGAACAAGCCTACTCCTGGTAATACAGAAATCCCATTAAAACCTAGGCAGCATATTTATCTCAGGGCCTCTGATCTGCTGTGGTGGCAACAAGGAAAAATTGAAAGTAAAGAAATGAGAACTATCTTTCAGGGTCTTCTGTATTATAATCATCACACGACAGGCTAGCACTGGTCTCTGAAATTCCTAGTTTACTGCCTCTTCCCTTAATCATACCATTAAAAGAAAAATCTGCAGAGGGTATAAAAGAACCATAATTCCTGCTTTATCTACTCCACCGACTCTCCCGATAATAAGTTACATTCCGCATCATACTTGTGCTACTTTACTTAACACACAGTTTAATAGACATATTTAAATTACCCCCTTGTTATTTTTTGCCATATTTACTTGGCAGCATTTCCTATAATAGCTCAGCGAATCCACAACTGGAACCACAAACATTACACTGCATTTGATCTCTTTAAATCTGGTACATCCTGTTGACTCGGGAGTAGATAAATCAGAATGTCAACTCCGAGGTTTTTATAAGGCAAAAACCCATAAAGTCGTCCAAGAGTATAAATCTGTTTTAAGGAACTGTCACCTCCCCTATGTCTGGCTACTAATGGGAAGGCAACAACATGGCAGTGTAGAAAAGACGGGGGAGGAGAGGAGGTTAAAGGGGTAGACAAAGGCCCAGACCTCATCTTCAGACCACCCCCCCTCCCAAGGGGATCTGAAGTTTGGCCAACCTGACCATCAGGGAGATGAAGCATCGAGGAAGACTCCGCCAGCCACTGGAAGTTAGGGACTTCCCCTACAGGCCCAGCGCCTGAGGCCCCTCTGATGACTCCAAACAATAAGGACTTGGGGACTAGAAAGCCGTTTGCTTGTGTGGGCAGGGCAGGTTCTGATCTCCTTTCCTAGCCAGCAGCTCCGGAGCTTCTCTATACAGAAAAGGGAAAAAGGTATTTTCTATTTTTTCCCAGAGGAGAAAAACGAGGCTTTGCAGGGCCACCCTAAGTTATCGGGGAGCGGAGCCGATGCTGCTCACGACGAAACTCCAATGCTCCAAGGCCTAGGACCTGGGAGGACAAGGAGCTTTGGAAGCAACATCCTCCCAGAGTGCACTCTGGGGGCTCTTCTGTCTTGAGCCCCCTGACAGCACTGTAAGCCCCCACCAGAGGACTGACTTTCTCTGTTCTTCTGACTGAACCCAACCCTCCCCTGTCCAGCTCCAGAAGTCACCTGGTTCCTGCTCTAAGGCTGAATGTGGCTGGAATAAGCACAAAGCATGAAGAGACCCGACTTCAGCCAAGTTCCCATCAAGTACTACCACATGTTTCCAACACGGTGACCTCATAGCTTCCACCACAGGTGACCTACTGATATTTCTGTCCATGAAGGGAACTGACACATCAGAGTCCCCAGGCTGGGAGGTATCTGCTTGCTTCTCCTGCCAAGGCCTCTGGGGCAGTGAAGACCTTCCCGCAAGCAGGCAGGCCAGACCTTTCTGCCCTGCTGCCTCAATGCTTCCCGGCGCTGTCTGCAGCAGTAAAGCCTTAACAACGCAGTCCGGAGTTAGGACTCTGAAGCAGGGCCTCTTCTTCACAGTCACATGCATGGGGCAGAAAAACAAGTGAGCCTGGAAAATCCTGCTCTTCCCAGATCACACATTCTACCCCAAACAACTCAGTGTGGAGGTTTCCTGCGGTATCCTTCTCCCCCACGCCCCAGGTGGCCATCAAGAGAGCAGCTCTTGTTGGATGCAGGGCACCTTCCGAGCACAGCCAACTCGGTAGCACTAAGAGTTTGTCACCATGATGTGTCCGTTCTACAAGTAAGGAAATGTGACAAAGGCCAGAAGGAAAAGACGGGACCATGACAGTCTCCCAGCAGCAGTGACAATAAGCCAAGTTCTGGAGAATGTGAACATGCCAAATATGTTGTGGAGGGTCCGTGTCTCGACGCCGAGGCACCATAGGGCCCCGCTGGCCTCTCAGCCTACCACACCTACACAGCTGCACGACACAGGTCCTTGAGGTCCTTGAACCACCAAGCTGCTTCTGCCCTGGGCACCAAAGTCATTGAGCTTTTCTGTCTCCCAGCTCCCTTTCCTCTATCTCAGATCATGAGGTGGAATGGAGTATAGCATGCTTTTATGGACTAATTTGCTTTCTTGCTCTCTCTCACTATGACAGTCTGCATTTTTTAAAGATGCCGAAACAGCTTCCTTAGCAGTGAACCCTCGACAGCCCATCAAGAAGAAAGGACTAATTCCACTCCACAATTCGCCTATAGCCAGAGCCTTGGTGGCCTACTTGACAGACAGAATGCAAAGGAAGTGATGTGCAGACTTCCGAGGCCCTGGGAAGAAGTTTGAAGCTTCACATGGGACTCCTGGGACCTCCCACTGGGAATGCAGCTACCAGACAAGCCACATGGAGAGGGCCATACAGACGTCCCAGACATTGCTCCCAGACTCCAGCACCAACCATTGACCATGGGGGGGGCACTGATTCAGATGTCCAATCCTGACAGCATCAGACTGCTCTAACCCAGCCAACGCATGTGCAAGGAACACTAAGAGACACTACCACCCGAACCCAGTCCACCTACACAATAGTGAGAACCACGGGTTGCTGCTTTAGGCCACTGAGCTTGGGGTGGTGTGACACGGCAGGAACTAGCCAGAACAGTCCCCACCAGACTTACTGCAAACTCCGCGAGGGCAAGGCTGTGTCTGTCTGCGTTCAAATTGTCCCTCTCTTGTCTCTGGTGCAGAAAGACATACGGTAGGTACTACGTAAATGTTTAACAAGTGGATGAATTAATTGGTTTCAAAGAAGGGGCAAGATCAAGGGGAAAGCAGGCCATTATCAGATGGTATTAAGTGGGGATCGTATAAAGAGTCACCTTTTAGGACAAAAACAAAAATTAAATATTATGCTCGCAAAGGACTCAATCTAATATAATAGTTTTTTGGTCTCGCCAGCTATTTCCTGCATACCCACTCTACTGTGTCCCACACCTAACTTTAGGAACCCCAGTCCCTGAACCCAAGGTATGGGCTTGGAGGGTTTCCTGTGAGCAGAGAGGCCTTTCATAGGAAGTTGATGTCTTTTTGCTAAACAGAGCCACTGCCTTCTACAACATATTTTACTGAGCACCCTCAGTACTCAGGATGAGGAAGAGCTGAGGGACTCTGTAGAAAGCACTGTGAGCCAGAGAAGTGGTCCCAACCCTCTCAAGAGTAGGGGCAGCAGAGTTTGTCAGGGATGGAGGAAGATGACCTGGGTTCCCCTGCGGCAGAAGCAATGCTGCCCTCCTCCACTTGAGGCCTCAGGTACTGTGACCCAGGTAACACTTTGGTACCATGCCTGCCCTCAACAAAATGCCAATAAGGAAGAAAACTGCATAACAACAGAGCTGGATGCAAACACAGGTCTTTGGAATCCAGACTCAACTGCGTTGGAAAGGGGGTTGCCCTAGAAAAAGCCAGAACACAGTTGGTCTCACCCAGTCCTAGAAAGTGAGAAAAGAGAGAGTCCTCAGAGAGTCAGGCTGCCTGTAGGCTGCTAGTCTTTGAACCTTCACAAGCTACTAAGCCAGAACTACTAGGCTTTCCTCAGCTTCCAAGGGCAGCCCAGGCTCAGCCAGAAACATTGAGGTCCCTCCTTCCTCAACCCAGGTCAGAAAGCACTGCACTTAGGTGGGGGCCTCTTCTCTTCCTGGGAGGTAATGAAGGTCCTGGGCACCTTAAGAACCTCCCAAAAACCAAGGAAGGACCCTGTCTTCTGAATCTCAGAGCTGGGCATTGCATGGTAGAGGCAAGAGACCATAGTACCCATAGAGCAGAGTGAGAGTGGGCACACCAGTGCCAATAATCAACACCTTCATCCCACAGAGGCTTCCTGAGTGCCCAGTATGTGCCAGGAATAACAAGTTTGCTACAACTTAAGGGCATATCCTGGCCCTGTTTACCTTGGTGACCTCAAAGTCCCTACAAAGTCTGGGACAGAAAAGTTACTTAACAAATGCAAGGTGGGCAAATAAATCAGTAGCTGAAGAGCCGAACAACAAAGGAGAGGTCTAAGCAGTAAGGGGCTGAACAATCAGCAGGACAGTAACCTGAGTTACGTGGACAAGGCAAGAAGCCCTCTCCCTCCCCACTATGCCTGACCTGAAAAGTCATGTCTCCTGCCTGAGCCTCTGGTTCCTTCTGTGCCAGCAAGTTCAGTGGGATTGGCAGCATGTGGCCCCAATGCAGCAGCACACACACCTAATGTGCAGCAGACATCCTCCTCATGCAGCACACACTGCTGATCCACACCAGGTGCTCCCGATGCAGCACACAACATGTGGGGAAGCGGGGACAATGCTCACAAAGAAGATGAGCACAATGATGAACATCCAGCTAAGCTCCACCTACCAGTAGGTACAGAAGCCTTGTGGATCAGCAGAGGCTGAGAAGATTCCCCTTCTTACCTCTTCTCTCACCCAGATCTAGGTAGAAGAACATGCCCTCCACCTCTGTAGAAAGAGACCGCCCAATGGTGAATATCAGGCACATCCAGTGCTGACTGGGAGCTCAACTGTCCAGGAAACATCAGCACATCAGTGGACAGCCCGCTGCTAATGGACCTAAGTCGCTGGGCTAAAGACAGTCATCAGGTAACAAGTCGCCCAAGCAGCAGATGGCTGGATTAACGGTTCAGGGACTATGGGAATGACATAAAGGACAGAAAAGAGCCACCGGCTCTGAAGCCACCATTCAACAAATGAAGATGTTGGATAAGAACCTTCTTCTCTGAAGGTCGTTTAATTGTGTCACATTATTTTAACAAGGTATTAAGTACACAGCCTAGTGGCTGGCTTAAAAGAGGTGAAAAAATGGTAGCCCCTGGTTTTTTGGCTTATTATTATTAGTCAAGCCCAGTACACAGAACATCATGATGTAGACATGTGTCGATATCATATTACAAAGAGGTCTAGCAGAGGCCTCCTGTGGTCCTGATGAGGAAGGATGGAGGGATGAAGGCACAGATCCCTCTGAAAGGCATGACAATGTCCATACTGTTCCCCCGGTCTTGAATAAAAGTCATTGAGCCGGCAGAGGAAACCGAGTGACCTCGAGTAAGCCTGGAAGTGCATGAGCACGTCATGTGACCAGTATGTGGCCAGCAAGAAGCGGGCCCATGAGCCAGTGAGGATACATTTACTACACAGTTCACAGCCCATCTTTCCTGTTCTCGCCTCCTAGAGGGTGAGAGGGGAAAAGAAGCCGGAAGAAGCCTGTTATTTCCAAGTGTTTGCCCTGGCTCAACATATTCTTAAGTAGACAATTTATATCCATCCCGGCAGCCTCTATGCTTCTTAGGAACATGTTTCTGGAGGGCAAGAAGCACTTTCAAAACCTGGGCACTGGGTCAGTGTTCTGGTTTGGCTGTGCCTCTGTGCCCACCTGGGCCCTGCAGGCAGCCTGAGCCATGGGGCTGCAAGGAGGGGGAAGGCCAAGCAGGGTCAGGTGCCTCCAGACCTAATTAGGCCTGCTCGTGCAGCCATTCACTGTCCGCCCCGAATTTCTAGGCGGCCATTATTTATCTGCAGGTCTGCAACATTTTGAAGTGTAGTCCAGCACTTCACACTCAGCTTAAGGTATCCTTGGCAGCAGGGCTCTTGGTAACTACCTTAGCACATAATTTGCTATCCAGGCTCTGCCTCTAACAAGGAAGCAACTTGCTCCAATGACTATCTGAAGGGTACCTGTTGTCCCCAATCAAGGACAACAGATGTCCAAGTAAGAGTCAACAGACCGCATAAAACAAAACCTTGCTGGATGCACCATCCTGGGTAAACCTGAGGGACTAGGACTCGGAAGACCCTTGGAAATTGCTAGAATCTCCCACAGAACACCTTTTCAATTGTGAGGCAGTCTAGAACCTAAAACCAAAAGTGATTAGCAATGTGGTAGCCACGGCTCCTTCCAATCAATCACATCCTTCATCTTTTGACCCATGGCCCGGGGAGGGAGATGTCACCATTAAACCTACTGTACAGAAAGCAAAGCATACAATGACAGGCACAAAACCAATCACCACTGAGACTGCACATGAACCCATCCCCCGCATCACACAAACTGCAGGCACGCAGGGAAAAGATCTAGAGACTGAGCCAGGGGCACAAAAGCCCACAAGAGAATGACCCTGCTCAGCTCCCACACCCGGTCACCTTATGGAAATACCCACACTAGCTATTGTTTCTTAACGAAGAAAATCTTGATGTAAAATAGTGTGAGTTTTACATGTTAACTTCACCTTTTAAGAAACCGTGTGAGGGGCCGGTGAGATGGCTCAGCAGATACGGTGCCTGTTCATAAACCTGGCATCCTGAGTTCAATTCCCAGAAGCCCCCATGGTGTAAGATGAGAACTGACTTCCAAAAGTTGCCCTCTGACCTCTACTCATATTCTGTGGCACGCAGGCACTCACTTGCTCTCCCTCATTCATAAATAAGTAAATAAATACATAAATAAATATTAAGAAATAGTGTGGGTCTTGATGGCTGGCAACAAGCTGGGACACTACCAAAGTCTACCATGAGAACGCTCAGCAGGAGCCACAGCCCCATGTGCAGGGTCAATTTGCCCAAGACTGCTCAGATGAGGATCTGGGTTCATCATTCTGTGTATCCCCGGCGACTTACACTGCTGAGCCTGGTTCCTGACCTCAGATGATGAGCTCACCTACCTCTAGGTGACAACACTCCAGTCTCTGCCACACAGGCCGTGCTCAGCAATAAGTTTCTCCCAGGTGCAGCCCTCATACACACGTCACTGCAGTCCTCACAAACACTTACAGAGCACCTACTAGGGACCATCTACCGATGGTGCTCGCAGTTTGATGCACTAAGGGTCACTAAAGAACCAAACAGAGCTCCGTGTGGTGGAGAGGCTGCCATTCTGCCATGAGCACCACCATGCTCTTGGTGGGTCTTCCATTTAGAAGGGGAAGATGACGCCCCCTGTAGTTATGTACGGCCCAATCACTCAGCTTGGCAACGATGGGCAAAGGAGAAGGTGAAAGTACGCAGAGTAGGCTGAGGGGAGCAGAAAGAAGGAGTGAGGTGCCCTTACGTAAAAGGAAAGAAAAAATATCCAGCTAATAGTTAACAGCGACACGCCTCCAAGCATACAACCTTTTAGGGAGAAAAAAAAAAGTCTGGCCATGTGTAGGAATGAGAGGGAGAAAGCCATTCTGGAAGCATGGAAATCGTAAGTTGTGACTTGCCAGTGACCTCCTGAAGCGGTGACCATTCCGCCCTCTCAGAACTGTCAGGTGACATCTCCAGGGAAGGGGGAGATGGAAGAGCAGGCCAGAGGTGGGCAGCAGAGGAAGGCGGTCGATAAATCCGGCTAATTTGTGGCCAGCATGAGGGCCTGGAGCTCCTAATTGCTCCCGGTCCTGGTGCAGAATTCGAGGCAAGGAAGCTGAGGCAAAAATCACTCCCTTGTGGTGACTGCAGACAGAAGAGCCCAGTGGGGAGACAGGAACAGGGGATACAGAGGCCCCCCTGCTAAATGGCCGGACTGAAAGAGCCTGGCTCAGGTTCAAAGACAGTTCACACAGAGCGCATGGCATGGCATAGCAGAAGGCGCTGGGGTTTCCGGTCACTGTGTGCCCGTCTAGGCTTCAGGGGAACCATCTGAACATCAAGGCATGGACTGTAGGGCAGCAACTTTTGAAGAAGTGCCCCTTGGTGACCCGTGGCTATGCCAGGACAGTCTGAGGGCAGAGCTCCAAGTATCATGACCCCACCCAAAAGAGACACCTTGCTTCTGCTGTTCTCCGCAAGGGGCTCTGCAGAGCAGGGCTTCCCAAAGAGAGTTCGGAGGTTAAGCAGTCCCATTCCACCTCGCTACTGGTCCACACTAGACACATCTCCTTTCACTGTTGGTCACACCTCTCATTCTTCAGCACCCAACAAAGGGCCTGGTACACAGGAGATGCTCAGTAAAGACTATGGAGTGGATAAGTGAACAAGCAGTCTAGAAGACCCTTCCCACTCTGACATGCAATAATCCAGCTGTGGGGGATAGCTCAGTGGTAGACTGCTTACCTCACATGTACGAATCCCCGAGATTCATCCCCAGCACAGCTAAACGAAGCACACAAGTGTAGTCACAAATCTGTAGAATGAGAGGCCCCTAGTCTTCCCCCTGCCCAGACGGGAGGTACGTCTGGTACTGTGGACCCAGAACAGTTTCCAGGGCCTCTACTATAATTCATAGATCAGTTACTTCCCCTGCCAAGGTCTCTTAGGTCCAGCCTTGGAAAGCCAAGAGTCCCTTTTCCTCCATCCACAGAGCAAAGATTTTCTCAACAGCTTTAAAAATTAACCAGCTGCTGGTCATAGAGCCAGTCTGGTGCTCAGCCACATTGCCGGGAACACAGAAGCGTCGCCTGGAGAAAAGTGAGCAAGTCTGATGGGTGCTTTTCACCATGTGCTGTTACTGGCAAAGCCAAACGGCGTCATGCTTGGCTCCAAAATGCCAACTACCATCCAACCCAGGCCAGGCATCTCCCAGGAGGGGGCAGTAGCCCTGACCCAGCTCCAAGCACCTCGATCAGCAGCCACGAGTCTCTTCTGGAGCCGTAGGTTCACCCTGCTGCTTAACCCCACCTGCTTGCTAAGGTCTGCTGCTTTCTGAGAGTTTCCCTCCAGTCCCCAAGAGGGTGTTTGGAGTCCCACAAGTGGGCTGTAAGATGCTTGGACAGCCCTCAAAAGAAAGTTATAAGCCTACAGACCAACGCCTCACCTCCCAGAGGCTGAGGAGTCTTCAGGCACTGGCTCCGGAGGGGGATTGGACCTGAGATGGGGGATTCAGCTGGGTGGCCTTGAATGTACCAGAGACTGGGGAGGATTAACCACAGGTTTAAGGTCAAGTAGACAGTGCAGAGAAAGCCTCCAGACTCAATCCAGGAGACTTCCCGAGGACCAGCACTGGAGTGCTGTGTGCGCATGCACACCCAACACCCTTCTCCCCCCAGGCTCATCCTCAAACCGTCACTTAACTCAGATTTCAAACTGCTCGTGACGTTCTCCAGTCAACATGAAGCAGAAACCTTTTATTAAATGCTGCTAATTTTTTATTGATCACACTGTGAACCATTTCATTTTCCATTACCACAAATGTCTCCTATCAGGGCTCACGATGATGCTCCTTTATGCAGTCTGGAGCAACTTGTCACTTTTAATCAGTTTTCAGTGTCAGTGTCACTCAAAATTAGAAAGTGGGCTCTTTGTATCATTATTGCTTTTGTTTAAAAAAAAGTTTCCATTCAAGAAAGGTTATTATACTCGGAATAAATATACATGAATCAAATTCAAATGAAATTCCTCCTTGATTCCAACCAATTTTAGCAATAGCTCTTATAATTTTTTAGGTTTATTTTCATGGAAAGACTGTGTATAATTATTGCTCATGCCCTCCCAAAACACTTATGTTACTAAAGTGTGAAATGTCTTCTAACACAAAGACAGATCTCTGGGAAGTAATTACAGAAATGCATTCAGGGGCAATAATTCTATATTAGCTGTCAGCAGCAGACATCCTCAGAAAGGCACTTGTTACCAAGGAATTATTTGTGTTAACATTGAAGGCAAAGGCATGGCAGGCAAGCCCAAACCAAAGACTCTGTCCAACCGGAAGCACAAGCTCCCACATCAAGGTTCAAATTAAGTTTAAATCATTACCTTGAAGCCCAGCAAACTCGTACCTGACTGTCTATTGTGGATCCATTTTTGAGACGCACTCGAGCGCAACGTGGTCTTCCCTTTCACAGCGTGGTGCAATTACCTTGAGTCTCAAAAGGATTCTGCCAGGAGCTTGTCACAATAGGGAGAGAGGAGGTGGCAGGGTGTCTATTAAATGCTAACTCATGTCACCAAACAGAATTTTCAAGAATTATAAATTGCCGAGATGCCTCAAGGCTGACCCCCTTGTGTTAAGAAGAGCCCAGAATATTATCAGGAAAGTGCAAGAATTTGCATCAAAGGCAAGAGAGGTTGCCCTGCAGGGAGCCTACGGGGAAAGAGCTAAGGGGACAAACTGATAGACCCGTCCCTCAGCCTACAGGAGATACAGGCAGCCATTGCAGCTCCAGTGAAGAAGGGGAAGTGGAGGTGCCCTGAAGATCCCTTGCTATGTGAGCTTTGTCCCTGGCTCTTGGCATGGCTACAGGCCACAGTATTTTCTCCCTTCAGAGTCTATTTCTCCATCTGCACTATCCTACTTCAATGCTGTGTTGTGGGCATTGGATGCGCAGGATACCAAGGTGCCCCCTCCTCTTCTAGGCTTGTTAGCCTGACTGCAAAATGCTGAGGTCCATTCCAGACTCTGGGAGGAGCAACCCAACCTCCAGGTGCTAATAAGAAGTGTGGGGTGGAAGGTAAAGGACACCCAGTTTTGCATCTCAGGGGATTTGCTCAGGCACATCGAGCCTTGGTTTCCCCATCTCTAAAAAAGACAGGCTGGACAAAAGTCACTGTCCTTGTGAATCAGAGTGAAGCCCAAGTGTGTTCCCCCGCCTGCCAGGGCTTGCGGAGAGCTCCTTCCCGTTGCCAGCCAGGCTCATGCACCCCCCAGTCGATCCTCCCTGGCCACAGCATTCATGTCACGGAACCAGCCCTCCCCACTGCCCTCTGTGAGGCCGGCAGGAGCCACAGAGATAAATATCCAGGGGCACTTTCTGGAATTGCCCTAGGAAAAGAAATGACAGAGCAGCGGATGCAGATGGGGGGAGTCTGCATTCTGCCCTCTGATGCAGTCATTCGGCAATGAGTCTTTTATGTTAGAAAATTCATATTCTGGAGAGTTCATTTTAAGTATGTCACTGAGAAGTTCAAGTCCCAACAACAGGAAAAAAAATGCTTCAACATTTCTGTGAATTGGAGACCGATGGGCAAACTGCTACATATTTACAGGGTAAATTTCATGTAACAAATAAAAGTACTAAAGCAGGGCTTTATGTATCAACATGGATTAATCTTCCAAGCATAATTTGACAAATAGTGAAATATATCAACATGTATTGCTAAACTACGGCACATGTACTAAGAGTCCAACAAGTACATGGTTTGTAACATGTCTACCAGTAGTATTAGACTTACCCACATCTCAAGAAGAAAGACACAGAGAGAAGTGATGGATGCCAAGCTCTGCAGGAGGAGGAGGAACCCACAGAGCTCCACTGGTGAATGAATGAAGTGTGTTCTGCGGCCGAAGGTCTATCCTGGACGGCTCTTATTTCCTGCCTTATATCTGAAATATTTCACTTAAATGCACACTATTGCTGAGTCACTAAATTTTTAAATGCTAGAGTTTAAAAAAAAAGATGGTAGATAATTCAGAGAATCACAGCTCAAGCACAGAATTTTAGATGGAAAAATCTCAAGAGAAAGATACCAACACAACCTACAGCTCTTTCAGAAACTAAAACTCCAAATTATCCCCAGTCCACACAGGGACCCATGGAAAAAACAAGGCTGGACTCACATCTCCCAATCCCAGTCCACTCACCTTCCCTCCCCTCCATCCAGAGTGCCAGGGTGAGTGAGGAAGGCATAGAAGAACAAGAGGACTTTCAGATATGAAAAACTAAATGGTACCAAAGTACCTGGTTCTGCCAAGTCAGGAACCCGTGTCTGAAGCTGTGAAATCACCAGCACCTCTAACAGTACATACAGAGGAAAGTGCAGGGAACCATGTGCGGCGTGAATGAATGAACAAAGACTGCTATGAACTTAAGCCATCCGTGTCATTACTTAGAACAGATCCTTGACGCAGGACAAGTCAGTCATTTTTAAGGAAATGCAGATTTTGTGCCTCTGTGTGTTTGGGGGTGAGAGAGAATGGAGGGGACACTGCTCTAACTCAGATTTCTCACCAATTTTCTGCCCCTCCTGTGGACAGGCTGCGCGGTGTGAGTCCCAGCTGTGCATGGAAAGCACCTTTGGGGAGATGAGAATGGAAACAGTCTCATTCAAGGAAGAGCCAGGCACTGCCTAAAATGCGTCCTGGCCCCCTTCCATGATCGCACATCGAACGGAGAAAATTACTCCAACCCACTCCGCGGGAGAACATCTATGGCAGGCCAGCCAAAAGCAGCCGTTGCTAAGAAATCACACCGGGTGACGTCACATGATCACTTGCTACAGGCGAGATGTGGCCGGGGTCAGAGTTCAGAACGGCTTCTGCAAATCTTTCCAAGACCTGTGCTCTGTGAGGGACAGGAACAGCAGGAGGCATCTTGACAGGTGGCCACGGTGCCTACCCTCCTGACGAGGTATGCACTCATACAAATGCAGGGACTAAAGCTCAGCACTAGAAAGTGACAAAGCAAGAAGGGTTTAACTCCCAAAAGACAGATGCTTCTTCTGAGCATGAGGGTATTTCCCAAGACCCTCCAGGGCTACCAACCTGAACAGAAAGGAAAGAGTGGAAAAGTCCAGGCTGCAGCACAGACCATGTGACCGAGCCTGCAGCTTTCCACCCAGTTTCCATAGAGTCCAGGCACCACCAGCTGTCATCATGGCATGACAGAGACAAGGCCGGCAGCGGGTGTCTCTGGCCGGGACTCCACCCAAAAAAGCACCAGCAGCACCAAAAACCCCTAAAATCAAATCCCAAGAGGTCTCATGAGACCTCAACTATAAGGGACACGGGAATGCAAGCACGACCCAACACAGAAAGCCCCTGTTCGAGGCACAGCCCACAATCCCAACAAGTGCGCACATGTTCTGACCTTGGCCCCTGGAAGTTTCTAAATATCACACACACACACACACACACACACACATGCGCGCGTGCACACGCAGACACACACACATATACACAAATGAAACTTTCATTTCTGATACAAAGATAACTGTGACCGATGTCAAAGACACAAGCCATACAGAAAAGACTAAAGGAAACAGCACAAATTTCACCACCCAGAAGTTTGGGCTGCGCTCACTTTGGTGCTACAAGATCGTGCCTGTCCGATCTCACACCTGTAGATGCATAGCAATCACCCTGCAGAATGAGGTCTTACACCATTCGCTGATGAATTGCCCGTCTAAGCTTTATTCCACTCAACCCTGTGCTGTGGTCGCCTCTCCCAAAGGCAATGTCTGGAGGCCATCTTTAAAGCTCTTCCAAAGAAAAATGACATGAGTCTGTAACTCCTACTTGTCCACAATTACTTGTGGTAATGAACTGGGGTGGTGCTGGCATTTATCTGTCTGCTTTGCAAATTGGTCCACCCCAGAAGCTTCTGAGCTAAAGAAGACTGCTGCACCTCTGTTTCAGAGGACTACATGTCTCAGCAGCCCCTAGAGGGAGGACTGCCGAAGTCCCCAGTACTTGGCTACCATCTCTGTCCACCTTAGACACCACTCCACACGCCATGTGCACTGAAAATAAAGGGCCATGTGATAGAGCATATGGGCAGTGACTTTAAAAGGACAGATTCCAGCAGCCTGAGACGGAGCCTAGTGGTCCCAGGACCCTGTCTGTGTGTCACTCCCACGCGCGGCTGTATGGCGCTTTCCTCTGGTCCCGCTTTGCACCATCTTGGATTTTGCCCCAGTGTAAGCTAAAGGAGTTGGTGGTTGACAAACTGAAGCATCCCATCCTAGAGGTAGGCTGGAAAGTAAACAGCCCAGGAAGTTACTGAAACTAACATCCTTGGAGGTGGAGGACTATCTCCAGGATATTTTTTTAAAAAAAAACTAAAACTAAATAACTGGGGGAAGTGATTCTCTGCCAGCTAAACAGACAAAAAGGGGGCTGCAGGGCAGTTCCGGTCAGTCTGGAAGAGGTCAGCCAAGCAGTTTAGAAGGAGACCCTGGACAGTTCAAGTCGGTTTGAAGAAGACTCAGGAAGAAGTCAAGTCTGGAAGAAGCTGCTGAGCAGACCAGCCAAGAGCTGTAGGGAAAGAGAGGCCAGCGGATAGTACGGAGGTGAAGAGCGACCTCAGAGCAGCCCGGGGGCCTGGAGGGGACTCTTGGCAAGTCCTACAACAGAAAGCTCCAGGAGTACAGCTTTCCTGAGTCCCACCCATGCTGGGGGGGATGGAATCAGTGATGTAGCTGCTTTTGAATCATCCCTGCTTCTGTAAGTAACTGTCATAGTTAGGCACAGGTGTCAACTTCACGGCTGAGGGTTTGAGCTCTGGGCACATTTATGGAGAATTAGAGGTTGAGTTGGGCCTAGAGCAAGCCTGCAGGAGATTGTCTAGCTGATGGGGAGGGCCCAGCCCATGGTGGGTGGGATTGGG
This sequence comes from Typhlomys cinereus, assembly GCA_023101885.1. Taxonomy (NCBI): domain Eukaryota; kingdom Metazoa; phylum Chordata; class Mammalia; order Rodentia; family Platacanthomyidae; genus Typhlomys; species Typhlomys cinereus. The sequence goes on along the minus strand of JALPQD010000362.1, from coordinate 1,402,900 downwards.
CCCTGGAATAAAATACAGAGAGCTGGTTGAGAGAGTTGGCATCCTTGTGTACATTTAGCCAGACATGCTGGTCTGGCAAATAAGGATCGTCCCTCTTTCAGCCATTAGACAGAGATGGTGTGACCAGTTCCCTCAGCCCTGGTATTGGTGTGTGAGTTCTCCCGTCAAGCTATACTGAGAACTATAACTGGAAAATCATAAGAAAATAAACCCCTTGTTCCCTTAAGCCATTTGATGGTGATCTATCAGCAACCATGCAGGCAAACTGCAACCGTAACCCTCACCCATACTCCTGGAAGTAACCCCAATAAACTTGTTGCTTCATCAAGTTGAACCTTAAAGCAATCGTTATTTCGGTTTGTTGTCAAGTTCCTATCTGGGTACATAGACAATGTGGCATCTCCCCAGCAAAAGTGTTCGCACAATGTGTGCTCACACACACTCACGTGAGCACACTGTCCCATCGTGTTCCTGCTCCAGAGGGTCCCTGGGAGAGGGCGGCCTCATCCGCACACTCCATGATTCCCACAAAGTTTAGGAGATCCCCACTCTAGGAATTCTGAGTCCACCACAACACCAAAAAAACTGGGATGCTTCCTTGGCGTCAAATAGTGATGCTTTCTGAGCCACTACCAGCTGACAGTGGAGCCCAGAGCCCCATCCACCAGGGGCCAGGCCAGGAGTATAAAGCCCTCACATTCCTCCCTCCCAGGAGCACAGGTGGGGGAAGAGGCCACATGTTTATAGGAAGTGGACTCCCCTGGGAGGCACTTCCTCCCTTCCTTACCAGCTGCTGACCAAGCTGAATCACTGAGGACATGGAGGGGCCAGAGGAGGGACCCAAGACCCAGAAACTGAATTCCTACGACTGCCAGGGACTCCTCAGTCAGCAGGGAAGGAGGCCAGTGAGTGGACCATCTTTGGGGCTCACCCTCTAGTGGGGCAGAAAGGTAGAGAAACTGTACTCGCCAAGCCCCCAACATTTTGCAGATCAGGGGTGTGGCACCGGGACTGGGAGAAGTGGCTTCGGCAGGTGGTGAGGCTGGCCTCATTGGGGTGAGGGGGACACCGAGCACAGCAGCGGAGGGACGGGGTCTCAGAGTGGAGAGCACCAGGTCTGAAAAGAGGGAGGCGCACAATCAGATCCTGAATCCAAAAGTGACGGGAGGACCCTCCAGAGGAGCCCAGAATGGCTGCCAAGATCTCCATTCTGGCTGCAGGTGGATGAGAGGTGACTGTGTGCAAATGATGTGGTTTGGAAGCCTCTGCAACTTTCAAACCGTTCAACTCAGCCTACTTTTACTGGTAAGCATGCCATACATTACTATTTCATGTTTTCTAGACATGCCCAGTGCCAAGCAAGTACCACAGCCAGGGCCCAGGCTATGAGGTCAGATTTGAATCCCAATCCCAACATGATCACAGCAAAAATGTGCTCTGATTTCTCAAAGATGAAATAATTATCCTCTGAATCCTACAGATAAATCTGGGTGTCAGGAAAAACATTACACACCAGCCTGCACACGTCCTATGATTACCAAGGAAATGATACCATCGGCCTAGACGGTCCATCTGTGCTGGGTGGTAGATGCCTCTCCCTCCCAGGACAGCATGAGAGCCACCAAACCCAGGAATCCCTGGATCAAAGCTCTAAAAAGACAAGCGTAAGTGTTGCCCCAGAGGAATAGTTGAGAGGCCCCTGCAGACAGAGAGGGCAAGAATCAGGTGAGAGACACACAGCAAGGAAGGAGCAAATGAACTGAGCATCTCATCTCAAGACCCCAAGTCTTCTCCACAGCTCAACTCCAAACTGAACCCCCAGACAGGAAAGCTTGGCTGTGTGACAATACTATACCCTGTCTGTATCAACCAGACCCCATGTAGCTCACGAAGGCATTCAAGACAGGTGGCTGGTGCAGCCACTTCTACAGATCCCAGCTCACAGCCGCACCCCTGGGAGCTGTACCTGTGTAGCCCCGCCTAGTGAACCTCAGTAGACCTCAGGAGTGACCCCCCCCCCCCGAGTAATAATGAATACCTACTCTAGCACTGGTCTTATAGCCACCAGTACAGCACTGGTCTAAAAGATTCCCCAAAAAGGCTCTTCCTTTAGAAAGAGGGCACAGGGACAGACAAAAACACCTCAGGCCAGAAGGTGGCACATGGAGGGCACGTTATTCTGGGAGCTCCTTGGACACATAACCAGATGTCATAAAAGGTAAGAAATTTGCTGGATTCCGTGTGAGGACCGAGAATGTGGTTTTGACCTTAGCCAGCTGGACACATATTCCTATGTGGCCCTGTGTTATTGAACCTCTCTGAGTGGGTTTCTTCTCTAAAATGGGAGGCCGACAGTGCAGGGGGTGGTTAGGGGTCACAGGAAATAACGGCCTGCGTGTGCCTCACATCCTTCCTTCACGTAAATGTTCAGGACTGTGGACCCACTGTGTACCAGGCATTGCGTACGCCAAGGGGCACTGCAGTCAGCGCTGAGGAGCATAGTAATCAAGATGCCCCAGGGGTGGAAAGCAACGGGCAGAATACAAAAACAGGTGACAGGCTAGAAAGCGACAGAAGGCAAGAAGATCATTAGAGTTCTATTGGTCAACAGAGGCCTCTCTGGGGAGGAGGAGGCACTAAAATGGCACAAAGGGCCAGGCATGAAGAGGTGGAGGAAAGGCACAGTCCACGCAAAAGCCCTGAAGCCACAGTAAGCTTGAAAGGCTCCAGACAGACACGCCGGCACGCTGGGCTGGGAGCCAGGTTAGACGGGGCGAGAAGCCTGGGCTTAATGGCTCTTCCTTGTCCAGCAGACCCATCACACACACACACACACACACACACACACACACACACACACACACACACACACAGAGTCTACTTTCACTTCCTGTAGCATGGATTAGCTCTGTGCTTTCATCATCTGTTGTCTCGCGACACGGAAGCCCGTGTAAACTCCAGGAAGGCAGGCGATCTCCAAGCCTGGGCTGCTGATTAATAGCTAACAGCCAGGCACCGTGATGTACACGTGTCATCCCAGCAAAGGATATTAAAGCAGAAGGATCCCAAGTTTGAGATCAGCCTGGCCTACATGGAGGGACCAGGAAAAGTGGAGGAGAAGGAAGGGCAAAGAAATGAGGGATGGAGAAAAGGAGGGATGGAGAAAAGGAGGGAGGGAGGGAAGGAGGGAGGGAGGGAAGGAGGGAGGGAGGGAGGGAGGGAGGGAGGGAGGAAGGAAGGGAGGAAGGAAGGAAGGAAGGAAGGAAGGAAGGAAGGAAGGAAGGAAGGAAGGAAGGAAGGAAGGAAGGAAGGAAGGAAGGAAGGAAGGAGGACGCAGTGCCTAGTCATCTGTAATGTCTGGTGAAGCTATGCTTACTAGCACAGGAAGCATAACTCCTGAGGAAGCATGAGTACTGCTTAGAAGGTAACGAAGTTCCCATATCTGGAGGCATCCAAGGAAAGCTTGTAGAGATGGTGCTAGGAATCCTAAACACAGCTGGAGGCTTCAGTGAGTCCAGGCTTCTAGTTTTCCCCCGCTCCAAAGCTGCCAGATCTGCTTTCTCTCGGGACCCAGAGCTGGGTGGGAGCTACCGCCTGGTGCATCTGCCAGAAGACCAAGGACAGCATCTGAGTATCCCAGGTGCACAAGCAGAGGGTGGTCAGTACCTGGTTTCTAGATCACTAGTCCCACAAAGCGTGGCCCCTTACATGGAGTAATGAGAATTGCAAACATTATGGGACTGGGCAAGGTCAGGAAAGAAAAAACTTTTTTGCCAGCATCGTGCATCGAGTGCCAGGCAGGCTGCCTTAAGCCTCCCTCTGAGGCCCCACGGCAGACACTTCCGTGGACAACTGGGAGTTGATCTGTAGGATTCCACTTCCTCTGCATTAACTAATTTCTGACTCTGGTTTTCAGCTATTTATTTCCAGAACAATGCTGACTACGGCTGCCCTCTTCGGTGGGTGCCGCCCTGCATTCACCATCCCTTGGTAGGAGGAGGAAGGAGGTGTGAAAGCCATCTAAAATAGGTGGTTGGAAGCAGTCAAACCCTGTTCCCATGTGCAAGTTTCATTTTCAGCTCTCCGGAGCCAAAATCCAAGAGGAACCAACAGGAGAGGTCTTGTCCCTGAGAAGTCTGTAGGACAAATAACAATGGGGGGGTCGAGCACCCAAAAGGCACACCCCCCATACACCCCAGGAACCCACCATGTGGACCATCCTCTCCTCCAGCCCTTTCCTCCACTAATCTTCCTTTAATTTGCCTGGCCGCTGCCGGCTTCCTCCAAACCACCTTAATTGGAAACTTGAGGTCAGGCAGGAAAGCTGCTCCCTGCTCCCTGAGAAGGACTCGGAGGATACCTACAGCAAGCAAAGCCGTCTTCTCCATCATCATTCTTGCCAGGCATGGCTAATAATGACCCTCTTTCACTAATGAAAAAAACACACACGCACACATCAGGGCTGCTGTAATTAAGCTGCTGACAAGTCGAGGTGGAGGGAAATCAGACTGACTTGCATGCTGTTGCGCTGCTGGGGAAGCACAAGCTGTAGGGGAGCATCCTCACGAGCCCCCATTTTGTGAGACGCTCTTTCGTGCTTCCCTCTCTCTACGTCCCCTTCGTAAATAGTAGTTGGTTAAAAATAATAATAATAATTAACCATTCTCTGAACCGAGTCCTGTTCCGCAACTCTTAATTGTGAAGTCGCATCACCCAGATGCTGACGGTAAGAAAATGCCACGATGATTACAGTTCCCACCGCCGGCAGGGAGGTGCTGAGTGTAGCAGGAAAGCTTGTCCTCTGATCAGGCCTGACCTGGGCACTTGATGGGTCAACCATGGAGTCAGGGCTATTCCTGTCTCCAAGGACAATCCAGAGGGAGGAAAAGAGGTGCCTGAGCAGCTGTCCAAGACAGAAATAATGACAGAGGAGCCAAACTGGGAGTTGAACTGGAGACAGAAGGAAAGGACGAGAGTAGATGTGCTGCTCACAAAACTCCATAGAGCCCACAGAGGTGCCTCTGGTCAGGGAAGCTTAAGCCACCTGCAGGTGTGTCCAGGAAATGGAGAGCCCCAGGCCTTGCTGTACTCAGCAGGCGGCAGCTCACTATTCAAGTCTCGAAGGCTGCCTGGATCAGCCCAGGCTGCCACCCATCGCCCGGTCCACAGCACCATGGATCTACGACGCTCTGAACACACCACACGGAGCTTAACGACAGCTCTGTTTCTGGAGAGTGGCATCATTTCACTAAATATACATGGTACACAGACACAAAGATGCTTTCCAGTTTCTAAAAACGCTCAATCATGACAAAAAGAAAACACACCTTGGAGTTAAGGCGGCATGATATTCAAGGACTTGAGGTCAGTCCTGCAGGACTGTCGCTGCCAGAGAGAATTGGGCCACTTCCCCTGAGTCCTGTAGGTGGCTCAGGAGGGAGCAGCTGGACCAGCATAAACAGCTCTGGGATCTTCTAAGTCATCTGCCCCCACAGGTTTCTGGTTGTAAAGGCCTCTGCCTGTCCCATAAGCTTAGACTCAAAGTACCGAGTCAGAAGAGGCTTCAGATACCACATCACCAGGTCTGGACTGGAAAAGGCACCCTCTAGTTCCCTCCTGCAGGCTGTGCACAGGTAGGAGGGGAAGGTGTGAGCATCAGAGTCACCAGCCCCCAGGACCTGCAGCGAGGGGCCTGAGGACACAGGAAAGCATCCATGTTGACTTCCTTGATACCAAGTTTATAGGAGCAATGAACAGGAAGTGTGGCAGATGTGAGCAGAGTCTGGTCTGTGCAGTTCTGTATTTATTCTAAAGCAAGACAACATTAAAAAGCTCAAGTCCTACCAAAAGACAGAATTTCCTCTAACCACAGCCTATCTCTGGGCCCCAGAACAGGCAGATGCAATCTCTCATTCTGGATGACCCAACAGTCCAGCCATGTCCTGGTGTCGAGGTGAGGGATTTGGCTTTGCTTGTCAATTATTTGATGTAGGATGTGGGATGCAGATAGTTTGGCCGGTTAGCATCTGCTCACAACCATGGTACCCTGAATTCAATCTCCAGAAGTCCACACAGTGAAAGAAGTGGTTTCTGATTTTCTCTAACCTCCACTCATGTATCCATGCATTTGCCCACCCCCCTCTCTCAAATAAACAAATAAAACAATTTAAAAATAAATAAACTACTCGATGTGTAGTGACCACTTTTTCCTTCCCATTACATTGAGTAAGATTGGGACCGAATCCAACGCTCTCTCTGCTCTGCTTATTAACAAATATGGCCAAAAGCGTCTACTCTGGTTTTTCTTATGTTTCAGTCTAGTGGGCACTCAGTGGGTTTACAATGTTCACCACATGTTCAACTTACTTACTGTCTCTGTACCTTCTTTACTCTGAATTTCCACAGAAGAGTCTTTGTGATGAGTCATGAATTCCTGTTAATCATCACACGTCACCTTCCCTGGGCAGAGATCAGCCCCCTGCTGCTTTATCATATATCCATGGAAAAGACATTCAGGATACAAGGAAGCTCTCCATGAGGGGACTGCACGGCCCATGCTGTCGTGCAGGCCTGTGTCATTACCCAGCTTAATGTCACCCCTAGCCCTCTCCCACACAACCCCCCAGTCTAAAATTCAAAACACTTCTGTGAAAAATCAAGGATATGGGGATGTCAAACTCAGCCAGACACGTTTTTGAGTTCTGCCCCCTCTTAGGTACAGAACAGCGAGGAGCTCAACCCAGCAAGAAGTATACGTCCATCACGGAAGCCCAGAAGGTGATGTGCTTATGTGCCCAAGAGCGGCCCAACAGTCAATCCAGGTTTGTTTTCCACAGCAGCACTCTGATATCCCAAGACTAAACCATCATGTCAGAAGACACAAGCACGAATCACAGAGCTTCAAAGAAATACAAAGATGGCCATGGACATCAAACCAGTGGTTACTTGGAAAGAGGCGGCCACAGTCCTGATGGAATTTTGGAGGAGACTACAGGTGGCTTCAGTGGCACCTGACAGATGAAAGAGTCACTAAACTCTCTATATTTCTTTGTGGAGTTTCTATGTCTATGTCTTATTTTGCAATAAAAATAGTTTTTCTATAAATCATAAGAGGAGAGCTTACTATTCATTGATCTTCAAGGTGATGCAAAACAAGGAGCAGCAAATGGCCTGAGAACGAAAGCGATGTGACCCAGGGTCAGCTCACAAACCAGGTGTTGTAGACCTAATGAAGGATGGGCACTGCGGCAGATTCAACAACAGGCGGCCCGTGAAATACACTATGTAGGGGCTTTTTTTGTTTGTTTTATTGTTCTGTTTTGTTCAGAATCTAGCCATTTAATCCAATCCAGCTCTCTGTCACTTGCCTCTGCCTCCCAACTCAGAAAGCACTATTTTAAAGCATGGATATAGGATTCTACAAGTGTCACAGGCTGGGCATTCTTGTTCTTAATCACTTTGCTCTTTTTAAGTTCAGATGCTTAAACTCAAGAATTGCTGATTTTGGAATGGACTAAGGACTCAGCAATCCAAGTAAAAAGTCTTCCTGCGTAATTTCATATCCTCTTCGGATGCCACAGGAAGTTGCCTATCTACCTTGACAGGGCCAGAAGCTCTGTTGACTTCCCCTTAGCCTCTGAACTCGTTATAGAGGTTTATGGCCCTGGACTCCCATAGAGTGGAGACTTAAACAGACCTAGGTTCACTTCTAATGTGATTACACTGGCCCCTAGTGTCTAGTATTTGTGGACAAATAGATGGATGGCAGAAGATTTAAGAAGTGGGTGGATGGATAGATGGTGAATGAATAGATGGATGGATAAATGGATGGCTGGATGGATGGTTGGTGAGTAGAAGGATTAGTGGTGGATGGGCAATGGATGGATGGATGGATAATGCATAGACTGCTGGTAGATGGGAAATGGGTGGGTAAGCAGACACTGTCATTCTTCCACAAGGCTTGCCTTTCTGTAAGACACTCTAGAGAGCTGGGGGGAGTTAGGGCACTTCCAGAGCGTGCATCTGTCTTACCATGGAGCCATGGGCACCCAAGCTGAGTCAGCACACAGAAGGACCCTGATATTCTTATATAAAATGAATGAATGAAAAAGAAACTTTCCAAGGGATGGAGGACACAAAGTTGACTTGAATATGGGTCAATCAAAGGCCATATCACTTTGCAAGCAATGGAGAAACAAAGCAAAGTACAGGGCAAGGGAAAAGGCGGAAACTACAGGTGGTAGAAGGGAACAAGAAGGAAGCTTGAACTCTGAGGGACAATCAGAGAATTCTTCCTGAAGGAGGAGACATTGAGCTGAATCTTCAAGGAAAAACCTGAAGAGAGCCAGGATAGCTCCTCCTGACAGGTCACCAGTATCTTCTGACACTGACTTCTTTGAAGACCAATTTGCCATATCCCCAATTCCTAGAAATGTTCCTTTGTTGTCATATCCCTTCCAACACACACAGAGACTGAGAGAGAGAGAGAGAAAGAGAGAGAGAAAGAAAGAGCAGTGTCCACTAGAGCTCCTATCAGCTCATTCATGTGTGGTCTTAAATTTGCACAAGGTTTCACCCAAGCAGAGAGTCTGATGAAACAGTTGTAGTCCAAGACTCTGCCAAATCCACCAGAATACTAGGGAAGGAGGGCATTACTGGTCAGCGGACCACACTTTTGGAGCAACAGTGACACTTGCAACAATGTGCATTGGGAAGCCCCTCAAACACAGCTTCCTCCTCCTTCTCGACAAATGGATAACTCCAAAGAGTATTTGTGTGTACGCGCGCGCGTGCGCGTGTGTGTGTCTGTGTGTGTGTGTATGTGTCTGAGTGTGTGTGTGCGCGTGCATGCATCCACACATTCATATAAGGATTAATCAAGGAATGGATGAACAAATCCATGTTTAAACCCCCTTGGCCAAGGCCAAAATAGCTGGTAGACACTGCAGCATTCAGACAATGGGAGGTGGGCTGACATCACGAGTTCATCTGTCTGGAGAGATCTGCAAATCAAGATCCACCCAGGTCACAACAAACATCACACAGCCTCCACATCAAGCAGGAAGTGGGTCCCACCGAGGCATCTCTCCATGACCCTCTCCCATCCCCACTGCAAGGGCCCACACAAATGTCCCTATGGAAGCCTGTAGTCAGCCCTGTGAGGCAGCAATGTGGATGCTTTCCAATGACCCATGGGGCTAGTGAGGCAGGAATAACAGTCCCTATGTCCAGGTGAAAGGATTGAGGCTCAAGGGATCAAGCAATTTGGTGGTGGTCAGGCCAGAGGGAAGAAAGAAAGTTGGTAGCTCTGCATCTATTCTACAGTTCTGGGGCACCAGAAAATTCAGCCTTGATGTGTAAATGTGACTGAGGTTACTGATTCCTCTCCGTGCTTTGTGACTCAGACCAAGAACAGATTCTTTCTCTTGGGAACTGGCTGCCTGGGACCCTTTGTTTCTTATCTTCAATACCAGCCTGAAGACCGACTGTCTGGGCCACCAGCATCGGCATCAGCTTCAAAATATTTAGCCTAATAATTTAGGGGAAAAAGAACCGAGAGCAAAGAGCCACAACCTGTTCATCTCTGAAGTGACAAAGCTTCTGTGTGTCTTTTCATGTTCTTTCATCACGGAAATCCTAAGCCACTAGGCAACAAGGAGTTTTAACTGTGTACACATGGCTGAGCTGTGACAGTCTAAGGTCCTGTATGTGAGTCCCACCCACCTCCATCAAAATGCTGAGTTTGCCTGGTTCCAAACACATGTGAACGGATGCAGCTCTCCACCCTGAGGTCTCTGCTCCCTCAGCTCTAGGGCCACGTGCATCACCTCTCTCAGTGTGGCATTGCCACTTCCCAATGACCAGCTTGAGTTCACAGGTGACACAACTCCTCCCATGGGTTTATAGGCCAATGTTGGCTGATCTGAAGTTCAGCAGGCAGTAGATATAGAGCTATGCCCACGGATCACCACACATACACCCCACCACCACCACGAACAAAACTGAAGAGCCAAGGTATTCTTCCCTCAGAGCAAAACAATGGCAAGCATGTGTGTGTGCACGTGTCTGTGCGTGTGTATAAAACTGGAGGCCCCTCTGACCCACTCCAGTGTCCTTTCCTGGCCACGAGTGCTGTCAGTGTGCTGAAGACCAGACAGAACAACATGACTCCTAAAAGATACAGCACCCAGATGATGGATACAGGGACGTACCAAGCATGGGTGGTCTACCACACAGGATTAATAAGCAACAAAGAGGAAGGAAATCCTGACACAAGGCAATAAACCTTGGGGACAGTACAGAAGAGAAAGAGGTCAGACAAGTGGACTACCACTGCTACAGATACCTAGAGGGGCTAATCACATGCAGTGAAGAGGGCAGTTGCCAGACTGGGAGAAGATCAAGAGGCTGGAGTCAGCAGAACAGATATCAAGAATTCTGGAAATTGGGCGGGGGCGGGGGCATGGAGGGAGCGTTGCGGCAATGCAAATGTACTTAATGCCACAAAACTGTGCCCTCACATATGGCTCCAAAGGCAAATTCTGTTATAATTCTTTTTTAATATTATAAATGGGAAAAAATTAGGGGATCAGGGCCTTATTAAGGTCCACTTTGGAGCACAGAAAGTTCCTGCCAGATAGAAAACACTGGTAACAATCTGCTTTCTGTGTTAATTTTTACATGCGTGCATGTGTGTGTGTTTATAGGTGCATGTGTGCATATGTACACAGATGTGTGTGTGTGTGTGTGTGTGTGTGTGTGTGTGTGTGTGTGTGTGTGTGTTAAATCAGAGCTTGACAACAGAAGTCTTCCTCAATTGCTCTCTATCTTATTTTTTGAGACAGGGTCTTTTACTGGAATCTGGGGCTCACTGATTAGGCTACACTGGCTGGCCAGGGAGCCCCGGGGATCCCTACAGTCTGTAAGTGCTCAGTGCTGGGATTACAAGCGTGTGCCACTACACTTATATAGGTGCTGGGTGCACATGTCGGTCCTCATACTTTCATGCAAGCACTTTACCAAGTGAGCTATCTCGCGGGCCCTAGAACCCTCTCTCTCTTTTGCTTGCCCAACATGGCTCCAGAGAAAGCAGGGTCGGAACTTGTCAGAACATATGGGTTATTGATCAGTATTGTGCATCACACCACAGGCCACGAGAACAGACCACCCCCTTTGGGCATCTTTTGTGTTGTGTTTGCTTTGTTGTTTTGTTTTGTTCTTAAGACAGGGTTTGCCTGTGTGACCCAGGTTGACTTTGAATTCAGTTTGCAGCACAGGCTGGCCTGAAACTCAATTCTCTGACTAGAGAAATGGCTTAGTGAACAAGAAGTCACTTGCCTACAAGCGTGAGGTCTAGAGTTCAGATTCCCCAAAACCATGTAAAAGCTGACCCAGCACTCATGAAGCAAAGACAAGGAATCCCCAGGATAAGCAGGCTAGCTAAGCAAGCTCTGGGTTCACTTCAGAGACCCTGCCTTAATAATAGAAAAAAAAAGTCAGACATCAATCAGACAGCGAGCAAAGAAAATGACCACAGTCAACTTGAGCTTCAACACGCACACACCCATACATGCACACGCAGCATTACATATATGTGCATCAGCATACAAATACACACACACACACACACACACACACACACACACACACATACCTTAAATCCTCTTACCTCAGTCTCCAGATTCTTTCCTTTGCACACCTACATCACACCTTTTTCAAGCCTGGCGGCTTTGAAAGCAAGTACTGGCTCTGAATGACTCCTTGGCCTTTTGCTTCTTGCAAAATAAGGTTTCCCACGTGGAAGATCCATGGAACTCTAGCAGCTCCACGCCTGAGCCCGAGCTATGGGGAAGCAATAGCCTCCTGCCTCCAACTGAAGCCCGTCTTCAGTGGTCAGACCCGTATGCCGCCCAGCCTGGCATGTCCTCAGGAGCTGGCCTTTTACAGCAGTGCCTTCCTGTAACAGCAGGCCACAGTCCTGGGACACAACACAGGCCCCTGACTATGGACGAGGAAACTAGAAGTCATAAAATGAGAATGAGCCTCTCCTGAAGGCCAGGCTGAGATTCAGCTCAGCGCCCAACTACTACACTGTGGCATCGTCTAGAGACACTGAAGCAACCTAAGGAAACAAGCAAAGCCTGAGACAACTAGACTCATGGTGGACCAAGGTCCTCGCATCTTCACCCCCAAGCCAAATGCCACTGGAGTCCTCAGAGCACTCAGGACTAAGAATCCATTTGCTCTAACAGCCTAAGAAAAGTTTCCCGATTATCTGCAAACGATGATGGAAAGAAACCAGAGGGATGATCACAGAAAGGCATGCACGGCCAACAATCACACAGCAAGTTCACAACAAATTAGGACTGGCAGCCAACCTGACCTCATCCTTGAACCCAGAGAGTCAGACCCACCAGGCCCCCAAGGTGCTTTCAGGACACACATGGCAGGGACACAAGTAGCCTTCTGTGAAGTCCACATAGCCTTCCTGCCAGGCTACCCTTCACTGCCCACTTGCCCACCTGACGATCGGCCCTTCATTTCTTCCTGCTAATTAACTTGGATGGAGATGTCTGCAAAGCGAGACGCAGGCTCCCCACCCCGTCTGTGAACCAATTTCATCACAACGGAAACCGTGTTGCCAAAATGAGAAAAACGAGAACCCCCCTCCTCCACGGGCCGCGCCCTTGAAGGCATCTTATTAGAGAAGACCAGTTCTTAATTAACATTTTGATCTTTAATCCACTACCCATGCATCTAATCCTGTTCAGAGGTGTGGCTGGCCCACTTCCGCAGGCAGTGAGTCCAGCGCCAGGGCTCGCCACAGCTGGACGCCACCGCCAGCCACGGCTCCCAGACACCTGCTCTGCTCCAGCCGCAGGACACATCCAGGGCGGGAGCCGGCTCCAGCCGGCTAGGCGCACACACCCCCAACTGCGGCTGCAGACGGGAGTTCACTTCATTAACCCAGAGCCCCTGCTCTCCCCATTGGCCCCAGCTCTCTCGGCTCTGAGTGGCTTCACTTCAAAGAAAGGATGCCCTCCCTGGTCCAGCTCTGCCCACTCCAGCTTACGTCGAAGGGCTTGGGCCACTCTCTAGACTATCTCAGCTCTCTGCAACCGCGTCAAACCATATCGGGATGGAGCTGACGCAGCAGCCTTAGCACCCCTCACCCCATCCCAGAAAACCCTGGCCTGCCCTCTGACCCCTACCCTGGTTTAGAGGCCCGGTCTCCCTGATCCCGTGTGAGCCCATGGTCTCCTCTGTCTGCCTCCAGAGGCACGATCTTCACCCACTGCCCAAGAGATGTGCCCCACCCAATGGCAGGAGCCTGCTGTAACAGGCTTGCCGTCTCTTATCCAGATCCAGCACCCCTCTATATCTACCATGATCCTCACACCAATAGCAGCCCAACTCGTCATGAGTCATGGGTCCCAAAATGCCCTCCATCACAGCAATCCCACTCCAGCTAGCTGAGTGGCCCAGAGTCTCAGAGGGCCCCATTTCCTGTTCTTAGCACAAACTCTTCATGGATTCGGCAACGCATCCTGACATCATCCTGTCTGACCTTGGTCACAGCCCCCTGACACTTACTCACCCCATCTCCTCCACAGCACAGCAAGAAGGGTGGACAGACAGAGCCACTCTATCATGCTCTGCTCACCACCTGTAAACATTCATTAATTCTCTGGGTGAGCTTGGCTTCCCACCAACGACACCCCTAGGTTGCCTCTGCAGTCTAGCCCCTGGGTACTCTGCTTTGGTCCTAAAGAAGCCCCCTCCTATAAGGGAATCACTTCAAAGACTGCCCCTTGACCCTCCACCTCCACCCTAACACCTCTCCTCACACAGGCCTCTCGAGGACACACGCAGTCGCCAAATGAGAGTCCCTGCTGGTCACTCCAGTTCCTTTCCGAAAAGCATCTCTGCTCTACATAGAGGGGCTGGTCCTGTTCGGTACCTGATGCAGTACCGTGGCTCTCTGAGCTGCCAGCACTGCCTGTGGTGGGAGAAGCTGACTACATAATGTCCCAGAGGCACACCCCTGTCTCTGTCTACTCGGTAAAGGGAGGGCAGCTCATTCAGTAATGCAGTTCTGCTGCAAAACTGCTCCGGCAACACCCAGCCAGACCCCAACATCTCTGAGCCTCAATTTCCACACCTGGATAGCAGGAATGATGATGGTACCTATGGCTCTTCAAAGATTCTGTGGTGGTGAGTATCAGAATTGTCAACTTGAAAAAATTTAGAATCACCTGCAAGCGGGCCTCTGGACACGCCTATGGAGGATTATCTTGATTACACTAATTGAGCTGGGAAGACCCGCCCACTGTAAGAGGCACCATTCTCTAGCCAGGACACTGGACGGTATAAATGCAGAAAAGGGACTGAGCAGCAGTGTATGCACCAATCTCTGCTTCCTGATTGTGGATGCACTGTGACCTACTGCTTCCAGATCCTGCCGCCTTGACTTCCCTGCCATGAAGGGCCAAATCTGGAACTATGAGCCAAAATAAACGTGCTTTCCTTTAAGCTGTTTTTTGTAAGGGTATCAGACACTAAGCCAGATACCATGAGGTACTTACTGTCTAGGGTACTTCTTGTGAGAGGCAAGGAAAAGTAGCAAGTTCACAGGTCTTCGGAATGAAATGCTGAGTTCCAATCCTGCCCTTGCCATTACTAGCACATTAGCTAACCACGGTCCTCTGCAGAACATGCTGCAAATGCTGGTAGGATACTGGAGGGAAGACTGCAGGGAGCACTGTCATCAGAACGCCTACTGGGCACGGGGCTGTGGTCCTAGCTCTGGGGCCTTCCCTAGGTGTGGATCTCAGGCAGCCTTGCAGGGCCCCTCAGCAGGAGGCAGGCGAGTACCCGGAACCCTAGGCTAGCTACCTCTTTTTCCTTTCTCATTTGGAAAGGCATTTCCTCTCTCCTAGCAGATGGAAAGTCCCCTGCCCTAAGTTCATCATAGAAAATCCATAGGGGAACCAGCCAGCCAGAGGAAGTGGTCAGTAGCCAAATCCCTCCACCCCACAAGAATACGGTAAAGAGTGATAGAGGGGCTGCCGTCAGGCAGGGATGCCCACATGTGTGCAAAAAAGGATGCAGCAGAAGACTGAACTTGAAGCCCTTCTCCTGTGCCCTTTACCCCTTCTGAATCTCTACTTCCCTAACTGTGCCCCTTTTGGAAGCTGGACTCTACTCACAGAGAGTGAATTGGTAATTTAGTAAGCAGTGAACAGGGTATGTGTGGTGAAAGGGCAGCCCCAGGCAGGCAGCTGGGTGAGGCACTCCCGAGCTGCTCTGCAACTCTTCCAGCTGTGCCCAAAATGCAGGGCTTACAGCCAGAGGGTGCGCAAAACACGGGGAC
This sequence comes from Typhlomys cinereus, assembly GCA_023101885.1. Taxonomy (NCBI): domain Eukaryota; kingdom Metazoa; phylum Chordata; class Mammalia; order Rodentia; family Platacanthomyidae; genus Typhlomys; species Typhlomys cinereus. Next base: position 1,387,527 of record JALPQD010000362.1, on the reverse strand, counting down.
AAGGGATGATATCTGGGGTCAAAAGTATGGGGAGCCCTCTCCAAAACTCACAGAGCCACAGAGCGGCAAGTTCTTCTGGGTCACGCTTTGAGGAAGTTGACTCACTCCGCATATCTAACCTCGGGAGGAATCAGAGTGTCCGCCCAACTCTGCCAAGGCATGTTGCATGGAACCACAGCCTGCAGGGTGCATTTAGTCCCTAACCATTCCCCTAGGGCCAGTTTAAGAAAGATCTCTCGGAAAGAAAGCTCATGACTGAGAGAGTGACTTAGTGAGAATCCAAAGGACAAACTCCTCAGAATGGGGGGAGAGGAGGGGCACTTTTCATTCAGCGTTCAATGTTTAATCTTCATTCTGTTTCTCTTTTAGTCTTGGCTGTCAGGAAGCTCAACTGTGCACTCAACACTTACTGCATATTTTCAACAAAAATAGTCTTCTCCTCTACTACTCATGTTATCACTCCTGCCCCATCCATCACAGACTACTGATGGAGTGACAGGCCCTATGATGAACACATGCTGTCTGCTCTCCCGCTTGTTCTCACACCAGGGCCACCGGCCAGGGCTTCACCGTCTCACTACGGCTCAGGTCTGGCTCCCTGGAAGAGGCTGTAACCCAGTCAGATCCGTTCTCCCAGTGCGGCTGGGTGATGTGATGCACTCAACAGACCCTGTTGGTCTTTAAGACAGAATCTTGGAGGACGAGGACCCCAATTGTGTGCTGGCACCTCATGTGACAGACACCTGCCAATATTGTGCCGAACACACAGGCGGGGAGTGAGTACAGGATGGAAACAAGGGCTGGTGGGCTTCGAATCCTACGCCATGCCATTGGACTGAAGGGCTTGGTGACCCTCGTCTTGACCTAACCATGACCTCGATCCATACCGAATGTCAAATCTAAACTCAGCCAACCTACATTAACAACCACAGAAAGGTACCTGGCCTCGTCCAGTCTCTTTGTCCTATGGAAAGAGCATTTCTACCACAAAGGCCAGATCAGCTAGGGAGACAATTTGGGCTCCTGAAAGCAGCGTGGACTCTCACACAGCTGGTGGGAGCACATGGAGCTGCTGCAGAGATCAGCAGGAACAGGAGGTCACCCTCCGCCCCTCCCGGTCCAAGGTTACGCAGACAGGCAGAGGCCACTCAGGCCCTGAGCACTGGACACACAGGGGCAGCAGCTCTGGCCTGGCGGGTGGGAAGGAGATGCCCGGCCCCACTTCCTGCCTGTTTCGGGCTGGCCAGGAGCCCTGCAGCCAGCACAGGAAATAACACGGGCCCCCAGAGGCCGCCCGGGCAGGCCCAGTGCCGAGGCTGCCCAGGGAGGGAAGGAGGCTATTGTTGGTCTTTGTTTCGGTTTCCCCGGCACTACCGGGATCCAAGAGGCCACCGGGCTGACAAAGCCTCCCCACCCGCAGCTGTCCAGCCGCCCCCAGCCCCAGCCCCAGGGACAGCCTGCCAAGTCCTGCGGTCTTAAAGCGGCAGGTGCAGGATGAGAATGCAGTATGCCCAAGATGGAGGTGGGGAGCAACAGGCCAGGCAGGCGGACAGATGGGTGCGGAAATGCAAGTCCCGCCTTGGTCAGGCCAGAACTGGGTCCAGAAGCAGGCTGTAAATCCTCAGAGGGTATGTATGTGTGTGTACATTATGGGAGGCGTGTGTGTGTGTGTGTGTGTGTGTGTGTGTGTGTGTGTGTGTGTGTGTGTACACATACATACATACACATGCACATATACATATACACATACATGCATCCCATAATATATATAGGCTGTACATGTGGCACCTAGTGAACCCATCTACATAAAGATCTAGGCCCCAGGAACAACAACAGAGAAATGGAAGAAAGAAAATGGAGGATAAAGAGGCACTGAACACAATAGACATGCTGACATAATCCTGATACTGGAGGAGACCAACCCAGAAGCAAGCAGGAGTGTCTTATGCAAGTCCTACACTGTGATGGGTATGCGGCCACGTGTGCACAGATGCACACTGTGTATGGGATGGATGGAGAACACACTTGTCCATGCACATATGGGTGTAGATGCATGCAATGTGTTTGCAGGTGTCTTTGTGGAGTACATGCATGCATAGTTAAGCATGCGTGCATGTGTTGTATAGAAAAACATGTATAAAGGCATGTACATGTCATATGCACACCATGAGAAGTATGGACATGTGAAACTATGTATATGTGTATATGCATTGTGAAGGTGTGAATGTGTACATGGAGGAGCACGTACTTGGAAATGCATGTGAGTGTGTATACATTGTGGGAAGTATGTGTATGTAGAATGCATGCTTTAGAGTGCATACATGGGAAAACCCATAAATGTGTGTATACATTATGGGAGGCAGGTATATATAGACTGCTCACTGGGGAGTTTGTACATATGAACATGTGTGTCTGTGTACACTCTGGAAGGTATGTACACATGAAGGAATGCATGCATATGAGTGTGTGTGTGCATTGTGGGAGGTGTGTATATGTGGAATTCACAGGAGTGTGTAAATGTAAATGTGCGTGTGAATATTCCTGTGCACTGTAGATAGGTGCATATGTAGGAAGTGAACACTGAGGAGCTGTACATGTGAACTGTGCATGTACACTGTGGAGGTATACATATGTGAAAATGCACACTAAGCAATCTGTACATGTTTCGTACATTATATGCTACATGTTCACATGACTTTAAGCAGCGCCAGGCTGTGGCCATCGCCATACACTCACACACAGTCTCTGGAAGCTTCTCTCACATGTTATGTACTATATATGACTTCACCAGGACTACCAGCTCATCCTGCATACCTCACCCCAAGAATGCACAAGAAGAGCACTAGGCCCTAGAGCTGGAAACCAGCAGTTCCAAAAGGTGAGCCTTGGACTCAGCTCAGACAGACACCAGCCAGCTGCAAAGCAGCACACAGGATCTCAGTGGCCTGTCTGGGAGGTGGGTAATACTTCCTGTTCTGGCTTATCGCAATGTAAGTGCCTAGCCCTGTCTGGCATTGAATGAACCCTCCCTAGATGGCAGTCGCTAAGAAGTCAGCCTTGAGCATGACTTCCATAATCCCTGCTTACATGAGCCTGCAGAGTTTGCAAGGTCCTGAGAAGCAGGATGGTATAAGTAAAATGTATGCAGTAGCTCTCTGAGGTGCTAACCACTAACAAATGCTACATGTGGCCAGCAGCAGTTAACCACAACAAAGAAAAGAAGAATGTTCAAAACAATGACTTCTTTGAGCTGGAGAGAACTCACTAACTAACCAACTTCAGGCCAGCCACACACCCCACCTGCATGCACACGTGCCGTGCATGCTCCTGTCAGACATGAGGGTGGCAGTCAGAGTCCAGCAAGCTGCTCGCAGCCTGCAATCTAGTAGGTTGCCCACAGCCTATACATGACAAAACACTGACTGTGACCATACCGATCCAGAGGTTGGCTCACAAAGTGACTGCTTAGGAGGTCAACAGAGAGCACTATCGCCAACCTTGGTCGTTTCTTCCAGTCACTGACTGTCTCCACAGTCCATGTGTCCAGCCCCCCCCCACCAAAAGCACAGGATCACATATGGCTTTGGGGCCTTATCTGTCAGAGAAGACTAACTTCCTGCCTAGACTCTCTGCATCTCTTAGGAAAAAGCCCATGACACGAAGCAGGGTGAACATGAGCAGGTCAAGCAGCAGCATCATGAGCAGACGTTGTTCTCTCGAGTCTGGAGACAAAGGTGAGACTGCCCGCAGGGGTGGGACGGAAGACTTGTCTGAACCCCTCGGCCACCTGGCTCCAAGCTCAGAGCTAAGTTCCCATACATGTACTATAACCAGGAGGACCAAAGCAAAGAGGGCAGGACTCCTGAACACTAAACAGGGCACGTGGAGTCCCCCCTAAGTCCTCAGAGCAGCCCAGGAAGCCAAATTATTGTCCCCATGTTAGACAAGACAAGAAACAGACGGGTAGGGAAGTCAAGTAACTTACTCGAGGTCACACAGCTAGGAGTAGTTAAACCCCAAACACAAACTTCATTCCTAGAAGAGGACAAAATCTGGCCCCAAACTGACACATATTCAAGACACATATTCAAACAGCTAGGGAAAATGCTGGACCGTACCAACACTTGCCAGCTTCTTAACGATTGCCATGACTGAGCTGAGAGCCGAGGACAGAGAAAGAGATGGTCAGTGCTCCAGGAGTCACTACGTGGGGCGCACAGAGCGGAGAGCTGTGACAACCGAGTAGAGAGACTTGAGGCGAACTCCTGAGGCACAAAGGAAGACACAGACACCTTGCCGGGGCTATCCTGAGAAGCTTCCTGGAGGAGCTGTGGCTCACACTGGCTTCAAAGGATAAGCAAGAATGGCACAGAGGACCCAGCAAGAGCAGAAGCTGGAACAATGGCACTAGACTGGACTAGCACATCACTACTCCAAAATCGCTGACCCCGCCATGTCTCTCTGTGGTGCCCCCTGGGCCTGCCAATAAACAATCAGTATTGCGGCAGTGTCACTGGGTTTGTGCACCTGGTTCAGAATTGGTTATCAATGATATAAAGTGCCCCAGGACACAAGAGTAGGCAAGACCCTTACCCCCAATGCATCTTCACTTCAGATACTCACACTTCAGGTTGGTCATAAAGACCAGACTCCCAATTATCAACCACAGACATCGATGCCCCCACCAGGGCATGGGGGCCTTCAAGAAGGGTCAGTGGCAGAGAATAACTCCCTCCTGTCTAAGAGAGACACCTAAGCTTGGAGGAAACAGGGCCTGCTCCCCTCTTTATATACACCCTCTGATGTCCCCTACAAAGCCCGGACACCAGAAGCAGTGTCACACGCTGGCCTTCCCAGGACAGACAGCTGAGTCCAGGGCCCGCCACAGAGCACTGGCGAGCACCATCAGCCCAGCAGCAGAAACACCCATGTCCAGCTGACAAGAAGGAGGTCAGTAGATCCAGCCCTGTGCCACAGGGGTGCCAGTATGCCTGGGCTCTGCACACACCTGTGCATACAAGCACATCAGAAAGGCACTGCGGAGTACTGCCCAATAGGAGGCAAGGCTGACAGGAGCCAGAGGAAAAAGTGTAGCCAGCAAGAACCACAATCTCCTAGGAGAGCTTGCCCATGTCTGCCCAGGCCCAGCAGACAGCACCAAGCAAGAGGGCACAGAGGCATTAGGGCCTCCCAGGGATCTGAGCCAGGGCTCCTATACCTAGAGAATATTTTTGTGCTCTCGGGCGCGCGCACGCGCGCGCACACACACACACACACACACACACACACACACACATACTCACAAGACATGCATGTACAGACTCAGACATACACGCCTGTATCCGTGTGCATACATGACAAATGCCCTACCTCGTGGACTGCTCACCATGGTAACAGAGTGGCCCCCCTCTCAGCTCCAGTCACCACCTGAAGGCTTCTGAGGTCCCCCGTGCTGGGGAGAAGCAGGTCTAACAAAGGCCCAGCTCAAGTCGGCCCATCCGGGGGGCCACGCAGTCGACCAGCCAGCGCATGCCCGCCACGCTCCCCCGGTGAGCTCAGGGCCACCGCGTCTTTCTACCCAGCCTGCCTGGCTCCACTTAGCTCAACTCCCCACAGACTCCCCAGCCGAGCTAATGAGAAACTCCCCAGCTGGCCCCATATAAAAACGCATTTCATAAGTCTTTAAAATGCTGGGAAATTCTACATCTTTTTAGTGCGACTTTCCTATTCCTTGAAAATGTCCTCTGGTCCTCATCAAGAGCATGCGGTAGGGGGGTGCATTCGAGCACAAAAGGTGGACGACACTGGCCGGGGCAACCTGCAGGGAGCCTGGGCAGCTTCCACCGTGGGTCACAGCAAGGGAGCTCCCAGCTAGCACCATGGAGACTGACCGGAGCATCTTCCCCTTGCAGAAGCCAGAGTAGGAGGGTCACTCAAGGGACCTCATGGGGGAGGGGGAAAGAAGAGGAATGGGGAAAGCTGGAGGCAGGAAGATCGTGAGTTCAAGGTCAGCCTAGACCCTCTCTGGAGAGAAAGAATGGCAGGGAGAAGTGAGGACAACAGCAACAACTAAAAGTTAAAAACTATTAAGAGCAGAATCCAAGAGAGAAAGCCCACCCACATGGTCCCCAGCAGCATTAGCTATAGAGCCACACCCAAAACACCACCATACCCCCACACACACACACATTCCCTAATCCAAATGCCTGTGTCCTGCCTCAAGCACAGAACTGGGGCGCTGACTAGGCAGCTCTCAGGAGACCTTAAGTTCAGTCTGTATCCCACTGTCATATCCCCCTGCCTTCATTAGATAGAAGGCGCACTACACAGAAGGTCCCAACAGTGGAGTAGAGATGCCCTGGGTTGAAGGTGGAGTCCTTGTGAAGTCGCTGGTACATACTCTGACCAATAGGACCCTATACAGCCTCCATTCCTAAAGCAAAATACCCGGTCTTCACATCTTCCAGAAGGTTCTGTTGACTTCGCGAGCCAAAACTTGAGGTAACAGACTACAGGAGGTGAAGATTGTCCCTTTGATGTCAGTGAGACCAGCTCTCCCCCACCTCCTACTCAGAACTAGGTTAAAAGGAAATGAGGGAGTTCCTTCCCAAGGACCCCCACACACACTAATCTCCGCCAGAACAGTTCCCTGCCCAGACATCTGCAAATTGCTCCCAAGCCGAACACTCCAGTAGCAAGAAGGCTAGGGGAGGTGACTGAGGCCAGGCTGGATCACAGTATCTGCAAGGGCTCAGCCTTCAGAGATACAGGGTGTTCAAGCAGACACCTTCAGGACAGCAAAGGAGGAAGGCCAGCCCAAGAGGACTGCTGATCAAGCCACGGACCCTTCTAGAAGAAAGCACTTGGACTAGCATTCTCAAAGGCAGGTCTGCCATCTACAGGTAAACTGTGTTTGTACACAAGCTGTCCAGGTTCAAATCCTTGTTCTGCTTCTTAGCTGTGTGACCTTGAAGCAAGTCAGAAGTGTCTCTGGGCCTCGGTTTCTTCCCTATATGTAAAAAGCCTGAGGAGCACTGGGTCCTCCAAGAACTTTCTACCCAGAAGTAATAGTTTTCACTAACCAGGACATGAGACCAACGCGAGCAGAGAAAGATCTCCAACTGTGACTGCAATGCATCATCTCGCACTGCGGGGTCGACACGAACGACTGGTCACAGCAAGTGTTTCAAACCATGAGCATGTCTGCCACTCACTTGCCCAAGCAGGACAAGCAGTGTCAGTCGCATCCCAGTCCCTCTACCGCCCTCCCAGTTCCTCCTCCCTTGGCATCTCTCAGGCTCAGTCCACAGCAGCCATGTTGGGAGGAAGCCTAAGTGTCTGTGAACTCAGCTGGGAAAAACACCATCCAGAGACACTGAGGCTGGACAGTAACACGGCGGTGAGCAGCTCCAACTCTGGGTTCGGGGTGACAGGCACGGGGCCTGGAAAGCGAAGCCCCAGGAGCCGGGCTGGCTTCTCACAACCTTACTGGCCAGGTTCAGAATCACACAGAAACTTGCCAGAAGGCTTTTAGAGGACAAGAGACACCTAGAGGGCGGAAGGCAGCTGAGCAAAGCCTCGGGTGTCAGGGCTGGGATGGTGGGGGGCGGGGAAGGGGGAATATAGGACAGTGGGGCGGCCGCAGGAGGGTGTGGGCTGCTTCAGAGAATCAAATGTTCTTATCTGACTCAGCTATGATCCCACACATTTCAAACTTCAGAAGTGCACCCTTTGAATGGGGAATTGTATGATGCATGGACTGTATCTCAACAAAGCTACTTTTTAAAACTACAAGTTGTCTATTTTCTAAACTCTAGCAATTCATCTGGAAACACAGTTCTCTGGACTCTGCAATATCAGATGATAGGGCAGTTCCAGGTCTGGGGCTCCCTGGCACGGACAAGAGGACCTGAGAGGTCTGTGTCCGAGTCACCTACTGGCTCATCTGTGCCTGAGGGAGGGGAGGGTTAGTTTCTCCCATTTGCAAAGGGCTTCCGTATTCTTAGGGAGTTTGCACTCAAGTACAGATGAGGTCACAGACACCCCTGAAATCACACAGGGTGCTGAGGGTTCTGGGAAGAGAATCTGCATTCTTCATGGACACTTGAAGACAAATGAGGCTCAGAACTTTCCCATCTTAAATCATCTCTAAATACAACCCACATTCACACCTCACACACACCATACACACCACACATACAAACACACAGCCACATGAACAAACACACACAGCTGTACACATACCACACACACAGCTTATGTACAAAACCACACACACAGCTTCATGCACACTACATGTACAACCACAGTCACACACATCACACATAAAACCGTGCACGCATTGCACAGTTTACACACACAACCACTAACACCACACATACAGCCTACACAAACAAACAGCACATACAACTGTGCACGACTTTATACAGCTTACATGCACATGCCCCATACACATACCCCACACAGACAGCTCATATATATCAGCTCACACACAACCACATATCCCAAATACACACACCATACAACACACCCAAACATACCGCATATTTACCCATATACCCCCACCACACACGAGTCATAAACCCCACACATAGTTTTCCACATACACAGTCAACATATATACACACAGTGTTCACAGGCATGAGCGCACACACACACATACACACAGTCCATACATACATGTCTGCCACGCACAGCATCCTCACTTCCCACATACACGTCCATATTCCATACCTTAGACATACCTCACACATCATACACATTACCACACTCATTCAGCTCCCTCCCCATCACATGGACAATCTCACTACATACATGCCGCACCCATATACCCAACACATACCCTCGAACACCATATGCCCTTGTATATATGTACCATGTTCCTCACACACTCTAACACACATACTATACACTTCCCATATGCACAACCTCACTGTACAAACACCTCCCACACAGTCACATATATGCCATACACACACCACACACATGCATAAGCATACCCACTGCATATATACCACATACACACCACACGCCATATGTAACACACACACCATGCATAGCATACTACATACACACATGGCATACTACACATACAACACATACCACATACACACCATGCACAGCATACCACACAACAGCATGTACCCGCCACACCCAAACACTTCACCAACTCTCACAGCACACATCCTCATGTCACATCACACCACACACATACCACACTACATCACATAAGTGTGCTCGGGTTTTGGGGATAAGAAAAATTTGAAGCCCATAAGCAATGGCCTATTTGAAGCCCCACATAGTTGAGTACTTATAACTTTGAACATGGGGCTCCTTCCCGGGGCTCTGCTGTCAGTAGCCATGTGTTCTTCTCCAGACCCGGGTCAAGAGAGGAATGCTCATTGGGTCAGAGAACACTGAGAGATCCATTTGCTCCTCCTCTGCAAGGCCAGGCCAGGCCCTCCTCTATCAGAGACCAGCTCAAGTAAATGGATGGAGCGAGCCAGTTGTTCCTGGAGTAGACACGGGGTCTCTGTGGCAGAGAGGCAGGGGAGGCCGGGCTGAACATGGCAGCAAATCCCATACTCTGCATCTTTATTAGACTTCTCCATCGCATGCCCAGGCTGAGGGCATGGTGGGCAGACTGCACTACACTTCAGCAGTCCCACAAAATTGGCCACCGGATGCCTTCAGTTCTCTGCCTTGCCTGGCCCCTGTGGGTCCCAAAGAACAGAGACCAGCTATGTCCTGGAGCCAAGGGGCCTGCTCTGCCAGAGATGGTGCTAGGATCTGGCATCACCCATGCTAGGTGGCTAGAGAAGGTTAAGCCAACGGCTCTGGTCCAGGAGGATCTGCACACCGTGGGCCCCGCTCCACAGTACACAAGCTGAGGACAGAAGACACACTAGTCAGCAGCTCCAAGCCCCTCCCTCATCTGCCTAATGAGGACAGCAAGTCTCAGTGGATTGCCAAGGGAAGCTGGGGAGGTTCTGTTCCCCATAATCTTCCCTGGCACCTGCCCCCATCTGCTGGTGTGGCCAAGTGACATGTTCTCATTTTAATGAGAAGTGCTAGACAAAAGCAGATGCAAAGGGGCCTCTGGCCCTGTCCTCCTCCAGATGCCTACAAACCAGCCCATGGAGAAGCGATGGTGCTGCAGCTGGAAAGGGAGCCGCCTCGCAGTGCTGTCACGGCAGCCCAATGGGGAAGCGCTTACTCCACGCCTGGCACACCTAAGTAAGTGCTCAGTAACCCCACCTGTGGGGTTGCCTGCCATACTGTTCTACCCTTCCCAGGACTAGAGCATCACACAGGCGGAATTCAGAGCCTTTGAGCTTCATGGCCCAAGTCCCACAGAACTGGGAAGGAAAACTTATCACATGCATACTCTACAAAAGCCCACTCCCGCGTGCCAAAGACAGCAAAGCAGCCCATGGCCAGCTCTGGCTTGTCTATGCCCTGGCCGCATTGCTTAGCAGGTGACCCAGAGCTGATCTGGCAGCAAAGAACATAATGCCCCCTTATAAAAGTGTGGGCATGCTAGGCTCTTGGCTAAAACTGGGCAATCTTACAAACTCCCAGACCCTCCAAAGGGTCTCCATCACACTGTGGAGTCACAGAATTGGGGGACATCTCCTACAAAGCAGGAGATGCCTCACTGCCTCCAGCTGCAGCTTGATAAACTAATACCCTTCTCCAAACTGCTACCGCCATGTACCTCCACCACACTGTTACCATGCCCGCATGTGCACACACATTTCTCAGAACCACCAGCGAAGAAGAGAGGAGGGAGCAAGGAGGAGGAAGAGAAAGAACTGCGCTCTGCAAAGCAACCGCCTGCCTCGGTCTGAGATGGGGGCCAAGGAGTTTCTCTCACATGCTAGTGTAACCTGTGCCCACCCCCATACCTGTCAGGAATGGAATGGTCTCACGGTGTTTAAGCAAGCATGGCTACTACATCTCCCCAGCACAGAGGGAGAAGAAAGGACTACACGGACTATCAGATCTGACTCCACGGCCTGGCCTCTGCTCCTCTGTCATTTGAATTTCCAACAAGGCTCCTCCCCAGGATGAGAGCCCTTGTCACAGCAGGCCAGACGACTGACACTACCCACTCCTGGGTCAGCCAAGACTCGGTGGGCTCTCCAGTGTCCCAAAGCCTTCTGGGAAGGCACCAGACAAGAGCCCAAGGATCAAGAGCTGACTCCCCACTCGCCAAGCCATTCAATACCATCATCCCCCACAGTTTAGTTTTGGGGATTCACCTTCAGGATGTCTGCTGGGTCTAAGTAATAAATACTTTTACTTAAACTTCCTTGCCAACTCAGTTTCTTCAATGCAGTGAACTTGGCCCCATAATTAATACAAAGTCACAAACTAGCTGTATAACCACTAGCGTTAAATGTGCACAGACTTGAGATGTGGCTCAAGAGCTCATGTCCCTTCCTGCCTCACTTTCTACAGCTATAAGGATGAATTTAATGACTTGAGGGCAGATCTCATGAGCTGAGACTGGACAGGTCCCAGCCCTCCCATGAATCAGGAGCCAAGGGAGCATCGGGATCCCAGGACGGGCCTTGTGATAAGACTTGGCACAAGGTGGCACAAGGTGGCACAAGGGGGACATAAGAAGAAAGCCCATCACCTGTCAGACAGAGAACCAAGACCCAATGTATGCAATGAGAAGACTCCATAGCTCCCAAGGGCCCCAAAGCCAGTTCAAATCTCAAGTTACTAAAACTTGAGAAAAACCTCAACGATTGGTCACTTCTTACAGCTAGGAAACTGAGCTGTCAGAAAAGAAAGATCTGCTGTAGACAACTGAAGATCCCAGAGGTCACATCACCCAGTACCCCACCATGCCACACACTCCACAAATCTGAGCTTGTTCCCTAGTACCTCCCCTAGAGGTTCTGGCAACCCATCCCGGGAAGAGAAATACAGGAACACTAGCGTACGTTGTGCTTCAATCTATTCTAGTGACTTTCATACAATTAGATTGGAGTGTTACAGCGGCACCAGAGCACCCAGTCAGTGGGAGACTCACCACCCAGCTGGCAGAGCCAGGAGAGGGAACCCTGGCCCCTGTGAGAAGGAGGAATGCTAGTCTCTGCGTGTAACAGATTTTATTGGCCATATGGAATTGATATATAACCATGTCGTATGGGAAAACCTGGACCAGACACAGGAATGTGACATGAGCAATACCATTTATATAACCAGCAGGGTGGCTTTCTGAGTTCCTCAACCAAATCCCCAAATCCCCCCAACAACTGTCCACCAGCCCTGGGGCACTCACCTGCTGCTGCTGCCACCGAGGAATCCCAGGCCAGCGAGAAGTCCGAGGCCTCCCCCTCTTCGACTGCAAGAGAACAGAAAGGACTGTAAGTTCGGAAGCTAAACAATTAAGGTCACAGGAGGAATACAGGTCAGGGACGACAGGAGCATTGGTGAGTCCTTATACGGAATCTGTGACCAGCAGAGAGTAATGAAGCCTACAGGATAGCCTTTGCTGGAGCCACAGAGATGTTCAGTAATCAGGATAAAACGCAAGGGCTAGGGAGAGGGTCCAGTGGGTTAAAGCGCTTGCCATGCAAGTATGAGGAACTGAGTTCCAATCCCCACAACCCACTTAAATCCAGATGCAGTGATGCGTCCCAGCACTCCTGGGAGACAGAGGAAGGAGAAGTCTCAAGGGCAGCTAGCCTGGAGCACACAGTGCAGTGGCAAGAAAACAAAAAGATCATGTCTCAAACAAGGGGAAAGGTGAGAGACTAAGGTGCTCCTCTGATCCCCATAGGGATGTGGCCACATTCACAGTGGAACATACGTGCACACACATCTCACACACACACACCACACACACACACACACACACACACACACACACACACACACACACAGTAATTTTTGAAAGAATAAAACACAAATGGCAAGCGAGTGCTATGTCAATGATAGTTTCCACATCCCTTACCATGAAAGACGTCATTGATCAATCACAGCACTGTCTCCATCAGACATTTCAAAACCTTTCTCTCCTTGGCGCTATAGCCATTAGTATCTACAGTCTCCACTTATGCTGAACCACCCACAGGAATGAGACAAGAATCAAAATAGTCCACAATCCTGCAAGCTTTTACCCTACGAAGAACCACACCACACACCGATAAGCTCCCTCAATTGATGCAAGGATCAGATACAGTGGCTCCCAAAGTGCAGGTCACTGATCCCCAGACGGGCTTCAGGACATGCACAGACCAGCCGGTTGAAGCCCCAAAGTTCACAGTCTGGTGACATAGCCAAGGAACTTGCTTTCCCCCGCTCCGGCCTGGGCCCCACAGAATGAGGTTGGACAGGGATGGGATTCCCCCCACCCAGAGCTCCAGCACTTGAAACCAGGCTAGTGGAGGCCATGCACCAGGAGAGCAAGGGAGAAACACTATACAGCATAACAGAGCTCTTGTGCTGGAATCAGTCCCAGTCTGGAGCACATAATAATATTAAAGCTGGGTTATGGACTTTGTAAATGGAACTTTGTTTAAGCCAAAAATGCGCACACATGGTGTTTTTCAGATTTAACAGGCTCCACAGCTCTGCACACGTGCAGGCTGTAGCAACCCGAGCCACCCACCTCTCTGCCCCCCTCAATGAACAGTGAACAGGGCATTGTGCGTAGTGCTTCTTGACCATCCCTGGGTGATGGGATGCATGTGAGCGTTCACAGTTAACGAGAGCCTGGGTCAAATTTGGGCCCCAAGTCTGGGGGGTTGTCCATACAGAAAGGGTCTCCACTAGAATCAAGGGCACTAAGGAACAAGGTCAATGTCCAGAATTCCGGTCTCTCAAGATGTTAACACTGAGAACCCAAAGTGCCACCTGGAAGGCAGGGAGACAGCGCACTGAGTAACCAACCAGGGAGGCAGCAGGCTGGTTGTGGTCAGAATCAGGGTTGAAATGGTGGCTTTGTGCCCTCCTAACGGTTGTGTGACCTTGAGTTAATTCTCTCACCTTTGGGCTTTTGCTTTCCCATTTCAAGAACAAGAGACAATATGGTATCGAAGCTAAGGGTTATTGGGAAGTTCAAGTATCTGAGTCGACATCCATGCAGTGAGGTATGCTGGGTCCATGTGGATGGCAACCCCACAAACACAGAGGCTATGCCTACTAGATGCTGCTCATCCAAGCTCTCAGGTGGGTTTGATGCCACACTGAAGCAGCTCTGAATGCCCACCCTTCATTCATCTACCCAGGGTCTTCCTTCCCACCGCAGCTTCTCACATGAATTTCTTTACACCCTCCGGCTCAGTGCACAGAAGAAGGAATATGGGGAAAGGGAGGCACTGGCCTGGTAATGCTAATTGTCTCCATGTCTGTACCTGGATGATGAGATGCAGCAGCAATGGGAGGCAGGAGCACAGCTATTGTTTCACTCAGTAGTTACAGCTGGGGTGGGAAGGAACCACAACTCTGTAACGTGAACAGCAAGGCCTCACACCTGACAGGTATATTCACTAAGACAACTGAAACCACAAGACCTAAACTGTGGGCACATGGGCAAGGGTATCGGGCAATGGGAAGCAAACTGTGTAAGAAATGAGAGTTGACACACCTAGGGCTCCGAGCTCTCCGCATCTCATCTCCCATCACACAGCAAAACGTGCACACACAATCACAGCACTTTCTACCAGGAGGCGTCCAGGTTTCCAGGCTGCAGTTTTGCTGGACACCTACACAAAGACCCGCGTGAGTTCCTACACCCCAACAGCCACAAACATCATGGCATTCGTGCTTCACGCCAGTTCTCTGTGTGTCCCAGGTATCAGGCAACAGCCCCTCACTCAAGTCCACTCAAGCAGGGGACTTGGAAGTCTTCCCTCCCTCCCAAGTCACTGACCTTGAGGGTGTTCCCAAGACACCCAGCTCTCCTGTACGAAGACCAGACCTCATCTCTAATGCGAGAGGAAACGTGAACACATCTACCATCTCACAGCCCGGGGACAGTGATTGTTCTGGAGACAAGCTGCTGCAGAGGTGGGAGGGCAGCAGCTTAGGTCAGCAGCGGACCTCAGTGCAGACTTCCTGTGGCGTGCACCCAGGCCTTCACTTTACGCAGTCCCTGGCCACATTCTGCCTTTGAAGGTATGGGCACAGGGCCCTTTATACCCTTTATAAAGAAGAAAGTCCCTGAGTCCCCCACCACACCACCCAAGGCCTTTTACTGTCCCATGTTATGAAAATGGAGATCGTTTCCTACATCACCACCCCCACCTCCACTGCTAAACCCTGTGATCCAGTTACCAGAATCCACAATATGATCAGAAAGGGCAGAGGGCACAAAAAGGAAAATCTACGAGGCACTGGCTGGGGGTGGGGGGGAGGGCGGCGGCAATCCTACTCTGGCAACACACACTCTCTGGGTGTCTGAGACTCAAGCCCCTCACATTACCAAATTGGAATTCTACTGCAGAGGCACAAGGAAATCCAAGAGCTAGCTGAGTGTGTTGGTGGTAACCGGTCAGGGCAACGCAAGCCTGGTCAGCAGGGCTGGCACTTTCGGATCTCCCCAGCCTCCTCAGGCAACTGATTCATGAGACCTAGCACCACTGGAACACACCCGCCCTGCCCGGCTTCCAGAAGGGCAACGCACCCATGGGTGGAGGCATCTGTGAGGAGTATGGGTACATGGGACAGGTCCGTGAACACAGGGAGACATTAGGGTCCCGTGAGAATGCAGGGGCCAGAATGACAACAGATGCTGCTCAGGGATAAGGGCCACACCGATGCTGCTGTCTCCAGGCACAGAAGGGAGTGCAAAATCTGCGCACACAGAGGGCAGGAATGTGCAGGCAAGATGGCCTTGAGGAGGTGAATGCACGAGCGAGGCCTATGACAAGCCCCAGCTCCCGCTCCATCTCCACGAGGCCTCTACATGGCTCCTCAAGTGCTCCATGGCGTGTCTAGCCCAACGTTTTGTGTGACATTTGCAAAAGGGAGATCTGTCACCTGGTTAAGACCACGGTCTCTATTCTCCAAAGTCTTTTCCTCCTCCCCTTCCATTACATTGGGCATTACATGTGGGTTTTAATCTCAAAAGGATTCCAAACTAGTTTCACTTCTTGTCTCACAAACTAGCTCCATGCTGGAGTCAGACAGCAGATGCTCAGTACCCTCGGTCTAAGAGCAGGAATATGAATGAGCATGGGGGGGTGTACATGCAGAGCCTATGGGGTGCAGGGAGACCCCTCCTTACCCGAGCATGCAAACTCCAGATGAGCACATGTAACACCCCTCCCAATCAACCTCCAGTCTCAGCCCCTTTCAGTGTTCTGTCTCCAGGACTTACCACCTTTCTCACAGGGCACGCATCTAGCTCGGTGCAAACACAAAAAAGGAAGCACTCAGTGTTTCAGTGCATAAGCAAACAAGACCTAGGGTGGCAGCCTAGAGAGTCTGCCAAGCACAGGTCTGTTCTGAACAAGTAGTAGAAAGGACACACTTGTCCCAGTCACACTGTTGGTCAGCCAAACCCCAGAGACGCAGGTCACATACTCCCTCCCGACCTGACCCCACCACTACCACCGCCACCTCCGACTGATGTGTAGAGCCCACAACCACTCTGGCCTTAACCACGGTCACTGTATCAGGTTTGGATGACCACAATAACAAAGGTAGCCCTGGAGTGACCAGTATCTGGCTCAGACTCTAACAAGCAAAGCCCAGGAGACACTCACAGGACTGGGCCATGGTGGGATGGGAAGGACCCTTCACTCTTTCAGCTGTCCTGAAATAAAGGCCCGAGCTGGGGACCTTGATGAGGGCTGTCCACATCTCAGACCCTAATAAAGACTGCCAACGACAGCCCTTCAAGGACGAACCCAGCTGCACCCCGTCAGCAGAAAGGGTGCCATCCCTGGGGTTTCCAGCATAGTGTGGGGGCCAGAATTCTTAGCAATGGAAAAGAAGGGGGCAAAAGCAGCTTGAGGTCCTCAAAGGTTACCTGCCTCATGGTAGAACTTCAAGGGCAGCTCTATTAATAACAGCTCCTGGGGAGTGTTAAGAAGGATTCTGAGGCTGTCAGGACTTCAAACAGACCAGAGCCCCATACTCTCTCCACTCTGGGATCAAAAGTTGTGAGTGGCTGACCGAGCCACAGAAGTGAGTCCCAAGTGCTATCTCTGCAACTCATTAGCTGGTGCCCATCTCTGGGATGTCCAGAGATGTGTGTGCTTTCTGCGTATACTAGGCACACAGGTCCAAGGCTTTGTGTGCTAGTCTCTGAACTGCAGGTACCCAGGGACAGAGCAAGGTGTTATAGGTGTCACCTATTTAAGTCTTCTGCCCACCACATGCTCCTGGCTGAAGACAGTCAGTTGACCCCACAGAGTACACTCATCCTAAGAGGTCTGCCAAAGTCAGGCAGGACCCAGGTCGCCAGGGGCAGAAAAGCTGGGGCGAGGAGAGTACAGGGCAGATAAATAAGCAGGTTCTCAAGTGATAGTATCAGGAAGTGAAGTGGAAAGGGAAAGAAGGGTATTCCGCAAAACAGGCGGGGCCCACAGTTCCTCTGAATTCCAGACTCACCCCAGACTATCTGCTCCCAAAGTCAGCTTCAAGACACTGCACAGGGGATGTTTCTGTAGAAAAGATCACATTTAGCAAAAATAATACAGAAAAACTTCCTTTCCTTCCACCCCTAAAAAGCTTTAAGAACTCCTGAACTCTCAGGATTTTCCTCCACTGAGCCCACTCAGACTAGTCCTACTGGGGTCTTAGTGGACCCCTCTTGCCCTGCCAGTGGAAGCACCACCCACCACGTAGCGAATCTGAGCGCACATTAGCTGCTCGCCTTACACTCCTGGGGGCTCCCAGAACTTCCCACATTCCAGGGGAGTCGGCAAGCCAGTTTAGGAGCACAAGGCTGCCTGCCTCTCCTCAGCTCACCCTTAGGGGAGCCCGTCATCCCCAAACTAGGATAGGACAACTTGGGGTGGTAAAAGAGTCTGAGGATCCAAAATCTCACTGTGAAGCATGAACCAGAGCATCGGTGTTCAAAGAATGAAAAGCACCCACAGGCCAGAGGGTAGCACTCCACAGCAGAGCACTTGCCCGCGAGGACTGATCCCCAGCACTACAAAAATACATACATATGCACAGATAAAGCAGGGAGAACCTGTCACAACTGTTCAGGACTATGCACCGTACAAGAGCCAAGTAAAGGTGGTAAGAAGGACTGAAGATTTAATGTACCGTGTCTACCAAGCACTGTATCCTGATGCAGACTATGGATGCCCAAGGAAAGAATTATATATTACTCTGTATAAAAGCATGATGGACCTCATGTCTAATTGGCACAAATGCTCTGAGCAGCACAACACAACCCATGACTACATCTGACATCAAACCCAGGCAAGATGACCCAATGCACTATGTAACCCTCTCAGGTGGGGCAGATTCTGGGTGTCAGAGGATGGCAGCAGAGCAAAGACTCCTGCAAACCTATCTCAGCCTCTTAGCACTAGTTCGACCCCTTAGGAAACCAGAAACCACTGTGAAAGTCACCCCCAATGAAGGTCACCGCCAATCCCTGTACTCCGTACTAAAAATATCATTGAAGCACTCAGGAGTTCGGTGATGTGGGAAGATTACGAGTTTGAGCCTGACTCCAGGGAGTGGAGAAGAAGTCCATGGTGTTACTGGCAGGCAGGAGAGCAAGCACTTCCCAGACTAGGATAAGTCTGAGTGAGGCTCCCTCTCAGAGATCTCTGACCAGACCGCACATTGAGGCAACTGAGCTGATAAAGAATTTATTTCTTTGGAGGGAAGAATATGAAGCGCTCAAGACCAGCCTCAGCTACACAGCAAGTTCATGGTCAACAGAGGCTACATGAGATTCCATCTCAAAAAAAGCCAAGAAAGGAAGAAGTGAAGGAGGGAGGAAGGTGGGGGGGGTAGAGAAACCTACTGTCCAAGTAGAGAAACCTACTGTCCAGAAACCTTGACTCCTACCCATTCTCCTATCTGACCTTAGGATTCAAAGAATAAATCACAAAACTAAAATGTCTGACAAAGCAGCAACACACAAAAACTGGGGCCCAGACTCCCCAAGGATACTTGTAGATCAACCATTACGAGCAGACCTGTGGTCTCCTCCCAACACCTGACTCTACCTTTCTCAGACTTCGGAACCAGCAGCACCCAGAGCAGATGCAAGGCCACCAAAAGTGCTGCCTGATCTCTGAACAGCAATCTCAGGCTTTGTGCCACATGAAACTGGGTAATGGGAAGACACCTATTAAGTCTGTAATCACCTATGCCAAGATGGTCCTTGCTCCAGGGAAAAGGGTGTCCCTTTGACTCAGCAGCTCACCTACATACCTGTAAGGACGCATGGTAAGAGTATGGAAAAGCTGCTTGGCCAGGCCCCAGGACACTGCAGGCCAGGTTTAGAGATGGCAGTCATCCCCCAGGAGGCCACAGAAGGCCACTTTATCTCAAGACAAAGACTGCTCAAAGATACAGCAGGCCGAGCTGGAGAGGTGGCTCAGGGGTAAAGTCTCTGCCTTGCAGGCGGAAGGTCCCGAGTTCTAACCCTAGGCCCAGGCGGAAGCCGGGGCAGCCTGGGTTTCTGGTCCTGGTAGGGCGGAGCCTGTGAATCCCGGGGCAGAGTAAACAAGGAGGTAGAGGCGTCCATGGTGGTTCCCGAATTCGTCCGTGGTTCTACATACACACACACACACACACACACACACGCACACACATACACACGCACACACACGCATACAGGCACAATTGAATAAATAATAAAAAATTAAAAAAAAAAGATACAGCAGGCCTCAGACTATCGTGGATCCACGTGGTGGATTCAGCGAAGTACTGAAAACATTCAGAGGAAACACACACACACTGCTCTAAACATACAAGACCCTTTCGTTGTTGTTACTCCCTAAACAATACAGTAAAAGAATTATTAATGTAGTGTTATGTTTGGTATTGAGAGCATTCTAGAGAAGGCTGAAAGTCTCAAGAGGGTGTGGGGGAGATCCTGGGACCAAGCTGTCCATGGATTCAGCTGTGGATCACCTCTGACCTTCAGCCATTTCCTTCAGAAACCGCTGGCCTCTGGGCTGCTCTGCAACGGACCTGGTCAATGCACAGCACATTCCTGGAATGGTTCACCCTTTGCCTAGGGCTGGCATGGAGGTCTCACTCTGCCTGGAAAGGCAGGGGTTAGGGATACATGGTAAGGTTTCCCACATGGAGTCACAACCACCCATGAAAGTCTGGGCTAAGATAAATCCCCTGGCATCCCAAGTTTACCATCTCCATCCCAGTGCAAAGATGGAGTCCACAGCAGAGGTTTGTCTCCCTCTTCAGCCGCCCCACCATTCCCAGCACTCTCTAAGCCCAAAGAGCAGGACAGGCTTACAGAGGGTAGACGCTTCAGGGCCAGCCTGGAACACTTGGGCCAGGAACTGACTCCTCTTCACCCTCCCTGACAGAATGATGGTGGCGTGGTGGTGATGATGGTGGGTAAAATAAGACCCAGAGAAGAATTCGGCCAACAGACCACCCAGCGCTCCCTGTCTCTGCACTGAAGGCAGACTCATCAATCCCTATGCTTCTTCCTGTTGTATAGAGGCATAGCTTCAAAAACGGTCCACAATCCAGATAAGGTCTATTTCTAAGAACTTCTTTTCCCTTCACTACCAGTGACACACTCCACATATGTGCACATGACCGTGCACACGGCCCCAGTGCCGACCCTGCAAAGGATGTGTGACTACAACAGCAGGTACAGTCACAATCTTAGTGGTACCTAGAGCCATGCAAGCCATCTGACACCTCTATCCTCCCAGTCCTGCACAGAGGGAGTCCTCGCCTCAACACCTTCATCTCCCAGTCCTGTGCAGAAGGAGTCCTCACCACTCCTTTCTGGCAAGGAACGGTGCCCAGGAAGACACCACAGCTCTCAGCAGTGGTGCAGCTGTTTCAAGTGGGCTGCAGCTCGCAGGCAAAGAGGGGTCAGGAGGAAAGGTTAGAAAGAAAAGGAGGAAAGAAGGAAGGGAAGAAGGGAGGGAAGGAAGAAGGGAGTCTGCAAACGAACACCAGCAGAAGGAAGAAAAGAAGGAAGGGAGAGGGAAGAAGGGAGGAGTACGTGGATACGTGAACAACACCACTTGCAGCTTGGCCATGGGCGGGAACAGCAAAGGAAACAAGGGGTCAGAGCTCCATGGCACGTCAGCATTAGTGGAAAACAGAATCAGGAGCTGGGAGGAAGCAAAGCACAGCACGGCCAGAGCCTGACCCAGGTGAATTAAGACGCCTTTTCCTTCCTTTAGTCACACTATTTCACAGCTCTGTCGAGAGGAACCAGAGTCGAATAAGCACCCTCACACCCCAGTCCTCTGTGCCAGCCCCAAGCAGGCAAAGTGGCAGGTCCCAGAGTAGCACTGGACCCCTCAAGTCCTTCCCCCGTGCCTTGCACCAGAATCACTCTCAGGCACTGAGGTTTGCGCAGAGGCTTCCTTGATGCTACTGATCCATTTCACAGAAGAGGAAACAGAGCCCCACAGAAGAGAAGCAGCTCACCAGGGCTCAGACAAGCACACTTGGAGCCTGGGTCTCAGTACCAGACCCCATCTAGGAACAAGCAGAAGGGAGGGGGAAGCACAATTGCAAACGAGCAGTCACACCTACAGCATGTCACAAGTGCAGAGTTCCATTCTAAGCACCCCTGCGGTGGAACCCAGAAACCCACACCTCTCCAGGTAAGACTGGCACATCCTGGAAGTGGCTAACCATGGACTCAACGATAAGGGAAATCTGCAGAGAAAAGAAACTAAAACACAGAGCTCAGACTTGGATTCTTTTTGGATTCTTTTTCTTTTTCTTGTGTGTGTGTGTGTGTGTGTGTGTGTGTGTGTGTGTGTGTGTGTGTGTGTTTGCTTATGAGTGGATGTACATGTGTGTGGATGGAGGCCCAAGAATAACATCAGGAATCATCCTGACTTGCTCTTCCACCCTATTGCTTTGCTCTGGGGTTTCGAGGCTCTGACTTCTAACTACTTCTTTCTATCAAGTTTCTGGCATAAACGATCTTTATGCCAGGTAGAAAATTCAGAGAATTAAAATTGAGAAAATAGAAAGGCAACTTTCTCCTGTGTAAACGCAGTTGCAACTTTGTGGAAGATCGTAACAGAGAATTAAAATTAAGAAACTAGAAAAACAACTCTCTGGTGTATAAACACACTGTTAGGACTTTGCGGAAGGTTGTAGCAACACAGGTAGCAAAAGAATGCAAACTGCTCTGTGCGGTTTCCTAACTCAGCACGAGAGAGTAAGGCATGTATCTTCCCTCCATCAAATCAAAGACAAAGACCATTGCTATTGGTGACACTCTCAGTTCTGCCATTGGTGGCTCAGGGACTAATTTAACCAATCCCCTGTTGCTAGATACCTAGGCTATTTCCAGCTGTTTCCCACCGCCAGAGCAGCCATACCACCATGCACATTCACATACATCACACATGGCCACAGTCCGAACAATGATTTTTCTTAGGAATAGTTCTCAGAGGCAAGATTTTCAGAACAAAGACTTGGCCCTGTTTAGGTTTTTAGGACACACTGCTGTCAAGGTGTTTGGCCTTTTTTTCTTTCCTGTGCGCTGAAGACTCTAGGACTCAGAGCAAGATACTGGAGAGATGAGAAAACGGACTCAAACCTTTGACCTTTGACCACTTATGCTCAGGCTCTGGCTCAAGCCTGATCCTTCCAGTGACCCAAAAATGGTACCCATTTTACTGATGGGGAAAATAACCCAAATGCATTGGTTAAGTGAGTCAAACAACACATGCAATACAGCCCGGATCTGAGCCAGAGCCTGTCTGCACGACTGCAAAGCTCATCTGCTCGGCTTGCACCACCTGCCACTCTCAGGAAGTGTAGAAAAGCCACTGACCGACTGAGCTTCCCAGAATGTCTGCACTTTCCCAGAAGACTGAAAGTTGAAGCTCAGAGACGCCTCTGTTCCTAGTCCTGCAGAGATGGTCCATCGTAATTCCTCCTTACTTGCCTTGTGACCCAAGCAATAGCTCTGCCTCTCTGAGTCTTGACTGCCTCACCACAAAAGAAGAGCAATAAAACTACCATTCATTTTAAAGACAAAGAAAAATAACCCAGGGGAGGAGTTTGGCGTGGAGCCTCCAGAGAGTGGGGACTCTAGTCAGAATCACTCTTTTTGTGTCCCCAGCAATCCACGCAGAGCTGCCTGTTTCCTGGAAACTCTCTCTCTGGGGAGCCGTCCACCTGGGTGTTGACTCCGGGGCCCCAGGCTCTGGGCCATCATCCTCTCTGCAGTTCTCTTTCTTCATGCGAGTCTTTCCTCTCACGCATCATCTCCACAGGGTCTCACTGACATCAGCATGCATTTACGAAGCAGCCTGGCTCTGCATTCATTTGGCTGGCAACACCGGGCTCTGACCCACTAGCCATCCAACGCTGAAGGATAATGACAGAGCTGATTGTGCCGCAACTGTCCATACAGAGGCCACAAGACACCCTACAGGCAGGGATAGAGTCATCAGCTAACTATGCAATGGGGAGGTGCAAGCCAGGCCCACCTGGGGATCCCAGCCACCCACCCCCAGCTGAAGGTGGTGGGAACCCATGCCCACCCAGAGATGCAACTGTTTGAGGCAGAAAAGAAAGGAAAAGCTCCACTTTCTTTATTCTACTTGTTTGAAGAAATGAACCATAAAGTAGAAACCAATATGCTTTTATGAGCCCTTAACAACTTGTCCTCTGTGCTAACATACTGTAAATAAATGCCGGTGTCTTGTTAGACATGTGGTTTATTTTAAGCACTTACAAGAAAGAAACTGAGGCTCTGATTGAAAACTGATGTGTACACACACATACACACACACACACACACACACACACACATACTTATACATGCACATATGTAATCACGCACACACACATGCACGCATATATACACATACATATATACTCACACACGGCACATATATTCAGGCATATGCATATTCTCACTGATTTGGGGTGTTCAAGGCTGCCTTCCATATTGCCCCTCTCCTCATTCATGATAAAAAATATTCATAATAAAAAGTATCCCATTTTGACCATTTCAAGCACCCAGGACACTAATGCTGACAACATTCACAACAGCCTTCTCGTCTCAGCACAAGAGCAGCACCACGCTCCTGCGGAAAACCATCCCCATCGTGTTCTCAGGGTAAGAGCAATCAGAATGTTTTGTGGCTCAGGGAGTCAGTACCTTTCCTAAGTCTGGCTTGGGAGGAAGCATTGCATGAGCACAGGTGTGCCCCACACATGGCCCCCTTGCTTTATGAGGAGACTTTTGGGACCCTAAGCCTCCCCATCTGCCAGCTGATCCCACCAAGGCAGACTTCCCCTACCCAAACCTGTACAGGATCAAGATCACCTGCAGACCTTCTCTACAGCCCAGTGCCCACCCAGAACACAGCACACACTCCTAAGAAGTGACAGGACCCCACAGCAAGACTTCCCAGGGTGCAGCATTCTCCACCAAACAAGCACACACATTCATATATGCACATATGCCCACATTCACGTGGACACATGCATACATGTACAAACACACACAAGCATGCACATATACATATATACATGTGTATTTACATGCATATGCAATACACACATACACAAACACATACGCAAACACATATGTGCACATACGTGTAAACACACACACACTGACATTACAGATACTTTTCTGCTCCCAAACTCCCTTCTTCATACATTCATTTCATCAGCTCCTCAACCCCACCGCTCATGAAATGACATTGGCTGGGCTAGTAACCAGCATTCTAATAGCTCTGAGAACAAACATGTAAAGTAATGCTTTCTTGAACCAGAAGTGTAATCCCAGCATTCAAGCTGCTGGGGCATGTGAATCACCAAGAATTCAAGTCTAGATTCAGCTACACAGCAAGTTCAAGACCAGTCTGAGTTGCCTAAGATCCTAAATGGAAAAGAAGGAAGAAAGGAGAAAAGCGAAGCAAAACTAAGAGAAAATAGGAGAGGAAAAAAAAAAGAGGGAAAGGAGAAAAGAAAGTAACATTTCCTAACCAACATAATGAATACATAAGTATGAACCGAAACATTCTCCTATCAATCTCCCAAATCACACTGGCTCTGGGGCAGAGGAGGGGGGTCATGCTTGGGTACAAGAAGGACTGGGCATTTAGCAGATGAAGAGGACAGTAAGTGGGCACATGCCCTCCACATGCCCTTCCTCAGACTGACTGTCAGTGGTCCCAGCCCTTCTAAACTCAGAGCCAAGAGCCATATACATATGCTGGGCAGGGGTTGTGCAGGCGAGAGGCAGATGGCACTTGACTCACCCAACCTACTGTGGCCTTTAGGGAAAGACGGATGTCATGGCCCTCTGTGCCCACCAGAGTCCAGGCATCGCCCATATCACAAACACCCTTTCAGTCAGGCTGGGTCAAGGATGCTGACCTCAGGAAGGCGGAGGAGAAACCCAGCCCAAGGCAACCATCACAAAAGGCAACAGATGGGGAGGAAAGAGACGGATGCCTGCAGCTTGCAAAGGCCCCAAGACTGGCTCAGAGCCCTGAGAGAGGTACGTCCTGCACCCTTCCAATCCCTGCCACATCTGTCTCATCCCACATCCCTGAAAGGCCCAACACTTGCCAGATGTGGGCTGCCTGGAGGGACCAAGTTCATTTTTCTCATGTCCTGTGATAATACTTGGCTATGTTTATTTAACTTTCTGCTTTGGGTGGCGGAGAGATGGGCCAGAAAAAATCAGCTTGGCTCCCTTCAAAACACAGCAGCCCACACATTGTGAGAGGACACCCACACAGACGCTCCCCTCCACGCTCAAGACACATCTGGCCCACTGCTGGCAGGGCGGACCCTTGGGCCTGAGGGAGGACTGAAGCTCATCCATGGGCTCTGTGTGCCCCCCAAATAGCTCCTGGCTCCCTCTGGCCAGGCTCTGGTACTCCTACCCACAGGCCCAATCTTTAGGTGACCAACTGTAGGAGAACCAAGTCATATCCACAGCCTTCCCTGATCACAGGGCCCCAAGCAGGGGAAACAGAGCTCCAGGGAGAAAGGAATGTCACTATTCCGAGACCTACCCCCCCACCCCGATGAATAACTGCCTTCCTGCCTCTCAAAAGCACACCAGACTCCAAAAGGGAAATAGGGACCTCAGAGGGATTACCCAGCCAGAGAAGGCCCTACTCCCTGTTCTTCTGCACTGGGATTTCTTCACAACACCCGGAGCAGGCTCCACTAACTGGGGACAAAGATGCTGGGAGTAGGGACTGCAGTGTCCACCAGGGAGCCCTCAGCAGGAGCTCAGGGGAGCGCCCTCTGCACTACCATGGGACCATGCGCTCCCCTCGACCCTGACAGTCACAGACCCCACACACTGTTCTTCCTGCCCCCTGTCCTTCTCTCATGACAGAACGTCCCCATGCCAAAGCCTCTCCCTCCCTACAAAGGGTACTCTCCCCACTCCTGAGCTCCTAAGCCAGCCAAACACCCTCGACCTGGGGCCGTTCATGCGCAAACTTAGCCACCCTAGAAAACAAATTCAAAAAGAGGCTCGGCACCCATGGGGGCTCAGACGGGGAGAGGAAACAGTCCCAAACAGCCGTGCCCCCATGGCTCACAAGCTCCCTACTTAAGAACGCAGAGAGAGGACCTCTACAGCAGCACTCGGCCCTGGTGACCCTGGCCCTGCCCGCAACACACCAGATCCCTGGCCTGGTGCACACCAGGCTCCATGCTTGTTCACACTTTGCAAAGAAGCACTCTGGGGGTGTCTGGCCCCATCGTGGCGTGTGGTCAGGACATGAACAGCCCAGAGCCCAGGATTCACCATCACTCACAACTGTAGGAACCAGACATGTAGTCCACCTCCCTGTGCCTCAGTTTCCTGATTCCTCACAAGTCCTTTGAGGTGACTGGGATTGAGATGAGAGTCAAGACCTGAAGCCTGGTGCCTAAAGAGATGGTGCAGGTGGTCTCGGCTCTTGACACCAAGCCAGTCCAGTCCCCTAAGCAAACAGTCACCTCTGTGCTACATCTCCCACCCAGGAAAACACACTTGATTCTTGAGAGCGCTGGGTCTGGTTGGGCGGGACCACCAGGTCGCATCACACGTTAACATATCACAGAAGACACTGAAGCCCAGAGATGGTGCTTGCTGGGGTCACACATACGCACGTGTCCCAGCCCAGTCTTGACTCTAGGCCAGGATCAAGTTCTTGCCACGTCCTTCAGTGTGCTCCTTGTTTCTGTTATGACTCACCTAGGATAATCAATATTGACTACAGACCCCCGTCTGGAGAGGGGTTGTGGAAGGGGGGTGGACATAGGCCAAGACCTCATGAGCCTGAAGCAGCCACTTTCTCTGACAATAGAGCATCTAGGTCCAGGGTACCATGGGATAGGGAGAGTGCATGGAAAAGTATATGACAAGGAAGAGTATATGACACATGGATACCAGGCCAGACAGACAACACAATCTGAGGGACCCAGAGATGGGCCTTGACTGACCTGCTATGTCAGGTGCTCTAGCTGACCCCACTACATCTGACACAAAGTCTCCCAGCCCTGCAGCCATTGCTCCATCCCAAAGAAAACACTTTCCACAAGTGAGTGGGCCCTGGTGCAGTCCCTCCAGGCAGGCTTCTCACTTCTAAGACACAGGATGGGCCTGCAAAAGGGCCTGGGTTAAACCCACCAGGCCTGGGCTTTGGACCAGAGCTTCGAACTCAGCATAAATCTATACAATGAGGAAGCAACACAGGCTTGTCAGTGGACGGCTGGGCAAGTCAGATCAGCTTGGCACAAAGCACACCCAAGACAAGCCACAAAACAGCACTGGGTAATCCCAGATGCAAGCACCAGGCAAAGCCTTCTCTGGACCTTAGCTCACATAACCTGCAGTCAGTCGAGTCCATTTACAAGATCAGACGGCAGGTTGGAGGTTGCCCCCAGCCACAGTCTGGGAAGGCAGGGTACACCCAGTCCTGACTACAGACAGACGCTGCAATTGCAATCGCTATTGCTATGACAGACCACTCTCTGTCCAGAACAGACCCCCACCCAGCCCAGTCCCTTTGTCCTTCTGCTCCACTTGCCACCACTCTTAGTCACCTCACCTGACCCCCCTCAGTGATAGAGGCTCCATCTGAAGTCACCACCCTGGACTGTGTACCCAGACCCATACACAAACTCAGTGTCCCTCTGGATCCCATAGTCCTCTAGCCTAAGAGCATCAGACTGGCTGGACTGTGCTCCAGTCTCTTCTCTCAAAGCTCACCCACCATCTAGTGGTTACCATGAATTCATTCCAGGCCCTTTGCTTTCTTCCTTCTTAAGTCCCCAAGACTACAGGGAAAGCATTTAAATACAGGTGCACACAAGAGAGAGACAGTTGACATTCAGAGCCAACCCTGTGTACGCACAGTGTTAGATAAGTTAGGTAAGGAAATTCCCGTAAGTTTTTATGTCTCCCATTTGAGTTCAAGTGGAACCCTCAGAGTCACAGACAGACCAGAAAGTTCGTTGGTCCACAGGGATGTGCCCAAAGAGGGGTGCCTGGGTACCTAGGCTCTTGAAACCATGTCTTAAAAGGAAAGCTAAAGTATATACAGAGTTCCCCCAGTGGGACAGGCTCAGGAGAGCCCAGAGCTATCTTCAGACATCTGAAGGGCTGTCACTGGAAAGAAGGACTGAGCTTGCTGTGTGGCACCCAAGGGTCAAGTGCCAGAACCAAGAAGTGGCATTCTAGACAGGAGGAATTCAAAAAGATACCAAGGATTCAGTCAGCAATGGCTAGGAGCAAAGGAAGGTAGTGAGACTGCTGCATGGGGGGGGGGTGTCAAGCAAAGTTGAGACCCCAAAGGCAACACCAGGCTGGCTCAACAGAGGACACTGTAACTGACTGGCTGGAGCCTGCAACAACTGCAGAGGAGGCAAGCTGGAGTTGAAGGCTGCCATCGGCTTTGAAAGACCCTCTAGCCTGCCACAGCACCCACACACCCCTCAACTAGATGCTTCCATGGACTCTGAACTGCACAGCAGAGACACTGTTCTAGCAAGAATTCACAGGGCCAATGAGGTGCTCACCCTTACTACCAAAGAGGTGCCCTTCAGGGACCAGAAGAACCGTGCGGGTGCAGAAGCAGGACGGGTTGCAGCTCTGCTCCAGTTCAGGACAGCTGCTGGTCGCCCAGCCCTCCGGGAAGTTCTGTCAGCTGTCCAGGGCCCCTTCCAAGAACCTCAGCTCTGGGGACAAGGTAACTGCCCAGAGGATGGTGGGTCACAGCCCCCTAGAAGGAGATTTTGCTCCCTGTGTCCCACAGAGAGCCATTTGCTCAGATAGAATGGGTGCTACAGATTTCCGG
The DNA here is from genome assembly GCA_023101885.1 of Typhlomys cinereus. NCBI lineage: Eukaryota > Metazoa > Chordata > Mammalia > Rodentia > Platacanthomyidae > Typhlomys > Typhlomys cinereus. The sequence continues at coordinate 1,358,071 of JALPQD010000362.1, read as the reverse complement.
TCCTGCACCCCTAGGCCTGGCTGATCAAGGCAGCCATAAAGGCATCACAAGTATGACTGAACCAAACTTGAACACCAAGGACTGGAGCTACGAGAGGGGAGCAGCGGCAGAAGCACCATCGCTGCCACAGGCTGGGATAAACGAAGCTGGCACTTGAGTGATTTCCTGCTCCCCCACCTGTTCTGAAGGGGTATGTCATGTAGCTACGTGGATTCTGAGGCACAATAAATTAAAGCCTGGAGATAAGAAACAGTAGCAAGAGAAACTAAGGTCCCAAGGCCCCAGAGGTAAACCCAGACTTGTCCCACTGTCGTTTCTGAGCTCAGGTAACCCAGACACTGCTGCTGTGTCATAGGGAAGCAATCCTGGGACCAGTCCAATTCTTTCAGTTTCCAGGGACATATGTTCCCTGATCTCCTTCCAAGTGCACAACAATTAAAATAAATACATAGCAATCCAGACCAAAAAAGTCATGTGATTGCAACCACCACCCTTGGGTAGAGGGAGGGATGCTTCAAGTGGTCCCTCGGAGGAAGCTGGGTTCCTGGGTGCATCCTGTTGCTAGGTTCACTGGGGGCCAGTAGACTTCTCTACATGCAGTGAAATGTCACAAGAGCAAGGTGGCTTAGAAAATGTATTTTGTAAATCATCTCTAACAGGCTGAACCATGAGAAGGGAGGACCACATGGTGTGCAGGGGGCAAGATAGGGGAGGATATATCTTTCATTCCATGAACTGCTGTACCACCAGGCATCAGACACAGCAAACCACAAAGCAGAACAAGGGTGGCTGAAACTGTTGTCAATTTGTGCTTTGTGCATTTATTAACAACTAATGCTTTTGGGAGCTTGTGTGTGTTCTACTTAAAATCTGCTGTCTTGCAAGGGTACCCAAGGCTTAGTTTGCCCACTCACTTGAATCTGGCCCTCCTGAGCTGAGGCACCTGGGAAGAGACTTTGCTCTCTCTGAACGTCCATTCACCTGTGTGTACTGGACACTGACCTGGCTCTACCCACCCTAGTGTCCCATGTGTTGTGACTTGGAGAATCCAATATGCTGCTCAAAGCTGGCCAAATGAACTATATAGTTTATTCACGCCCAGCCATCCCAATAGCAATGCTCAGGCAGCCCATACGTTCCCATGGCCCCACTCCACTAACAGCATCTCATCTCTCATTCATGCAGACCAAAGGCTCGGCCCTCCCAACCCAGTGAAAAGCGCACATCTTCCTAGATAGCCCTCTCCAGTAGAGTCTCCCAAGTGCTGGGACACAGATGTAAACCCTATGTATACCTTACACCCAGCTTAATATCTGGTCCTCCTAGCTTGACTTGCCGCCCTCAGTTTCTCCGTCCTCCTTCCATTCATTCCATCAACTCCTCTATCCTTTCATAAAATTGCCCTTTAGCTTAAGTTGTCTAGTCTTGGCTCTGTCCCAAGCGGCCACTGGTCCTGAGGAACAGGAAAGCCGCACAGTAGCTCAGTGGCTTAGCTCATCAAATAGCCCCACCCTCAGCCCTAACAGGAAAGGCCTAGTGCTACCTAGGTAGGGTGGGAGCCCAAACCCGCATCCACTGGTATGAAGGCCGAGAGAGTCAGGAGGAGCCCATTTGGGAGGCCAAAAGAAGCAAACAGCAGCTCTTTCCTGAAGGACACAAACAGGACTTGAAGGTGTCAGGTCTTCTTTCTGGACTCTCCAGAAGGTCAGGAACCAGCAACGGCTTCTGGAGAAGGGTGGGGGCCAAGAGCAGAGTCAGGGCTCCTATGCCCAGCCCACTGCAGCTAGGGACTTCAAAAAGGCCTGTGGCATTGGCCTTTCTATGTTTCATCTGCCTTCTATGGACCAACCACCTGGCCTGTTGGAAGCCCAGGGTTATTGTGGATTCCTTTGCCACCAAGGGGAGCTGACTTAGGCAAAAGGTAAATATGAGCTTCCTTCTCAAAGGGGTACCTGAAGCTCACTTAGGACACACACTGGGTCCTCAGAATGCCAAGACCATGCTCAACGTCCTCTTGAACAGCCAGTTTACCTGTCAGAGTTTGACCCACCAGGGAGTTTGGCAGCCATTACTGTTCCCTTCAAACACTACCATGAAGAGTTGTGGTTGAGCCGGTTATTTCTCTTCTCCCATGAAAACTGTTACGCTTTGAAATGTGTCCCCCTACCCCCAGTCTCATGTGTTTGGCAAGATCATGGTACCTTGAGAGGTGGAGAGTTGCTAGAGAAAGACAGTCACGAGGAGTGGGCTTGAGGTGGATTAGTCCCACCCTACCTCTAAGAGAAGTTTGCTTTTGCAGCAAGCAGTCTAGCAGCTCTCAGCTTCCAAGATGTCTGCAGTGACTTAGCCTCCTCCAGCTTTGGCCAGCCAGCCATGCCACCTCAGCTATGAGAGACGGTTTCTCGCCTCTGAAACCGTAAGCTGAATAAATCTCCTTTTCTCCTTTAAGTTGCTTGACCTTGGGTGTTCTCTCACAACAATAGTTAAGAGTAACTGCTACAGAAATCTAAGCCCTAAACGGCTCACGGGAGCCTGGACCATGAGCAGCGTGAAGTGGGTGACCATCTTTCCTGGGAATGAAATGGCCAGAGCCACAATAGGAAACAGCCCCAGGACACTGGCATCCCTTCTACGGTGGCTCCTCTGTGGGGTTTTCTTTCCTATATCTGTTCATTAGAATACCTGTATCTCAAATCACCTGAGGGATAGTCCCACAATACTTAAGGCCTCCAGTGCACATTAAAACTAACCCAAGCTGCATGACCTCGGGCAAGTTATTGGTCATCTCCAGACTCCAGCCTCTCAGTCAGTAGAGTAACACAGAGTAGAGTAACACGGTCAGCAGGAAGCAGAAGCTGGAGTGGACCCTGCATGGGGCAGCTCTGCCCTGCTCGAGACCTCCTGGGCGGAAGGGTGGGTGCTAAGGGCTGCTAGGACACTGCAGCCAAGACTTGCCAACAGAAGTTCAATTTGAAGAGAAGGTAGGAACCTTCTACATATAGGTAGTGTACACCTACCTATATGTAACTCCAGCACTAGGGAGACTGAGGCAAGAGAATATTCACTTCAAAGACCAATCTAGGTACAAAGTGAGAACTTGTCTCAAAAAAGAAAACAAAAGAATTTGTTCCTTCACTACAGGGGAAAAATAAAAATGAAAACGCGCCTGCCTTAGGGGTGGAATAAAGCTGCTCAGGCAATGTGTCCATCCTGTTATTAAGAAGACACTATTAGAGGCTGCTCAGTGTGCGGCTGAGTTGGTGTCATCCGTCTCCTTGGGTCTAGGCCTCCATTGCAAACATGCTGCGCCAGAGCCTCGGTCAAGCCAAGAAGCATCCAAGCTTGATTCCCCTCTTCGTATTTATTGGAGCAGGAGGTACTGGAGCAACACCGTATGTGCTTCGTCTGGCATTGTTCAATCCAGATGTCAGTTGGGATAGGAAGAACAACCCAGAACCCTGGAACGAACTGGGTCCCAATGATCAGTACAAGTTCTACTCAGTGAACGTGGATTACAGCAAACTGAAGAAAGAAGGTCCTGACTTCTAAGTCAAGTGTTTCACCATAAAGCTGCTTAAAATGAAGGTTTTCAGAAGCCATCCACACAATTTTCCACTTAACCAGGAAATATTTCTCCTCTGAATGCATGAAGTCATGTTAATTTTTTGGACTGAACAATAAATCTCTTAAACTTGAAATAAAAAAAGAAGGAACTATTGTCCCTTGCCTTTGCCAACATCCCTGCCAGTCCAGGACTAAGGAAACACCTTAGGCCACTCTTCACGTGGCACCAATACAGGAATTCCCCAGCCCTTGCTAAGCAGGATCATTTATCTCTCCGTGAGATAAATCTGATGGATGCACAGACCAGCGAAGGGTGTTGCACACTCTACCTCCCTGCTTCTCCCTGGCATAGTTGGAGACCACTGGCCAGTCTGCTAGTCACATTCAGTGTCAGGGGAGGTGAGGATGGGGGGAGGGGAGGCGAAGGAAGCACAGAGAGGTGGAACAACCGGAGTAGAGTAACAACAGTCAGCAGGAAGCAGAGGCTGGAGTGGACCTTGCATGGGGCAGCTCTGCCCTGCTCGAGACCTCCTGGCAGAAGGGTGGGTGCTCAGGGCTGCTAGGACACTGCAGCCAAGACTTGCCGACAGGAGTTCAATTTGAAGAGAAGGTAGGAACCTGGATTTTTGTGCAAACGTCACTGGATTCACTGGACTAAAGTGTTACACTTTAATTCCAAACAAATTTTACTCCCACATAGCCAACAAAAAAGAAAAAGGAAACACAATTCTGGCTCCGAGCGCACTCCTCAGGTTACCAGTCTGAAGCTTCCATCCAGGATTTCAGCGTAGGTCCTAAGGATGATTTTTTGGCAGCAAGTCAGAACGACATGAGAAGTACTTGGAGAGTATCTTCCCGATGAATCAGTATCTTGGCCTGGCAGCTCAGATTCTCCCATTAGCTATTCATTCCTTCGCAAAAAACAGTGCTCTCCCTGGACATTCTTTTAAAAAGAGGATTTCGAACGAGTTTGTTATGAATGTCTCTGTCTGGAGGAGAGACAAAATAATAATAATAATAGTATTAACTCCACTGTACTGAGCAATTCCTATTCTCAAGTCCTGGGGACACAGCACGCCACAAAGGCTCTGCAAGGATAAGGAAAGCATGCATCTGTTTTAGGTAAGAAGCGGCCGACATCCTCAGGCTGGGTCGAACTCCTGGTGTCTGTCCAGCAGGAAGCATCAGCCACATCTGCCATCTCAAAATAAGTCTGGCATCTTCGTCTTCCAGGGACAAAGCTCTCAGCTGCCAAAGAGCTGGGATTCGACCACTGCTCTGGCCACTTGACAAGGAGTCCAGGGTTGGGGGGGTGGGCAGGATCCCAGCAGTGGAGCAGAGTGAGGGAGGAAGCAGGGCAAAGTTTGCCTTGACACTTTGCCCTAAAATGCTGATCTTAGGTCTAGACCACAGAAAAGATACTGCTAAAATTACTGTGAGTCTTCCCCCCTCAAAGGCATCTAGTTCCATCTGATGCTGAGCTAGTTCTTGCAGAAGTCCCTAGCTCCTGCTAGTTCCAGGCTTTTAGGGCTGACTCCAGAAGGAGGCTAAAAGATCATGGGTGCAGTCAGATGGAAATCAAGACCCAGACATGTTTTCCTGGGAGACAAATACAGGACAGGAGCAGTACACAGAGCATCCTCCAAACCAGGACTCGGGGATCAGGACAAAGTGCCAGAGGCCACCACACAAGAACAATGGGTGGAGCATGTTCGTACAGTCCTCAGTAGAGCTGAGATCCCCGGACAGAAGTGGGGAGAGTGAAGCTAAGACCAAGAAAAGTCATTAAGAAACAAGCCACCAGGCCTCTTGCCTGGCCCCGGACCTGAACTACATATACTACAGCATCACACCCACAGCTTCTCTCTTTCCAAGGCACGACTGCACGAGCCGCTAGAGGGACCACTGAAACTCAGATTCCATGGCTCCACCCTCAGAGATTCTGGATTAGCAGATCCGGGACAAGGCATGAGTATTCGCATTGTTGAGGACTCCAGATGATGCTGCAGCTGACCTAGGGGCTTACCGAAAGAAAAATCAAAGTTAAGTTGAAAATAGGAAACTGCATGTGGCAGCACATATCTGTAACCCTGCTATCAAGAGGTTGAGGCAGAAAGATCATTCAAGCCTAGGAACTGGAACCCAGCCAGCCTGGGCAATATAGCGAGGGCCTGACTCAAAGAAATCTATGCCAAGCCCAGTATGATGGTGCACATCTGCAATCACAGCTACATAGGAGGCTGAGGCAGAAGAACTTTGAGTTCGAGGACAGTCTGGGCTACTTACTTACTGAGACCCTTTCTCAAGATAAATGAATGAACGAATGAATGAATGAATGATATATGTAAATAAATAATAAATAAAGTAGTCCTGGTCACATTAGTTATGATAGCCACATGTAACCAGGAGCCACCACTTCCATCACTGTGAACATTCTACTGGACAGAACTGGTGTACACCTAGAACGGATGTTGTTGGCTTACCTGTACAAGTATCTGACTGCTGCTCTCTCTCTCATAAATGCATTCCATGAGAACACCATCTACTACTGTGCTCAGTGGGTCAAGATGCTTCCCACACAAATGTGAAGACCTGAGCTCAAATCCCCAGAACCTGCACAAAAGCCAGATGTATAGCACAAGCATCTGTAGTCCCAGGGGCCCTATAGGTAGGGGGGAGGCAGGAGAATTTCCAGAAACTCTTGGACTGGATAAACTGACATAAGCAGCAGAAAGGCAACAAGAGATCCTGACTCAAACAAGGTGGAAGAAAGAAACTGACACACAAGCACACACACCACATACACACAGCACGCCACATACACACAGTTTGCTGAATAAATGGAAGGAAGACAGAGAAAGGGAAGAACGGAGAGAAAAATAAAGCAAGAGAGACAGATGATAGATGGATGGATGGATGGATAGATAGATAGACAGACAGACAGACAGACAGACAGACAGACGGACGGACAAATAGATGATGGATAGGTAGGTAGGTAGAGACAGACAAACAGACAGACGGATGGATGATGGATAAATAGATGATGGATAGACAGGTAGGTAGGTGGGTAAGGTAGGTAGGTAGACAGGTAAGTAGGTGGGTAGACAGATTTTGCATGCACCTTGGTTGGAGTTCATCCCCCTCTTTATATCCATGTGTCAAGAAAGGAGATCAGCTCACTAATTACCTGGCTGTCTTTTCCCTACAGACAGACGACAGAGATGATAGATAGATAGACAGACAGACAGACGGATGGATGGATGATGGATAAATAGACAGATGATGGATAGATAGGTGTGTAGGTAGGTAGGTAGGTAGAGAAAGGGAAAGACAGACAGAGATGATAGATAGATAGATAGATAGATAGATAGATAGATAGACAGACAGACAGACAGATAGATAGATAGATAGATGACAGACAGACAGACAGACGGATGGATGAATGGCTGGATTGATGGATAGACGGATGAATGGACGGACAGACGGACGGACGGATGGACGGACGGATGGACGGACGGATGGATGGATTGATAAATGGCTAAAAAGACAGAATTCTAAACAGATCATAGAATCCAACTCTCAAGGCTCAAACCCACACTGCATCACCTCCTTTGGCTGTCCTGTCCTGACCCTCTGCTGAATCCTATTTCCCCTGCCCCAGACATGAGCAGGAAAGGACTGTCCCCCATAGCCTGTAACCATGCCCTGTTGGACTGAGAGGAAACTGGCTGAAGAGAAAAAGTCAATTGTAAAGTGTCTTTACTATTTTGAGTTCTTAGATACCTAGCAAACAAGTGCCGACACTGCCTTTAATAGCTTCACTTCTGAATGTCTTAAAGACATTTCTCTCCAACTAAGTAACCCAAATAAATTTAGCGGCTTTTTTATAAAGAGAAATAATTAAAGAACAGATGGTGTTGCTTACTTTGAAATTTTTGCTCTAAAATAGATTTTGCATGCACCTTGGTTGGAGTTCATCCCCCTCTTTATATCCATGTGTCAAGAAAGGAGATCAGCTCACTAATTACCTGGCTGTCTTTTCCCTACAAGATCCCAATTTAAGAATCTCGTTTCATTCTGAGAAAATTAATTCAAAATGCCAAATAATTTAAAAATGTATTAAGATTCCCCTTAGACCAGAATGCAAAAAGGAGTTTTCATTTGTCTGCCGAAAATCACCTTGGGTAGTAAGATTGAAGTTTAGCTCTCAAGACTTGATCCCCAGAATTGTGCTTTTGGCAGAGCTATTAGTTCCATATGTCCACAAAATGTTTCATTTAAAATATATGTGCTTTTAAATTGGTCTCTGACCATTTCTCTGCTACATGTCTCTAAGCACTCCACACATTTTCCCAACCCTTAGAGCCTTGTTCTCCTCGGAAGCTAGACTCTTTTATTTGCATTGGAGGTAACCTATTTCCAGCATGCCAAAACCTGTTCACTTTCAAAGCCACTTTTGGAGATTTTATAGCCTAAAATGGAATAAAATTTAAATTTAATAAAATTTGAGACTTGAACAAAAAAAAAAAGAAAAAGAAAAAAACAAACTAGTTGAAAAGCCAACTACCCAGACATTGAGGAAAATACATTGAGAAAACCCCCCAAGGCAGAGACCATGGTTAGCCTGCCAAATGTCATCTGGGGCTGGCTTCAGAAGAGAACCAGAGCTGGGATACAATGCAATTATTTAAATCCAGAAAGAAAAATGTTTGCTCCCAAATTTGGCAGCAGCTGATGGTCTCCTATTCCAACTGACTCCATATGTGGGTGGGGGAGCTTCTTTCCCAGGAGGGCACCTGGAATAGGAGCCACAAAGGTCCTGGGTTTTTATCAGATGAACTCATCAAGGTCCTTGTGGGGCAGTAAACCCAGGTTGAAGCACAAGGGGATTTCTCTCTTCCTTTGTTTCTTAGTCTCGGCTTTGTCCCTGGCAAACAGCCCCCTCCTCTGGACCTGCAGCTCGCTCTCTCCCTCCCCCTGGCCTGGCTCCAGGTGTGAAGGCCCAGTCTGGCTGTCACTCATCCCTTTCACGGGTCCAAGGAAAGAGGCTACACTGATGCCATGCCACAAGGTAACTGCTGCATCTCCTCACCCTTTCCTTCTGCAGCCTCAAGAGCTGGGCTCAGATCTTAGGGGTCTGTCTGCTGTGTGCATTTGCCAAGAGCCCCGAGAGAATAAAGACCAGACCCTGCTGGGTTTGTCTGCCTCCCCTAACCTTTAGAGATGATCCAGCCCCCACCATATACTCTTGTCCTACTGAGGGACGGAGACATGGAAGCAGACCATAAGAAGGCCTATTGCCGGCTCTGACCGCTGCAGCAGAAGCGTGGACAGAAACTCTGAGCTGAGTGGAGGCAACTCCCAACTTGCTTACGAGGCGGCTGCTAAGCTGGCAAGCCTGCAGCGCCTAGAAGGTCAGCTGGCTGGCCGACATCACTCTCACGGGAATCTTTCTTCTCCAGAGTTGGGTAGCTCATGCTAGGTGAACACTCATCACTGACAGTTGCAGGGAAGATGAACTAGCTGAGGCTCCATTGACTTCTTGCCCAAGAACACACAACCCTTTTCAAGGCCCTGGGGGGGTAGGGCCCTTGGTAAGAACTGAGCTTTTCCAACACTTTCTGTCTCCCTGCTTGCCTGTTCCCAGCCCTCAGTGCACACATGCCCAGCTCTCACCCCCTCAGACACCCATGACTCTTCTTGTGCAGGATAAGCTCTGTTTTCCTCCAGAACACTTTCCAGGATTGCTGGCAGCACAACAGGAAGCTGCTCGCTGCTCAGTCTCAGGGAAACATCCACTGAACAGACTCGCCCAGCCGGCGGCCAGGTAAAGCAGGTTTAAGGCAAATTCTTTTGTGCCTGACATGGTGGGCCCTCTTCCAGCAAGGCTTGGGTCTGGGTGTGGCTCAGAGGACCCTGAGTCATCCCTACTCTCCCATCAGGCCACCTGACTCTGAGAAAGGCAGAAGGACCTGGGGGAAGATGGGAGCCCTGGAATCGACCTTGAACTTAAGAGGCTGCAGCTCTGAGCAGAGTTGCTAACAGGCCAGGAGTAACCTGAGCCAGCCCTTGAATGGAAATACAGGCATGGAGGCTGGCCGGCCTGCCGGCACTGGCATCCCCAGTGGATACCAGCCTCCCTTCTCCATTTCACGGGCTTCTGTTCTGTGCAGCCCTTTCTCCACAGCAACAAAGCCATTCCTACTCATCAAGTGCTGTCGAAGGGCCAGACACCATGCTAAGTACTTCACACACGATATCTCGTTAAAGCTCCAACACAATGCAAGATGAAAGGAGTTCATATTGCATTGCAGGCAAAGAAACTGAGGCAGAAGACATGGCGCTCACAGCCCGACCTTGCTCCTAGCATCTTTTCATTTTAACCTACTCAATATGGTCTGTGGCACTGGGGGAAAGAGGGTATCTATCTAACTTGATAGAATTTTAAAAAAGAAGGGGGAAGAGAGGTGAAAGTAGTAGTATCTGGGAGCTGTTCATGGTCGGAGAAAAGCTTCATGCATATCCACGCAAACAGACATGTATGTACACACAGGCACAGGGAAATGCACACATGTAGCAGCTTAATCCGCTATTTATATGGATTTCATAAATGCTGAAAAAGTAAAAATCCAAAAAGCTCACCAGGTCTGGAAGCTGAAGTAAGAAGATCACAAGATTGAGGCCAGCAAGGCAACTTAGTGAGCCCTGTCTCAAAAGAAAAGGTGAAAAATAAAGGAATGGGTTTGTAGCTCAGTGGCATTTGTCTGGCATGCAAAAGGCCAGAGGTTCGATTCCCTAGAATCGAAAATAAAATATAACAAAAATAACAAAGGCTAATTTTGCTTGTCCAAGCCTGAGACCATCAGTTTCAAACTTGGGCAGAAAGTCTTAAACTCAGCTTTTTCTCCCCTTCCCCCATCATACCTCCAAGCTCAAAAACTGCTGCACTGCAATGGGCTAGACACGACTCAGACCCTTTCACAAGCTACCTGGGAGTTCTCCATAAATCCTGATTGGTAATGACAGGCCTGAGCCTCACAAGACAGGAATGGAAGGGACACTTTGGGGAGGAAAGGAGACATCCCAGCCCCCTTTGACTAGCAAACGAAAGAGTTAGATTTGGAACCACAGGTTTGCTGTCTCCACAGCTCTTCCAATGTGCTTTCAACTTCAGGCAGGCTACCTTAGGTAAAGGAGGCCTATAGATGAAGGTTTGTGGGCCAGGAAAGGGAGGGATGTAGGGGGAGGGGGAGGGGCGTTGGCGATTCTGCACAGTGCTCCGGGGATGTGGGGGTTCAGAAAAACAGGAACACTGGGTTGGAAGCTGAGAGCCCACGCTTCACCAGGCCCAGGGATAAACCTGGGCAAGGCACTTCCCTTTGGAGCCTTTCCAAGCCTCCCATCCTAGATCCCTGCAGAGCTTTGCTGAGTCTCCCCCAGAAAGGAAACTTGACCTCTTGCTTTCTCTTCCGGGACCCCACCTCCCCGCCTGACGCCAAGCTGCCTGGTCAAAGGCTCGGTCCAGGGTGCTTCGTAACACAGGCACTGCCAGACCCCCCAAGCCCAAAAGCAGCTGCCCTCCTCGACGAGGGGAAAGAAATTCCTGGGCGGGTTCTTAGGGCTCCAAATAAAGTTTAAATATTACGTGGAAATTACTAAACAAATCAAATCACTGTTAAGTGGATGTCATGGGCTTCCTCTAGACAATACGTTTAATGAAGATTATTGTCCTCCTGGTTATAGTTTTAGATTTGCATTTTATTATCAGAGAACCACTTATGCATTACTCTAGGATTTTCATTAGGTAAATAAATTTTTATGTGGATTTCATTCTATTCCCTTGGCTGAAATTCTGATCACTTAACAGCAAGAATGCGGCTCCAACATCCTGTGTGTCAATCAGGATGTAACTGTTTCCTTGGGTTGTTGAAAAGTGCTTTTTTAAAAAAAAAAAAATATGGTGTTGATGGAGAAAGGAAGAGGAACAGGGTCGGAACCCAGGGTGGATTTTGTGTCCAGTTCCTTTGCTGAAACACACACCCTAAAAAGGAATTCTCTATTTCAAAATATGTGTGCCGTTTCACATACACACTGTGTACGATTCATATAAACCATACCCTGTTTCCTCACTTTGGCTACTCAGAGGTAAATGGATTCAACAGCACCGGACTGAAGCTAGAACTGGAGAAGCAAAGCTGAAAGAGACACGTGTGGGAAGAATCAGGAAGGGAGACAGTGGCAGGGCAGTGGGGGGGAGGGGGCATTCCTGGAATCTCAGCCATCAGCAGAAAAAAAAATCATTTCTAAGAAGTCTAATACGAAGCAATTAAGCTAATTGGAATCTAGACTGTACAGGCGCCTCCGGAAACTGGAGACCCAGGGACTCTCCTTGCTGGAAACTCACACCTTGATATGAATGAGTGAGTGAGGAATGAATGAAGCAGTTCGTACAGACACATCTCCAGACCTAATCTCGCCAGCCCTATAGGACACAGGTGGTTCCAGGTGGCCCTTTCCTAAAGGCCATCAGCATTTCACAGGAACCTGTTAACGATTTAAAAAAAAAAAAACTCTCACTTGTGGGCAAGAGCTGCCCATGCCAAGGTCTGGGATCAGCCTCCTGTTCACCATCACATCTCTCTCTGGTTTAGTTAGCTTTTAAGCCAAGCTTTGCTGATAGCTCATCACAGGGCAAACTCCCAATGTGGCACAGTGAAGGAGAGCAACAGGGTTCACACGGTGCTCAGAAAGAAAGAGACAGGTCGAACAACTAACTCTACAGACACTAACTCCTGCCACAGGATTCCAACATGAAGGTCCCAATGTTAGCATGGTCCCTAGTAATCTGACTTACCCTCCCTAGCCCTCGGTTTCTTGCCCCCAGTAATAAACCTTGTACTCACACTGCCTCACAGAGTTGTCACAGCTAAAAGAAAGCTGAATAAGAAGTGCCTAGTGTGTAGGGCCAGGGACCCAGCAGGTCTCTGTAGAGATCCACTGTCACCACTGAATGCTGTCTGCACAAGACCATCATTCTGCAAACAAGCGCTTGCCTTTCCACAGTCGTTTGGACAATCCGCAGTTTACCGAAGGAACCTAGACTCCAACCTCAAGTGTCTTCGGGGCACCAGGATGTACTTGAAAGTCACCCCCAAGAGTAAGATGTCTGGAACTTTCAAGCAGACCGACTGTGCACGCATCACTTTCTAGGACCTCTGAGGGGTTTTCAGAGTTGTTTTCTGTTTTTTATACAGGGTCTTATCTATAACTCAGGCTGACCTCAACAACAGCCTGCTTTTCTAAGACCTTTGAAAAGGAAGCAGGGGAAAAAATGAGTAAACAAAGGTGACCAACAGGAGGGTCTCCAGTAGAAATGGTAGTTTCTCCAGAAAGGAGGTATTTTTATTTTTGTTTGTGTGTTTGTGTCTGTTTCCAGCTCCAACTGAGTAAATATGGCAGTGCTTTTTAGACATAGGGTCTCATTATGTTACCAAGGCTGGTCTTGAACTCTGGGGCTCAAGCTATTCTCCTGCCTCTGTTTCCCAGAGAAACAGGGACTGTGGCTGCCATGTCACTGTGGCCAGTTTTATGGCAACATTTCAAATCCTTTTTTCACTCTGGGGAAAAATATAAAGGACCCAACAAGCCCAGCTGTGTGACTGACCACCCATGACTGGTACCACCAGGCCCGTGGCCACCTCTCCAGCCAACCTCACTGACCACCTCCTCACCTGCCTTCACTGGACACCTCCTCTCCCAACTTCAGCAGCCACCTCTTCACTGAGCCTCGGACAACCCACCTTCCCTGGCTTATCCACCACATGCCCTCAAATGTCACTTCTTTACCTTGTTTACTGTGTTTCCGCCAACACCTATGCCAGAACTGCACAAGTCCCAGAAAGAGGTGACATTTCATTCACCATGGTACCAAAAGCCCTGCTCAGTCCAGTACTGGATAGATGGACGGATGGAGAAAGTTAACTTTAAATCCTTCTTCCCTTATTTATCCCAGCTCTGAGGATCTCTTTTCCACACTCTTCTGGAAACCCAAGTCCCCAATGCTGAAAGAAGTCCATGACAGAGCAAAAGTGAAAACTCATCACCTAGACAACTTAGCTCTAACTCAGAGCAGCTCCTGACCCCAGGCATTATAACAACAGCACCAGAAGATGTCCCACGGTCCCTACCCACATTCCAAGCCCCAGCCTTTTCCCAATAAGCAGGTATCCCTCATTAAACTATCTACCCTGCCAACATCCCGAACGACTCACGGGAGCTCAGCCATCGTCGCTAGGAATCACACTTGCCCTCAAACATCTCCTGTTGATCTTGGTAACCACCTGCATGAACAGTCCACTGGTTGGAAGGACATAATATTTTCCTTGGCTTTTTAGGCACCAGTCTGGCAATGAGCGTAACTCTCTGACGGCTTTATGTGAGCCGTTAATTAGAATTACACAGACATGTTTATAGAAGTTTAAATGAAGCATAGTTTGAGTTTGTGAAAATATAAGTAATTGCTTACACTGACACTTCCCACTGAAAAAGAAAAAGGCAACATAAGCAGGACCCTGAAAGACCAGTGGATGGAGGAAGTCTGCCAGCTCCAGTGATTCCACCTTAGGGGACATGGGGAGCCTGCGGCTGCACCATGCGGGCCTCCCTCATGCTCTCCTGAGGGCCTTGCCCTCTCCTGAGGGTCCCGCCCTGACCCCAGTCAGCAGCGGAGGAGAGGCGGGAGCTCAGGAAAGCCCTTTGCTTCTCCCAGAGCTGGCGCCTGCTGTTCAGATGCTTGTCAGCCTTGGGACGCAAATGACGTGCACGCTGGCACTTCCCATCCTGAGTCACTCTCCTTCTGGTGGCCAGGGGCCACCTGTGCTTCCTTCATTCTGCTTTCCTGGGCTAGCCACTTCCTCTTCCCCTTCCCAGTCCCAAGGAGGTGTTTGTGTCCACATCCTGTGGGGGTGTATACCCTGAATCTACTCCATTGTCCCTACTTGTCTGATAGCTCCAGACTACGAATTCCTGACAATTTGTCAGATGACTGACCTTGAAACAAAAACTCGGCCCATTCTCATACCTCTGTGCTACCTCCAACAGCCCACTAGTGCCCCCTGACAGCCTCCCTAATCAGGGGGCCCACACGAGATGCACTGGATGCCAGAGACCGCTGCCATCAGAGACCCCAACAGTGGAAAAGGGACTGTCCTGGGGCAAAGCGACCTGGAAAATCTGGGCAAGGGTGAAAACCTGGAGTCCAGCCTCACTCGGTGGTGCTCACAGGACTGGACCACTCAACTACAGGCGAACATCTTCAGAGCATCCACTTCTCAGCACTGTTCCCTGAGCCGCAGTGCTAGCAACTCACTCACTAAAGAGTCAAGTGGATACACAAGATGCTCTCCCTCTCCTCTCCCTCAAAGCACCAAGAGCAAGAGGCAACTGGAACCTGGGGGGGTGGGGGGAGGCTGAAAATGAAGCAGAGAACTCAGAAGGAACTGGGAAGGGTCCACTAAGCAACAGTCCTTTGCTCCGCAAAGTTTTGATCAATCCATGTCAGGAACTTCTGAATCCTTTCTCCTCCTCTCTGATCATTTCTGAAGTCCAGAGACACAGAAGTGAATAAGGCAGTCAAACCTCTCCCTACCCTCACCCCCTACACCCCACCAGTCCCCTTACCCCCCTTCCCACCCACATGATAGAGCTGGGAATTGGTCAGGAAAGAACTGCAAACAAATAAAACAAATCGATTCTGCTGAGAAATTACTCATGCAACACTGAAGAGAACAGGAAAGAGAAGGACAGCAGTGGTCCCACCGCGCCAAGCAGCGCAAAGTGGTCTGGAAGTTCCTGCTAAGGTGATATTGCACTTGAGAAGATGACCTTGAACCTGAATCCAGAAAGCCATGAAGAAGCCAGCCAGGGAACTCTACATCATGGGGGACTGAGATGGTATTCCAGAAACTCGAATGCAAGCACAAGCATTTGCAGTCCTTCTAGGGCCTGCTCCCCCCACAGACATCCCACCTCTTTCTTGCTGACATAACAAAATGTTTATGTTTGGATATCCTCGGAGGCCACTGACATCAAGGAGGGATGCTCCACACCCTAGCCTGTGATTGGTCTCAAATGTTCAGGGGATGCCATTCTCACCAATAAGACACAAAGGAGAATGAATCTATTGGGTCATTTGGAAAAGGCAAACTTGAAAGGCTCACTTATATCTGGGAACTTTTCTCCTATGATCTTTAGATATCAACCTGTGGAAGGAGACATCTGCTATCACAGCCTCCATGGAGGGGTCACACTTTCTCTCTGCACATCTCATATTTAATACCCCTAGCAGATGGGTGTGATGGCTCTTTTAGAGCTGGAGAACTGAAAACATGGGCTCAAGCAGGGGAGGCAGGCTCTAGAGTAAGGAGACCCGAGCTTGAAACCCAGCATCCCCATTCAACCACCAGGGAGATGACCTTGGCTCTTAGAGCTTCCGTGTCCTCGCCCGTACAACAGGGAGAACTGCTCAGAGCTGTTGGAGGATAAAAGGAGACCACCATGTAAAGGCGCTGAGCCCAGCAGGTTTACAACCTGAGCTATCCACGGTGAAGACCACCAAACAGCAAGCGGAGGTCTTCAGGAGCTACTTCCACAAGGGAACATGGGAGATACCCAGTCACACAGCACAGTGCATGGTGCAAGTAGCAAGGAGCACCTGCTTGCGCTGCGCCTTCCACTCCTTTAAAGTGGAGGCCCCAGGGACCCTCTGGTTCTGTGTGATCCAAGCAGTCAGGGGCTAAGTCTAAGGATCAAAAGTTCAAGTCTAGCCTGGACTGCATAGCAAGGACACCTTAAAAAAAAAAAAAAGTAAAAGTCAGGAAGAGTCTCTTGAAGGAGGGCTCGGTGTGCACCTTTCTCCAGTCTCACCTACACAGTGCCCAGCATCACAAGCTCCACCAAGAGCAACACTCACAGCCCAAGACTCAGGAAACCACAGGGCTTCTCACAGAAATGCCAGGCACTTGGTTCTTCCAGGAATCTGAACTTCCTCCCTAAACAGGATGGATTTATGTGTGGGAAGAAAGGGCTGCACATGCGCCTGGCTCCAGACCTGGGTATTTATACAGTTTCATAAACTGCAAGTGATTATTCTGTTTCATAAGAACAATCACTATGCAAATGAAACCTCCAGCTAATACAAACAGGGCTGTTAAACTCACTTGCCAATGTTTATGAAAAGAAACCCGGCCTGGCCCTGACCAAGCATGCTAAGAAAATGTTTAATCACAAGACACATTTGAGTGCGGAAATTAGGCAAATAAGAAAAGATGGCCTAAGTTCACTCCCTGAGCCCCTCACACCCCGCCTTTATTCAGCAAGACAATGACGGTGAAATGAAAAGGTTCCCAGAGGAAGGAGGATGTCAAGTCTTCAGAAAAAAAAAAAAAAAGCAGGTGGGAGGAGTCTCCCGGGGCCTTCTACCCTATTTTCCCACTTTGTGTTTGGGTGGGGTGGTGGGAAGGCTGGAGAGGAGATTGTATCAGGAGTTCATGAGCAGGAGGACATGGGGAAACTCCATACTGTTCCTGGACTGACTTTCGTTGATAGCATAGGAGATTAGGACCCACCGTATCCTCAGAATGTCCTCACCTGGCAGGCCACCAGGCTGGCATCTGACCCTTGGAGGATAAGATCCCACAATTAGAAAGAAGTCCCAGCCCAGACAAGCTGAGGTGTGGGCTGTCACGGGGCAACCAGAGCCATAGCAAGACTGAGGGAACAGCCAAGAGTATAGGAAGCTCTCCGGTCCTCAGAGGGCCATCCCACTGCCCCTGAGGAGCCAACAGCCCATGGACTGAAGAATGTGAGAGTGGGGACGAGTCACCTCTACAGGTTTGCAGGCCATAAACTGTTACACCATCTTAAAAGCAAGCAGCTGCTATGCCTCCGCTGCCTCACCTCTACAATAAGGAATAGGGGCTGCTGAGATGCTCAGTGAGCGAGTCAATGCTCCTGCCTCCCAAATCTGACAACCTGAGTTCGATCCCCCCCACATGCCGGAAGGAGAGAGCCAACTTCCACAGGTTGCCTCTGACTTCTGTATGTATGCATTGGAGACACACACACACACACACACACACACACACACACACACGCAATGCACACACGTACACGTTCATTTATTTTTTAAATTTTGGTTAAGGAGCAGGAAAGCATGCTCACAGTACTGTGACAGGACACTGAGGCAGTAATGTACAGTGGCGCAAACATACTTGGGACTGTTCAGTCAACATTCGCCGAATGATCTGAATCCCTTGGCACAGAAGAGGCCTCGAAGGGGTTGGTGGAGTTCCTGGGGTCACACAGGTTAAGCGGCACACACAGACAACCCAGCCCCAGCCTCTCCAGCAGAGATGGGTGGAGACTCAGCTGGTGCTGCCCTTGTCTGGTGTCTCCTCCGGGAAGTGCTCACAGTGCTTGGTAAGGAGGCAGGAGTGGGAGGGACCTCTGCAGCCATTGCTCCCAGGGGCTGGGGGAAACCAGAGCCTGGGCCTGGCATGGCCTCCCAGGGGCCTGGGCAGGGGCAGCTGTCCAGAACTGTCTGTCCACGGAGGGGGCAGGGAGACTGCCACACAGAGCACGCCGCGTGCCAGTCCCTGGGGCCAGGCCGGCTCAGCCTACTGGCTCCATCCAGAGCCCGCCCCAAGGGATGCTGGGGGAGGCAGCCAGGATCAGAGCTGCCGGCTGCGAACACCCCTCCCCCAGCAACAGGGGACTAAAGTGGGTCAAGGAGGAAGGAGGGGGCCCAGGAGGGCTGGGGGAGGGGCTCCTCAGCTCAGGAAGGCACCCAGGGGGAGGGGACCAGGGGACAATGCCTGGAAAAGCAAAACCATGTGTGCGCTGGGCTGTAGGGGTCCCCTGCAGATGGCAGTGGAGCTGTGGAGGAGTTGAAGGTTGTCAAGATCACCTCAGAATTAACTCCAGGGAGGGCCTTCATCTTGCTCCACCCCATTCAGTCCTCCCTTTAGTCCAGCCTCTAGTCTCGGGGGCTCCCTTTCCCCATCCCTTCAGCCTCCTCCAAAGCAACTCCCCTCCTCCTTCAATCTATAAAGAGCAGCCCTGTGGCTCAGACCTGGAAGCACACCCAGCCAGGGCCCAGCGGCCTGGCCAGAAGGTGGGTTCTCAGGGTGGAGAGCAGAGAGATCTAGCTGAGCCCATCCGGGGTCCTAGCTCAGCATTACAGTACCAGTCTAGGCTAGGTTGGACCTTTCTCAACAGTGAGAAGATTAGAGTAGGCTCCTGCACACTCAGAGACATGCTTGAGGAGCCAGACGCAAAAAAGAGGGGCAAGAAATGTTACCCATGGATGTTCCCCAACCTAGAGGGGAGCAAGGTCCCAAAGCCCTCAGAAGGACTGGGAAGGTATGGTTTCATTCAGGGAGACACAGGCTGATGGTCAGCCTCCCCCGATTGGCCCAAGCTTAGTCTTGAAGCTCTCCTACCCAGCAGAGAAAAAAAAAAAAAGAGGAAACATCCACCCAGGCAACTCGATATGGTCCAGAAACCTCCAGGGTCCCTGGGTTCCAGGAAGTTAGGGAGGGAGGGAGTGAAGGGCACAGAGTGCTGAGGTCCAGAGTCCTGGGAGGGGAAGCTTAGGAAAGGGGAGGTGGTAAAGATGGAAGGGAAGGAGACAAGAAGGACTTAAGGCAGTCTGGCACAGCAGGCTCAGGGTGAGCACACCCCCCAGGATCTGGGGGAAGGTTGGCAGGAAACAGGATGCAGGATTACAGGACAGTCAGCCCAAGGAGCAGTTTGGGTGGCAGCACAGAGACCCAGAAGACAGGGCTCTGCTTCGAATCTCCCAGTGAGGCTACCCAACCCCCACCCAATAACCATGTCCAAGAGGTTCTTCATGATCCAGAGGAATTGCCAAGGCCTTAGGGAATAACATGGGAGGTACCACTGGGGAAGACACACTCCCCACCCTAGATTCCTAAGCACAGTAACTCCAGCCTAGCAGAACAGGGCATGGATAGTGCCAGGTTCTCAAACATCAGGTAGCAAGCACAGCCCACTCTACCAACCCTTCGAATGTCAGGGTGGGGAGTTCCGGCTAGTCCTCCCACCTCTAACCTGTCCCCAGAGTCTCAGGAACAGCCCCAGTCCAGAAGATGGGAGCTGGCCACCAGTTGGGTCCTCAAAATAGTCAAAGACCTCAAAGTTCAGAAGTGCATCTGGACACCACTTGTGGTGCAACACTAGTTCACCAGATGTGTAAAAGATGGTCTGAGAGGGACTCTAGCAGACCCCATAGTATCAGGCCTTTATGACCTTGGAAGCCAGGCTGCTCCTCAAAACTATCTCCCTTGTAGTCAGGTGAACAAATTGGTGGTACCAGCCTCACAAACCTACTGGGGGACTCATGAGAGACTCTATGAAACAGTCGGAATGCAGTTGGCACACAGTAGGCCTCATAAGCATTGACAAGCATCCTATCTAGCCTGCCACTCCTCCACCTGGACCAAACCTCGAACCAAACCCACCTAAGAACAAATAAAGCAGGAAGGTTGGGAACGGCTCAGCTTCAGCCAGAATGTTCAGTGGGAAGGAAGTTCAGAGCCTGGGAACCCAGGACAGGCCTCCACATTCCCCTAGAGAACCTGAGGAAGGGGTATTCAGAGTCAGTGGAGAAGACACAGGACGGGACATTCTGAATACATTTCATTCAGACGCTAAAATCAGGCTGGACTGTGGCCACGACAGACACAAAGGGCAAGTGGCTCTTCTCTGGAGCCAGGCTGGGGGAGGGAGTAGTTCAGTCTAGCAAGGCAGACACGCCAGTGACAGTGCTGGAATGTCAGCTTTCCCTTCCACCTTTAACCCTAGCAATGTGCAAGGGGTCTCAGAAACAATTGGCACAACTCATAAAAGCACACAGCCCTGAAGCACCTGAACTGGTCAGAGCTGGGTTCATGGTTTCTGCGGACCCCTAGGCATTCCTTACTTGACAAAGCAGACAGGATCACTTGGAGGTGCCAGTGAGAGTCTCTGAAACCACATGGTACACAGTCACAGAGATTACAGCCCTGAGCTTCTTTAAGAGCACACCTATGATCCCAACATATACACTCAAGGGCTGAAGCAGGAGAATCTAAAGTTCAAGGACAGCTGGGTAGCTGTGTGAGCCCCTGTCTCAAAACTAAAGACAATAAAATAAAAGGTGGGGAACATAACTCAGTGATAGAGTTTGCCTAGCATGTATGAATCACTGGATTTAATTAAGAAAGAAAAGGAGAAAGAGAGAGGAAGAAAGAATAGAAAAGAAGGAGGCAAGGAAGGAAGGAAGGATGGATGAAGGGAGGGAGGGAGAAAAGGAGGGAGGGAGGGAGGGAGAGAGAAAAGGAGGGAGGAAGGGAGGGAGGGAGGGGGGATGGAGAGGGAAGGAGGGAGGGAGGGGGGATGGAGAGGGGAGGGGGGAGGGAGGGAAGGAGGGAGGGAGGGAAGGAGGGAGAGAGGGAGGAGAAAGAGAGACCATTTCAGACCAAGACCCAGGCAGCCTGCCCTAAGAGTCCCCAGTCTCCACTGTGCACACACACCAGGACACTCCACAGTGGCAGTCCCCTGCCTCTCCCATCGTCTATGCTCTAGACCTCAAAGAAGACCAGCCGACTTATCTCTATTCCTCCACAAAAACGCGTGCAAAATTTAGGCAGATTTTGTCCCATCAGCTAGTAGGCAGAGACTATGGTCTTTCCTTCCTCCTTCCTCAAGTAGGGCTGGGTCCAGGGCAGGGGAAGGTAGCCCTAGGGTGAGAGTCAAAGGGGCCTGTCCACTTTCTTCTGTGGTTTCCTCTCGTCTTCTCATGTCAGCTGCCCCATCAGCTCCTCTGTGATTCCTCCCTGAATCACATACACAAAGCAGACTCTCGGTGAGAATCAACCGCAGGCAAAACTGACTGACTCTCCCCAGGTCCACCGTCAGCAGTCTGGAGTCAAGGACCCAGCATGCTTCAGAAATGGCCACCCAGCTCAGGCAGTACCAGGCATCTACTGAATGAGCCAGGAAAGGAACTTTAAATGCACCTAGTTGACTCAGATCCGTCTGCAAATCTTATGCCTGCAATTTCTTCAACATAGACTATTGCGCTCAAGGACTAGAAAGTTGGCCAGATGCTTGCCTGGCATGCAGGAAGTCTGGGCATCAATCTCTAGAACCCCATAAAGTAGACCTCACGGCACACACCTGTCATCTCAGTACTCAGGAGATACAGGCAGAATTTCAGAAGTTCAGCTATCCTCAGCTACATAGCAAATTTGAGGCCAGTGTGGGAATACACGAGACCCTGTCTGGGGAAAACTAAATAGCTCAAAACAGCCCACAAGCCCATAGATCCTGTCCATCTATGGTGCCTGGCAGGGCATGGATGGCACAGGGGCCTTGGTGCCTGCCTTCAAATTCTATCTAGTCCTAGATGCACAGCATTGAGCAATTTGTAGTATACATTACTGTGCCTTGACTTCCCGTTCTGTAACAAAGGGGTGATCTCCATAGTACCTGTCCGATGGTTTATTTGAAGCTGGGATTAGTAAGCGTGAAGAGACCAGAAAAGCCTCAGTGTCTAAGAAGCAAGCAATGTGGGGCAAGGATTGCGTTACTAGGGTGTTAAGGGTGCCGTGGCCCAACCTTTAGTCACGCTCAAAGCTGGGGACGTCATGCTCCAGGCCCCAGGATTATCCAAGGTAGACATCTGGCCGGTGGACACCAGCCTACCCGCTGACAGACACCCCGCCGAGGTAGCGACGCCATCCGCGCTGGGCCAGGGCTTCAGGAATCCTGGGGGCATCAGGCGCTGCGGGGCTGAGGGGGCCTCATAGTAAGCTAGCGCGCGTGAGCGGCACAGTCCGCGCCTTCCCAGCCGGTCCCCCGCTGGGGCCGCTTTGTGCCCAGCCCTGGCCCAGAGTTACCGAGGCGCAGTCACAGCGCGGAGCGACCGTCGCGTTCCCAGGACTGCGCCTCAAAGCAATCTCCAAGCCACCTCCATAGGCTGGCAGATGGGGACCTCCTGGAGGAACAAGTTCCCAAAGCCACCTACCCAGGCCCCATCCCCCCAACTCCTACTCAAATGCCTTACTTACCCCCATCTCTTCCTCTCTCTGTTCATGACCTCTTCCTTTCCACCACCCTCTCTCCATCCTCCTCTTCCTCCCATTTCTACCTTCTTCTCCCAGGATCCAGATCCTAGGGGTACCTACAGTCCGAAAAAGTCCTCATCCTGTCCATCCATGGTGCCTGGCAGGGCATGGATGGCACAGGGGCCTTGGTGCCTGCCTTCAAATCCTATCTAGTCCTAGATGCACAGCATTGAGCAATTTGTAATATACATTACTGTGCCTTGACTTCCCGTTCTGTAACAAAGGGGTGATCTCCATAGTACCTGTCCGATGGTTTATTTGAAGCTGGGATTAGTGAGCGTGAAGAGACCAGAAAAGCCTCAATGTCTAAGAAGCAAGCAAGTTTGTCCTGCAAGTTTCCACCCAAGACCCTTATCCCACCAGCAGCAGCAGCCTCGGGTCACAACCTCCAGATTTCCTCCATCTGTCCCACGCCTGAAGAATGTGAGTCCAGTGCCAGGCACTGAGGGCCAAGTAGTAACCACACAGAGGAGGAACTCTGCAGGGCGGTGCTCACAGGGAGCGGTCACGCACTGGGTCTCCCTACAGAAATAGGCCTGTGTATCTGAGGTGAGGTAGAGGGCCACTCTGATTGCTAGGGCAAGAATGCAACCCAGAAGCATGAGCCTTTGCCTGCCAGGGTTGAACTGACCCACCACCTACTGAAATCTCTCTCTAGGGCCTGGACTGCACCAGAGGAATTTTTTTTAAATTTGCACTAGTGGGTGTGCTCCTAGTGAATGGGGAATAGCTCAGAAGATCCCTCTGTCACCACCCACAAATCTCCAGCCGATGGAAGCATTGATTGCAAAGACTTTCAGACCTCCTGCCCTGATAACTACCCCCCCAAGTCATCTAAGTCCATGTGACTCCCTGGACAGATGGTCTTGTCCAGAGAGCCTTTCCTTCTTAACAGAAATGGCATTACTGAATGACATGCTTCTAGAAGTCTCTCCCTCCAACTACAGTGAACTTCTGTCTAGTAGTATTTGAAGCACGGCAGGCAAAGAGTATGTGCTCAATAAAGGCATAGGATGCAAGAATGACCAAATGAACAGCCCACAATAATGCAGAGTCTAAAAGATTTGAAACCCAAACTGCGTCTGAGAAGAGAGGATTCTGTGACAAGTGATCTAGTGGATACCACAAACTGTTCAGCTCCCTGAGCTACTCCCACGGGAGCATTTTAAAGGCTTAGAAAAGTCCTAAAGGTTTAAGAAACTTGTAACTCTACATGATCCTGGGTTAGCCAAGTGCCATTCGGCTTTAAAAATCATTATCCTGCCCTCATGACCACAACTTTATAACCGGTCAAGTGATTCTTTGTGTTTACAGGATCGGTCAAGCACTGTGCTCAACACACTGTGGAACACCTGAATGATGGACAATGGTGAACCTCATACACAAAGCCCACAGCCCACATGCGTTCCAAGAGCAAGAACAAGGCAAACAGTGATCATTCTCCTTCCCAAGCTACTGGCACACAAGGTCACTCACACATGCATGCGTGTATATGCAGACACGCATGCCTTGCCATAGGCACACGTGTACAGTCATAAATGTGCACTCAATTACGCATAAATACAAAGAGAGACTCCCATGCAAGCACATATACTCACAGGGATACATACAGATCCAGGCTCACAGATACACAGTCTATTCTGTAGCATTGTCCTCCCAACAATCATCTTTTTGCAAGGGCAGCATCCTCTATGGGATGGAGAAAACAGACATAAAGTTATATAATCTGGCATCTCCAGAAGGGTGGGGGAGTCACCCCAGTAGGTACAGATTAAAGGCTTGTTTTGATCAAACATGATGGCATATACCTCCAATCTCAGCACTTGGGAGGTTGAGGCAAAAGAATCTCCAGTTCAAGGCTAGCATAGATTACATACCAAAACCTTGTCTGAAAATAAGCACACAAATAAGTGCTTGGTTTTTCCAAAATTGTTTTGTCTAATGCTGAGCCTAAGTATATGGGCAAAAGAGAGAATAGCCAAGTAAGGTAGCTAGGTCTGGAGTGAGATCCGCACCCACCACCACTAAGTAACTATGCCTTTTGTCATGGCTATTTCCCTTTACAAAGTTCTTTACATTTAAGGCAGTCCTCGAAATGAAGCCCACATCCTCAAGTTTTATACCCACTGCAGTGCCCCTTCCAGAAGAAATTAAAATGGCCCAAAAACATAAGAAATTTCACTAATAAAGGAAGTGTAAATCAGAAGTGTATGAGTTCTTGCCCATACATTAGCAAGAAGAGAGAGAGGGAAACAAAGAAAAAAAAACAGTCTATTCAGACAAGGATAGAGAAAAACAGGCATTCGTACACCATTAGTGATGGGTGCCCTGGTAAAGTCTTTGAATAGGTCAAATACTCTGTAACCTAACAATTCCACCTTTAGAAATCAAGACTAAAAAATGCTCAAATAAAAACACAAACATCTGTAAGTGAAGATACTCACTGAATCATTGAAACAAACCAAAAAAAAAAAAAAACTTGGTGGCAATTACATTATGAAGTCCAACTATGAAGTAATGTACATAAATTCTGTGCCTTCTGGTCATTAGTGGGGAGGATCTATGACACTCTCATGGTGTTAACTTCCAGCGACTGGTTCTTAACCTTGGTTGCACATTTAAATTTTCCAGGAATCCTTA
The DNA here is from genome assembly GCA_023101885.1 of Typhlomys cinereus. Classification (NCBI taxonomy): domain Eukaryota; kingdom Metazoa; phylum Chordata; class Mammalia; order Rodentia; family Platacanthomyidae; genus Typhlomys; species Typhlomys cinereus. Next base: position 1,332,677 of record JALPQD010000362.1, on the reverse strand, counting down.
AAAGAACTAACCTGGGGTCCCATTCCCAAAGATTTAGACTCTGGGCACTTAAGTTCCTAAGAAAATACTATTTGTGCAACTAACATTGGAAACACATTGCTATTTCTATGTGAAAACAGCAAATGAGAGATGGTATAATCTGGTAGTGTAAGGCACTGTGCTTCACAATGTACATTTATGTGCTTACATGTGCCATAAAATGTACTATTACCTTTGTAGGAGGATAACTTAACCCCACTCTTTTCCAAGCGACAAACGCTGTTTCTTCAAATGTGATATCCTTTTTCATTAAGATGTGAATATGGGACCAGCAAGATGATGCAAATCAAACCTAAAAACATGAGTCTCTGGAACCTACATAATACATAGAGAGAAGAGATTTCTGTAAGTTTTCTTCTGACTTTCATAAGTGCACCATGACATTCACATGCATGCATGCGCGCGCATACATGCGCACAGAAACACACACACACACACACACACACACACACACACACACACACACATGCAAATAAAGATTCAAACAAAGATGTGAACACACTGCCAGCTCAAAAGACAGTATTCTTCAGAAGATACGGTCAGGGCTGACTCCTAGGCTCCTGTAGAGCCAGGTAGTAATAGCACAAGAGTTAGGGGCGTGGCAGGAAGAAAATGGACAGTGTAGAGCCAGGGGCTTCTCCAACCCTAGAGGAGGTGGGAGTTTGTTTCTCCGTTGCCTTTCTGGGGCCTTCATGGTTATAAGCAAAGGCAATGGTCACTTCCTCAGGCTCTGGAGCAGGCTAAGGTGTGACCTCACATCCCAGGTCTGCTGCTACTAACCTTGGGCCAAGACACTACAGTGCCTTGGTTTACGCACATGTAGAACACAGATGAATCAAGGAGTGCTGCCTGAATCACGTGAGAGAGGATCAACAAGACACGGGGCGGGGAGGGAGGAGTGCTTGCCACACAAGCCTGATCACCTGAGTTCAATCCCCAGAACCCACATAAAAAGCAGGATGTAGGGCTGGGGTAATAGCTCAGCAGCTAAAGTGCTTACTGTGCCAACAGGAGGACCAGAGTTCACGTAAACTGCCAGGTGGGCATGGCAACCCACTGTAGTGCCGAAGGTGGAGACTGAAATCCCTAGAGACTGGAAGCTCTGAGTTTTACAGCCAGCCTGGGCTACATAGAAGCAGGAATCTCAAAAAGCCAATAGCTGTGGTTGTAGCTCAGTGTGCACAGCACTTGCCTAGCATGCAAAAGGCTCTGGGTTTAAATCCCCTGCATATACAATAATAATAACCTATGTAGTTCTAGACCGTTTCTCAGGTGGGGGAATTGGGGCCAAGATGGCAAACTGTCTTCCCTAATATCTCAAAGCACATTCCTTCTGACCCTCTCACCCCTCCCCCCACGAAAAAAGAAAGTTGTGTTGACCTCCAAGGAGAAGCTGTCTTTCCTTCTCATTCTGGAAAGGACTTTCTACCAACACTGTCCACCTTCTTCCCACCACGCCCCTTACTCCTTGTGCTGCTACTACCTAAGGCAAACCCTCCATTAAGACAAGGAAGGTCCTGCAGGATCAGTGATACTGTAGAGTTCTGGCTGGCCCCCAGCCAATCGAGTATGTCCAGTCTGACCCTGTTGTAGGATCGGGGCAAGGAGGAGTTTATTCAGTCAATCATTCTGTTTGATCAAAAAAAAACCCTCATATATATATTATTAATTAGTACCCAGAATGGAGGGAAACTGAGTGCTATCCACTCCCAGCTCATGGCTAAGAGCCCTTCCCCACTAGGAACAAAAGGTGAGGAGGCAGGGAGGGGGGAGAACACTGTCTTCAGAGAGATGAAACGGGGACCCAAGTCCTGCTCAGATCTTATACAATATGTGCCCCCAGCAATTCATCCCTCACTTGCTCACTCATCCATTGATGAGTTCATTTACCCACTCACACACTCACTATTCACTCATTCACTTTTCACCCATTCATTATTCCCTCAACAACGGACGTATTTACTCAATCATTTAAGACATCAGTTTTCAGACCCAGCAAACCGGGCAAATGAGTTGAGAAACATTTAAAACACAAACATGGGGTCCTGGACCCTCCTCCAAAATGTCCATATTCTAGTGAGGCCTTTCCCTAAGTAACACCAAGTGGATTCCAGGACGTCTTAGCAGGACTAGCTCTGGGAAATGGGAACTGAGTTACTCTCTATGGACACAGGAGGCAGAACCAGGAAGTGGTCCGAAGTTAAGGGAGACAGACTGCAGATTAATGGATAGAATCCAGGCTAAAAATGCACAGGGTCCCCCAGGCCCCAAAGGTCACATGGCCCTGCTTAAACTCACAAAACAAAAGATGTGAACAAGGGAAGGGGCTTGTAGGTAGGAGCAGGGGGGCTAGTGGGGTATGAGGAAGAACAGAGAGGGTAGAGGGTGAGAGCAACAGAATGCATTATATGCATGTATGAAACTGTCAAAGCATGAATTGAGTTAATAAAATAAATACATAAATTTTTAAATGCACAGAAATACCAGTAGTAGTGAGCTCCCTGAGAGAGTGTGTAAGTCCAAACTAAATGAGATGAAGGATGCCACAGACACAGACGTTGGAAAGAAGGAACCTACATTTCTCTTCATCCAGTGATTTTTCAGGATTCTGAGAGATCCAAAGGTATAAAGAGGAAAGACCTGAAACTCTCCAGCGTGCACAGGACCCATGGTGGGCCACTCCTTCCCAGAGGGGCACAGGGAGTCTGTAGTGGCTGCCCTGGGCACCAAGAGCCTAGGCGCTACTCTCCAGGCCCCAGAGACGCAGCACCCCCTCTAATGCCCCAGTGTCTAAGCCCATCCCTCTTTCCACTGGCCCCCTGCGGGAGGCTGCTCTCCTGCACCTTCTCCCTGGGAGTCCCCCTGGAGTCAGCGATTGCCTCTGCGATCCCTAAGTTCTAACCTGCAGCCCCTAGGGGGAAGAGGACAAAGCCACATCTCTTGCTGCCAAGAAACATCCTGGGCTGCCAAGTCCCATAGCGCCAGGGTTGGGGGGATGTACCTGTACCACCTTCTAGCCTGGCAGCCACCACCTCGCTGCCTTGTTCAGCCATGCCCTGCCCCTTCACCCAACCCAGATGGCCATCACTTTACCTTCAGGCAGGTGAAATCTGCACTAGGCATTAGAATAACAGTATGTTTTGTCTGTTAATTAGGATCAGCAGAAAAGATGAACCTCCCAGCAGGACAGGGGAGGACAAGGCTGCACAAGGTAATTCATGCTCAGGTAGCGAAAGGGCAAATTTCAATTATAGAAAAATCAGGGTGCGGCCAGTGATGGCTCAGCACCGAAGGTTTCTGCAGGCAAATGAAGCGACATAAGTTTAATCCCTGGAACCCTACAAGACAGAAGGGAAGAACGGACTTCCAAATGTTGGCCTCTGACCTCCACTCGCATACCATGGCATGAGTACAGTTGTGTAAGTTTCTCTGTCTCCCTCTCTCTCTCTCCTTGCAAATAAATAAAATAATAAATAAAATATCTTTTTTTAAAAATTAAAGGCAGGGGTGGAAATATTTCTGGCTTCTAACCTCCAGGAGGAAGACAGCCTAAGAATCTGCACCTCCCATACCTGGGTGCTCATGTGGGGAACGGTCAAGAACCAATTTCGAGGCAGCCAAGAGGCCATTCCAGAGCATCCATTCCTCTCCTCCACTCAGGCCAGTATGGAGTGAGCAGGCTAGGTGACAGGCAGGGATTGTCTGGGTCCTAGGAGCAACCGAGGTCTGACCTACCAAGGCATCTGAGCTAGTCAGAATGAGATAGGCAGTCTCCAGAAATATGGTGTCCCTGAACATAGAGCAAATGCAATCCCGAGGTTTACCACAGACCACAGGAGTTGTCACTCCAATGTCCAGTGGCCACTCCCCTGTCCCACCCCAGCCTTAGACAGACCCAACTCCACTCACTTCAGACTGGCCCCTGTGTCTCGGTCTACCCTAGAAAACATAAGCCACCAGACTATACCTTCTGAGCCTTCTGGTCTACAGACCCAAACCAACTACCACATGGACTCTACCTAGAAATGAAAAGTCCAAGCAACACTGTGGGCAAGCTCAAAAGCCACTTAAAAAAGATTTATTGCCATGGTAAGTTTCATTGATGAATATTTTAGAATCTTTTGAAAGGGCGTGGGGGGTGAAGAGTTTGGATCCCCTTCTCAGACCAGCCAAGTGAACCTTTCCAAGGTCTGGACCCAGAATCTGCAATCCTAACCAGCTTTACAGCACACAGTAGTGTCACATGTCTACAGGAAGTCATGCACTTTATCAGGCCAAGGCTTCTCTTACCATACCCATACCACGCCCCCAACTGTCTCAGTAAATACACTTTGTGTAAAAGGAACCCCCCAAACAATGAACTCTCCAAGATTCACGGCCCAAGCAAAGATTTTCACTTCTGTGTTCTCTCTCCAAAATGAGCTCCCCAAGGAACACCGAAGTGCCACATGTGCTTCTCTCCCTCAGTCCTTGGCCCTTGGGTGATGTCAGCCTTAGTACCCCCATTATCTTTGAGAGGAAAGTGGCTGTTAAATTAGTGAGCACATCCACAGATCCCCATTTTATATCCCAATTCAGAAGATGACATGAACATCTGCTTTCACTTCAAGACATTAATTTTCAATTATTGGAGAAAAACAAAATTAGTCCTGACAAATTGCTGGTGAATACAGGCTCTTGTCTGGTGGTTCATCGTAATAACTTCAGGGGCCCACAATTAGTACCCTAGGATGGACTTTCCTGACGGATCCCCATCATGTGGAGACCAAGCGTGATACTGTCAGGCAACAGTGAGGTGTGCTCCTCAAGTGGTCGCTATCAGGTGTCTGCCTCTCCACAGACCAGGCTACGGGATTCAGAAGACCTGGATGGTGAGGTAGGGAAAACAGAAAACACTACGGATGATGTTAACTCTTTCAGAAAGAGATACGAACCCCCTCAGCTTGTGTCAGAAAAGGCACCCTGAGATTGCATGGTGGGACTGCCTCAGAACTCCCAGTGCCCTCCGTCTACTGTGGAAAAAGGAAAGGATCCATGATGATTCTCTTTGAGACCCCCTCCACCCTGACATGATGTCACCCATGACTTCAAATTCCCAACTCAATAACACCAGCCTCAGACATTCAAATGCTTACAGGTCTTTAGTAACAAAAAGCTATCAGCCAGAATGGTTGATATATTACCAACACTCAGGAGGAGGTAGGAGGATGGTGTGTTCCAGGCAGACTCAGGATACACAGCAATTAAAAGTAACTAAGCAATGCAGTATAACATTAAAAAAAAAAAAAAAAAAACTTTTTTCCAGGGTCCTATCAACCCAGGAACCAAGCTCAGCTGTGGTCTGTGAACAAAAAGAAAAAGGAAGAAAGATATGAAACTGTCAACTTCAATGACCCCCAAATCCAGAGAGCACCTCCCTGATAAAATATTATCAACACTGTAATCTCATTTGATGGGTATTTGATGTAGTTACTATATCAATAAGAAGCCACTGAAATGTGAATGAGCAGAATTTGAGGTAATGATGCGGCAGTCTTTGAATGTGACTGTCACAAATGAAAGCGGAGTGTTTCTTAGCTAACTCCTTCAGACTCTGGAGTTGAGGTGGGTGGGGGAGCAAAGAAGGGGAAGAAACTAGATGCAGGGCGGCAGGTTAAAGAAGAAAATAAAACAACAATAACAAAGGAAAATTATATCTTTAAGAAGAGAATGAAAGACATTGCTACTTCCAAAGTCAACTGGGTAACTGAGCTCGACATTGTGTAATTGACTTTGCAAGTAGAACAACAGCAATGTAACAAAGAAAATGTCAGTGTTTTCACAGCACTAATCTATAACGCTGGGAGGCCCTCCCGCTGTCAGCCAGGGCTGACAATACAATAGCTTTCAGAGGGATATTACCATCATGCTTTTATTCCTGACATCAATCAAGACAAAGAGAATCCTTTTCACAAGACATTAAAAATCAAACCTTTATACAAGAAGATAGGTAAAACAGCATTCTCCTTAAAGACAGCCATGAGGGGCAATCAGCTAATTGGCGCTCCTTGAAAGCAGTAAAGTATTTTTATTTACTGAGTGTACAACCCCAATCGTTGGCTGCCACAGATCCTGGCCAGTAAGCTAGGAATGAGAAGTTTCCACCCGCTTTCCCCTCACTCCTTCACCCTGCCTCTCGACCATAGCAGATTAAGGAGCTGGCAGACCATGCTGAAAACTTCAAGAGGGATGTAACCAATCCAGGCTTTGTTAGGATATTCTGGGGGCAAAGCTGTTCTGACAGAGGACTCTATCTATTCAAGGATGCCCTTGCAAAGGGGCAGACACTTGCAGAAATTGTCAAATTTGCCAGCCAGTACATACAGGATTTTTCTCAGCCACCCATTAAAAACTGGGCATCCACTAAGTCTTAAGGTACTCTCTACTGCACGTACTCTAGACTCACATATCTGAAGGAATCCCAATATCTATGGCAAATGTTTTCAAGACATGAGGGCAATATTCTTTGTACCAGAGGCAGAGCTAACTTCAGTCAGTATCCAGGAAAGACAAATCCCTAAACCCACCTGCCCACCTGGACAAAATCATTAGGCCATGAGGAAACCTAGCCACCTTTTGTTCCACGACTTCAAGACAAGTTTTAATGCCTACATGTCAGCAGTTGGTGACACAGAAACCTGCAGGCCCAAGGGCAAGAAGTGAGCAGGGCTAACGTTCCAGCAAACTTATTATCTATGCCCTTCGCAAACTAATGAAGCCATCAAGACACCAGCCTGCCAAAAGGGTGCAAGAGGTTGGTCTTGACTCCTAAAGGCTGTACACATATCCAGGGCCTGGCAGAGACAATGGTCCAAGGAGCTTCAAGTTATAAACTAGTGAAGTTCGGGCAGGCCTTCAAGTACTGGAAAAGCCCAAGATATGACTGGTCCCTCCCTCTGGTATCTAGCAGACTGTGAACACAAAGTATGCAATGGAACTCAATCACTCAGAGATAGTAACTCCAGGAACACCTGAGATGGAGAAGGTGTTTTCTCTTTTAAGACTAAGTAGGCACCTTTGTTTTCTTGCACCTAGAGCAACGTTCTTCAGAGCCGGGCAGCAAATCTGCACAGCATCCTCAGTGGTGGGCTCCCTTCGTTTACACATCCAAATGAACAGTTAAGAGAAATCAATGCATCTAATTGCCAGACTATTAAATCCAACATCAGGGGAAGAATTCCACAGCCACCAGCTTAGGAGTTGGCTACCGATATAGCAATTATTGCAACTTTCTATTAAACTGAACCATATCCCCAGCCTTTCCATCTACAACTAGGAACACTGTTAACTCCATGATACTGTGCTCCAGTTTCCTTCTCATGTGGTCCTCCTCCTCCTCGGCTACAAGCCACGCCACTACCAGGGCTGGCCAGTTCTGATCACTTTATGACTGCAAAGTCACCAGCATCTAATGCTTTTCATTATGAATACACACTAGGTACCTCATGGTTAAATGTTCAGCAGGATTTTTCTGCCAGCGGCACATAGTTATTTTATTGCTTATTAAGTTTTTGCAAGGAAACAGGTATAAGAATATAAACCACAATTACTAGACATGAAGGATGTTTTCTAAAAAGAAGCATGCTCTCCCAAACTAGGAATCAGTAATTTAATTGGGGTATCGGGGGTTAAATATCGGGATTAAATGCTATCTGCCAGAATCCATATAGAAAGTTAAGGAATCTGCAATGGATTTGTTTTGCCCTTTCTGCAATATCATGTACATTTAACCAAACAAATCTCGACAATTTACACTTGTATGAGGTCTCTGCTGAATCAAGAAACCTGTAACCTCAGAATGCCTCTATTTATTACATCTCAATTATTTCCATGGAAACACGTACAACGGTGAACTACACTGTTCCTGAGTCTCTAGAACACTAAATTTATAAGATGGACTTTTAAGGGGCTCAACGCTAGCAAGAGAGGAAAACAAAGAGATGGGAGCACAGAGAAGTGGGGGGGGAGTAGGTTGGATATTGAGGTGGGTGCATGGACACGGATTAAGTACTAATTAATATTAAGAGCTGTAATTAACAGACAGTTGCTAGAATGGAAAAAACATGACAAGTTAGTCAAAAAATTTTAAACAGGCTAGGAAAAAGATGTGTTCGTTTTCTGGGGGAAAGAAGAAGCGGAGGCACAGGGTAAGGAGGGGCACAGCGCCTTAACACTGGCTGACAGAAGGAACTGCCAGTAATCGTTTCCAAACCACCTGATATCATCTGCCGAAATAACATCAGTGAGTGAGATGACAACAGCGGGGAACGAGGCCAAAATTTTCAAAGGGAACGAATCACTGCCACTGCCACACCACCAGGGCGACATGCACACAAAAAGGAAAGTCGGTCAGAAAATGTGACTTTTGTAACATTTATGGATTTTTGGTGTGTTTTTGGTTTTTTTTTTAGCAAAATCATAAGGCTTTTCAAAAACCATCGAGGTTGTTCACTCTCTGCCCTCCTGCCCCTGTCGCCTTCCCCATGTGCTGGACGTCCACCCTGTTGAGATGGGCTTTCCAAAGAAGGACAAACATCCTGAGGGGAAGAGTGACCCCACTCCAGAGGGAGTTTGTGTCCAGGGTGGGAAGTGATCCCCAGGGTCTGTTTGATTTTCAAAGCACCAATACCCATGCTTTCAAATCACTTTCTGAGCATCTATTCAAAATTGTTACATTTCTGTCTTTCCTTCCTGCTATGGCCTTTCATATTTCTGAGATCAATTAAAAATTACGGTCAAGCGACTTTCACAGCAGAATGCACCAGGCTGGGGAAGTCCACAATGCCTCTCCATCAGTCCTGACACACAGCAGTGCATGCAAAGTAAAATAAAATAAAATGTAAAAGGCACCGCTGTTCCTTAAGAAGCACCTGCAAGCCTCTTTAAAGGTGAAGAAGACCCTGTAGCGTCAAATTCACAGTATAGAGCAGTTTACACTTAAGAACACACTTTGGAATGTTGCTTAAGAAAAAGGGCAGTTCTTAAAAAGCAATAAATCCTTCACCTGCTGTAACTCTTATCTATTCAAATTACCTTCTCTCTTAATTCCTCCCTTGATAAGGGGTCAGATTTCCACCTATTCACTCTAGTAAACTAAATAGAAGGTAGAGTGGTGAGAGACAAGGGCTGGAGCAGGTTTGGAAGAAGCCAGAATCCTGAGGAGAGACACGGGGCTCTGACTACATAAGGGTAAAAAGTCAGTGTGTGGCTAAAGGCACCAGCACTTTTCAAAATGCCTTCACTGGTCTGCCTCCCACTTAGCTGTCCTTCCCCCACTGAACTGTTGAATTGTTTCACACACACACACACACACACACACACACACACACAACACACAACACACAACACACACACACACATTTAGAGATTGACACTCATTAAAAATCATTTCAAGGCTCATTTCATGAGGCTCAATCCCAGTCTTCCTCTGGGCTCCATCCAGTGTTTTTAGAATTCTGTTCAGGCAACTCTGAAACACCCACCCATCTGTTTGCTGCGACCTGCTCTACCTTTGCTTTCTGTGACATGCGTTCTGATATAAAGAGGTATGGAAATATAGATGGGCTTATAGACAGGCAAGCTTTGTATCTTTATGAAATAAATCTGCTTCTTTACCTATGTTTAACTCAAAATCAACTACCTGAATTAAAAGAAAACTGTCTTCCAGCCAGAAATTCCAATTCTATTTTTCTGAAGGCTACCTTGAATGACTCTTTACAAAGTAGTTATCCAAAGAACGAAAAGAAATTAAAAATTATTTCAAGCCACAACACTTCCATTCAGCAGAAGGACAAGCATGGGTCTGTGTGTCCCATCTTCTTCCAGAGTCTTCTCTTCTGGCTTCCTTTCCTACAACCAGACCGCTCAGGACTCCCTCCAGTTCCGTGGAACAGGTCAGTTTCCTCCAGATGGGGAGAGTAGCGGGAATTTTGGGAGCAAGATCAACTTCTCTCCCGGAAAAGAGTAAGCAAGCAGGACCTTAGGAGACTGGACCGAACTCCTAAGACTATATAGCAAGGGTCTCCATGGAACCAGGTGACCCTCGGTTTGCTGGGCCTCAAGAAGAAGTCGAGTGTCTCATAACTCAGAGGTCTGCAGGTTCAGTACCAGACATTCCAAACAAGAGCAAAGCTGGCAGGAAGGGAGCGGACCCCTGCGCCTTCTTGCGCAGGCCTCCAGGAAATGAACTTTTCAGAGCAGAACTGGGCTGCAGCCAGAGGTCATCAGGGGAATTGGGAGAAGACAAGAGAGTCGGGGACTTCGGGCTATGGCTCCTCTTACCCTGTTAATCTCTCAGTAGGTCCAGCAAAGGGGCTGGAATGGGGACAAAGCAGCAAGCCTGGGAGGAGAAAAGGGCAGGAGAGGAGCCGGGGGTCGGCGCGTCGCCTCTCCCCGGGGCATCTGCTCTCCAGGGACCGCGTCAAACCTGGGGACCCTCAGTAGAAATAGATGCCAAAGGCGGATATGGGTACTTGGGTATCTAGTTTCTCACAAACGTGCGCGCACTGGGGACCTGATATGGGAAACTGGCCCAAGTGCCTACTGCACGGCTGTCCGGGGTCGGATACCGAGAGGCGCTCACGACGGCCACTGCGCTACCCTGGGGACCAGCGTCCCGCCGGCACGGCAGACAATGAACTCCTGGCGAGGCTCTCTGCTCTGCCGGCCTCGGTGGAGCCGGCAGGAAGTGCGGGGGCCCCCGACCAGGAGCGCAGCTTGGGTCCGGGGCGGGGAGAGGGCGCCGGGCAGCAGTGGCGGCCAGAATGCGACGCCTGGGGCGAGCGCAGGCACCAGCCGCTGCACTCCGCGTCCCCGAGCCACAAGGAGGGCACCAAAGAAAGCTTGAGAGGCCCAGGGCCAAGGAAGGCGGCCTCGGCGCTGCCGGCCTTCCGGGCATCGTCCCCGCTGCCTCTTCCTTCCTCGGGCCGCAGCCGAGATTCGCAATCCCCGCCAAGTCAGCCCGCACCCCTTGATTGGCCACACGGGCCCGGGGCCGACGCTCAGGGATCCGTAAGGGCCCCTGGTCGGGAGCCCCCGGGCCCGGATCCCCCAAGAGCGGATGCGCCGGGCCCGGAGCGGGTCGGCCGGCAGGGTGTCGCCGGCGTGCCCCTGCCACAGCCTGCGCCTCCCGCTCGCGGCCTCCGCCTCCGCCTCCGCCTCCCCCCTCCGCCTCCGCCTCCTCCTCTAGCTCGCTCGCTCGCTCGCGCGGTCCCCGGCCGCCCGCCCGCCCGCCGGTCCCTCCTCCCTCGCTCCCTCCCTCCTCGCTCGCTCGCTCGCTCGCGCCTCCGCCGGGCCTCGCTCGCTCACCTTTCACCGAGCGCGGCTTCGCCTGCTTCCGCCTGGACATGTCCGGGGCTCCGGTCGCTCCGTCGCCTTCCGCGGCCGGCTCCCCCCGCCGCCCCCCGCCGCTCCGGGCAGCCCTTCTCCCCCTTCTCCTCCTTCTCCTCCTGCCTCTCGGAAACTTTGTTTTTTGCAGCCGGGTCGGCGGCCGTGTGGAGCGGACCACAGGTCCGGGGCGGCCTCCCTTGGGGGCACAGTCCGGGCCCGCCGAGACCGCTCGGGGCCAGGGGGAGGCCCGGGGGGCGCACCGGGGCCCTGCCTGTTGCAATGCGGCAGCCCGGGGCTCTGGGTCCCAGCGGCGGTCCCAGCGGCGCGGGGAGTCCGGAGGCCACTCGGCCGAGCCGAGTTATGCAAAAAAAAAAAAAAAAAAAAAAAAAAAAAAGCCGCCCCCCTCCTCTTCCCCACCCCCCGCCGGCCCCTGGCCCCTGCGGCCCCCTCCCTCCCTCCCCCACCCCACCGCCACCCTCACCCTCCTCCTCCTTCTCCTCCTCCGCCCCTTGCCGGATTTTTGTGCAAAGTTTGCAGGCGTCCGGCCACGCAGCCCGGTGCGGAGCTCACAATGAACCCATCTGAGGAGGGGGAATGGGGCTGCAGTCGGGAGGGTCTCAGGGGGCAAGAAGACCGGAGGCGGTCCGGAGCACGGGAGCTCAGTACCCCCCAGAAAAAAAAAAAAAAAGCTTTCAAATTATCCCCTGCCGCACACAACAAAATAATAATAAATATTAATGGCTCAAAAATGCCCAAACGCCTGGTTTGGAGATTGTGATGGATTGGGGGGCCCTCAACTCAGCCTACTTGGAGGGGATGCTCGGAACGGCCGCAGTGGCTTGGAAGCCACGGCTCGGGGCCCCTGGCTCACGCCCCCTTCTCTGGCTCTCGGCTCGGTCGGGCGCCAGCCCCCGGGAGGAGTAAGGGGCGCGCGGGGGCGCTCAGGCGGCGACGGGCGGGCGCGCCCGTGCCCCGGGCATCGCTCAGCCGGTACGCTGGGCCGCGGCTGCCTGCCCTCGGGCTGCGGTGCTCAGCGCGCAGCGCGCAGCCGATCCCCAGGCCGGTGCCAAGTCACCGGCCCCGCTAGCTTCCTCCATGGACCAGGGGCTCGGAGAAGGGGGAGGCGATGGCCGCGGTGGCGGAGGAGGAGGACGAGCAGGCGGCGGCGGCCAGGCTCCCGTCCTCCCGGGCAGCGGCGGCGGCTGCAGCGCCCCGGCTCCTCCGCGCTCCAGCCGGCGCCGGCCCGCCCGCCAGCCTCCCTCGCGCTCCTGTCTTCTTTGTGGTCGCTGGCTCTCCTCCTCCCGATCCGGCTGCTGGGGCTGCACTGCAGAGACACATAATAAAGCCAGGCTTGGCTGGAAATGTAGCCGGGTCCCAGCAGGAGGATGTGAGGAGCGGAGTCCCGGCGGGGGAGCGCTCTGATCCCGTGGGGCGCCCCGCACTGCTCCGGCTCGGATCAGACGGAGAGAGGGCCAACAGCACCGAGCGATGGACAGCGCTGGAAATACAGCTCCGGCCGCCCGCAAAACCCGGACCGCGGCGACGGCGGCAGACACGGCGCGGGCACCGCACCGGCACGCGGGGCCCCGGCTCGGGCGCTGGAGGCACTGGGCGGGAGGAGTGAACAGACACAGGCCCATATGGGCTGACAGACTTGCCCGGATGCCTTTAGCATCGCAAACAGCAAAAAGTCAAAGAACGCGGGAGCAGAGGTGAGCTGCTTCAGCATCGCTGCCGCTGCGATGTATGCCCCCACGTGCAAGCATTATCCCCAGGACCTGGCTTTTCCCTCTCGATTTTTGTCAGTCGGTGTGCAAGACCATATCTGTCCCAAGAGTCCCAAGAGATTTTGCACCACTAAATTAACACCTACTTTCGTACGATTACGGCGCCTAGCGAGCACTTCCTGGCTATGGCTACATATGGACACCTTACCCCCAAATACTGTGGTATCACCCCTTGCCTCCGCGGTTGACAAAAGAAACCAGCTCCAACTTCCCGCAAAGTTTTGCCCCAGCCACCAGGGGGCGCCGCGGGAGCTGCAGCTCTGGAACCGGTATAGGTTAGAATCTCCGAACAAGCCCCCATGCGCAGTTTTCCCATGTCGAGGCTCCCTTTAAACTGTTCCTTCGAGGCCTCCCTCGCCATCTGTAGCGGCCAGATTCGGGACTGGGGAGAGATTCTGATATTGTCCCCCTCCCAGAAAGTGGCGCCACCTTGGGCTGGCGTGCCCCAAGGCCGGGAGAGCAGAGCAGGGGCGCGGCACAGCGCTAGGGGTTATCAATCTCATGGATCGATAAGTTGCCACTTGGAGAGAGGAGGGCTGTGTCCCCTCGGAGACGAGTTACCCAGGGCAACCTTTCACGGAAAAACCCGCTGCCCGCAGAGAGCAGCGCCGGGTCCAGCCCAGCAGCGGCGCCCGCGCTAAGCAGGGTGCCCGCGCCCTGCCGCTCCTTGGCCTGCATGCCAGCCGGGCCCGCGCCCCCCTCGGCTTACTTCGCAGTCCCGTGGGGCTTTTTTCGCCAGCCCCATGCTGGGTCGGTTGCCGAGGTAGATGCAACCCCCGCAACTCTGCGGCTTGGGAGCGCTGGCCCGCCGCTGCAGAGCAGGGCTGGAGGCTGGAAGGCCGGTGAGCGCGCGCCCAGGGCCTCCTCCAAAGATATATTAGGGGTGACCTGTTCTATGCGATGCCAGGCCAAATGCTCTGGCTGCGGGAGACAGAAAGCGAGGTTCCCTGGAAGGGCGAGGGCCAGGCCAGAGACACCCCCTAACTAGGACCTGGTCCCCTGACTCGGGTTAGGATTGCTACCCCCCAGCTACCACCCCCAGCTCGTGCGTCTGAGCATTCGACACCCCAGGCTCCCCGGAGAGACTGAGGACCGCCTCTCGCAGCCCATAATGTCCAGCGTTAGGCTAAGCAGGGTGCCAAGGGCCAGGGCAGAGGCCACAAGACGCCTGGGAAGGCGCCAAGAAGGAAGGGCCGAACCCGCCGCTCCCCCACCCCCGCCGGCGCCTGGGATCGAGGCCCACGGAGAGAGGCTGACAGGCGGCAGATGGCACACGCTGGGGGAGGGGGCGATTGGCCTCCGCTCGGGGTGCCCCCGCCGCGGGCTGCCGCTCCTAGGAGGAGGGAAGGCGACCAGCCCCAGCCGACCCTCTCAGACTCTCTGGGGGGCTGAGACTGCGGACCGTGCTCAATCGGGAGCCTGAAGGGAGGGGGACAAACAAAAGAGCCAGGTTGGAAGGACCGTGCTGGATGGAAGGAGGAGGTCGTCACCGGCGTGCAAGGGTGGTTGGAGACCCCTGTCGCTACCCTTTTTCCAACCTTGGGGAACTGCGAGAGACTCGGAGGTCGGGAGTGGGAGAAACAGGATGGAACGGGAGGCGGCAGGGGCGTATTCCGAACTAATTCTCAGGAGGAGGGTCCCGGAGAGAACACGAAGTTCCTTGGACCCCTTCCCACTCGCTGCGGTCACCCGTTTTCGTCTCGACGCTCTCCGCTGCCCCCTCCGGCGCGCGGCCGCCGTCTCCAGCTCAGCCGCAGTCAGGGTGCTGAGGGAGCTCGACCTCGTCCCACAGCGGCGGCCTGCTTCTTCTGAAGCTTGTTTCATTTTAACTCCTTCCAGAAAAATGTTGTTTTAAGGAAAATCACACAGCTGGGAGAAAAAAAGCCAATAGTGTCCCCCTTACTCCTGCTGAGATCTTATCCCAGAAGTCACAGGGGATCCATCATGACGCTGGGCTTTGCTTCTTGCCCACCTGGTGACTTGGAACCAGAAAGAGGTCATTTTAGGGTGATGTTTTGTACCCCACCTGTCTGTTTCCTCAGGGAACTCAGAGGTCTGGGACGCTCCCTGGTGAAACAGGCCTCTTCAGACCTTCCCCTTTATAACTGCCTAGAGGAGTGGATGGGGAAATCCACTGCCAAGAAGGTGAAGTAAGCTGTGAGAGCAAAGTCCTGTGTAAGAAGGAAAAGAATGCACTGGCAAATGGACTCTTCCATCGAAGCCCACACTAGGAGGCAGGAAGAGATGCCCAAGGCACTGCCTCCCCCCACCTGGATGTTCCTTCAGGATGTGACTGTGGACACACACAGAGAAAGCTGCTTCAAATCTTCAAACACAGGCAGGCATCTTGCAAAGTCATCTTTAGCAAGAGGGTCTAGGGACAAAAACCAAGACCAGAGAGTGAAACGCCAAAAGAGGGTTTCTTTTGTGACCTCTAAACTAGTATCCTAATGAGTTCTCAGTGATCCAAGAGATGTGTTTGCTATGCAGGACACGTCATTTCAGCACATGGAGGCAGAAGCAGAGGCTCAAGAATTCAAGGCCAGGGTAAACTACCAAACATTTATCATTATATCCATAGATTAGAGCCTCTCTCGACACTCCATCAAGAAGCATCCTTTTGGAAGATGTGTAATGCGGAGGACCACAACTGGCAAAGTGCAGAGAATAAGTGATTGTGTCATTCTCAGCTCTAAAGAGGAGGACCTCCAAATCACCCCCATACCAAGATTCAGGGAAGCTTGCAGACGAGATGGTAAGAATGAAAGAGCCTGAGAGTGGGGCACAGTACTGGCAGGCAGTAGCCTCTGATCATGACAGGACCACCAACCCAAGAACTCACTGCATCCATGTCTACTTCCACTAGAACTATACAAGAGGCTAATGTCAGACAGGAGAAGGGGAGCTTCTTTACTTAATGATAAGTCATCTACATTCCCAGTAAGTGCTCAAGCACCTGCCAGTACAGACATCCCAGATAAAACCCAAAGGGTCACACATGCAACAAGATGTGAAAGTAGGAGGGAAGCTGGCTGGAAAGAAGAACATATGAAGTAAACAGGAGGAGGGATAGATATAGGTAATTAGGAGTGAAAACACATAAATTCATTGTATAAATTAATGAGCAAGAAGGACAGCAGATCTTTCCCTGTTGGGCCCAGTGATCTAGTGGGAGGAGGCAAACTCCTAATAAATGTCCACACAGAATTTAGAATTAAAAAGAAAAGAATTCAAGGCCAAGACTAGAGAGATGGCACAGCTGATAAAGACAGTAAAGGTAGCGGTACACACACCTGGCCACCTGAATTTGATCTCCAGAGCCCCCATGAGAAAGAAAATAACTGACTTTTGAAAGCTGTCCTCTGACTGTCACATGTATGAACAAATTATACCAAAAAAATTATAGACAATACTTTGTAGCATGTGACAAGAGTAACCATTTTTTCCCCAATCATTTCCAAAGTTACCTTCTCCCCGGTTACTCCCAAATGCTAAACACAAGCGCAGGCACACGCGCGCACACACACACGCGCACACACACACACACACACACACACACACACACACAATTAACTTAAATGACAATCAGCTCTTGAATATATGCAGTCTGGAATTAGCGACTTGCTTATATGTTATTACTTGGAGCTCTCACTTTACTGGACAGAATTGGTATCTGGCTTCGAGGAACAGTTATTTAGGGAAGTGGCAAGTACAAGTTCATTCCCTCATCCTTTTGCTTTCTCAACACAAATGTGTTGACTGTGTGCCGACATGTGATGAGCCAAGATAATGAGCAAGAAGGACCTAGCAATCTAGCAGGAGGAAGCTAACTTTTAATAATTGTCCACACAGATAATGATCTAACTATACTTTTGAACAATCCTGAGAAAGAAAAATATAGTGCAAGGAAGACGGCTCTGGGTGGTTCTAATGCAGAAATTATCACAGTTCAAACAAAGGACTTAAGAGTATTGTGGCTAGATTTGGGAGCTAACCTAATCAACTTTCCAATTCAGTGTCCATCATCGTCTCACTGGAGAACCTCAAGGAACAAGGGACTTCCTTGCTTCTATTTTCTTTTTTTAAATTTTTTTGCACGTGTGTCTGTGTTTAATAAAGGGTACTCTATGTACCTGTGGAGATCAAAGGTGACTTTAGAAATCATTCTGAATTACTCTACCTCCTTTTTGCTTTTTTCTGGTGTTTCCCAGGCTCCACCTTCCAGGGCTGGAATTATAGGCAGCCTCCATTTCTGTGTTTTATGTGGGATCAGGATTCAGAACTCAGGTCCTTCTGCTTTCGAGGCAGAGGCTTAATCCCTGAGCCATCTCTCTAGCTCGTAGCTTCTGTTTTGTTTTTTTGCATTTGCATTTGCAGAAAGGGAGCGCAGAAGCATAGGTGTTTCAGGATGGTCCTAAGGATGCTGTGTTGCTCAGACCTTATGTGGCCATAAAGTCGATGCTCCCAAGCATTTACCACCTCCCCCGTTTCTCATCTCTCCCTTTCACCATATAGAGAAAGGCTAATCACAGCCACACAGATTTGTTCTTTGTTCTGATAGGACCTTTCTCCCCTGATGTTCCCAATTTCTACAAACCTGTACCAGATACGGCAGAAGGCTTCATGCATTGTGAGTAAGATGGAACCCAGCACCTCAAGTACATGAATGTGTTCTCTAAGGAATTACGTTGCAGCCTAGCTCCAGCTTCATGCAGTTGTTGAGTTTTAGCCATGTGTGGAATCCATGTTCCCCTGGACCCTCCTCCTCCAGGGTCACTAAGGGAACCATTGTCAGGTTTGTTGGCCGGATCTCCCAGACAGTCTGGCACAGAGACTGTTGATCAGTCGCTCTCTTCTTGCAAGATTTCCCAGCCTCTCGAATGTAATACAGCATGGCGCCTCCTGCCGAAGGACTTAGTCTTAAGGCTTAGCAGAACTTAGAAGAGTGAAGAGCATGAAATGGAGAGTGTTCCTTTCTCTGCTTCCAGTTCCCAGTTTGGCATTTGGGAAGTCCCTGCAGATGCTGCAGAAATTCTCCAGAGGTCCCCATTGCCCCCCTGACCACAACTCAAAGAGGCCAGCAGCAGGGCTGAGAGACATCTGCCTCCCTGGAGCAGAGGAAGGCTGGTGCCAAAAACAATAAGTCGGGTGTGAGAACCTCCTTGTCTTCTCCTGTTTCTGTTCAGCTGGGAAAGCCATTGCTATTTTATCATCATTATTGTAATTATTTAGTTCTCCAAGCATCAGCAGTCTTTGCAGGGAACACCCACATGGCAGCAAGGAAACCAACTTGGCAGGAGGTCCCCGTGGACTCAGGCCCTCAGAAACTCCCAACTGCTAGCCTTGCCTGGAACTGCCTCCAGACCCCCTCCAGCTGCTTGCTGCACTGCACACAAGCCTGGGAGTTGCAGTCGAGTATGCTGCTTTGTTTTCTCAAAATACCTATGATATAGCACTTCTGATTGGCTTTTTTTTTCAGTTTTTTTTAATTTAAAATAATTTAGCAAAAGCCAATATAATGACTGTGCCTCTAACCTTCAGTGAAAATGATCACATGAAATACTGACAGCACCATCTTCAAGACTTAGATCAGATGGGGACACATTCCAGAACTGGTCACCAGTCTATTAACCATTGGTAACTAAATTAACCATCAAAGAATTAGCATTTAGCTAATAGACTTTATTTATTTAAGTGTATGTATGTGTGTGTGTCAGAGGGTACTGTGTGTTCCTATAGAGGACCAAGGGTGACTTCAGGATTCATCCTGGATTGCTTTTATCTCCTTTTGCTTCACTCCGGGATTTCCCAGGCTCTGCCCACCAGGCCAGAAGTGCAGGCCACCGCTGTTTCTGCCTGGCATTTTTACGTAGGACCTGGGATCCAAACTCAGGATCTTCTGTTTGCAAGTCAGAGTCTTAACCCCTGAGCCATCTCTCCAGCCCCAGTTATCTAATTAGGAAACTGAGCAGCAAACAATGATAAAAATAGGCTCAATTAGCAAAAACAAAAGCATGTGAAGCACTGTTTGCAAATATGATCTTTAGACACTATCTTACATGAATAGGTGTGGCTAAGGTGACACGTAAGGCTGAGACATGACCCTTACATGCATGTTGCAGGCACCCACACATACTCAGAGCTCAACCCTTAGAGATCCGGATTCAGCCATGAATAGCAATTCTGAGTACACAGTCCCTATAGAAGCCTCAGGGTCCTGCTTATGCCTACGATGAAACTTATCATACTGGGAAGGGCCAGATACCATGAAGAGACAGAGCTGGGATTTCACTGAACTGGTAAAGCTGCTGTTTTGTCTTCACAGTTTTTCTGCTTTGCCACTGACTATCCAAGTTATTACAATCCATGTGTGTGCCAAGTTTGGTCTATGACTTACCACAATTGTCACCTGCTGTAGTATGGAGCAGTAGCTCTCGCCTATCTCAAGCCACCTTTGTGACCACTACTATCTGAATCTGCTGAAAAATAATCAATCTGGCCTAGATCACTTGAGAGAGAGAAAAAAAGATGTTTGGTTTTCTCCTGTGTACATACTCCTTCCCCTAGTCATCCCCTTTGTCTTAGAAGGAAGCTCTTGAGTAACCAAGGTGTGGAGAAACACTGTGGAGATTTTAGAACACGAGAATGTGAGACTCCTGCACCAGCTGAGTACACAGGATCCTCCAGCCAGGAAGGAGGGGAATGAGCCCACTGGGGCCGGATCTAGTTACCCCCCCATTACATCCAGTGCCACGTAGTTATTCAGAATGTAGTGATGTCATCAGGACAAAAACTATCAATCCATGAATCATAAAGTGGAGATAACCAAATTTGTCAATGTGCATTTCATCACTGTCATGGGAAAATTTTCTGATGGAAATAGAAGCTAATAAGTAGAAAACTTTGCCCATCTAAGTAGACCAAAAGCTCTTTGAAAGCAGAGTCCAAGATTTTGGTGCACACCCCCTGCCACTTCACATCATCCACATCACTTGCTATTCAGGGAATTTGTGGTGAGTAGAGAAGCTACCATTACACTGCCCAGAGGTCAGAGGTTAGCTCTGAGCAGACAGGACCGCCAGGTAGCACAGAGGCCTCTACTATAGAGCCAGGCAGTTCTGAGCTGGAACCCTAGGATTTACCAGCCATGCCCTTTTGGCAGGAAACAAGGAAGCAAACACTCTTGTAAGCACAGCATGGCCGTGTGCGAAGTAGGAATCACCACCCTGGTGATATGTCTCAGTGCTGCTAGGACGGATCCAGCATATGACATTTTGCACACTGAGAACCCTGAATAGCTTGCTATTCTGTTTGGATGGTGCTCCAACTTCAGTAATGGGTGTGGCTGAGATGCTGCTGCAGGTTGGGTGGGCTCACCGGAAAACAAGCTGCTTTCCAAGGACTGGAACCAAATAAGACTGGAGAAGAGAGAGCTGGCAGGACTGTTTCTCTGGGATAAGCCACCTGGTTTTATCTGCCAGTTTCCGGGATTCATCAGCCAGCTGTTTCCTATTGTGCTAGCTGTCGTTGCATTCATACACATAGCACAGTCTTTATCTGAGAAGTTTACGTTCCTTAGACTGGCCCTTATCTGCCTCAGTCGCCTGGATCCCAAACACTTTCTGGTCTTCTGAATGAAGCAGCAGTTCTAGTCCCACCCTCTGATCCAAACGGCAGCAGGCCAGAGTTCAAAGCCTGAGGGAGCAGCGGAAATTCAGGCAAAAGGCCACTGAAGGGAGGTTATGGGCTTGGGCCCCACTGGGATGGGAGCAGAGGGGGCGGGGATCAGACCCCAGTGGACTGGCCTGGTACACATTTCCCAGGGCCTGCTATTGCCTCCTCTGAGTGGCCTGGCCCCATCCCGGTCATGCACATTGGGACATGCCAGGGCCTGGCTTCCCAGGGGCTGGAGGGAGCTCCCGCAGGGGACTTCAAAAGCCCAAATGCCTTTCAGAAAGGAACTAAAACTTTCTGCTTAACCAAAGCCTCCACAGGAGAAGAACAGGCCTAGCCCTTTTCTTTTTAAGTCTCTTTATTTTCCAGCCGGCTGGCCTGGTCATTCTCTTTTTTTCCTATTATAAACGGTCCCAGCTGCAACACACAGGGAAAAAAAAAAAAAAAAAAAAAACATCTCCCAGGCCTGGGCAGGGGCTGGTTGCAGCCTCAGTGCCTAGCCGGCCTCCTGGGGCAGACAAAGGCAGCTCTGGCCTCTGGCACCCACTGGGAGAGGCCCTGGAGCCCCGCCCGGAACTGAAGCCACACTGGGAGGAGGGGAAGATTCGGGAAGTTTCTGCCAGCATTCCAAATCTTCCTGACCCTGAGAGCCAACACATCAGGGACAGAAAAAAAAGGATCAGGTACCCCTTACAAGGACCACAGAACTCTGGGCAGGGAAGAACCATAGCAGATGATCCAGTTTGAACCAGAAAGGTGGAGAAACCCATGTCCAGGGGCACAGAGTAGTCTAAGGGCAGAGCCAACATTATAAGCTAACACTTTCAAGACCAACACCAGGTAACAAAGAAAGGTTGGGGGAAGGTTAGAAGGACACTTCGTATCCTGGGGCTGCTGGACCAGTAGCGGCCCTGTTTCCTAGCAAGCAATTTCATTCCTCTGTGTCTCACTTCCCTGTCTGTGAAACGAGGCTACGCTCATGTTCCCCTTCTAAGGATGCTGGGAGGATTAAGTGAGTGGGTAGGTAAACTCTTAGAATAGATTTAAAAAAAAAAAATCACCTTTTTACTTCTATCTGTAAATGTAAGGACTTGATTTCTTCACTCAGAGAATGTTTATTTGTGACTCCCCAGGGCCTATGCTATGACAGGCACAGGGCCAGGCTCAGAAGTTCCTGACCAGGTGGAACTGGGGAGGGCTAAACTAACACATAAACTGAGCCTACATAGGGCACATCCACTTCTGGCACTGGAAAAGCAAAGGCTCAGGACTATGGGGGCGGTGGGGGACAGTAGGGAGTCTAGGAATCCCAGAACATTATTGTCTCTCAAAGAGAAGGAGGAGACCACCCTGGGCTCACTTGCCCTTCTTTTTTTTTTTTTTAACATTTTTTATTATTATTTCCGCTCATACAAACTTAATAGGTACACCGGTTCCCTCCCTCCCTCCTCCTCCCCCCAAACCCTCTGCTCCCCCTCCTCTCACCCCTCCCTCCCCATCCCCCAGTGCCTCCCACCCCAATTCCCAGAGAGTCCTTTAATGTGCATCCCTGACTCTCCTCTGGGCCCTCCTCTCCGATGACGTACCAGGACCCAGTGGCCTTTCCCTGAACCCTTTCCCGTGTTCCCCTTAAGCATAGGAACACTACTGTGGCTTGCCCTTCTTTTTTTAAAGCTGCTTTAAAATGTTTACTTTACTTGTCAGTGTGCAAGATGCGTGTGCAGGTGCCTCAGTGCGCACGTGGGAGGTCAGAGAACTTCCAGGAGTCGGTTCTCTCTGCCCACCTTGTTTGAGCAGGTCTCGCTGTTTCTGCTGCTCTGCACACTTCAGGCTTGTGAGCCTCTGGACGATTCTCCTGTCTTCACCTGCCATCACTGTAGGAGTGCTGGGATTGCAGATTTGAGCCACCACATCCGACCTTTACTGAGTTCCAGAAACCAAACTCAGGTCAGGCTTACTGTGGAAAGCGCTTTTACCATCTCTCTGGCTTCCTGGTGTTTTTTGCAAAGTATTGACAACCATTTAAGTATTTTTTTCCATGTGTGCATGCATGTACATGTGTATGCGTCTCTATGTATATGTCATGTGTGTGTGAGAGAGAGAGAGAGAGAGAGCACTATGTGTGCCCGTGGAGCCCAAGGGTAACTTTAGGAATCATCCTAAATTGTTCTGCGTCCTTATTGTTTTGCTCTGAGGTTTCCCAGGCTCTACCTTCCAGGGCCAGAAATGCTGCCCACTGTCATTTTCACTAGCATTTTTATGGGTGCTCTCAGATCTGAATTTGGATCCTTCTGCTTTCGAGGAAAAAAGGCTTAACCTCTAAGACATCTTCTAGCTCCCTCCTTATGTTGGTCTGGTTCACTCTAAAGCATCCAGGACCTTACCCTGTGTTGCTGTAGAGGCAGAAGTGTTTCCTGAGGAAGAGGTGCCCTTTGAAGTACCTCACTCCCCAGCAACCTCCTGGGTGTGGCCTAGCACAGGGACTCCATAGAAGTCTACAGGGACTCTTCTGCAGCCGCCATTCAGCCCTCACAACCTAAAATGACTTCTCTCCCTCTGCCCTTGGGATCCCCAGATCTCACCTTCCCTCCTGTCTGGAGGGAGTGTGAGCTGGGAGGTGAGCAGTAGGTGGGGGGGGCAGACTAACATCTCTGAGGGTAGCGCCCACCTGGTGTCCTGCAGGAAGCTCTGTCTGTAGGTCTTATCCTTTTTACCTCAGAGAAACAGGACTACCGAGGCTGGCCACACAACCCTTTAGGGAAAGAAATTTTCTTGTTGTACTTTGTTTTGAGCCAGGACCTCTCTATGCAACCCGTTATGGAATGGAGGCTGTCCTTGAACACTGACCCTCTGGCCTCTGCCTCCCGAGTGCAAAGATTGAGGTACATACCATCACACCCAATTTTTATACTGGGGATGCAACCCAGGACCTCCTGCATGGTAGACAAGCACTCTGACAGTTGAGCTACATCCCATCGCTCGCTTTGTTGGTTTTTTTTGTTTGTTTGTTTTGTGTTTGCTTTTTTTGGGGGGAGGGTTGGGGTCTTGTTGTTGTTGTCGCTTGGTTTTTTTTCTTTGTTTTTAGCCCATTCTATAGCCCAGGTTGGCCTCAGACTTGAAGCAATTCTCCTGTATCAGCTTCACATATACTGAGATTTCACACCCAACTTAAAGCCAGGACTGAAATCAAGCTCTGAAGCTGTATCTCGCCCAGGGCCCCGGTCGTTTTCCCTTTCCAGGCAGTTAATTTCAGCTTCTGTGCTTTGCCTGAAGCTTAACATCGACATATTGATTTTAGATATAGACAGCGAGATAGACACATAAACAATTAGGTAGATAAGAAGATAAAGATGGTATCTTGAAACAATTGAGTCAGGTGTCAATGAAGGAAGGAAGAGCCTTCTCAACTGGCCACCAATCCCAAATTATTTTCTGTTGTTGAATTTCCATTAAGGTATTTTCTGGATATTTTATTTATTTGTTTGAGAGAGAGCAGTGTGCATTTGTCACAGCATGTATACAGCACGGGGTCTCATGTAGCCCATGCTGACCTTGAACTCACTAATGTACCCAGGACTGGCTTTGAACTCCTGATTCCCTTGCTTCCACCTCCTGAGTTCTGAATTACAAGTGTGTGACATCACTTTCAGCTTAATAATTTTAATGGACAGAAAATAATGCATTTGAAATTCATATACCTCCAACAGATTCTAATTTCACATCTGCCGAGTGAGGAGCTTTCCTTGATATGAACAGTTTCAAGTGAAATGTCTTAGGTACCCTGTACTTCCTCCAATGAGATCCAAGTTCCCAGTACTTGTGAATGCTGATACAGAGTTGGAGAGGAGGAGACCGGAAAACTTCCCAGTATTTAGGTATTTGTACTCAGAAAATGTCAGATTCTAGGTAGTTCTTAGCTAACTTTGGCTTTCAAAAGAAGGGTTGTAAGAAGGAAGAGAGCAAGGGCTCTACTTCTAGGAATGAAGCTGATAGGCCACCAGTAGGATGGAGAGATGGGTCAGTGATCAAGCTCTTGCCATAGCAGCTTGACGCGAATTGGAGTTCTGAAACCTACACCAAGTTGGATGCTGTGGCTCAAATCCGTAATCCCAGAACCCAGTGAGACAGTAAGTGGAGACAGGAGAATCACCTAGAAGTTTATGGGCCAGATAGCCTACAGAACACAGAGCAGTAGAAGCAACAAAAGAGACCCTGCTTGAACAAGATGGAAGAAGAGAACCAATTCCCCAAGTCACCCTCTTAACATAGGTCTAAGGGCTTGGGGTTCATTTTCATTGTGCAATAATGAATTATTAAGTTGGAAAAGAGTTGAAAATATTGACATTTATTTTACAACGGAGTACAATAGGACCTGAGGCTCTGTAGATACGAACTTGGAATCCCAGCAGCTGCCAGGGAAAGTCATGGATAGAGATTAGCAAGCAGCCCTGAACTGTTAGGGAAAATGTGTTTAAAAGAGAGAAAGGAAAAGTTTCACTCTGTGAGGTACAGGCTCAAGAGCAAATGGCTTATAAATCACATGATGGGAGCTGAGAGATGGCTTAGGGGCTAAGCCTCTGCCTTGCAATCAGAAGATCCTGAGTTCGGATTCCGATGCCAGGAGGAAATGGAGGCAGCCTGTACTTAATGATCCTGGAAAACAGAGCCTGGGAAACTCCAGAACAAACCACAGATGAGGTAAAGCAATACAGGGTGGTTCCTGAAGTTACCCCCAGGCCTCCACAGGCACACATTGTGCCCTCTGAAATGCACAGCCACACACATGGAGACATACATGCAATAAACAAACAAACAAATAAATATTTTTTAAAAAAAAAAACACATGACGGCAATGTCATAGTTCCTGCCCCTAGCTCCTGGCCGTGCTGGGAGAGGACTAAGATGACTTTTGGGAAGACAGGACAGACTCCTCCCATCTCTCTGACACACCTCCAGGTGAGAATCCTGGCCAAATGATGAAAGAGCTGATTAATTTAAGGGTGGAGATTTCAGTGTCACCAGGGAACTGGGAGGTGGGGTCTAGCCAAATCCCCAACATTCTGACCTCTACACGTGTGGTACACACGTGTCCATATTCACATATGTATTCACATGCATACACATTAATAATAATAATATTAAAAGTTAAGCATAATAATAAAAAACCCCAGTCATTGGCCCCAAGCCAAAGATCTCAGTCCTGCCTCCTTGTTTCCTTTCTGCTTTCCTGACAACTGAGAAGCAGGGGAGAGACAGGAAGAAAGGGGCACCTTTAAGAAGGAAGCTGGAAGATCAAAGCTCCCAGCAAGGGGGAAGGGACCACCTGCCTATGCTCAGTCCTCCAGAGGAGAAGACCGCAGGCCCAGATGGTCAGCTCCCTGCCTACTGCCCAGGGTTTCAGGCTCTTGGCTGCTTGTAGAGCATCTGGAAGTTAACAGGGGCATGTTCACGGTCACTGTCAGGAACGACAGACAGGTGACATGACAGATTTTTATCTCTAGACACGCTAGAAGGGTCGCAGACCCAAGGAACACCCAACTGCATCAGGTTTTAGGATGTGACTCTGGACACATCTCCACTTTGCTGCCACCACCACCCGTACGCATACTCAGCATCATTCTCAGACAAATACCTCTGGTAGGAAAAGACTAGCCTTGGGAATCCAGAGCAGATATGCCGCATCTTCTCTTGGGTAGGGGCTTGACTTCACTTTGACCTTTAGAAACTCACAGTATGCATGCTACAATGATAATAATAACAACTGTGAGATACTGTTCTGTTGCAAGTGATTTTTTTAAAGTCTGATTTGAAGAACAGGACAAAGCTCCAGTGTCAGGCTATGGAAGGTCTGGGCATTCCAATGAAGCACCAGAGACATGGACTCTCCACCATTCTGCCTGGCCCTCTACGTAGTGACTTTAGCCTGAATCTACACGGCAACAGGCTAGCTACCAACATGTCTGGTATTCATGCAATCTGAGGTCAGTGAGGGAGAGCCAGCCTCTTTCACCAAAGCCCTGTGCTACTCCTGCATTTGGTCCAGTCCAGGTGGGCCAGATGGGGTCAGGCACCTACTCGGGTGTCATGGATGTGTTGTTCATCTATCCAACTCATTTTGCATATTTCTGAGTTCTTATTTATCATCTGTTTTTCTCGATAGACCAAGAGATCCTGAAGAACAGAATCTTTAAAAAATTTACTTATTGTGTATCTGAGCCTATGTGTACGAGAAGGCCCTGTGCATGCCTGTGGAGACCCAAGGGTGACGTCTGGAGTCATCTTAGATTGCTCTATCTCCTTTTTGCTTCTCTCTGGAGTTTCCCAGGCTTCACCTTCCAGAGTCCAAAGAGCAGGTTGCTGCCATTTCTACCTGGCATTTTTTTATGCGGGATCTGAGGTCCGATCTCAAGTCCTTTTGCTTATGAGGCAGAGTCGTAACTCTTGAGTCATCTCTCCAGCCCCAAGAGCAGAATCCTGAAGATTTTATTATCTGTTCTGTCCCCAGATGCCTAGAGCAAGCCTAGAAACATGAGTACTAGAAAGAGTGCACATTTCCTGTCCCAGAAGTAGGGGAGGCAAAATAGGTGAGCAGTAAACTGTTGTTTTCACAGCCTGGAAATTGATTTTTAGTCACTTTCGCCAATAATGGAGGGCAGCTTACCTCTATTCCAAGGCTCATTACCAACAGTTGGCCTTCTCATCCCCTAGAAAGAATGAATCGCCCTCTTTGCAGCTGGAGATGACACTGTACTCTAAATACTACAGACATCCAGGAGGAAGCATCTACAAATCAAGTCTAGATGAAAGCCATGCTTTCCTGTCAAGTCACTAGGTCTTCATTGTCCATGTGCAAATTTACTTATCTGAGTTTCATTATTGCCTCACAGAACACATTAAGTGGCATATCTACTGTTGGCACGGAATTGAAGTGTGCATTAGATTTTGCATTGCTGGGACAGAATCCCTGACATAAAGAACCTAAGGGGAGGAGTTATTCATTTCACTCACATTTCAGTCCCTGGTGGCCAGGGCCGAGCAGCTTACATCAGGGCAATCAGGAAACAGAGAGTAATAGGAAAGAGCCAGGAAAAGATATACACAGTCTTAGCACAGGTCTCCAGTGATCTCTTTTCTCTAACCAGGCCTTACCTTCCGGAGTTCCCTCTTCTCCCAATCATTTATTCAATAGACTTTTTTTAGTCTTTCAATTGATTAATCCACTCACGAAAGTGAAGCTCTCTTAATCAAGTCACTTCCCAAAAATTCGTCAGCTGACAGCCAAGTCCCCAGTCTATGAGCTTGTGGAGGACACTCAAGATTCAACATCATAACACAGTTTTTTTTCCCCCTGTAGATCACACTATTACCCTTTGCTTGTCTCTCCCTTTTCTACTCTTCACTTCAAAGGCCTAGTATGCAACCCTCTAGAAGGTTTCTCCATATTCATAGGTCAAGCAGAAGTTTGGAAAGGTACTGGCTGGCACCATGTTGGAGACTAGTCACCTGCTTCACTCTGCTTTCTGCATTTGACCATACATCCTGGTCACTCTACAGGACATTAGGAATAGCACCATCTCCTTCTTTCAGAAGTCTCTATCCCAGACTGACTTCGAACTCCCCCATAGGGCCAAAGATAACCTTGAACTTCTGATCATCCTGCATCTATCTAGTGCTGGGATTATACTCACATGCCACCACACTTGGTTTATCCAGGTCTGGGGACAGAACTCAGAGGTCCTTCACGCTGATAACAGTCATGGCTACAGCCCAATAATTGTGTGAATTTGCTACGGTTTTAACCTTTCCTCTTGAATGTATATTTTTCCTGGTTGTGTCACTTCAAAAGACAGTTTAACAGGTATCTTGATACATTTACCCTTTACTCCCATGATGAAATTTTAGGGGGAAGACTGATGGACAGGACAAAGACTAGTTTTGTTTCTTTATTTCCTTTTTTTTGTTGCATTTTTGTCTACATGGTTATTATGTACATTACAGCGAATCTTGATGTCAACCTGATAGGATTGTAATAACCATGGACATACACCTATGAACATGTCTATGATGCTTTTCCCAGAAAGATTTAAATGAAAAGGGAGATCCACCCTAAATGTGGGTGGCACCATTTCACTGGCCCTATGGATTGAGAGAAAAGGAGAGAGCGGCTGAGGTTCTTCACTCTGTACTTCCCAGGGCTTCATGCTCCCGCCACCATATCTTCCCTCTCACGGCGGAATATACTGCCCAACTGTGAGCCCAAAGAAATCTCCCCTCCTTTCTGCCAGCGCACATGCAGAGTTTCCTTTTACACAAAGTAACAAGTTATACTCACACCACCTCTGGATGAGTGTGTTCTTTCTTGTCTCTGTCACACTAACTCTTTATACGTTTGTTACTGTAATAGACATAAAAATAACATTCCATGTGTTCTTCTCTAGACCAGGACTCTATTGAATTTCTTTTTGTGTGCTTTTAGTGTTTTGAATTTCTTCTGCAAACTAACTCGCTTTGAGGTTGGGGTTGAGGGTCAATCCAAGAAACCTTTCCACTAGGTACTTATCTCCTGTGTCATGGATATATTCTAAAAGGCTTGAAGCTTTTTCTGGAAAGGGTTGTATCTATTTCTAGTGGCACCTCAGCATACAGAACTTTAGGTGACACAAAATGAAGATAGGAATCCCAGCTCTGTGACCCTCAGGCCATTACCAGCTGGCTGTGCATATTCTCAGTGGTCCCATCCTAAGATCATAGGTTGTTTCACCACTTTCTGTAAAGCCCTTTGGCAAAGCCAAGTGGAATCATTCTTTAGTACTCTTTCTCCTTGGGTGCATTGGGCTTCTCAGTTTCCTTTCCACTCTTCTCCCTGGAAAAGAAGAGTATGCCCCCAACTCCTGTCCAACACCTACAGGGGAAGATGGAAGAATTCATTCTCAAACTCCTTCCTGCAGGCTGCCAGAAGGGAACCCCTCCACACACAGTACTGGGCTCTAATCACCTTTCCCTTCAGCCTGCTAGAGTGGTTCGAATGGATAGAAAGAAACCTAAGCGAATAAGATGAGGGCCTTACATAAAAACAAGACTACTGTTAGCAGGAGCTGCCTGCCCTCCCCAATCTTGAGGAGTAAGTATAAGGGAGATTCCCCTCTGATCTCTAAAGAAGCATCTGCCTGAATTACCATGGACTCCCATGCCAAAACCCAGGAATTTTGGTGCCTGGGCTCACACTATTGCCTGAAACCAAACCCATTTGTGCCAATGGACCACATTTCAGACCCTGTTCCAGGCTCTGCAACTATCAAGCAGGCAAAGCCCCTGAATTCAGAGGTAGCGTCCAGTAGGACTCAGCAAACTTTTTTTCTAATAGCAAGATACAAAGTATTTTTGGCTTTTCAGGCCATAAGGTCGCTGTCGAAACTACTTAACCGCCTTTGTAGTGTTAAAGCAGCCAGAAATGGATATGGCTGTGTTCCAATAAAACTTTATTTATGCACTCTGAAATCTGAATTATATGTAATTTCCTTTCATCCTGAAATAAGAGCCCCCGCCAATTTAAAAATGTATATAACATTCTGAGTTCAAGGAGGGCCGCATTAAACAGGAGGCGCTGACCCTGTTTTGCAGGGATATTAATAAAGCTATACATGGCATTTAGGTAAGCCAAGTACTGCTCAGCGCTTATGTAAATTAGCTCACCCGAGCTTCACAGTGACCCGCGGAGCCACTATTAGCTCTCTTGTACACAGTGGAAAGCGATCATAGAAATTTGCATTAAGGTGGGGCCAAGATTTGGACTCAGACTCTAAAGCATATGGCTTCAAAATCCTAACGAAATAATGCGTTTGTGCCTGTGTTTAGGAGTTACAATGCTACAGAGTCCTGGGTACTTGACTTATGAAGAGGAACGAAAGGAACTTCAATAGATAAATGCCACCCTCCGTTAAAGGTGGCCCGCCCATTCGAGGGTAAGACGTCCAGGTCACCGTGCCCCCATCACACTCCCCGGTAGCGTCCTCTGGGCCCACTGTTCCTCAGTCTTTCACGTTCTGGCCACGTTCCAACTTGAGGTCCACAGCTACAAAGATGCTGGCATCATCTTAACACTCCCAGATATTTGTGAAAGAAGGATCTAAAGTTAAACATCCCCAGGAGAGAGTCTGGACTAAGGTTGTTTTTTTCTTTTTTTTTTTTCTTTTTTTTGGGGGGGACTCTCTGGAAACTTGGGGGAAGGGAGAAAGAGAGAAAGCTGGGGGCGTGACGTGGGAAACCACCTCGGATTTGGAGGTCTGCTCCCAACCTCTAGGTCCCCAAACAAACCTGGTCTCATAATCGTCGAAGGGGCGGGGAAGCAGGTGACTATTCCGCGACTCTCAGAACTTCGGGAAATGCTGCTGGCGTTAAACAAAGCTTTTTTATACTTAAACTGCTAGCCCAGGGTTTTCAGGAAAGTTTCCCCAGGCGTTACTGAATGTGTGCACAAAAATTATGCCCTGGTGTATAAACACAGTCGGATGCAAAACACGAGTGTGAGCGGCCAAGCCCCACGATACCCACGAACCCCACGTTCCCTGGCGTGCGCCCAGGCGCCCCGGCCCGTGTCCCCGACCGCACACTGCGGTGGGTTCCACACCCGGTGCAGGCTGGCTGGGGAAGTAGGTTCCACCAGGAATTCCATAGCCACAGGGGGTGGGAGGAGAAGGAAGCCGCCACCGTAGGGGGTTGGCTGGAAGGAGGGAGAGCCCCGAAGTGGGGAGCCAAGGCCCCGGCCCCCGACTGCGGAGACGCCCAGCTGGCCGAGTGGGGGAGGACCCGGCAGACCCCAGGGCTTGGGGGCCAGCGCAGGGGGTGGAGCAGGGGCGAGGCCAGCTCAGGGGGCGCGGCGGGCTGGCGAGGGGCGGGAACCACTGGCCCGCGTGGTTTCCAAGCCAGAAGTCCGGACCTCAGTCTCAGGAAGCATCTCTAAGAGCGCACGCCCCCTGTCGCCGGACCTAGGCGGTGACTCCTTGGGATCCAAGGTTCCTTTGTCTCTGGGGTCTGAGAATAACACTGGGTAAGCACAGTGACGCTTGAAGGACTAGCAAACTGGCAACCCAAGACCCCCCACTGAACAGCATCCTTGGGCACAACTTCTTGTTTGGTTTTAAGTGGAGTTCCGTTGGCCACAGCTTTGCTGAGTTCTGCAGCCCCTTTATCCGTGCATCTTCTATCTACAGTTGGCCTAACCTAGGAAAGCGCCCTACTTCTAATCCAGAGGGCCAGACACCTGGTCCCTGGGCTCCAACACAGCTTTGCTTTCAAAGACGACTGTCTTCCGGTGGGAGTCACACTGTCGATCTAGATTTCTTTTTTTTTTTTATTCAATTGTGCGTGTATGCGCGTGTGTATGTGTGTGTGTGTGTGTGTGTGTGTGTGTGTGTAGAACCACGGACGAATTCGGGAATCATCATGGACGCCTCCACCTCCTTCTTGTTTATTCTGCCCCGGGTTTCACAGGCTCCGCCCTACCGGTACCAGAAACGCAGGCCGCCCCCGCTTCCGCCCGGCATCTATACGTGGGGTCTAGGATCCGAACTCAGGACCTTACCGCCTGCAAGGCAGAGGCTTAATCCCTGAGTCACCTCTCCAGCCCTGATCTAGATTTCTTATCCATGCGATGGACCAATTATAACTCCTCTCCAAGAAGTATTGCTGGACAACACAAAACTGTGAGCTGTTTAGTCCATACCTGCCCACTTGCTAGTCTTGGGTGTATTTTGACACAACAAAAAGAGAGCACTAGCCAATACACACAAAACAGCTCCACGACTGGCCAGAGGTAAAAAGAGACAACGATTCCTCTCCTTCAACCCCCACCTGTAGGGGGCCCCATTCTGTTTCAGTTCCCAAAGTTAATAGGCTTGTTTTATCAAATCTAGAATGGGGCTAGTGAATCAGCAGTGGCTACGGGTTGCACAAACCCCTGCTTTATTCATGGAGCATCTTTTCCCATCTGACCCAAAGTCTGAAAGTATCCTTCTTGTACTGACCACAGCCTGTTGGTGTCATCGCTAAGACAGGGCTCAGCAATGATCAGCAATTGAGACATAACCTAACCCACCGGCTCAATTAGTCCTGAATGCTTGGAGAGATCCAGCCCTGCAGTCGGTGCTTGGGTGCATGGAGCTGTCCCTTGCTTAGCCATGAAGTCCTCAGATCTTTCTCCAGCACTACATGTCAGGACAAAGCTAAAAGCAGTGCCCAGTGTGGCCACAGGAATGCTTCCTTCCTTCTCATGCATGGTATTTTGCAAAATGTTGAATGTATTACTAGCAGGTAAAAAAAGAAAAAGAAAAAGAAAAACCAATACATTTCACACCAAAACCTGAATTTCTGACTTTTTCATATGGACTCAATGCACCAGCCTCTTTGCACATGCGCCTGGCCGTCATCTCAGCAAGAGGAGTGCTGGCAGGATCCTGGCATAGGCCTCCACTCGGGACCACAGACCAGCAGGGTTATGGGCTCTGTCGCTAAATAGAACACCAAACACAGTACCTTCTTGCTTCCTTCTGGGGCTTCCAGGCATGAAGAGTTGTGGATAGGACAGGACTCACTTCCCTACTTGTCTCCCCAGATATGTGTCCTGGGGAAGTGTTCATTTTTCCAGTGAACGCTGGAGGTTATTAACAGAGAAGTGAAAGCTGAGAGTATCTCAAGCTGAATGCAACTGGAGCTCATGTTCACAGCCCTGCACTTGGAATGAGGCCAGGCACCCCAGGACGGAGGAGATGGACCCAGGAGAAACCAGTGGTATGGCCAGATGCAGAGAGATGTGGGAGTCAGGGGAGGCAAGGTTAGGAAGTGGGCAGCATGGTTGAGTCAATGTGAAAGTAGCCCTGTCTGAGTTCAAATCCTGCCCTGTGTGATTTTAGGTGACTTTAGGTAAGTTACTTAATCTCTCATCTGTAAAAATGAGAATACAGGCAACAGCCTATATTTAAGCTGGGAATGGTGGTACTACTTGGGAGGCTAAGGCAGAAGAATTGCTTGAGCCCTGGGACTTAAGGCCAATATGGACAACATAGTTCCATATACACTAAGTAAAGATATAGCTAACATTTAGTGAGTAATAGACTAGGAATGACTTTAACCCCTTTACAAATTTTAAATCATTCTGGAAACCACAGTTAGTTATAGGTGCTAACCCAGCCCCAAGGGACAGACAAAGACACACAGGAGGTACATGCATGCCACAGCATACATGTAGAGGGCAGAGGTCAACTTCTGGGAGTTGATTCTCTGCCTCGTTGGATCGTTCTTGTTTCTGCTGTTTTGTGTACACCAACCAGGTTAGCGGGTTCAAGTGCTTCCAAGCGATTTTCCTGTCTCTGTTTCCCACTTTTGACTCAGGAGTTCTGGGATTACAGAGGCCAACCACGACATCTGGCTTTTTACACAGATTCTGGGGATCAAACTTAGGTTGTGTGGTTGACACAGGGAACACTCTACTCCACTGAGCCAACTGAACCATCTCACTGGACAGGATCTCACAATGTAGTCAACATTAGTCTTGAATTCACAACAATCCTCCTGCCTCAGTTTCTCAGGTGCTGGGATTACAAGCATGTGCCAACAGTCCCAGTGGAAGCCAAGTTATTTTAACCATATCACACAGCTGATAGGCATCAGAGCCAGCTGATCCCAAGGAGGTCCTTGATCCCTTTTAGGGTTAGTGAGGACAATGAGAAATGGTAGGTGGATCAGCTTGTCAAGCCTTGGCTGTATGTGATGGCTGCTGTTATGTGAGACTTGCCCGTGTGATTGTTAGTGCTGCTGTAACTAACAAGGAGTACACGCTGGCTGCTTTAAACAACAGAAACTGGTATCCTCTCAATTCTGTGTGCTGAAAGTTAGAGATCAAGTGTTGGCAAACTTGGTTTCTTTGGCAATTTTCTTTTTGACTTGAAAGTGGTTAGTTTCTCCCTCTTCATAGTTTTCTTTCTGTTCATGTCCTAAGAGTGTGTGTGTGTGTGTGTGTGTGTGTGTGTGTGTGTGATAGTGAAGCCTGGGTGTCAACTTGACACACCCGGTATTAACTAAGCTGGGCTGAGACCACCTCCGGAAAGGATCAACTGAGACTACTTGAAAGGATTACACACGCCCCAGATCCTATTAGAACCTCCAAAGCTCTCATAGAATCCTCCCAGGACTGCATCATATAAAAAGAAGCCACCAAGGAGAACAGAGCCCTTCTTGCAGCTGTGCTAGGAATCATTTTTCCTTCCGGCCGCCTGGTTTCTTCGATCTAGCCTTCGACTAGACTAAGACTCTAGGAGTTCTCCAGCCTTCAGCCATCACCCACTTGACTACCAAACTGAGCAGCTAGCTATTGGCAGCCATTGTTGGACTACCTTGGCTACTGGCAGCCATCGTTGGACTACCTCGGCCATATCTGTAAGCCAACTCAATAAATTTCCTCTCTCTATATATTTTTATATATATGTATATATATATATTCATTCTGTGAATTCCGTGACTCTAAAGAACCCTAATAGTGTGTGTGTGTGTGTGTGTGTGTGTGTGTGTGTGTGTGTGTGTGTGTGATGGGAATTAAATCCAGAATTTTGCTAATGCCAGACAAGTGCCGCACCACGTGATCTCTCCCTAACCTTTGTTGTTTTTGAGACAGGGTCTTGCTCGTAGCCCATGAGCTCTTGCTGTCTTGAGCTCATGAATCTTTTGCCTCAGCTTCCTAAATAGCTTGGATGACAGACACACATCATACCTGGCCTAATCTCTTCTAAGAACCAGAGTCATACTAACTGGGGTTGACTTTAGGGGAATGGTTGCTATTGACAGTCCCAATACTTCTTCCACAAGGCAAATCCTGAAGCCAAATCTGGGCCCATCCTGTGGTCCTATTTCTTCTGAAGATATTCCCAACCCTTCATTCTACATGCTCCCAACTTTTGATAACTACAGTTTGCTTCCAAGATGGCTTCCAATCAATCAGAGGGATCTTGTTGCACATAAAGCTAGCCATTTCAATTTTTGTCTCTTTTTCCAGGGCTGGAGATGGACCCCACTAAAGTACATTCTCCGTCCTTATTATTTGGGGGGAATGTCATCTTATTTCACAGGCTGGTCTTCAGCTGTCCACCCTCTTGCCACAGCCTTCCAGGTGCTGGGGCTACAGGCCTGTGCCACCATACCTGCCTTTCGTTCCTCCTGTTCTTCCTTCCTTGTATCTCCTTGACGTTCTCTTCCCTTTTCACAAGTCACAGGCCAGAGTTGCAACAGCATGTGCTAGAAGCAGGAATGATCCTTAGCAAGATGCTGGTTAGAGTTGTAGGTAAGAATTGCTAAGGCTGAGAGGCACAGGCTAGGTCTGTGCCAGTTGGTGAGCCCAGGGGACGATAAATGCAGCAGCGATGCCTTTGGTAAAGCCAACCAGTTAGTTCCAACCCCATCTTAGCAGGAGCCACTGAGGAATAGCCACATGCTAGGGGGCATTGATGCATGCAGTGCAACTCACTCCAAGGAAAGCGAGGAGGAGGGTTAGTTAGCAGAGGGCACAGGGGTAAGTGTATGGGTGAGGTAACATGATTCGGTGCATGAATACTCAGAGAGAAGCACAGAAGGAGAGATGACATCATCTCTCGGGTCAGGACCAAGATTCGAGTGGCCTCACCCTGGCCACTCTCTAATGAGACGATGATGGACTAGATTAATTGCTATTGACTAATGGGTTTCTAGTAATGCTGATATCTCTTGAGTTGTTCATTGCTCTGCATTGCAGAATCTGTGCTTGAAGACCAAGGGATGGACTGTGATGTGATTTAAGAATTACTGAGCCAGCACTGGGTCCTTGTACGTCATCGGAGAGGAGGGCCCAGAGGAAAACCAGACATGCACAAGAAAGGACTCTCTGGGAATTGGGGTGGGAGGCACTGGGGGATGGGGAGGGAGAGGGGTGGGGAGGGGAGGGGGAACAGGGGGTACGGGGGGAGGAGGAGGGAGGGAGGGAACTGGTGTACCTAATAAGTTTGTATGAGCTGAAAAAAAAAAAAGAATTACTGAGCCAGCATAGTGCTGCCTGCCTATCATCACAAGGAGACCGAGGCAAGAGGATCATAAGTTCAAGGCCAGACTTGGCTACAAAGCAAGTTCAAGACCAGCTTGGACTACATGAGATCATGCCCCTCCCCAATTTTTTAATTTAAAATTTTATTTATTTTTTTGTAGCGTGTATATGTATAAGTTTGGGTTCTTAATTCCATCTTGCCCTGTCCTCTGGTTAGGAGAGACAGACTGGACCTTGGGTTAACACTCATGCCTATCTAAGATGAAGTACCTGTGCTCAAAGTTTAAAAAAAGACCAGGACAGGTAGAAAGAGCTGCTTATAGTAGTTAGGCACAGGTGTCAACTTGATGGTTGAGGGTTTGAGCTCTGGGCACATTTGTGGAGAATTAGTGATTGGGTTAAGCCCAGAGCAAACCTGCAGGAGATTGTCTAGCTGATGAGGAAGGCCCAGCCCATGGAGGGTGGGACTAGGCCCTGAACAGGTGAATAAATTATTGAGAGCTGGTTGAGGAAGTTGGCATCCTTCTGCTCACTTGGCCAGACTTGCTGCTCTGGCAAGTAAGAATTGTTCGTCTCTCAGCTGTTATGTGGTGATGGTGTGGCCAGTACTCTCAGCCCTGGTATTGGTGCAGTGCTCTCCCATCAAGCTGGACTGAGAACTGTAACCAGGAATCATAATAGAGAATAAACCCTTGTTCCCTTAAGCTGTTTGATGGTCATTTATCAGCAACCATGAAGGCAAACTGCAACAGGTAGCTCCTTCCTTCTCCAAGAATTCTAGGCAGTGGTGAGAGTCTGGGAGGGAGGAGGAGAAGAGGAAGAAGAGACAATTCAGAGTGGAGAAAGATAGAGAGCAGGGGCAGACAGGTGACTGATAGCACCAGGCTTGCTGTGGGCGCGCAGTGGACGTTGCGGACCAGCTTGGACTGCGAAAAGAGACTCTGCCTCAAGGAAGCTAGGCGGACTGTGGAGGTGGCTCAGAAGATAAGGCACCTGTCAAGCAAGTATGAAGACCAGAGTTCAGAACCCTAGCACCCAGGTGAAAGTCAGGCATGCGTTGCAGCTGCCTGTAATCAGGGAGTCCCCAGGGCAAACTGGCCATCTGGCCTAGCTGGGTTTGATTTAGATACCCTGCCTCAGTGCAGTGGAGGGTGACTGAGGAAGACATCCAGTGTCAACTTCAGGTTCCACATTCACCTACATGCAGTATGCAAGTGCACCTACACGAACACATGTGTGCTAACACACGTGAATACACACACATGCATTCTAAACACACATGTTTAGACAAAAAAAAAAATAAATAAGGCATATGTACATGAAATGTAGCCCTGAATTCTGGAAGGTTTCAGAAGAGATTGGAAAACTTCCAGGTGGCTGAACACGTGTGTCACTGAGCAGGTGACAGAAGGGCGGCACACCCTGACCCCATGGTGACAGAAAGCTCCTGTACGTAGGGTTCTTCAAGAGCTGTTTGGTTGAATCCCTTTCTTTATTTGCATATTATTATTATTTTTCTTAGCCAGGGTCTCATACGTCCCAGGGTCAGTCTTCCTCAGCATAGCTGCTGCTTGATGTCATAAATATGGGACCAGTATGGAAGTGCCCGACGCAGCTGTGCTCTTCCTTGCAGCTCTCTTCCTTCCAGAACTTACTCCAGGAGTTCTCCCCTTCCTCCTCACCACTCTCTTATCGCACCTGTGCTGCTCCATATTGACCCTCTGAACTGCTTCCTTCAAGGCTGACCTCTGACTTGCCTCCTCATTGCCTCCTCCTCTTTGACCGTCCATGCTTCAGCGGGGTCCCAAGCAGTCTAGATTGGAGGCTGCAGAGCTGGACTCTGACATGGAACTGAAGTGGAATCTTTTCCTCCGGTCAGTGTACTGGGGTAGGCAGCCTCTTCATTTTGGTAAAGTCTAGCTTTTTGTCCCCGCTAGCAGCACTCATCTCTGTGTGCAACAGGAAGGCAGAATGAACCAAGGTAATGTCCTGCCCAACCCCTTGGCAAAAAGCCCCACCTCTCCTGACCTAGACTCACAAGAACCCCTGCATCTGCCATAGCTCCTCCTCACCCAGCTGCTGCAGCTTCTGCTTCTTTTGTGAGAGTCCAGACTTTTGCTTCACAGAATATGGGAGTATGCTGAGGGGCGGGGCGGGAGGGGAAGCCTCAGAGGAAGCTGCATATGGATTCCAGCATCATATCTTCTGCACCATTTTGTGCCATTCGTTGATATTCTTTTATCCCCTCTGTAATCATTCCCTCTAGCCACAAGAGTCGCTTTCTGTCACTCTAAAATTAGAGTCTGCATTTTCTAGTATTACATATAAACACTGTGTTGCAGTGTGTACTTCTTTTCTGATTTGTCTTCATTCACAATAATAATTCTGAACTTTTCCCACATTGCTGTGGTATTTTTCATAGTCTGTACTTTTCATTATGATTTAGTATTCTATTGTCTAGATCTATCACATTATCTTCTATTTTTAAAATGAGACCAAGGTGGGCTGGCTCAGAAGTTAAAACCTTTTAGTTACAGTTGGTAGTCCAGCTTGGCAGGATTGTTCATACCAACACAAGGCGCCAAGGGAACTGCCACACCATCTCCGCAAGAATTGCTGAAAGAAAGGCAAACCTCACTTGCCAGAGAGTCTTTTCAAAGCATGTTGAAGGATGCCAACTGCCGAGCTCCCCCTGAGCTGCTCCTGGCGTTCAGATGCATGTTCTGAAAGGGCTTGGCCAAAGTCACTGCAATTGTTTTCTATTGTGTCCGGGATCAACTTCCACAAGCAATACCAACTCACTGCACAATATTGGAGGTCAGAAGTGTAGAATGGGCCTGTGTGGGTGAAGCAAAGTGTCATCTGGCTGGTGTTCTTTATGAAAACTCCATCCCTCTGCCTCTTCTGATTTCGAAAGGCCACTTGTCCCTCTCCTTGTGGCCACTTCCTCCATCCTTTTTTTTTATTCAATTGTGCATGTGTGCGTGTGTGTGTGTGTGTGTGTGTGTGTATGTGTGTGTGTGTGTGTGTGTGTGTGTGTGTGTGTGTGTGTGTGTGTAGAACCACAGGCAAATTCAGGAACTACCATGGACGCCTCCACCTCCTCCTTGTTTATTCTGCCCCGGGATTCACAGATTCACAGGCTCTGCCCACCAGGACCAGAAACGCAGGTCGCCCCCCTCCCCCTGCTTCCGCCCGGCGTCTATACGTGGGGTCCAGGATCGGAACTCAGGACCTTCCACCTGCAAGGCAGAGGCTTAACCCCTGAGCCACCTCTCCAGCCCCCCTTGACATTTTTCATAAGATTCTCACAGACTCTACGAATTAGGGCATAGACACCTGAGAGGTTAGTGTTCTGCCTCCCATGGTGAAGGGCAACATGCTTCCTAGCTTTAAGGAAGGAAGGAAGGAAAGAAGGAAGATCTCTGGGGAGAGACACGGTATAGATGATAGTTACTTATCATGCCAGGCTAGCTGGCTTTAGAGCTTCTGGAGAGTTCTTGTCTCTGTCTTATTTATATCTTTCCATAGGAGCACGGGAGTCACAGATATATGTTATCATATACAATTCATACGTACTCTAAGAATTTAAACTTGGGTCCTTATTCTTGTACAGCAAGTGCCTTACCTACTGAGTCATCTCAATAGTTCTCTCTCTCTCTTTCTGTCTCTGTTTGTTTGTATAGATATGTATAGGTGTTCTAGAAGCAGACACTTGAGTGTATGTGCCTGTGGAGGCCCAAGGATGACTTTGAGAATCATCCTGGATTGCTCTATCTATCTCCTTATTGCTTTGCTCTGGGGTTTCCCAGGCTCTATCTTTCTGGGCCAGAGGTGCAGGTCACCACCACTTCCTCACAGCATTTTTATGTGGGATCT
This sequence comes from Typhlomys cinereus, assembly GCA_023101885.1. NCBI lineage: Eukaryota > Metazoa > Chordata > Mammalia > Rodentia > Platacanthomyidae > Typhlomys > Typhlomys cinereus. Next base: position 1,291,871 of record JALPQD010000362.1, on the reverse strand, counting down.
GGGATTTGAACTCAGGTCCTTCCACTTTTGAGGAAAGGCTTTAACTTCTGAGCCAGCCCACCTTGGTCTCATTTTAAAAATAGAAGATAATGTGATAGATCTAGACAATGGAATACTAAATCATAATGTACAGACTATGAAAAATACCATAGCAATGTGGGAAAAGTTCAGAATTATTATTGCGAATGAAGACAAACCAGAAAAGAAGTACACACTGCAACACAGTGTTTATATGTAATACTAGAAAATGGAAACTCTAATTTTAGAGTGACAGAAAGCGAATCTTGTGGCTAGAGGGAATGATTACAGAGGGGATTAAAAAAAAACCTTTGATGGTTATGGAATGTCCACTGCCTTGACAAGGTAAGTGGGCTTGTGGATTATGATAAACTAAGAAGTTCAAATATGTAGCTAGTTGTTAGCAATTGCTATCATACAATTACGTGCTACTTAAATTCTTTTTTTTTAATTTTTTAATTTTATTATTATTCAATTGTGCGTGTATGCATGTGTGCGCGTGTGTGTATGTATGTGTGTGTATGTATGTATGTGTGTGTAGAACCACAGACGAATTCGGGAACCACCATGGACGCCTCCACCTCCTCCTTGTTTACTCTGCCCCGGGATTCACAGGCTCCGCCCACCAGGACCAGAAACACAGGCCGCCCCCGCTTCAGCCTGGCGTCTATACATGGGGTCTAGGATAGGAACTCAGGACCTTCCGCCTGCAAGGCAGAGGCTTAACCCCTGAGCCACCTCTCCAGCCCTGTAAATTCTTTTTTTAAACTTTTTAATTTAATTAAATTAATTTATTTTGGTTTACTTATTTACTGAAGTGTTTTAATAAATGAAATTATAAGATGATTTATAAGAAGATAAAAAGTATCAAAATTTAAAATCATGCAAAGAACTTAAGACATGTTTTTATCCTGAATATCCTTACTGTAAGTTCTGCGCCTTAATAAAACTGTTAAAAAGTTGAAAATGACTATTATTTCTTCTCCATAGGGTGGCAGTGTGATTGAGCTAATTCATACAAAACTCTAGGACATTATCTGCCACATAATAAGCACTCAAAAGGCACTAGACAGACCCAGGTATGGTGGCACTATCCATAATCCCGGTACACAGACAGTTGAGACAGACAGGAGGATTGTGGGTTCAAGTGTAGCCTGTATAGCAAGACCCTGTCTCAGAGAAGGAAGAGAAGGAAGGAAGTGTTTCGGGGAAATATAATTGGTGATACAGTCGTCTGGGCTGCAGAACCCTGGTCTTCTCCCTGGCTGCACAGTGCAGACTCTTGTCAAATGTCTTCAAAGCACCGGTACCTGACCTTCCCCACACAGGCTCTGACGTAGCTAGGCTAGGGCAGGGCTAGGACTAGAAGGTTTTAAAAGCTCCCCATGTAGGATCTAAGCAAGCCAGGGCTCTTCCTCACTGTGTCAATTGTGGAAACAATGTCAGTATCTTCTGCATAGTTTTGTCATGCAGGCCAGAGCCTCATGCATCCATCTATCCATTCATCAAATGAAACCTACTTCATTAGTAGCTTTGATCAGGTACTGGGACACAGGATGGACCTGGGTCCTGATGTCCCGGAAGATGGGTGGCAAGGAAAGGCCAAGGGAGGCAGAGCTGTCAGAGCAGGCAGAATCTGGGAGGCCTTCACAGGAGATAGGGGTATCTTCCAAGTCTTGAAGAATGTAGGAGTTTGCCAGGAAACGCAAAGCAAAGACTATGTGGCAAATGACTCCAAACTTCACAGCTTGAAGGAAACATCGTACTTTGTTCAGCGCTTACAGGTAAGGAGGGAAACTAGCAAGACAGAGACAGCTAGTCTCCACTCCTGAGCACTTGTGTCTCAGCTGACAGCTCATTTCATAGATCAGCGGGGCTTGGAGCCTCTATCCGCCAGCAAGAGTGACTTGTTTGCATGTAAATTTCCTCACATCCTGGTGGCTTTGGGAAGTCACACTGGAGTGTAGAGATCCAACAATAAGTATGATGGCAAGAAAAAAATATCTGAGCTGCAGTGAGCTGTGTAATACATCCCCTAGAGTGACCATGGAGCTCTTCTACGACATCCTCTTGTCTGAGGCATCCAGAAGCCCTCTCATCCTATTGCTCAAGGCAGCCAGAGCCCACCTATCGGCAATGTGATGGTTAATACTGCCAACTGAACAGACTCTACAAGCACTTAGGAGACAAACTTGTGGCCTTGTCTATGAGGGGGTTTCTGAATGAGGTTAATTAAGGTAAAACCACCCTAAATAAGGGCGGCACCATTCCATGGTCAGGGTTTCTAACTGCATTAAAAAACGAGAGAAGAACTGAGCATCAGCATTCATCTCTCTTTGCTTCCTGACTGCAGATGCAACGTGACCGTTGCTTCACACTTCTGCTGCCAACTTCCGCACCATGACAGACTGTAACTCCATCCATGAGCCAAAATGAACTTTTCCTTCCTTAAGATACTACAGCATCCCATTAGCTCAAATAGTTAGAAGCCCACATGTTGAGTGGGATGGTTTCCAGGTAGTAGCCATTTTTTGGAAGTACCCTTGTGTTCAAGACAGTGACAACCTTTCACATAACACACTGAGCATGCCTGCACGCCAGCTGCCACACTGTGCTCTTCTCCTGCATTAACCGATTCACAGAGTCCTCATCACTGTCCCCAGAGAGCTACAGAACTTGGGGGGTGGAAAAGCTGAGATCTGAGCCAACACACATACAAACACCATTGGTGGAGGCCAATGTGACTGGCTCTGTGGGGCACATGGAGAGTCTATGACAAGAACTATGGGGGTCACAGAAGGGTCTACAGCAGAAGTAGCATGGCTGAGCTGTGTCTCAGAAGATCCCTAAAGAGATAAGAGGGGTGGCATAGGTAGGCAAACTGGGGAAAGGGTTGGGGTCCTGCTTTGGGGCTGTGGGAGGCAGCTCAGTGGAGACAGGAAATGTTGGACCTTGTGGTGTGCCATGAAATATTCTGATGCTAAGGAATATTCTTTTTTTAAAAATCTTTATTATTATTATTCTTTTACTGTCTTACACATGAATACAGTGAACTTAATATTTTTACACCTTAATCCCTAATCCCATTCCCCCGTCCTCCTCTTCCCATTTCAGCTCTTTTCTCCCCTGCCAGATTCCTTTCTAGTTTCAAATCTTTTTGCATGTGTGGCCCACTGGATTTCATCTGGTTTGCCTTTGATGTCATGTGCCTGAGTACCTGGTGGAACGTGAATCTTATGTCAATGGGTGTACCATTGAAGAAAGCATCTTGCAGTTCCTCCCCATCAGCATTAACCCTCATTGGTCTCTCTCAGGGAGGTATGGAGCCTCTCAAGATCTTTCCTCTTCCATGGTGAAATGTGGATAGGACAAATTCCCATGCAGATCTTGTGGGAATATACATAGCTGCAACGAATTCATAATACAACAACGACAATCCTTTTACATTTATTTATTTATTTATTTATTTATTTATTTATTTATTTATTTATTTATTTATTTAAGAAGAGAGAGAGAGAGAGAGAGAGAGAACAGGTCAGAGGACAAGGTTCAGAAGTCAACTCTTTCCTTCCACCATGTAGGCTTCTGGGAATTGAACTCGAGTCCTTACCCATTGAGCTTTCCTGCCAGTCCCCAGAAGAATATCTCATGATATATGCAATATTAAACTTCTAAATAATACAGCATATTAAAATTAAATTTACATATAAGCACAAGATACATTTTTTATATATTATGTATAACAGAATGATATATTTATAATATGTAATATTTAATAATATAAACATATGGCATAATGCACAAATTTTGTATGTTTATATATGAACTTCAAGGAGGCTAAGCAATAATTACAAACTATAAGTCAAATTACAATTTATATTATTATACTGTGAGAAATGTTATCTTTTCTATCAGAAGAATAAAGGAAAAGTAGGGAGCTAAAAACACCACCATTTGGTAAGAAGTTCCTCATCAGTCAATAGTCCTTAAATGTAAACATAATGTCACACTAGAATATTATTTTGCTTATTATGTACACATTACCGTTTGTAGTTCCTGATTCCTGAAATGTCTCTGAAGCTGTAACCCTCTCCCCATACTTTCCCCAGTTCTGTGTCAGTCTATGTTTGAATCAAAACTGTGTGGAGCTGAACGCAAGAAGGGTGTGAAGCCCCTGACTGTCATGACGGTGAGTCGTTAGGCAGCAGCAACGCAGCCCAGTCCAATCCTTGAAAGGGTTTGGGTAGGAAAAAAGAACAGAGAAATAAGAAGAAAAGGCACAGAGGAAGCGTCGCACTGCAGGAGACTGAGAGCTGAGACAGACAGGAAAGGTTATTGTGCAAAGGTGGCTTTAAGAGGCTGGGGTCAAGGATAAGGATACAAAATAACCCGGGAGAACACAGCTTACTGAAAGAGCTCTGAGTGTCCTCCTTAGCTAGGGCTTCCTTCTGGCAATCATTCTTCAGAATCCAAAGGGAAATGGTTCCAGGCTCCAACCCTAACCCACAGGTACTACAATCCCTGGATGCTCAAGTCCCGGGTACCAAGTGGTACGGTGTTTGAATGGAAGCTGCAGGGCAGCTTCCTAGTTACTTCAAACCCTCTCTCCATTGTTTCTAATACCTGATACAATGTCAACGCTATATTTATAGTTGTTATACTATGTATCATTGTGTTATTTCAGTGTCACTGGGAAAAATACCTGGCAGAAACAACTTAAGGGAGGAGGTCCATCTTGGCTCCTAGTTTGAGTCCATCTTGGCAACAAAGTCATGGCTGATGCAGTTCATGGCTGCAGCAGTGTATGTACCAACTGTTCACCTGGTAACAGGCCAGGAATCAGGGATTATGAGCCAACGTAGGAGTTGGGCTGTGACCCTTCAAAGACTTCCCCTACCAACTAGGCTGAACTTCCCAAAGGCCCTAAAGTGACACCACACAGAGAACAAACTCAGAACATGGATGTATATTCAAACCATAACAATTATTTTCATCAAATTTCATTGTTTTACTACTGTTTTTAATTTATAAAATTCTTTTTGTGTACGTGTGCATGCACTTGAGTGTGTGTCCCTGTGGAAGCCAAAGGGTAGCATCAGGAGTCATCCTAGATTGCTCTACCTCCTTATTGCTTTATTCTGGGTTCCCCAGGCTCCACCCTCCAGAGCTGGAAGTGCAGGCCATTGCCATTTCTACCTATCCTGTTTTTACATGGGATCTGGGAACCCAAACTTCCAGGGCCGGAATTTTCAGGTGACTGACGTATCTGACTGGCATTTTCATATGGGATCTGGGGATCTGAACGCCAGGTTCTTTGGCTTGCAAGGCAAAGACTTTAGCCATGAGTCCCAATTTTTAAAATATTGTCAATTCCTGGTGGTAGAAGTCTGTGGATTGGGGTGCAGAGGTTGACCATCATCCTGCGAACCAGAAAAAACACCCTCAGGACCCTCAGGACCAAGATAATTTAAGCCTTTCCCCAGGCTTGGGGGAAAGCATCACCCAAAGTTGTGTCCAGAATTGCTTCCTTTAGTTCATTCTGCCCAAAACAGCTTTGTTTGTTTCTCATTGAAAAGCTTTCTCGATTTCATCTTTCTCTTGCCAAGCTGCTGGGAGATGAACTGCACTGGAGACCCCCTTTCAACACACTCAGAAGTGCTCGCCAATCCATACTCTCTGCCTGGGGCTTCCTCCTAGGACCAGCTCTTCCTGAGTGATTTCAGTGGTGGCGACTTCAAGGGAAGGCAAGACTCCTTAAAAGCCCCACATAGCATCCATATGGGACTAACTTTGCTTCCCTGGGTTCTCAAAGCCCAATTTAATCCGAGCTTATTAACACATAACATTTTAATTTGCCTTTTCAATATGCACCACACTATATAAGCGTAACAAATTTAATAATATCAGAAGTAAGGATTTCATATGTTAATTACAATGTTCTATTTCTTTGAGAAGCTTGAACTAGTTGGGGCAATCCCCGTGGAAAAGAAATTGCTGGAAAGAGAGAGAGATTCTGTTGTTCCCATCCATACACCCCCAAATCCCTGCATTTGAAAAAGAAAAATGGTTTTCCCCACATAGAAAATGCCCAGCATCTGATATTCTCTGATACCTTCTTTTCAGTTGCTTAGAGCAGAAGCTGAGATCTGGGTCCCTGCAGGGTAAGCTGTGTATTTGGTGCTAGGATATGCCAGAGGTAGGAGGGGAGGAAGAAGGGCAACAGGCAGGTCAATCAGAGTTGTGCCCAGAGCCTGCTGATTTACCAAGGGTGATCGGGGCTTTGCCTGCTGGGGAGCACCAGAGCCAGGGTGGAGCAGAGCCTCCACTCACAAGACACCACCAAGAAAGAGCGTGTTAGGTGTTTACCTGGTAGCCTGACAGTCATGGGCCAAGGGCTCTTCCCAGGGCACACGCAGTCTGCTGTGTGATGGCAGAATGGGCCCCAGCTCCCTGAGGAAGCTCATGCATGGGCTGGGAAGCAGTGGCCAGCAGTTGGAAGCTTGGCCAAACGTGCTGCCAGGTTAGGCTGGGGAGTGGGAGATCCCAGGCATCTCCAGGGATGACACAGCCTAGATCTAAGCAAAGGTCTTGGACACAACCTGCCCCAGCATAAAGTTTGGGTGATACTAGCTGCTGCAAAGATTCCAAATCTACAGACCTAAGCCATCCAGCAAATGAGCTAAGCACTTATTAGCACTAGACTCTGGTTGGATTCTGGACATTCAGCCATGGACAAGGTTTGATTTCATCCTGGACATGTACAGAGCTACCAGCTGTGTTAATCAGCAGTGGCGTGTGAGCCACAGTAGTTGATTCAGGGGCCCAAGATACATTTATCTCTTTTTCAGTTTGTTAGTTATATATCTATCTTTTTGTTTTGGATTTCAGGGACAAAGTCTCTTTCCACAGTCCTGGCTAACCTAGAACTCATTTTGCAGACTAAGTTGGCTTTGAACTTATTGAGTGCTGGTATTACATAGTGCCTGGAAATTTATTTATTTATTTTAGTGAGTATCCAAAATAAAACTTACCCTCTGTTGCAGCCTGCCTGCATGTTGCCAATAAATTGACAACTTCGGAGCTTGGGGAAACAAGAGGGGAAGTTATTCATATGATTCTGGTTACAGTTCTTAGTCCAACTTGGCAGGAGAGCCCACATCAGTATCAGGAACTGAGGGAACTGGCCATACCATATCTGTAGGGGTTGCTGGGAGAGGGGAAAAAAATCTCACTTTCCAGACAGCATGTCTATCAAGTATACCCAAGAATGCCAACTTCCTGAACAAGCTCCCTCCATCTTATCTGTCTGCCCAGGGACTAGTCCCATGCATCACAGGCTGGGCCTCCCCATCAATTAGACAATCTCCTGCAGGCTTGCTCAGGGTTTCAATGAACTATTAATTCTTCGTAATTGTGCCCAGAGTTCAAGCTTTCAGTTGTCAAGCTGGCACCTGTATCTAACTATCACACTCCAGCATCCGACCCTCCTGTATCTCAATGCCCTTGGGATTTCTTGGGACTAGTTAATGACCCTCCAGCCAGGCTCACTCAGCTCCTGAACCTGGGAGGACCATCGCCCTGCTGACAAGATGCTGGGACAGGAACATTGCTAAGGAAACACGCCCTTCGTTACCCTGAGTTCCCAAAGCCTGTGGAGAACAACAGTTCGGTGTTCACTCTGACTGCCTCTGTCTTTCTCCAGACCTAATGACATTTATTCTTTGAACTCACAGTTATGGGGGCTGGAGAGGTGGCTCAGGGGTTAAGCCTCTGCCTTGCAGGCGGAAGGTCCTGAGTTCAGATCTTATACCCCACATATAGACACCAGGCGGAAGCAGGGGTGGCCTGAGTTTCTGGTTCTGGTGGGCGGAGCCTGTGAATCCCAGGGCAGAGTAAACAAGGACTAGGTGGAGGCATCCATGATGGTTCCCTGAATTCGTCTGTGGTTCTACACACACACACACATACATACACATACATACATACACACACACATACACGCACAATTGAATAAATAATAAATAATAGTAAAAAAAAAAAAAAGAAACTCACAGTTACGGATTTCTTGGTCCTGGTACCGAGACCCAACCAGAGTTCATTTCTCAGAGAGGACCCAGGCTACTAGAAATGACAACAGGCCACAGCTTCAATTCCATTATTCAGCTGCAGCCAAGGATCTCTATTCCATTCCACACAGTTGGGACTCGGCCTCCTTGCTTCTCCCTCTGGGCTGGACTCCAGGTTCCCTAGCTGTGGAGCCCATTGACTGGCACCTGGCGGGACCTTATTCTTCACAGGTAAAACTGAAATTTTGTCCCTTTTTGTTCTTTATGTTTTAGAAAGCAGAACAATTGCAAGCAAGTAACTGCCTTAATCCTCTTCTACCTCTATGCTGGCCACTGATGATTGGTTGAAATGCCAGTGGACAGGGTGTGTATGCTTCCAAGGCCGCCCTTCTGTAACCTTCAGGACTGGCAGGGAAACCCTAGCCTGCTCCCTCCACCCAAAGGGCCTCAGGGTTTCCAGAGTCTCCAGATTTGTCTTCCACCCTGATAGCTCTCTCTGTCCCCACAGACGCACTGTGGCCTCTAGAAAGGTATTCTCCAAACACAGAGTTCATTGTGTCACTCTTCCGCTGAAGCGTTTCAGTGGCTTCTCTGAAAATCAGCCCCAGCTCAAGCCGCAGAACAGTGGGGCTCACTGACCTCACCCTTCATGTGTCCCCTATTCCTGGGCACCCTTGACTCAAGTCACCTTCCCGTCCTGGTTCCACCTGTAACTCCTGCCTCAGGACCTTTGCAAGTCCTGCTGCAGGGCGTTTGCCTCTGTGTAAACTGTGATCATACAGCAGGCCTCCAGGGAATGTCCCTCTCCCACCAGGCCCTTTCTGATGGCATGGTCCTTGGACCATCCTAGGGGACCATACCGTCCTCAGGGTCACAATCCCTTTCCCCAAGGGAAATGCCCTCTGCTTGTTCTGTGTCTGCGTTCTGGCTGTCACTTCCTTGGGATCCGGGGCTTCCTTCATTTCCTTCAGTCCCATTCCCAGCTCCCGACAGGGAGTGGTCCTCAGTAAATGAGCCCTGGGAGAACACGTGGATGAATGAATGACTGGATTCTATCTGGTGCTCTGACCCCGGATGCACAGATGGAAAGCTGAGAGCCGCTTCTCTCTTCCTGCATCCCCAAGGAGAGGAGCCCCCCTTCTTCTGTGGAAATCAGATCACTACCGTGTGCTTAGAAGACACCTGCTTACCACTCACTGGTCCACTGCCAGATCAAGCACTTGAACATTCCATTTTCCACCCAGGCCTCTCGCTGGCCCAGGGGAGCCCACACAACTGTGGAGAGTGCATTTATATGATCTTCAGATGGGGAGACCTGGCAACCAGACTCTGGGCACCCCAGTCATCAGGGTTTTCTCGAGGCTTCTCCCTGTCCCCTGAGTCTCAGTGGCCTCTGCTCAGCAACCCAGGTCCCAGGTGGGGGGAGCAGATCCCTGTGGGAAGGGACTGGAAAGTCAGGCTCTGGGGTCAGAAGCCTCTGGGAAGGGGCCTTGAAGGAGGAGGGGCCCCCTGGGAGCCATCCAGTTCCAATCTCCCACACCCCCCTCTCCAGGGTGCTGCCAACCCTGAGGAAGCCCAGCCTAGAGACACAGCAGGCCCCGTCCTCAGAGGACATCTCAGGTCACTGGCAAGTGGCTTGGAAAAGTTTGGCAATGTTGTGTATCTCCCCAGGGTGCCCCTGGCCTCCTGGGCTCCAATCGCTCCGGAGAGGACAGGGACGCGGTCCCAGGAAGCCCAGTCCCTTCTTGGCCTCACTCTTTCCGAGGTGAGTCTCAAGAGCCAGGTATTCCTGCAGCATCCAAGTCAGGACCTACAAGACCTCAGCCCTCCTCCGATCCCTGTCGCATTGAGTCCCAATCCTCCCCGTCTATCAAGAAGTACTCTCTGGGGTCTGACTGCTGCTGACTGCTGACTGCAGGCTCCTATGTGCTCCTGGCCTGCACCTTTCACCCCCAGACAGCCTGACAATCTAACTTCTACCATAGACCATGGAGGCCACCCTCAGAATATGAATCTTGTAGCATTCCTTTAATTGTTCTGTGCTGACAGAGACGCCCCAATCTAAATAAAGAAGAGAGACAAAGTATAGCCCATGCATTTGCATTTATAACGAAGCATTAGGAAGGTGTTTCAGATGCAAATGCTCCCATAGGGATATGACCCTCCCTGTGCAAGCCACACCCAGACCCCCAGAGCTGTAGACACTTGTAGAAGCGGCCAGTGTGGGCTGTAGGTAGAAGTGCAGCTGGGGCTGCAGGAGGAAACAGCCTGGCCAAGGTCACAGGGAGGGTTAGTGTCAGAGAAGCTGTCTTAGTTTTATATTCCCATTGCTATAGTGTATGCTTGACTCAAACAAATTAAGGGAGCAAGGGGATTTTTATTCCTGCTCACAAGTCTCGATTATAGTTGATTATCATGTCAAGAGAATTACCAGCAAGGGTCAAGGGAACTGGCTATACCCTATCTATAAGAATAGCAGAGAGAGAGAGAGAGAGGTCAAAACATATCCTCTAGCTTGCCAAATTTTAGCTGCCAAATTCCCATCAGCCTTCCCTCTCTCTAATAAATGATTCCTCATAGGTGTGTTCAAAGGCTAGTTCCCAGTTGTCATGTTGTCACCTAAAACTGCCACACTCTACTCTGTCAACTTGACACGCAAGTGCATCTAAACATAACCTTCTACCTCTTGTCTCCAAAGTCTTTCTTTACTCCTATAAAATACATTCAGCCCAAGGCTGAAGAGATGCCTCAGTGGTTGAACCTTTTGCCTCTTGAGCAAAAGGACCTGAGTTCTAATCCCTAGATCCTGTTAAAAATGCAGGGCAGAGCTGGAGAGATGGTTCAGGGGTTAAGACTCTGAATCGCAAGCAGAAGGTCCTGAGTTCCAATCCCAGGTCCCATGTAAAAAAACGTCAGGCAGAAACAGTGGCAGCCTGCACTTCTGGTCCTAATAGGTGGAGCCTGGGAATCCCAGCGTCAAGCAAGAAGGAGGTAGAAACAATTCAAGATGATTCTCTAAGTCTTCCTTGGTCTTCCACAGGAACACACAGGCCCCTCTGATACACACACACACAATTGAATAAATAATAATAAAAAAAAGAAAACAGAGCTGGGAACCCCCAGAGCAAAGCAATAAGGAAGTATAGCAATCCAAGATGATTCCCGATCACTCTTGGCCTACACAGGCACACACACTCAAGTACCCTCTTGTACATAGGCCTAAACACACATTTATACTTACTGCATACAAAACATATAGACACAGACATACACACATATGCATAAAAATACATTCAGTCCATAGCCTATAATTATTAATAGTTCAGTTCCAAAATTTTAAAAGTCCAAAATTTCTTAGCTATAAGCTCTCATAAAATATTTCCAACATATAACAGCACAGAAGAAACATCCTTATTTTGAAACAGAAACATCAGGACACAATAAAAACTATCAAATAAAAATTAAGACCAAAATCAAGTCTAAATTAAGATCAAAGTCCAGCAAAGTAAATGCCATGTCCAGTGTCTGTCACTTGTCACGTAGTCAAGTCAGTTACAAAACGCTGAATTTCATCGTTCCATCTCGCTGCCGCAGCACACACACCTTCTCTTGGGCTGGGTCCAGCCCATGCCATACTGTATCGTTCCTCAGCAAATGCTCCATGGTCTGACATCTCCAGTATCCCAGAGTTTCCATTACAGCTTAACTCCTGGCTACGTTCCTTCTCAGGGACTCTGACCCTACCACACAAGGCCAGGCCTGAGCTGCTCCCCAGCGAAGATTCCTTCAATCTTGCATCCTCCATGCCAGCAAAACCAGCACCACCTGGATGATGCTGCCAAGTTCTGCCCCCAGCTAGACTGTAGCCTGGCCTGCTAGAACCACAGCCATGTGATTCTCTGCGTGCTAATCCCAGAGAAGTGCTTTTCTAGGTATCAGTTTTTGGAAGATCAAAAAAAATCTTGGCTTAGATTTTCTCCCACTAAATGAATTTGAACGTTCTTAAGATGGAGTTTCCATGAGTTCTGCCCTCAGAACATCTCTCCCACCGGCCCAGTATGAAGTCCAGGTTTTTCAATGGTGTGAAATTCTTCCGTAACTATAACTGCTCTGTTGCCTGTCTTTACTTCCTTGTCTGAAACTTCCAGCCTGCCCACACAGCTCTCCTCCATCAAACAAGCCATTTCAACTTCAACAAAGTCCCCATTCCCCTGTAAAGCTTCAGGGGCTGGACCTGCACAACTACGTCTCTCTGCGCATTCTTCTCCAAATGGCCCCTTAACCTCTCTGCTCAACAGCTTCTCTAGACCAAAGCTTCAAACTTCTCCACATTTGTCCAACAAAATGTTTTCATTCGAAAGGCACAAAAAGCTACACACTCTCACAACACCACCCCATTTCTCTGGTACCAAAATTGTCTTCGTTTCCTATTTTGTTGTGGTAACGAATGCATGACCTGAACAAATTAGGGAGGCAAGGGGTTTATTCACGCTCACAATTCTAGGTTACAGTTAATTATCACGGCAGGAAAGTTACCAGGGGCTGAGAGAACTGGCCACTATATCCACAGGAAGAGCTGAGAAAGGAGCAAGGACCAAAACATACCCTCTAGCTGCCAGTCTGCCAAACTCCACTAGCCAAGGGAATGACCCCACCTACTCCAAGCAGGGTCTTCCCACATCAATTGGATCACCTCCTCAGGCTTGCCTTAACTAGATAATTTCTCATAGGGGTCCCCAAAGGCTCAGCTCTCAATTGCCAAGTAGTCATCTAAAACTAACCGCACACAGGCTCAAACTCTGCTGTGAGCTGCAGTACCCCAGGGCATTGAATAGCAAATGCTGTGGGTCAGGCTACTTACCTCTGTAATGGTCACAACAGAGGACCAAGTGAACTTACACACATGTGCATTGGTTGGTGGGTGAAATACTTTCTGAAGCCCTATCTTCCAGACCCTGGAAGGCTGTGGAAGTCATTAACATCTTCAAGAATCAGATGCTGCGGGGGACATCCTAAAATAAACAGGTAGCCAAATACGTGATGAGGTTGTCAATAGTGACAGGGGATGAGCAGATGCTTAGATTGGAAGTAACTAGGGTTTCTTGTATCATGGGGTCCCAGAAAGTTCTGTCAGAAGCAGATACTGCATAGAGAGAGACGCTATGACCAGAGACCCAAGGAAACAGTGTTCTAGACAGAGGCAGCTTGTGTTCACAGCCCTCGGCAGGCTTTCAAAGTAGCTTGAGATAGTCTAGAACAACAAACGCATAGGGAACAGGAGCGCTGACTTGTGAATTTGGCCAAGGAGAAGGGCGCCCTCATGCTGGGCGGAATAAAACTGCATTCTAGTTGTAGAAGAGGGAGGTTTTCTCAGAATCTTCAGCCAGGGCTGTGGCATAACCTCCTCTGATGGCTGTGGAGAAGGGATGAAGGAGGCAAGAGAAAAAAGAAGCCCGTGGGAGGCTATGTCCAGAGTGTGGCAGTGTGACAGTGGAGGACAGACACAGTCACACATGACTCCCTCTGGTGGGCTCTTTCAATTGTGCTGCCTAGCCCCAGAGGCTACCTCGTGAACACATGCTGAAGTTTTCTCAGCCCCATACCACAGCAGAGCACAAAACAGCAGAGTCACCTCTTGGGTGACTTTACATCCAGGCCCTCCAGTGTCACCACACTGTCTTGTGACGAATGGCCAGAATCTATCTAGAAACCCCTATGCCCCGAGAAGCAAACCGTCCCACTCAAGATGAGGGTAGAGCAGGGGTCCTCCTTCCTGCCATCAAGCTCTGTGGCGCGGTCTACTTCTGTGACAAGACCTTGACTCTCCACTTCCATCCCTCTTCACACAGCTGGGCAGAGCCTGTGCCCAACCCACACTCACACAGCTGTGAAACAATTCAGTGTCCATCTGCCGCCTGACCTCATAGCATGCCTTGACTTCAGACACTTCCGCTTGGGTCCCACCTAGCAATCACACCTGTGTTCTTTTCCCTAGAATACCATGAGTGTCCTTTGCTTTTGCCCTCGTGGGTTATTCTTCAAGTGCCATCCACCTTCTTTTTGAGACAGGATCTCTCCCTGACTTGTAACTCATCTAGCAGGCTAGGCTGGCTGCCCAGAGATCCGAACCCCAGAGATCTACTTCTCTGTCTCCTCAACACTGGGATTACACGTGAGAGGGAACAGAACTCAAGAATTCATGCTCGCATAGCAAGCAGTCTACCCACTGAGCTATCTCCTCAGTGCTACAATGAATTTTTAACTGACGAGTAAAACTTGTTTATCTTGTGTCTAGGCAGTGTGCTTTCCCTGCAGAGACAAGGCTCTGGGTTTGACTCCCAGTGCTGCAGAAGCAGAGTGCATCATTTTGGGGTACCACGCTGTTCCGATACATGTGAACATCATGCAATGATCATATCAGTGCAATTAGCATATCCATTACTGAAAGCATTCATTGTTTTTTTTTCTACTGAGAACATTCAAGGCCCTCTCTTCTGGCTATATTAAGAATTTTTTATTTAATTATTTTTAAGAGAGAGTTATTTATGGATTCAGAGAGAGAGAGAGAGTAGGCATATGTGCGCCATGGTGCACATGTGGAAATCAGAGAACAACTTTCATAAGTTGGTTGGTTCCCTGCCTCTACCTTGAGGGCTTCAAGGATCCAACTCAGATTGCTAGGTTTATGCGCAGGCGCCTTTATGTGATGAGCTATGTCATCAGCATAGCTGTGGCTACTTTGAAGTAGACTATATAATATTGTATAACATATATATGATGTTATTATAACATTATAACATATAACCACAGTTATATATATGTTATATATATATAACATATAACCTCTTATACAGCAGCATCCTCTCCTCCTAGCCATGTGACCACACTGTGTCCAGCCTCTCCAATTCCCCTTCCCATCCACTCTCCAATTCCCCTTCCCATCCACCTTTCCCACCATTCTACTTTCTACTAAGATCAACTTTTAGAGATTCCCAAAATGAGTGCGATCACATGGAATTTGCCTTTCTGGGCCTGGCATTTTACAACAGAGAAGAGAAATTAATTTTAACTTACATTTTAAATCAAATATATCCGAAGTATTATCATGTCAACATATCATCAGTAGTTTAAAGTCGCAGATGAAATCACTTACCTTCTTTGTTCTTCCTCAGTCTTTGGCATCTGTCTGTAACTTACACATAGCCCGTCTCATTCAGATGAGCCATGTTTCAAGCCTTCATCAGTCATGGGCAGCCAGTGGTTTCAATGATGAGCAGACAGCTCTGCTTTCGATCCAGCAGTCAGACAAGTCCTTTAGAAGTAGACCAGAGCATGTCACGTCTCTGCTGGGGTGCTATAATGGAACCTCGTTCCTGAGTCAAAGTCCTCATAAGGGAGATCAGGACTGGTCCAGTTGCCTATCCTCAGCTTCCCTCCGGATGTTTGCCTCCTTCTTCCTTCTGCCTGGGATGCTCTCCCTAGACCCCACCTGGCCTGCTTCAGGCTCTTTTCAAACCTTTGCTCTTGTGTGACATTCTTAGAGAGGCTGACTGACCATACCATCTAACCTGCAGCCCCATTCCCGATTTCTCTTTGTCCCATGCCACATCCCTATTTAATTTCTCTTACAAGCACTTATTGCCTTTTAATTGGCAACAAAATGGTCTTATTTACAGTGCTTACTGTTTTTGCTTCTCTTGTTTAAATATTGGTTGCAGAGACTGAGGAGACGGCTCAGTGGTTAAAGCCTTTACCTAGAAAGCAAAGGGAGCAGAGTTTGGATTCCCAAATAAAAATGCCAAGTGGACAAGGTGGAGCCTAGGAATTCCCAGGGCAAGTTGGCTAGTCAGATTAATGGTCTGCTCTGGGTTTAGCTAGAAGCCCAGGCTCACAATAGTAAAGTGGAAGAGCAACCAAGGATGATTTCTGAACTCACCCCTGGATATTTACATGTCTATTAGTTCCATGTCTGTTCGTATAAAAACCTATAGCCAGAGTTTGGCACATAGCAGATATCAACAAACATTGCTTGTTTGGATGAATGACAGGATGGATAGGTAGGTACTCAGATAGATAATGGAAGTTTAGGTGGATAGGTGGATATATAAAAGGAAGGAAGGAGGTTGGATGGATGTTTAGATGGATAGATGGATAAATATATGTATGTTTCAGTGGATGATGGATGGATGGATGGATGGATGGAGAAGTGGATGGACTGGGGGTAGATGGATGGAGATATACTATATGTGAGGCAGGCCGGGGAGTAGGCTGTCCTGGTTATTCAAATTCACAAGCATCCATGCTGGGAGGTCTAGGGAGGCTGCGGCTTTCGCAGGGCAGCTCCCTGGATCTGCTGCATGCAGTGACCTGCTTTGCCACGAAACCAAGATGCAGCTTGGGGAGCTTTGGGGTGTAGGCCACTTCTGGAAGCTCATTTACAGTTTCTTGTGGTCTGGATAGATTTAAAAGTGTATGTGATTTGAAGACAGAGAATCTTCCAGTCTGCCCAATTACTGTTCACAGTTCATTGTTAGTAATTACACATAAAATTCAATAATGAGAAGTTATATGATTTCTCTTTGAAGACTTCCTCAAAGGAATGGATTTAGGAAGAAAATTCCTATTCCAGCTTTCAAGGGATGGTTCTTTAGCAAAGTGTTCTGGAAGCTTCCTGAGAGACAGGGAGAAGAGGCGTGCCAGGGAGTCAGAGTTGAGTGCCGCAGAGGACCCTGGTGGCATTTGACACTTCCAGCTTCAGATCAACCCTGTGGGTGGCATAGAAGTATACCCATTTCTTAAACAGGTCCAAATGGATGGTTATGCGGTCCCCAAGTAAGACCCACACCTTGAACTATCTGGCCAGATATCTTGGAGCTCACGTGGTCTTTTTTACAATTTTGGATTTGGAAGGATCTCCCAGTAGGCTAATAGCCACAGGGACCCACCACAGGAATGGTATGGAAGACAGCATTCATCCTCTAATATCACTGTAACAGTCACTCTTCTCTGTTGTGACACAACACTGAGGCTCAACAACTTAAGGGAGAAAGGGAGATTTATTCAGCTTATGGCAGGTGAATGATAAGGGAGTTCTTAATCCAGCTTGGCAGGAGTTCATACCAACACCAGGGGCCAAGGGAACTGGCCACACCAAATCCACAGGACTGCTGATAGAGGGGCAAACCCCACTTGCCAGACCAGCATGTCTATCCAAGTATGTCAAAGAATGCCAACTGCCAAAATCAACTCCCTTATCATTCACCTGCCCTGGGACAATCCCACCCACTATGGGCTGGGCCTCCCCAGCAGACACTCTCCTGCGAGTTTGCTCATGGCTTAACTCAACTACTAGTTCTTCACAAATATGCCCAGAGTCCGAACCTTCAGTTGTCAAGCTGATACCCATATCTAACTCTTGACGCCCTCTCTCAGTCTTGGTTTCTCTCCCAGCTCCAGCATTTCAGGCATTCCCATTCTTGCTACCACAGAATGTCTGGCTAGAGATGAAGGGGGCTCCAGGACTCCCTTTGAACCCTTGCTCCATGATGCCTCTTTGCCAGCAGCCTCTCCACTGCTGTCCCCACAATGGTGGCCTATGTGGGGGTCATCTGGTGGGCAGCATGGCCTCTCCCCATTTGACACTGCAGCAGGCAGCTGTTCTTCAACTTCTACAACATGGTCATCCTGACTGACCAGGAGAGGGTGACCAGGGAGAGCCAAAGGACAAAGTGACCGAGCTCTGTGCCTGTTTCCTCATCTTTAATGTGTAGAGATAGCTGATAGCTGTTTCTTGAGACTTAGAGATATGAGTCAGTGGTAGAGTGAATGCTCACTCCCTGAGTCTGTGTATGGTCTAGATCATCACAGGGATAGAAATAGATGGATGGACAGAGGGAAGGAGAGAGGGTGGGGGAGGGGGGGAGAGAGAGAGAGAGAGAGAAAGAAAGAAAGAAAGAAAGAAAGAAAGAAAGAAAGAAAGAAAGAAAGAAAGAAAGAAAGAAAGAAAGAAAGAAAAGGGGAGGGAGGAAAGGGAAAGAAAATGGGAGGGAGGAAAGATGAATGAAAGGGAAGGAAGATGAATGAAAGAACAAAATATAACAGATGGAGTGCTGGACAAGTAATTTGTTTTATTTATATATTTGCAGTGCTGAGCATAGAACTTGGGGTTGCATGCACATGCATGCTAGGCAAACCCTTTTCTGTTGAACTACACCCCAACCCTATACATTCCTTTCTCACAGATCTGGAAAAGGGGAGGCTTGGGGTGTCAGCATACTCAGGTTCTAGTGGGGCTCTGTCCCTGGCTCACAAGGAGTCACCTCTATTTGTCCTCACATGATACAAGCAGGAGACTCTGGTATCTCCCTGTGCCTAAGAGAAAGTGTCCACGAAGTGGTTGGTCCCATCACAAAGGGCCTCCGTAACATCTGTAAAACTCGCTCACTGTCCAAATCTCATCTCCCAAGACAGTCACCAGACACCAGTCACCAGACACCAGACACCAGACACCGTCAGTTCTTAACTGGTTCTCTGTGAAGTTCTCTGTGGGGGACTCAGGAAGGTCCCAGGGATATGTAAAGCCTTTCTCCAAGCTCCCCCAGCACTGGGCTTCACAAGAAGGACCGTGCACACTGAGGAAGAGGGACATGGAAAAGAGGCTGTACACTCAGCTCCCTTTTCGGGGAACTCAGTGACAAAGCTCTTCCCCCACTGTGGCACTGTTATGTGCTTGGCATGGTAGTCTTCCATCCCTCCCACTAACACACACACACACACACACACACACACACACACACACACACACACACACACACACACCTCTTTGCTTGGGATTTGTTCTTTCTCTTCCCCAATGACTTTCCCATTTGGTTGAAACCACAGGGCAGATAGATACCACACATCATTAAATCTATTGTAAGGAAGGCAGGTATGAAAATTTGATCATCAATAGCCACTGACCTGGCTTCAGGGTTTACAGGGTAAGATCAGTGGTAGACTGTGCAATAGATTTGGGCACTGGCTCCATGTGCCCGTGACTCCTTGAGGTCAAATAATTACTAGCAATGAACACCAAAACCTGAGAATTTGTGCTAATTTTCAGTAGGAGGCTGGCCATGAGTCCCTTAGGAAATCTCCCAGTTTGCTTAACGTTGGCAACCAGGAAAGACATTTTTTTTTTTTTTTACAGCCATTGTCAGACCAATGGACGCACGTGGGTAGACGGGTTGGGCCACTGCAGCACGTCAAGGACAAGGGCAGCCACCTGCTTTTGGAGCACAGAGGAAATGTGAGCTCAGATACAGCCCCACAGAACAAGACTCAGGCTGCCCCAAAGTCAAGAAAGTCAGGGCGGCCACACAGTTGTGAAAGATAGGGGTCAGCTGAGCGAAGGTCCAGTGCTCATTTCTGCTGTGGCCAGGGCTGGCCAGCTACAACGGCCAGTCTAGGCTCCTGGAATTTTCTCTGCCCTGGTTCTTGTCTTCCCTGAGAGAGCTTCTAAATCTTACAGTATTAAGGAGAAAACGCCTGGTGGACTTCACTAAATCCTTGGCCGTGCCCCCCTTCCTCCAGCCGCTCTTCCCTCTGGTAATCTCTACAGCTCACTCATAAATTATGAGCGCATTCATTTGCATGTCAGAAGCTCGGCCAAGAAATTAGATAAAATTGATCCGCTGCAATTTATTCTCTCTATTTTTCCAAGAAATGGCCTCCCTCCCATGTTTTATTCATGGAGACACCCAGCTCTGTCTTTTATCTCCAACCCTCAGTAACATTTTCAATTTACTCAATTTATAGCTGCAAGACGCCCTTGGGCTGGGCAGGAGGGAGGCCACCCAGGAAGGGCCTCTGTGCCCTGGAGGCCGCCCTGCCTGGATTGTCTCGGCCTGGTGCATTCAGCAAGATCTTGGAGCCCTAGGCTTGGAGGAAGGTTTCCTGGGATCCCTGCACGTGGCGGACCTGGGTACCCCAGGGAGCTGATGGGGCACCTGGTCCCTGCTGGACCCAGTGCTCAAACAGTTGCTCCCTCCTGGATGCCTTTAGCCTAACACTGGGCTGCCTGGGAGGGGAAGAGAAACGCCTCCCCCTGCGCCTCCAGGTGCCCAGAAGTCTCTTCACAGAGAGAAATGGAGAAAGCTCTCCCCACCTGCAGGCTGAAGACATTTCTTGTCCTGAAGGAGAGCAGTTTTGTCTTTTCAGTCTCAGAACCATTTCCTTCCTCCCAAGGCACGACTTCTAGCAAGTTAGCAACCCCAAGACTGTCAGCTTGCTGTCCGCACACAGACATCTGAAATGTGTCTGGCAACCCCGGGTGGTCGAGGTAGTTGGTCACTCTCAACCGTCACAGCCACACAGGTCAAGGGCCAGGTGAGACATCAGAGCTTGGAGGGGACTGAGGCGAACAAGAGAGGGGCCTATCTAGAAAGGGTGGCTACTTCTCAGCTAACGTCTGCTGTGGAGAAATACTTCAGGTCGCGTTGCCAGAGCTTCAAGTGGGATAAGGGACACCCAGATAGATTCTGGATGGCATCTGAATTCTCCTGTCCCTGAGGTGACTATTTTTCGAAATCATTCTCTTCTGGAAATAAACTCCTGATAAACTCAGCTCTGGCTCATCGCCTACTCTTCCGCTCACCTGGGGGTAGAGACAGTGTGACAGCCATCTCTGTGTGGCACGACCCAGCCTGGAATCTTTTAGGTGCTTATGATAGTGTGGGTCTGGAATGTTCCACAATGGCCCACGTGTTAGAAATTTTGTCCCCAGCCCATGATACTTTGGGAGCTGGCGGGACCTTTAAGAGATAGGTTTAGTAAGGTTGCATCCCTGGATGGACCCTTGGAAGACATTAGGACCTTTTCTTCTCTCGCTGCTTCCTGGCTACCATGAGGTGAGCAGGCTTGTCAACCACATAGTCCTACCGTCATGTGCTTTGCCCTCACAGGTTTCAAAGGGACAGGACTAAGCCCTCTGATCTTCACGGTAACCCTCAGTATTCCGACCTAAGTTGTTAGTTGAACTCTCCCTCTGCCTCCATTCTTCTTTCCTCTGAAGTTATCAAACCTAGCTTCTTAGCTGATTGTATTGCTCCATGGCATAGGAGGCATATTTCTGAACTTCCCTGATGGCCAATGAGAAGTAATTGTATAATTGTTGGGAAGAATTTCCAGGAAAGACATTGAAGGGAAGAACCCTCTTGCTCTCCTGCTTTTCTACCTCTCTCTGATCCTGGTCATGATGGCAAAAGCTCTGACAGCCATCCTGGACCACGTGAGGATCTTGAGAATGAAAATGTTGTGGTTGATTGGACAGAAAGAAAGGAAAGCTTGGGATACTTGTGATGGTGGAGGTTGTAGAAGAAAGAAATTCATGGGGCTGAAGAGATGACTAAGAGGTTAAACCTTTTCCTCACAAGCAAAGACCTTGAGTTCAGATCCCACGTAAGACACAAATGCCTAACAGAAATAGTGGTGGCCTGCACCTCAGTCCCTGGAAGGCAGAGGCTGGGAAAGCAGAGCAAAGCAATAAGGAGGCAGACCAAGCCAGGTAGTTTTCAAAGTTACCCTTGGGCCTCCATGGGCACACACAGGGCCCTCTTCTAAACGTATACTCACCTACACAGGCCCACACATGTACACACCTGATGAAAGAGAGAGAGATTCAGTAAAGACAGGCACCTTCTGGGAAAGTCCATGTTCTCAGTTCGGAGGTTAGAGGAAGTCTGTGGCTTTTGTGAGCTAGTGTCGTGACCTTGACTGACCCCTGTTGGCCTAGCATTATGGTGGTAGGCACCTTATGTGGAGGCAGGGGAACAGACCAAGCAACTCTATGGGGTCCCAATGCTGCAGGAATGGGGAGTCTGTCTTTGCACATAGTCGCCCAAAGCCTAAGACAAAAACCATTAACTGGGCCTTTTTTCCCAGTGGGGTCTTCAGTGTCTGAGGAAGGGTCCCAGCTCCAAGACCGTACCCCTTCGGAGCATGCTGGAGTCAGGCGCTGCTTCAGAACCACGCTGGGATCCATTGGCGCCCTGGCCTGGCCTAGCAGGGGCTCTCTGCATCCCCAGGCCTGGCACTGCCGTGACCAGGCTTTCTGAGGTCTGGATGGGTGAGGCTACATCACTGTCTTTGAATAATGACTAAGACGACAGGAAACACAGGCATGGTGGACGGCTCAACCTGGGCAAGGACAAAGACCCTTCCAGACTTCTGCTCTCCACCCTCAGGCTGGGGAACCCAGGGCTTGCCGGTGAGGTGGCTGTAAGGAATGGACTATACGACCCTAAAAGGCTTCAACAATGAGCTCTCTTTTTCCTTTAATAACCAAGTGTTGGGGAAAGATAGCCCTGGGCTGGACCAAGAGGTGGCTCGCTCCATTCTCAAGGAGCATGGTCCTTGCTGTCTCCAGTTTGCAACAGCAGTACCTGCTGTCTCTCCCCAAATTATACCCTGTATGGGGGCTCTCCAGGGATGTCACCAGCCCCAGGTCCATGCTCTAGGCTGGTTCAAACACCTTGTTTTGACTCAAAGTATTGGCACCTTGCTATAGGCAGGCTAGACCTGGACGTGCATATGGGGCCTGACCTCCGTACCTTGGCCATCATTCTCAGAACCTGCTGGAAGATTAGAGCTGCAGGGCAGGCCTGAGCCAACCCAGATCAGCAGCTCCCAGCGTGTGGGCAGTGTCGCTGAGGCTCTGAGGGCGCAGCATTACCTTAGGCGAACCTTCCTTGTGGCTCCAAGATGGCCGTTGCAGTTCCGAAATCACATGAAGTCAGTCCTGATTGAAGGCACAAAATGAAAGGAAGTATTCCTGTTCCTAACTCGGGTTCTTTCACCAGAGCAAGGAAAATGTCCAACCCTCAGCAGACTAGGTCCTTCAGCTGGCACTAAATCTCACGCGCATGCTTGAATAGTCCTTGGTGAGAGGAAGAGACCTACATGGTTTGAGCATCAAAACCCACCCTAGGAGAGGGAAGCAGTCCATGGGGGGTAAGAGCAGCCTCTGTATGTGTGTGTGTGTGTGGGGGGAGAACAACGAGGAAAGCCCTGGGGGAAAGAGTGGGAGGGGGTGAGGGTGGGAGGAGCAACTCCTTGGGAAGAGCGGCCCCTGGAGGGGTAAGAAAAACCCCTGGGGGGAAAACAACCCCTGGGGCTAAGACCAGTCCTTGGGGGGTAGAAGAGCAGCCCTGGGGAGAACAGCAGGTAAAATGGGGGTAAAGGAGGCCCGGTGTTTATGTGAGGGGTGAATGACTATGGGACAGGCAGCCAACAGAACTCCTGCACAGTGCTTGGGACTCAATTTCCCCCATTTGTCACAAAGAAAAAAAAAAACTGCTTCTATAAGCAATAATAAGAAAGTAGATGAAAAATAACAAGTTCCTTACGTTTTAGTTTCATGCCATGAAGTGTCCCTACAATTTCTTTAAAAAATATATTGTATTTATCTAAGAGAGCGAGAGAGAGTGAGAGAGCGCGTAAGCACAGCTGCGCATGTCGGGTCAGAGGACAAGGTTCAGATGCCGGTTCTCGCCTTCCACCATGTGGACGCAAGGACCCGGCTCTGGTCATCAGGGTTGTGCTCAGGCGCCCTTACCTGCTGCACCTCACTGGCCCTCTCCCGTTCCTCCTCCTCCTCCTCCTCTTCCTCCTCCTCTTCTTCCTCCTCTTCTTCTTCCTTCTCTTCCTCCTCTTCCTCATCCTCCTCCTCCTCCTCTTCCTCCTCTTCCTTTTCTTCCTTTTCCTCCTCTTCCTTTTCTTCCTCTTCCTCCTCTTTCTCTTCTTCCTCCTCCTCTTCCTCTTCTCCCTCTTCCTCCTCCTCCTCCTTTTTCCTATTCTTCAGTGCCGGGGTTTCAGTTCAGGCCTTCAAACATGCTAAGCAAGTGCTATACCCTCAGCCATTCCTCTAGGCCCCCTCGGCTGGTGTCTATCAGGCTCTGGAAACCTCATCAGTACATTTCCCCAGCTCTCCAAACTTTAGTGGTGAGGGTTCTTATATCTGATGGTCTCAATAGTCTGGGTTCTGTGTTACTTTCTCATTGCCTTGACAAAATTGTTGACAGAAACGAGAAAGGGAAGGCCTAACGCACTGTTTCAGAAGGATTTCAGTCCATCATGGTGGAGGAGGTGGGGCAAATCTTGTGGAGACAGAAGCGCAGCAAGGCTCCTCATCTGAAGGCTGCCCAGGAGCTGCAGAACACAGACTGGAGCCAGAAGCCAGCGTAACCTCAGATGCCAGACCCCGCTGATGAC
This sequence comes from Typhlomys cinereus, assembly GCA_023101885.1. Taxonomy (NCBI): domain Eukaryota; kingdom Metazoa; phylum Chordata; class Mammalia; order Rodentia; family Platacanthomyidae; genus Typhlomys; species Typhlomys cinereus. The sequence continues at coordinate 1,267,539 of JALPQD010000362.1, read as the reverse complement.
TCGTACCCACCAGTTTCTTCCTCCCGAAGTTCCCACAGCCTTTCCGCACCACAAACTGGGCACCGGTCATGGCTCTATTTCAAAGGAGAGTCCCAGAAACACTGAGCACTTGGTCAAGGTCCCGGGAAGTTTCCAGCAACCAGACCTCCTGGCTTTCAGCACAAAAGGGGTTCCAGTTCTCGTGGTGCCATCCTCCAGGGAAATACCAGCTCTAGCTAGGCCAGTTGTCAGCAGCCTGGCCCAAGGCGCCCTCAAGTCTGGGCATCTGAGACCTCTGCTGCGGCGGAAGCTAAAAGGGTCTCTGCCAGACCTCTCTGACATGGCTCAGCCATGAGGTCTCCGGCCGCCAGCTCTGTTCCCATCACAGCGTGCTGCTTGTCAAATACATTCTTAAAACGCTTGTCATATTTTATCTGATGTTTACAATTGATTTTCCTTTCGGTGCCATGCAGAATGAGCGGGCTGAGGATGATCTCTTTATCAGCCATGCGCTCTTGCATGATCCTGTCCTGCCGGGTGCTGAGCAAGCCTGGAGTGGATGCAGAGGGGGGATCCTGGGTACTTGGGTACTTGGTGAAGAGGGGGGTATGGGGTTGCCCAGACCAGTTCCCAAGTCACTAATGAACTCCTGAAGTGTCCCCACCAAAACATTTGCACAAGGGGTGCAGCTCTCAATGCTGAAAGTGCAGACTCCTCACCGGAAATATCCAAATGCAGGCTGTATCTGAAGATACAGTATCTTCAGATCCTGTAAGTCTTTTTCATTTAAGGGTGGGGTGGGCTGATGCTGGTGCTGGGTTGCTGTCATCTCACTGGCTCTGCTTAACAGCCAGGAAGGTTAAATCGTCATTGATTTCTTTGGTGGCCAGAAAGTCTCGGCGAAACTCTGTCACCATGGAAGGAAGCCACGGGATGACAGAGGCGATGGTCTCATGCAGCAATTCACCAAGTGTCTCAATGAGTACCTGGCTAAGATTTGAGGGGCATTAAACATTTTATGGCATACTCTGTCCTGCTCGCTTTATCTTGTTCCAATTTGAACATTTCTGATGCTGGGATGCTGGGATGGACAGCGCCATATTCCAGTTTCCCTGGAGCTTTAAATAGGGGTGACCAGAGAAGGCCTTGGGAAGGAGGTTCCCAGTGAGCTCAGATCTGACACAAGAAGCCTGATTCTCGGGGCCCTGGACTAAGAACCGGAATGGAGGCCAAGGCATGTGTTTGGTTCAGTTGCCATTGAGTGGTTGCTAGCCTGGGATTAGATGTCAGGTGTCCACCCTCAGCCCAATCAGACGTGGCGGGAATTACAGGCTGAGTAGGAGGAACTGACTAGCGAAGAAGGGCTGTGGGCCACCAGGTCAGGCATCTTCATTCTAAAGGGTCTCAGATGAGCCCAGCTCAGGGGCTGTCTGTCAGTACTACTCACAAGAGCATTTTATCTGTCTTGCTAGCTTGATTGTTTTACTTTTTTTTTTTTTGATAACTGAGCCAACATTCATTCATTCATTCATTCAGTTTTTTGTTTGCTTTGTGGTGTGTGTGTGTGTGTGTGTATGTGTGTGTAGATAATGCATGTGTGGAGGCAGAAGACAACCTTGGGTGTGAGTCCTCTCTCGCTCTACCTTTCTTGAGGCTGGGTCTCTTCGTCTCTGCTGGGAAAGCCAGGCTGACAGGTCCATGAGCTGCTGGAGACTGTCCAGCCTCTAACTTCTGTTTTCCTTTTCCAAAGGTGCACAGGATAAAAGATACTTGAGCCAGTGAACCCCACTTTTAAGTGAGACCTGGAGATCTGAACTCAGGTCACCAGTGTCATGCAACTCGGTCGTGCAACTGTCTAGTGCGGCGAGTCCTTTACCAGGTGAGCCAGTTTGACCCTGGGTGTTGCCTTAGTCTGAAACTCACCGTCCTCCTGCTGCTGCCTCTCAAATGCTGGAATTACAGGCCTGCGTCATCATGTAAGACTTAGTCAATATTCAAAATGGAAAAACTGACATATCAACTCAGAAGGCAGGGCTTTTTTTTTTTTAACATTTTTTATTATTTCCGCTCATACAAACTTAATAGGTAGACCAGTTCCCTCCCCCCCCCAAACTCCCTGCTCCTCCTCCCTCCCTCCCCATCCCCCAGCACCTCCTCCCCAATTCCCAGAGAGTCCTTTCTTGTGCATCCCTGACTCTCCTCTGGGCCCTCCTCTCTGATGATGTACAAGGACCCAGTGGCATTTCCCTGAACCCTTTCTCGTGTTCCCCTTAAGCATAGGAACACTGCTGTGGCTGTCAATCCCTTGCCTCCAAGGATCTTGGTGCCTTTAGCAGATGCTAGACTTTGTGAGGTCAATAGTGTGATGGACATGGTGCAGAGCACGCAAAGTCCTATTATGATTGCTTCAGCCAGGGCTTTTTTTTAAATTGCTGTTGTTTTCCTTGAAATCAACTCTCATTGACTTTTTTTTTTTTTTTTTTGGCCAGGTTGGACACTTGCTCTCTCTACTGAACATGGGCGTCCTTAACCCTGGGATCATACGACTCGCTACCTTGATTTCATGGTTTGTTTTGGATCCCAGAACAATGGATAGGAGCTGAGACAGGGTTCCGTGATGACTCTTGGGGCCGTGATGCCAACAAAGAGTCCCCTGAGTAGCCAGCAAAAGGGCAGACTCCTAGCGGGCTTTGGCTCCCACAGCTACCAGTGACAGATAGATCATTCTTATTGGCTTAATTCCTTCCACGAGCCACCAAAGTGCATTCCAAAGCCATTCCTGAATGGAAAGGACAAGAGCTCCTGGAAATCGGCTCAGCACCTGGGGTATCCATGTTCATGATTCTTGGTAGTCCCAGTTCTGTGAGCGCTTTGAATGGTACTAACTGACCTAATTTGGAGAGGACGAAGGACATCCTTCCCTTACCTCAGGACTTTAAGCAACAGGCTAGAGGTATGAATTTAGGGTTGGTGGGGCCAGGGGCCTACACTTCCCAGAAGGTGGGCTTGGAGAAGGTGGTGGGGGTGGGCAGGATGTGAGAGGTGAAACCCAGATCATTTAGGCAAGCTCAGGTTTAGGGCATCTTCTCCCTGCACCAGAATCGGCAGGCAGCCAGCTCAGCTGCGTTGTGCAGGAGGCCTTAGGCCAAGTGGCAAATGAAGGCTGCAGCTCAGGCGAGGAAAGCAGGGTAGACCCGATCACTGTGGGGCTCAGGTCAGCCCGCTGCCCCTGTGTGAGTTTGGTTTTAGAGACAGACCCCACCTTCTCAGTGATGGAAGCAGACCCCTCAAAGTTCATTCCTTCCTTCTGAATTCAGATAACACATGTTACTGAGCACCCACTATGTGCTTGGCCACCCGCTGAGCTGTGGGACTGGGGAATAAGGTGGTCTATAACTAGAGGTGACACTAGAGATGAGATAATGATCACACAGAGTGAGGGGATAGAACTGATGGAGAGTCCTGGTGAGCAGACAGGAGTCGTGTCTAAGTTAGAAGCCCCATGGATGGAGAGGAGCAGGTTAGACAGTAAAAGGCTGCCTAAGAGCTCCAGAGCAGGCCGATAGAGGTAGGAAGGAAGTGGAAACAGGAGGCTCCTGGAGAGACATGAAGCCTTGGGCAGGCTTTGTCTTGAGTCTGGCGGTGGTCAGACTCAGGTTCTGGAAGAGACCAATGTGGCCTGAGGGCATTGGAAACAGACACACGCTCAGGGACTCTCGTGTGAGGACTGCTGCTAGGGCAGTGAGCACAGTGGGGATGTGAACCAATCAGCTGCCAGAGAACCTCCCTTCAACCCCAGGGCACCAGGGTGGCAGGAGTGAGGCCTGTCCCAGATTCTGGGCAAGGGCTGGTGAGGCTTTTAATTCCATTGTGGATATCCATCCTTATTCTAGGAAGTCAAGTGTCCTTTAAAGCCCCCCAGCTTGAGCTCGCCTTAATCTGGGTAGACACCCTCTTGGGGCAGCGTGTCCAGCTTGTGTCATTTTAGCAATTCTCTTTGAAGGGCTGACAAGATGACTCAGTGGATAAAGGCGCTTTCCACCAAGCCTGACGACTTGAGTTCAATCCCCAGAGCCCACACGGTGGAAGAGAACTGACTCCTGTAAATTATCCTCTGATACCCGCAAGCACTGAACACATATGCACAGCAAACAATAACTAAATGTTCATTCTTGCAAAGTTCTCCTTACTCATGCTATTCCAATGCTGGGTTGGGGAAGCTACTGAAATGGTGATTTCAGCAGGTGCTCACCCAAAGAGACCCACTGCCGAATGATGACCAGCAAGGACAGCCTGAGGCCCAGGTTATGCTGGTGGGCAGTGGATTGTGGCTTGTGTCAGAGCCTGGGAGGGAGGCAGGTAGTTCTCAGCTCCCAGCGCCACCTACCTGGAGCCAAAGGGCAATCTGGACATCCATGTCCGTATCTTCCAAAGGCGGCAACACAGTGTCTCTGGGTATTTCTTTTCCTTTTTAAAAATTATTTACTTATGTGTGTGTGTGCATGTGTGTGGGTGCGTGTGTGTGTGTGTGTGTTAGAGAGAGAGAGAGAGAAGGAGGGGAGAGAGAGAGAGAGACAGATACATGTGGGGGACCAGAGGTGACTTTGGGAATCATCCTGCATTGCTTCTACATCATTTTGGTTTGCTCTGGGATTTCTCAGGCTCTGTCCACCAAGGCCGGAAGTACAGGTTGTCACTGTTCCCACCTGAAATTTTTACATGGGACCTGGAATCTCAACTCAGGACCTTCTGCTTGTGAAGCAGAGTCTTAACCCCTGAACCATCTCTCCAGTCCGTTCCCCCCCTCCCGCCACCCCCCCCGCCCCCGCAATCCTTGCCTCGGGATTTCTGAGGCCTGAAGGCTTCTTTGCCAGAGAGCAAACCAAAGAGAAACATAAACCCATCCCAGTCCCAGGCGCTCTGCAGCCACCCAGAAAAGCCAGTATGCCTGCGGGGCTTTCACACAAGCACGGGCCCATGCCCAGCCCAGATGCGAGAGCAGAGATACAAGACTAGGGGCTGGGCCAGGACCCTCTGAGCCAGGCCCAGCTTGTCCCAAGGTGTGCTTGGTCCAGATGGTGGTCAGACCCCTTTCTCCCTCCAGTTTGCCTCCTAGCAGCCCCATTGTGTCCCAGCTTTAGAAGTCACAGCCTGCCCCCTTCTGGTGACTGGCAGTTCTCACGACTCACCTGCCAGGGATGCAGCACAGGGGTGGTGGCATGGAGGTGCAGATGACGGTCCTTGTATCTGCATTGGATTGTCGCTTCACTACGGTCAGGGCTGCAAATATACACCTTTAGCCTTCACTACAGTCACTGCCCTGCACAAGCCAGAGATTCAGGGCACAAGTAGAGGCATTCCCCCACCTAACTTGGCCCTCCTTGCCAAGCCAGGCTGCCTTCAATGGTCTGTAAAATATTTTGAATCAACTAGGCTGATATAGTGTTGCATGCCTATAATACTAGCTTTGGGAAAGTTGAAGCAAGAGGACTGCTGCAAGTTCAAAGTCAGTCTGAGCCACTTAGTAAGACTATCTTTAAAAAACCATATTGTGTACACACACACACTCGTTTCCCTAGCACAGACATGTATTGAGAGTATGGATTTCATGGATTTTGGCAGTAGCCCAGCGTTAGAGCACTTGCCTAGCACACAGGGGGGTCATTGGTTTAAACCTGAGCTGCCAGATTGGGGGGAAAAAAACCCCAAAAAACAAAAACAAAATGTTGGGCCGATGAAATAGTTTCACGGGTAAAGTGCCTGCTCACAAATCTGGGAACTTGAGTTAAATTCCCAGAACCACATGGTGGAGAGAATTGACTTCCAAGAGGCATGTGTGTGCCTTACCTACAAATACACACGGAGATAAACAAGCAAACAAATAATGTAAAACAGGCAAATGACCTAAGTAGACAACTCACAAAGGACGATACACAGATGGCAATAAAAGGATGAGAATATGCCGACCCCCAGTGTCCTCTGTACAATGCGCCTGTTAGAGACGTTGGACACCCAGTGTCCTTGGCACTGTGCCCCTGTTAATGGACAGTTCCCAACACACCGAAACCACTAAATGCTGTTGAGGGTATGGATCAACAGAATCCTCAGTCACTGCTGACAGGAACGCAAAATGGCACGGGGGCTCTGGAAGATGAAGTAAATTTCTTGGGAAGCTACATGTTCTCTTACCATATGACTTTGTGTCTTGGATTTTTAACCCAAATGAGTTGAAAATTATGTTCATACAAAATTTTGCATGCACATGTTTAAGGCAGCTCTAGTCACAATTGTCCAAACTTGGAAATAATCGAGATGTCCTTTAGGAGCTAAGGAAATGGCTCAGGGGTGAAAACACTTGTCATGTAGGCAAACAGGCCAGAGTTCAGGTCCCCAGATCCCATATAAAATCCGGGAGGGGTGTTCCAGCTCCAAGAAGGAGAAAAGAGCTTGTTTAGCAGTGAATAAGGCCCGGGTTTGATCCTTAGCATCACAACTTGGGATGATGGTATGTACCTATAATCCCAGCACCAGGAAGATAGGGACAGAGGGTCAGGAATCTCACCTACATAGTGAGTTTGAGGTTTGTCAGGGCTACATGAGCCTGTCCAAACAAACAAACAAAAAAAAAAAAAAAAAAAAAAAAAAAAACAAGAGAAAAGAAAGTTTCTGTAGAGTTAGTGGAGACGCAACAATAAAAAATGAAATTTGGGGTCTGGAGAGGTGGCTCAGGGGTTAAGCCTCTGCCTTGCAGGCGGAAGGTCCTGAGTTTGGATCCCAGATCCCACGTATAGACGCCAGGCGGAAGCGGGGGTGGCCTGCGCTTCTGGTCCTGGTAGGGCGGAGCCTGTGAATCCCGGGGCAGAAGGAGGTGGAGGCGTCCATGGTGGTTCGCGAATTCGTCCGTGGTTCTACCTACACACACACACACACACACGCACGCACGCACGCACGCACGCACGCACGCACGCACGCACAATTGAATAAATAATAATAAAAAAAATTTTTTAAAAAATGAAATTTGGGTTAGAGAGTTGGCTCAGGGGTTAAAACTCTGCCTTGTAAGCCGAAGGTTCTGAGTTCAGATCCCAAGTCACACATAAAAATGCCAGACCAAAACAGTGACAACCTGCATTTCCGGTCCTAGTGAGCAGAGCCTGGGAAATCCCAGAGTGAAGCAAAAAAGGATGTAGAACTTATCCATGGTAATTCCCTAAGTCACCTTTGATCCTCTGCAGGGAAACATGTTGTCCCCCCACACACACATACACATTCACATGCAAAAGCAATAAAGTTTTATTTAAAAATAAAATCTGTGCACTGATCCACCTACCAGTTGCTGGCTATGTAGGTAGCAGGCTTGCTTCCTGCCCTCCTCCTGTCCTATGTGCCTGCTGTCCACCTAACTAAAACTCCAAGGTCCATGGTCTTACCAGGACAGTGGAGTAAATTCTCCTGTGGCCTGAGGACCGTCCTCAGGGTCACCTCCCATCTACCTATAGACCTCCCTGCTTTCCCTTTGTCTCCCCTCTTGGAGCTGCCTACCCTTAGCTCTTTCCTGGGGAGGGGGTGTCGCATCTCTTCTCTCACTATCTAATCATTCACCAGATAGTCATTTCCATCCAAGACTGGGTACCCGTAGCCTCACTCAGCTGGGGGCAGAGCCAGGCACTGGCCAGCACTCTGTCTCAGGCCACTGTGGTCATGTGCTCCGTTCACATGGGGAACTCCTCTGTCCCTCCTTCACAGTCAGTGGCTGCCTCCTCATGGCGTCCGGGCTTCCTTCCTTCCAAGGCTTCTCTACTAGTGCTACTCCTCTGATGGACCTAGAACACACAGCAGCCTCTGTGTGTGGGGTGTGCATATGGTGTGTGTCTGTGCACTGCTGGGAACCAGGGATATGCCTTGTCTTTCTTCCCTCGAGTGGCACACACATTCACCAGCTGCTGAATGATGGCGTGCAGGATGAAATGAACAAGGTTCCCCCGGCTGAGCTCCCCACCTCAGCCACACCTCCCACAATCTGCACCCAGTGGGGCTAAGACCCGCTGGCAGCTCCTTCAAGTCAGGACTGCACTCGCCCCACGATCTGCCTCCTCCTCTCGCCCCCCCCCGACTGCCCTCCTCCTCACCTGCTACAGCATAGAAGAGCCGCACACCGCTCAGATTTGTAAAATTAGTGTTTGTTTCTTAGGTACATATGTAATTTGGGTAATTTAAAATTTTAAAAGAAAAGAAAGTGATTACAGAATAAATTCACCCATGTTGCCGTAATTACTGTGAGCATTCTGTATACTTCCACACTCTTCCAAATTATAAATACACTCCACACAGCTGAAACCACACAGCTTATGCACTCTGTAACCTAATTTTTCAACACACTCTAGCATAAATCCTTTCATTACATTTTCCCATAAGATTAATTCTAATGGATATTTTAATGGTTGAATAATATTCCTCATTAGGAATAAGCCATACTTTATGCTGATCCTACTGTTCCTTGTTTGGCCTCTCATTTTTTTTCAGGACAGTGAGGAGTCATGGGCTTCGGCATCTTGTCCATCGATACTGACCCTTCTTGGAGAAAGAGCACCTCTGGTGACCTATGGGCACCAGTACTCCTGCTTTAGTTTGGACCCACAGGGATGGCCGTTGTTGCAGTCCGCCTGCATGGTTGCTGATAAATGACCATCAAACGGCTTAAGGGAACAAGGGGTTTATTCTCTTACGATTTCTGGTTACAGTTCTTAGTCCAGCTTGACGGGAGAGCACACACCAACACCAGGGCTGAGGGAACTGGCCACCATAACGGCTGAGAGATGGACAATCCTTACTTGCCAGACCAGCATGTCTGGCCAAGTATACAGAAGGATGCTAACTCTCTCAACCAGCTCTCTGTGATTTATCCAGGGCCTAATTCCACTCACCGTGGGCTGGGTCTTCCCCAGCAGCTAGACAATCTCCTTCAGGTTTGCTCTGGGCTTAACTCAACCATCAACTCTCCACAACTGTGCCCAGAGTCCAAACCCTCAAGAGTCAAGTTGACACCTGTGCATAACTATGACAGCCATGTTTCCCCATGCTGGACAGGGCATGTGACCACATCGGTTAGCTTGCTCTGTCCCTCTGGTGACTGGATGACACCAAGTATGCAATGTTCATTTCTTACGACCCTGAGAACCAACCTCTGAGGACAAGTATTTTGCTAGTGAAGTTTACCCACGCTCTGTCTGAGTTTTCTAAGAGGCAGCATTGATGAGCTGTTCAGGCTGGCCTTGCACTTAGAGTCCAACCCCTTGCCTCCAGGCCAGGTTCTGTGTGCGGACCCCCAATGCCCAAGGCCAGACACTGCTTGACTTGCTTATCCACATGAGCCAACAGACCACTATATTTGCTTCACTCAGTCTGAGCTGATTTCTGGCCCTCACAGACCGTGACTTTCAGACACATTTGTCCACAGTTCGATTTCTATATTCCCTTATGATGCTAACCCAACAGTGGAAGCTACACACCAGAGAAGGATGTTTTCAAAGCTCCTGTTATGTGCTGACACTCTGTCTCTCAGACTACTGTCCCTTAGGAAGGAGGACATAGTCCTGCATGGCCTGAAGTCAAGCGCCCAGTGAATCCTGCAAGGGTGGGGACCAGAAAGTGATCTTCCCAGGAGACACAAGTCACTCTGCTGAAACCGCAAATTAAGCACTTCTCCACCCCACCTCCTGAAATGCTTCTCCTCTACTGTTGGAGCATAGACTCCACTTCCAGTCTCCCCAACAAGATTCTAACTTTTTATGTGGGATCTGGGACTGAATTCAGGTCCTTCTACTTATGAGACAGATGACTTATGAGTCATCTCTCCAATCCAAGATTCTAACTTTTTTAGAATGAAGTCCTAAATTAATCTGAGCAGGTCTGTTAATCATACTCTCCGGGGTGTGCCAGGGAGATGGAGAAGCCTGTTTTCTTGCTCACAGAAGCCAGCTCTCCATCTCCTTTCTCAACAAGGTGAAAGCAGGAGTGGGATCTACGAGATTGCCAACATGTGGTTTGTAAGCCATGCGTTCACAGAGTGAACCTTTTCCTTTCCTTTTTTGAATGTACTTTCCCTAATATTTGGAGCTTTTTTTGTTATTTCTCTAAAGATTCTCTCTTTTTTAATAATTTTCTGCAGGTGACAGTGTATGCCTTTGACTGTGTGTGTGTGTGTGTGTGTGTGTGTGTGTGTGTGGTGCCTGTATCAGAGGGCACTAATCATCCTGGATTGCTCTATCTCCTTTTTTCTTCACTCTGGCAAATGACCACCATCATTTCCGCCTCAGGTCCTTCTATTTGTGAGACAGAGTCTAAACCCCTGAGCCACCTCTCCAAGACTCTAATTTTTCACCACAATGCCACTTGCCAATCTCTAAGCATGCTTCTCCCTGGCAGCTGCCAGGATTCCCAGCTTGTAAGCACAGTTCCTAGTTCTATTGTTTTCTGTTTTAAAATAAACATTCTCTTTTCCCATTTCACTTTTTTTTTAATCTAAAACTCCTAGACTGGTATCACTACTAATTCTTCTTTCACTTTTTTTTTAATCTAAAACTCCTAGACTGGTATCACTACTAATTCTTCTTTCCTGATGTTTGAGAGTAGTGGCCCTTTTCTCCCTAGAATGAAAAATCTAAACAAATTCTTTAAGTAAAGGATACCTGGAAAGGTCACTAAGCGGCTCAGACACATTGCACTGATAGAGGAACCAGAAGGTTGAGCCTGCAGCTTTTCCTTTTTCTTTCTTCTTCATTTTTCTTTTGCCATATGTTTGTGTGTGTGTGTGTGTGTGTGTGTGTGTGTGTGTGTGTGTGTGCATGTTCACATGTATATGTGCACATGTGTGGGTGGAAGCCTGAAGTTGATCTCAGCTGTCTTCTTTGATGGTTTTCCATGTTTACTATGGAAGGCCTCTTGACCGAACCCAGAGCTCACCAATAGGGTAGGATAGCTAGACACTGTCTTTCACTGGGAGACCCTGTCTTTATCCCCAGAGCACTGAGATACTTACCTGGTCTTCATATGGATTCTGGAGACTCTAGTGGGGCAAACATCTTATCTGTTGAGCCATCTCTCCAACCCACCTGCTACTTTTACATTCACTTTGAACGATGCTTCTGGAAGTGGGGTGGCTGGATGCTCAGTGCTCACAACAGCAGATGCATGTCAAACTGTGTTAGCCTCCTTCATTTGCTGCCACACACATGGCTCTAAGCCAGAGTTTTTGCCTACGTGTTCTACTTTCTCTGAGATGCCCACCCCAGAGGGCAGCCATAAGGAATCAATGAGCAAGTGGCTCACAGGTACCTCAAAGTTCACATTGCATCACATGAGTTTTGTGCTGAGGTCTGTCAGTGTGAGAGGCAAGGACAACACTCCTGGTTACTGACCACTGGGAGTGACACTCACCAGCCAGCTGGGCTCTGAAAGCCCTCTTCCCCTCCCTCCCCCAGCATCCCCTCATGCTCTCTCCCATCTCCACAGGCAGAGTCCTCCAACAAGGAATGGGGTCCCCGGCCATATGGAGTTCCCAGTCTCCTTCAAATAAACATGGTGACACCAGATTCTGAAGGTAGGATGTGACAACATGTCAAGTGAGCCCCCGAGCTGGCACAGCAGCACGGATCTCTAATTGTTTGGGACGATGAGCAGGAGGGTTGCAAGTTCAAGACTGGACCATCCAACTTGGCAGGCCTTGTGAAAGGAAGATCAGGAGCGGGGAGGAAAGAAGGGAGGAAGGGAAGGAGGAAAGAAGGGAAGGAGGGCTGAGTGGTGGAACCCTTGCATTCAGGAGACACTAGAATGGAGTGAAGGTAGGAGAATGGAAAAGTCAAGGCCCTTTTGGGGAGGTTGGGGTGGCATGCTGGGTTTTGAACCTCTGCTGCACTTCCCATGCTACTCAAGTATTCTACTACTCAGATACTCCCCAGTCCATGGCTAATTGTTCTAAAGGTTTTCATTAGTATGTATCAGTTATATACATAATGATTTCATCAAAGAATTTTCATACATGTAAATGTTCTCTTGCCCCCCCCTTCCATTCCTAAAGATCTTCTTCTTCCCAACTGGTTCCCTTTTTACACACACACACACACACACACACACACACACACACACACACACACACACGTGTGTGTATGTGGTATGTGTGTATGTGGTATGTGTGTGGGGGCGATGTGTATGGTATGTGTGGTATGTAGTGTGTGTACATGTAATGTGTGTGTATGGTGTGCATGGTGTGTGTGTATGTGTGTGTGTGTATGGTTATATTCCAGTTACTCACAGGATCATGGATAAGGGGCTGTTTACGGGAGCGTGTTCATGGACCACCCCACTGACGAAAATCTCTTCCTGCCCCAATAATCATTAATTCCTGGGGCTGGAGAGGTGGCTCAGGGGTTAAGCCTCTGCCTTGCAGGCGGAAGGTCCCGAGTTCGGATCCCAGATCCCACGTATAGACGCCAGGCGGAAGCGGGGGCAGCCTGCGCTTCTGGTCCTGGTAGGGCGGAGCCTGTGAATCCCAGGGCAGAAGGAGGTGGAGGCATCCATGGTGGTTCGTGAATTCGTCCGTGGTTCTACACATACACAGACACACACATACACACACAGAGACACACGCGCGCGCACATACACACAGTTGAATAAATAATAATAAAAAAAATTTTTAAAAAATCATTAATTCCTAAACAAACCCATTAGAAATAATTGGATCCAGGGGCTGGAGAGATGGCTCAGGGGCCAAACCTCTACCTTGCAAGCAGAAGGTCCTGAGTTAGAATCTTGGATTCCATGTAAAAACATCAGTGGAAACGGCAGAGACTTGTATGTACTTCAGGTCCTGGAAGACAGAGCCTGGGAAAGCCCCAGAACAAAGCAAAGAGGAGGTAACACAATTAAAGGTGATTCCTGAAGACATCCTCGGGCCTACACATGGCCCTCTAATACACACAGTAAAAAAAAAAAAAGAGAGACAAAGAAAAAGAAATAATTAGATCTTTACTAAAATGAAGCCAGTGAGGCACCTGTTGTGTGCCTCAGGCTATTCTAAGTGTCATAATTAGGCACAGGTATCAACTTGACAGTTGAGGGTTTAAGCTCTGGGCACATTTGTAGAGAATTAGTGGTTGAGTTGAGCCCAGAGCAAACCAGAAGGAGATTGTCTAGCTGATTGGGAAGGCTCTGTCTATGGTGGATGGGACTAGGCCTTGGAATAAAATACAGAGAGCTGATTGAGGAAGTTGGCATCCTTGTATATACTTCACCAGACATTCTGGTCTGGTGAAGTATCGTCCCTCTCTCACCCATTATGTAGAGATGGTGTGGCCATTTTCCTCAGATCTGGTGCTGGTGTGAACTCTCCTGCTAAGACGGACAAACAACTGTAACCAGGAAGCATAAGAGAAAATAAACTTATTGTTCCCTTAAGTGGTTTGATGGCGATTTATCAGCAACCATACAAGCTAACTGCAACACTAAGCTATTTTAAAATTATTTTAAAAACACATCACACTAAGATTTTAACAAAAGAAATTTGAAGAGGGTAGTATAGGGGAACACTTAAGAATTTTCTGAAACCTGCAACAGCTCAAAACAACATCCGTTAAAGCCATATATAATAAAACAAACCTGGACTGGAGAGATAGTCAGGGCTTAAGACTGCCTTGCAAGCAACAAGTCCTGAGTTCAAATCCCAGATTCCACATAAAAACACCAGGCAGAACCAGCCGTGGCCAGCACATCTGGTCCGAGTGGGCAGAGCCTGGGAAATCCCAGGGTGAAGCAAAAAGGAGGTAGAAGCAATCTAGGATGATTCCCAAAGTCACCCTTCGTCTTTCATAGAGACATACGGTGCCCTCTGATACACACACACACACATACACACACGCACGCACACACATACACAATAAATAAATAAATAAATAAATAAATAAACCCCATTCAAACAAAATCACCTCTTACATAGCTAAGCACTTAACAAGTCCAACTCAAGGCATCAGAAGACCCTGAAGACGATTAGATCACAACAGGTGCTGTGGGGATGAATGTTGGTTTCCCTGTGGGCCCTCCACTACCTGTCCTGGTAGAGACAGGAACAGGGATTTGTGTTCTAGCATTTTGGCCATTAGAGGCAAGGCAGAAATTTTCTCTTTGTTTCCAAGATCAGAATAATCCCTGGACCTTAAGGTGGCATTTCTGAGGTCTCGTATCATGGGTCCTGCAAAATGTTGCTTTCTATTTCCTATCACAATTCAAATTTTCACCATCTTCTTATTCTTTTTAACCCATTCAGGAAATGGCATGTTATCTCTAATCCTGGGGGTGAGAAAAAACAAGTTGGTAACAGGAAGAGAGAAATCATCCTCCTGGGAGTGTCCAGAACCAGGTCTGATCACAGGCACACCCAGTATGGTCCATCTGCACACCAGAGTTGGCTGTGGACCACATACCACCCAACCAGACTCTTGAAGCAGAAAGGCATCCTCCGAAGCGAGAAGAGGGCAGGTTCACATCCTTGGGCTGCACAACGGTGGCAGCAACCCTTGCCCAGTACACCAATATGGACCCCTGAGCTGACGTCAGAACTTCAGTTGGATCCCCCTTCTTTCTCATGCCTGTCACGACTTTTCTGAGGCCTCATTCTTTGGACACTTCCTCGCACTTCCTGAAAGCTGATTTCAGTCTGGCCTCCTATGCCGTGTTAGAAACAGCATAGTTTTGACAACAGGGGTATGTCTTCAGAGTTTCTAATAAATGTCTGTTTTCTCGCCATCGGTACCCAAGTTAACCCAACCCAGAGTTCCAGGACATTATATTAATAGGAGGCAGGGCAGTCAGCAAGGAGAGGCCATCATCTTGTGGAAGCTGACCTGCAAGTTTGATATCTCTTGTCGAGGGAACATTTGATTCCATGACATGGTCTGTGATCAGGGACCAATGTTAACATCACATTTTCTTTGTCAAATTCCTCCTCAAAGAAATTTATCTTGCCATCCGGACTTGGGTCTGACATCCTCACAACATCTGGCATTATTTTGAATTTATTACTTGTGTGTGGCGTAAGCGTTTTGTATATATATGTACACATGGGCATGCATGCACACATGTGAGCCACGGGAAGGTAGCTTTCTTTATCACTTTGTGTGTGTGTGTGTGTGTGTGTGTGTGTGTGTGTGACACAAAAGTGTATGGGAGGGTATGGCATGCACAGAGGCCAGAGGAAGACACTGAATGTCTTCTTCTATCACTCTTTGCTTTATCCCTTTGAAACATGGTCTCTCACCTAATCTGGAGTTAGACGGAAGCAAACAAGCCCCTGCTATCTTCATGTCTCCATCTTCCCAGCTCCCGGTGCTGGGGTTACAAGGGCATAAGAGACTGCATTCAGCTTGTTATGTGGGTGCTGGGATCCGAACTCAAGTCATTATGTTTGTGCAGCAAGTGCTCTTACCTACTGAGCTGCATCTCCAGCCCCCTTCCCTAATTCTAAGTTCATTTTTTAACATACAAAAATTCATTTCATTTCTTATTGTAACTTTATGAAATGAGAACTTTTCCTCTCCCATTTTGTAGATAAAGGTACAAGGCCAGGAAGGTTAAGGTGACCCGCCGAAGTCACCCATATAGTAAATAGGAGAACAAAAATGGTGACTTCCCAGCATGACACAGGTCTCTTTCCTTGGCTGTCATCTGGCTGCCAGCATTGTTTCCAACAGAACTGCAGAGAACATTTCAATTTTCTACATCAATACTGATTAATTTTTTCCTGGCTTTTTGGGAGTGCATTATCTCTGATTCAAGAGTTGCGCTTCTCAGAATTTATCAGGAAATTATGAAAGAGATGACAGTAAAAGCAGATGACTAAGAATGCTTATCACAGAACCAGTATAAGGAAACTGGAACCAAACTAACCGTCCAGTGAGAGACTGATTAAACAGCATGCAAAATTTACATGTGATAAATGAGGCTTATGCTCTTCTGATGACTAAAAGACAGATGCTTGAAAATAAAGACATGCATGTATTCAGGCAGGAGGAAGAAGGGAGGTAGCACCTGCTCCAGGTGCACGTCAATCACCCATGCTCCTTCTGATCTCCCAGAGTTTCTGCCTGGGTATGTTTTACTCCAGTAATGGTAACAGAAATTCAACAGAATCCCTGAGGGTTACCTTGCTATTCACTGTGATTCTCAGGAGCCCACAGAAGGGAAACAAAAACCAAGCCCACACTACATCGGCATCCTCCCAGAAAACACAACACCTTCCAGAAGACGAAGGAAAGAATGGAGAGGCAGAGGTGCTCAGTGTGGGCCCGCTTAGCGTGGTGTGAGCCTTCTGTTCTAGCCCACCGCCAGCGCCCCACTCCTGACCAGCGGAGCTGACAAGCACTGAAGATTGATCAAATAAGGATGAAGAGTTCAAACATTTACTTTTCAAACGCCTTCAGAAAGTTTATCATACACAAACAAGCACAGGAGAGAGAAGAAAAGGTTCAGGTTCAAGCCAATTCATTTGCTCAATGGCTCCAGGGAACAGGGGCGTCACAGGCAAGCAGCCCTCCCAGGGCCCTCCGCTGGAGCGGAGGGTCCCTTCGCAGTCCAGGAGCACAGCTGCCAAGTGGTTCAGCCGATCAACTATGAGAAACACTGTCCGCAAGTCTAACCACACAGTCATCAAAAGAAAGCGCAGGCTGAGCATGGGCCCAATGGCAGCTGCACGGAAGGAAATCCAAGGGAGATCTCAGCACACACACGTCTGTCAGCAGGTATCACAATGCATCCTGCCACAAGCGGCAGTGCTAGGACCAAGGCGGCAAGTTTGAAGGAAAACTACAGAACAGTACAGTGCTAACAATGCTTCCTGAGATACGACTCAGCAATTTTGATTTTTAAAAATTAGTGTAAAACAGTTGCCCTTAAGGGAAAAAATTAGTCTCACATATGACAGCATTTTTCTTTTTAAATATTCCTCACAATTTCATTGCAAACATATTACGCTTTGATCTCGTTCTCTCCCTCACTATTCCTCTTAACAAGTCTCCCTTCTACTTTCATGTCTTTCTTGTTCATGACACCTTGCATTTAATCAGGGTTGTCTGCATGAACATGGTTGGGGGGGGCTATTACTTGACCAAGGACAACTTAGCAGTGGCTACTACTGAGGAATATCGCTTCTCCTCCCCTAATAACTCTTAACTGCCTATAGTTCCTTAGGAAGGAGTGGGGCATATGAGCCCTTCCCACTCCATTATGGAGGGCTGACAGACCCAGTCTGGAGTAGATCTCTCACGATTTACATGATAATATGCAGGCAATGACAACTGGGCTAGTCAATCAGTCTCAGAATGTAGGAACTGAGGGTCAGAGAATTCAAAAGGCATAGGTACCTGGGGATTATGATCTTCTGGAAGGACACTCAGGTAGACTCTTGGTGACTGACATGGTTTGAAGGCAGGTTGTGTTTCAGAGTCTAATATATTTAAGGCTTTAACTGGTCTTTGTATTGATAGGTTGAGATACTTTTGAGAGATGAAGCCTTCCTAGAGAAAGGCACATCACAGTAGGCAGGCCTTGAAGTTTGGTAGCCCAGCCTACTTCTTCCCAGTTCGCTCTTAACTCTCTGCATCTTCCTAATAACTATGGTGACTTGAACTGGCCTCCTGTTTCTTCCTCCAGCCATATCATTCTGCGATGTGACTATATCTCACCTAGAACTGTAAGCCAAATAAATATCCCTTTCTCCCCTGTTATGCATGAGTATTGTTTCACAGCAGAAAAAAAAAAAAATGCAACATAAGGAGGAAAATTGCCAGGAACTCAGAACAAGTCTGAGAAGCCCGAGTACAAAGGTCCCTGGCTGGACTCAGTGCGGAACTTGAACCTAGGGCCAGAGCTGTTCAAAACTGAATACAGATACATGCATATTCATATGTCCACAGGTGCAAGTGCCCTCAGACAAAACATAAGAAAAATACATGAACAGTCAAGAGTCTCTAACAGTTTCATTGGTTTTAGTGGCATATGACCATAATCCCAGCAATCAGGAAGTAAAGAACAGGAGGACAGTGAGTTCAAGGCCAGCCTAGGCTACATAGTAAGTTCAAGACCACCCTGGACTAATGTATTAGTTACCTTTCTCACTGCTGTGACAATACCAGACAAAAGTAACTTAAGGAACAAAAGATATATTTTGGCTCACAGTTTAAGGGTACAATCTGTCATGTCGGGAGTGCAAGGCAGCAGCACTATGTCTGCAGTTAAGAAGCAGAGAGATGAATGCTGGTGTTCATCTTGTTTTCTCTTTACTCAATCCAGGACCCCAGCCCACGACATGGTGCCCTCTACCCAAAGGCTGGATCTTCTCAGTTAAACCTTCCTGGAAACACTCTCATAGATACAACTCAGCGTTATGATTCCATAGTGATTGTAAATCTAGCAATTGTCTCAAAACAAAGATGAAAGGAAATTGCAACAGTTGGATGTGCTTCTGTCATCAAAGCAATGGAAGATGGAACAAGCAGGCATAACAATCACAATAGACAGATCAGTTAAGAAGTTGCCATCTGGATAACCTGGGGCAGGTTTTTGTTGAAACTGTTTCACCTCAGGCTAGGAAGATGGCTCAACAAATAAAGTCCTTGCTGTGTAAATATAAACACCAGAGTTCAGATCCCCAACTTCCCCATAAAATACCAGATGGGTGTGGCCACCCATCTGAAATTCCTACCTCAGAAGGCAAAAACTAGGAATTCCCAGGGCAAACTAGCTGGTCAGACTAGCTCTATTGCATAGAATTTCAGTTTTTTTTTTCTTCATGCTGCTGATACACAACCAAACTACTAACGTTTATTTCAATTTACAATTCTGGTTAAGGCTCATAGTTTAGCTTGGCAGGAGAGATTTTACCAACATCAGGAACTGAAGTCACTGATGATGCCGTATCCACATAAGGACCTGAGAGGGATCCACACTTCTCTCTTGCCAGAATGCCTGCATGCCAAAGTATAGAACCAGCTCTCTCTCTACTTATTCATCTGCCCAGGGAAGAGTTCCACCCGCTACTGGTTAGTTCTCCCTTATCAATTAGACACTCTTCCACAGACTTGCTCAAGGTTTGCTCTAGCCACCTGTTCTTCACACATGTGTCCAAAGCCTCAGCGACCTTAATTGTCAAGTTGCCATCTGTAGCTAACTAGCACAAGTAGAAGCATTGCCTCAAAAGGTAGAGGAGCAAACCAGGATGATTTCTGTAATATCAACCTTAGGCCTCCGTGTGTATACACATGCATGCATACCCACCCCAACCACGTGTACCCTCATACATTCAAGCATACATATATGTGAAAACTGGAAAAAGAAAAACGATTTCACCTTTTCACAGCTCCCTCTGCCATGTGCTCAACTGGCTTACAAAGGTACCTAGAAACATGGAGCCAATTGACCGTGGATTGGATTCGCCCTGAAATAGTAGTCCTCCTCCACCCCAGCTCCTCACCTTTACTTTCTGTTAGGTATTTTTGTCCCAGTGAAGACAAAAGTAAATAAAAAAATTAATATCAAAGCAGTGTGGTTGTTGCTAAGACTAAAAACCCAGCCACGTGGACTATTTCCCCTGCTGGTTTTTGTCTTTGCTTTGGTCCAAAACATTCATGCTATGCCCTTATGGAGTTCCCCTTTTGGAGTGGGAACATCTACTCAGTTACTTGTAACTGTAAGTAAATATGTAACTGAAAAAATTATTTTACAGGGACTCACAGCTAAGAATCTCCTTGATGGAATTGAACTTGAGCTTTCAAGGAAACGAACTGAATGCATTTTGCACTATGAGCCAGATATGAGCTTTTGATGGGCAGGGGTAAAATATTACAAAGTAGTATGTTAGGATGTCAACTTGACAAGGGACAAACTTTTAATGGCTAACTTTGAATATCATCTTGATTGGATAAAAAATATCTAGGGGAGGGACCAGCCAGATAGCTTACTAGGTAAGATGTCTGCTCACAAACCTGGCAATCTGAGTCGAATCCCCTGAGCCCACATGGGCAAAGGAACTGACTTCTAAAAGTTGTCCTTTGACCTGCGAACCTTCTGATCTCTCTCTCTCTAGTAAATGAGTAAGTAAAATAGCAGAGAAAAAAGAGAAATGCCCAAGGGATTGTCAAGGTACCCTTCTGGGGATCCTAGTGACGTGTCCAGGACAGTCAATCAGATCCTGAGGACTCTGACCTGTCAACTGACTAATCTCCTTGATGGATTCACAATATGACAATATTCTCAGGAGATGGAGGAAGGCAGGGCGCAAAAGAGGGTCACTCAGGGCATGACGCTGGACTTCTTCCCGTATTCCCTTTTCACTCCTCCTCCGCTACAAGCTCCCCCCCCACACTCCCCCACCACGGTGCTCTGCTTCACGATGGGCTCCCCCATACAGATAAGTGAAACTATGACCCAAAATAAAATTCTTCCTCTTAGAAAGAATCCAAAGACTATCACTTAAACCGAGCAGAAAATGAAAAGATCCTGGGTGAACTTTTCGTCATCTTGACACACTGGAAGATTCCCATGGGTCCAGGTCCCTAATTTGAAGAAACACTCTTGTAGGTGAAACAAGGCTCTGTCTAGGAGGGGCGTGACTACAGGGCTGTCTGGATCAGACCACCCAGTCAGTGTTAAAGGACAATGACACTGCCAGCCTGGAGGGCAGCCTGGGGGGCAGGAAGACCAAACCAACAGTGTGAACAGAAGAGAGGCTGTGCTTCCCAGGCCAAGACCAGAAGCGTCCTGTCACGGAGACTCTAGAACTGACATCCCCATTGGAATCTTGGGGGAGACTTGTAATGGTTCCTCTTAACTATTGATGCGAGAGAACACCCAAAGTCAAATCACTTAAGGGAGCAAAGGAAATTTATTCATCTTACAGTTGGAGGGGGTGCCGAACACAGTCTCTCACAGTGGAAGCGGCATGGCTGGCTGGCTGGCTGAAGCTGGAGACAGGCTATGTCACACCCATCCACACAGCTGGGGGCTGGAGGATTCCTGGAGAGTCTCTTTTTTTCTGTCTTTTGTTCTGTAGTTCCTTTTATCTAGTCCACTACTGGGAGGTTCCAATGGGATCTAGGGCTGGTCTTCGTAGTAGCCAGATAATCTCTTCAGGTGGTCTCAGCTGATCTTAGTTAATGCCAGGTGTGTCAAGTTGACATCCAGAATTAACTATCACAAAATGTAACCAATGAAATAATGAGCAAAGCATTCAAAAGATCCCATGAGAAAAAAAAGCAAAATCTAGGTAAGGGTTCATCTGGTTCCGATGGCCACCTGCTCCCTGCTGGAGGACGTCAAGGTAAGGGAGAACTTTGACAAGACTTCAAATCATGAAGAACTGAGGCAACAGGATGACAAAAGCAAACCTGAACATGTGAGGGTGGCAATGAAGGAATGAGTCATGCTAGAAAGGCACATGGGCTCGAGAGTAGAGGCAGGGCTGCCCAGGACCTGTGTGAGCATCGCCAGAGACTTGTCTTCTCTACCATCAGGGACTAAGAGATGATGATATTTTACGGAGGTCACACGTTCCCTAAGCTCCAGTCATTCATGCACGGCCTTTAATCTACCAACTCCTCATAATCTCTTCTCCATCATTTTCTATTTTCTTCAACTTGACTCACTTTCAAAGCGTAAATTTTTAACAAGAAGCTATGACCATAAATGGAAAAGGAATCTTCTAGAAAGTAACATGCTACACTTTCTAGGAAGTTTAGAAACCTCATGAGACATGACAACCAGTGATTTGTAAGTCTGAGTTGGGTCATAAGACTAGAAGAAAACTAGCTTCAAAGGTTGCTACTAGGTATAGCAATGGCTCAGTGGGTAAAAGCACTTACTGTGAAGGTGTAAGACCCTGAGCTTGCGTCCCCAGAATCTATGTAAAAAGCCAGACAAGTAGCATGAGGGATCCTCAGAAGTTCACAGTCCAACCTGGCAAACACAGCAGATGAAGAAGAGATCCTATCTCAAACAAGGTGGAAGGTGATGACTGACACCTGAGGCTTCCCTTTAACCTCCACACATGTGCCATAGTGGAAACATTCACCACATTCGCACACAGGACACTACTGGGACTCCAGGTGAAACATACACACATAGACACGCATACACACATATAAACATGCACATATACACACAAACCACATATACACACATATACACATACATATACACACATACCCTATACACATACACACATGCACACACACACACCAGCAGCAACAGCCCCAGTAGCAGCAGCATTGCGTTAATATTAAATTTCCTGACTGATAATGCCACTGTGGTTAACAAACTAACATCCATATTCTTAGGAAGTGCTGAGGCACCCAGGTGTGAAGGGCACT
Organism: Typhlomys cinereus; assembly: GCA_023101885.1. Classification (NCBI taxonomy): domain Eukaryota; kingdom Metazoa; phylum Chordata; class Mammalia; order Rodentia; family Platacanthomyidae; genus Typhlomys; species Typhlomys cinereus. The sequence continues at coordinate 1,245,151 of JALPQD010000362.1, read as the reverse complement.
TACTTGCTCCCAGGGAGCTTAACAGAAGTGAATTCAGGTTCATTTATATAGATGTATTTAAATTTAATATATACAAAGTATACTGAGTGAGAGGGACATAAGTTAAATGACACAAGCTGTCAGTAATGGATATAAATAAATTACATGGGAATATATTAAAGTCCTATAATTCTTACACTTTTTTTGCAGGCTGAAACTTTCCAATATAGAAATGATTACGGGCGTGGCTAAGGGGAAGAATGGCATGTGGGAAAAGCTTCATGGTACTGGTATGGTTAAAGGTTTTCTGGCTCTAACCCTAAACCACAGGCAACAAGGGTGATAATAGACAAAGGGAATCACATGAAATCATTATCTTCTGCACAGTAGTGTGGACAGTTAACAATGAAGGTAAAGCCTATAGAATGGGAGGAAACACTTGTAAGCACACATCAGAAAAAACTCAAACAATATCAAGAAATGTAAGGACAGGCAGAGCACCTGAGTAAACAGTTCTTAAAAGGAGCCATGTAAATGGCCTGCAGGTGTATTTATGAAACAATAGTATCATTAGCCATCGACAAATCAAAACCACAAGGTACCACCTCATATCCCAGTAACTACTGAAAAAAAATGATGAACTTTCACCCAGACAGCATGAAAAGTAAAGAAGGAAACCCCAAAGCTGAGGGCAAAGCAAAAGCTTTAGAAGCCAAGAAAGCAGTACTTTGTGTAGGCAACCGGAGAGGGCTTCCTAGCCTATGCCAAACCTCCCTAGTTCCAAATATTCTGGGTGTGGTGCTGCATGCCTGTAATCCTGGCACCCAGGAAGTGGTGGCAGGAGGATCAGATGTTCGTCAGCCTTGAGTACATAGCAAATCCAAGGCCATGGTGGACTACATGTCTCAAAAAAAAAAAAAATCTGTACATCACCCACCTTGGGCCACCCACCAGAGGCCCAAGACACTGCAGGTCTGAAGCCCAATCACCCCCTGTTGTAGTCTACCCAGGCGAGGACCGACAAGGCATCGTGTTGAACTTCCAGGAGCAAGCTTTAGTACAACCGCACTCACGGGTAGGCTAATGCCAGAAAGCTTGAGAGTCCAGAATGAAATGTCACATAGCTTCTTAGAAGGCAAAACACAGTAAAACAGAGGTGCAGCAAAAATGTTAAAGGTGCGTCCTACACAAGTACATTTCTGTAGTTACAGAATTCAGGATTGATCACAGTTTGGGGTGATAAGTCACCTTATGCAAACAGAATAAGATTGAGGCTACCCACATGTATTGATCATCTTATCTTCATGATCATCTTTATGATGCAGTACAGACAGCACCTGGCAAGAAATAGGACAAGTGATGTTTACCAAACAACAGATAACTATGTGTTTTAATGCACTGAAACAAACTTGCAAGCTATTTTTTAACTAACTTTTTTCTCTAGTATGCTACAAAGTGACCATCACAAAACCAGCCTGACCATTAGCATCTAGCTCTCCCTAGCTCCTGAGCCAGCCATGCCCTGCTCACAGCAAATGTCAAGACCAACAAGACCCAGGCCAAACAGGCTGTGAAGAAGTTCTGCAATGCTGATGGCCAAAACCAACACAGTAGTCGGACTTGATAGCAAGAAGACAGTTTATGGTCAAACGACTCTTGGGTCATCTATACTGAGCCCAGGTGGCTAATTTGAAATGCATCAATGAAAAAATTGTAAGGGTCAGAAAGTAAGTAAAGACAGTTGCTTTCGGGGCTGGAGAGGTGACTCAGAGGTTAAGCCTCTGCCTTGCAGGCGGAAGGTCCTGAGTTCGGATCCTAGACCCCACGTATAGATGCCGGGCAGAAGTGGGGGGGGGGGCTGCATTTCTGGTCCTGGTAGGGCGGAGCCTGTGAATCCTGGGGCAGAGTAAATAAGGAAGAGGTGGAGGCGGTCCATGGTGGTTCCTGAATTCGCCCGTGGTTCTACACACACATGCATGCATACACACACACACACACACACACACACAATTGAATTAAAAAAAAAAAAAGACAGTTGCTTTCAAGTCTGAAGATCCAAGTTCCACATGGTGGAAGAAAAGAAATGACTCATGAATAAAAGATGAAGGAAACAAGTGCTGGTGAGGATGTGGAGAATAGGAGGCCCCGTACCCTGTTGGTGACCATGCAAACTAGTTGGTATGTATAGCAATCAATATAGACGTTCCTAAAAAAGCCTAAAGCATATCTACCATACAACTCAGTTATACCACTTCTGGCTATTTACTTAAAAGACTCCAAGTCATCATATCACAGAAACACACATTAATTTCCAATGCAGAATTGTTTATAGTAGCTAAGTTATGGAACTAACCTTGGAATTTAATAACAGAGGAAGAGATAAAGAGGATGTAGTTTGTGTACACGATAAAACATTTTCAACCATAAAGAAATTACAACATTTGTAGAAAATGGATGAAGTTGGACATAATCATATTACGTGAATTAAGTCAGTCTCAGAAAAACAAATATTGCATATTTTTTTCCCATTTTTGGGTTCTAAACATTAAAGATAAATAATATACATATACGGATAACTTGAAAGTAGAAGTAAAACGGGATAATTGAGAGGGGGAAGATGGTCAAAGTTTATCATAAATTTGCATGAAAATGGCCAGATGTAAATCTATTTACTAATTTAAAAAGTTGCTTACATGATGCACCTGACTAACCAGGTGAGGTCTTTAAAGGGTCAGGAAGCATCAGAGATTGCTGCCAGCACAGGAGAGCACACACATTCACGTTGGAGAGAACGGACCACAAGGAAAGACCTGAGGAAGAGCAGTGAGAGCTGAGAGGAGCTCCAGGTAAACACTAGCAAGAAAGCAGGGGCTTCAGAAATGACAAGGAATCAGCTCTGTGAACATCCAAGGGTTTGCACAGCAGATCTGAGCCTCAGATACAGACACAGTCCCTGCAACAAACCACTCTTCTGCCTGTGAGGCCCAGGCCAGGCTCCGGTACTATGAGTAGTGACTGAGGATGCTTTATGCAGCTCAGTGTATGATTTTACAAAGCCATGGGGCCAGTATACCAACATCCTAACACATCCAGAAGATTCTGGAAAAAGGTTCTAGCCAGCATGCACACTAAAGGATGGTCCAGGAATGGGGGGGGGGGGAGAAGAGCACTGGGAGAAAGGGAGGGAGGGGGGAAAGGAAAGGAAAAAGGGGGGAGGGAGCAAGGGAATCCAGGGAGGGGTAGAGGGAGGGAGGGGAATGGGGTACTTATCAATTTTGTATGAGTAGAAGAAATAAATAAATAAATAAAGTTATTTTTAAAAAAAAAAGGTTCTAGTCAGGATTTTAGCTTACAACAGAAGCTCAAAATTGCCTCCTTCCCAAAGGGATTTGCACAAATCATAGTTTATAAACAGAAAAGGAAAGAGTATTTAATGGATTAGAGAAAAAAACTCAGAAGTTTCAATATAATAAAAAATTTTAACATAACCCATAAAGGATAAATCAGCTTATATTATTCCAGAATTTTCTAATACAATGCCAGAATGCACACTCCTGGACATCCTCTCCAAAAAGAAGCTTCACTAACAAACTGTGACCTGAAAGTAAGCAAAATTGTTTGGTCAAAGTTGCAAAAATAACTTAGGTCTAGCTCGCTTTTTTTCAAAGCAGCCAAAAAATTAGAAAGGACCTGAACTGTTAATAAAAGTTTGAGGAAGTAAATTAAGGCACATCTATGCTCAAACAATGTGCAAATATGAAAAAATATGCAGTAATAAACCTGGTGTACTGTTGTAGTTTGCCTGCATGGTTGCTGATAAATCACCATTAAATGGTTTAAGGGAACAAGGGATTTATTTTCTTATGACAGTCCGGTTAATAGTCCAGCTTGACAGGAGCACATGTACCAATAACATGGCTGAGGGAACTGGCTACACATCTGTACATAATGGCTAAGAGAGGGACGATCCTTACTTGCCAGATCAGCATGTCAGGCCAAGTATATATTTGGTTGTGTAAAGGATGCCAACTTTCTCAACCAGTTCTATGTATTTTATTCCAGGACCTAATCCTGCCCATCATGGGCTGGGCTTTCCCCATCAGCCAGACAATCTCCTACAGGTTTGCTCTGGGCTTAACTCAACTACTAATTCTTCACAAATGTGCCCAGAGCTCAAACCCTCAACTGTCAAGTTGACACCTGTGCCTAACTGTGATACTCTACCTCTTGTCAACTTGACACAAAAACAAAGCACTTTTAAACTTTAACCTTCAATCCTTGTCCCCATAGGTGTTAAAAGTTATTTTACTTATAATTTTAAAAGTCCAAAATGAAGTTTCTATAATCCAATTTAAAATGTCAATCATTAAAAGTTCAGTTATTAAAATGTTGGAACCCAAAGTAAAAAATACCCCAGATCTTTTAACTGTAGAAGTCTATCAAGTCAAAATAAGTCAAATACTTTAACACAGATAAAACATTAAAACAGAAGTATCTTGACACAATAAAAAATATCAAATTCGGATCAAGTCCAGCAAATCAAACACTGCATCTTTTATTTCAGTGTCCATCTTCTGTTGCTCATCACGTAGTTATGGTGGCTCAAAGATTCTAGGCATTCCCAGTCCCTGTTTTCAGCTTACAGTTGTAGAACCAAAGTTCCTCTGAACAAGGCTGAATCTCCACTTGCAGCTGTCCTCGGCACACATCCCATGGTTCTGGCATCTCCAACAGCACTCTGGATTTGCCTCTGCAGCTATAAGCTTAACCTTTCCTTGCAGGAACTCTATGCCTGCCACTTGGTGCCAAGCTTTTGCTGCTCTCCATGAACCCCTCAATTGTACATCAAAACCAGTACCACCTGGGGGATGCTGCCAGATTCCACGGGGAGGTTGAAATGTAACTCGGTCCATTCGAGCCACAGCTGCACCAACGTTAGCCTGCTGACTCTGGAAAAGCCTCTTTCGAGGCAGCCAACACTTCCAAAGGGCAAGAAACAGCTTCAGCTTGTGCTTTTGGCCCCTGAAAGAATCTGGATTTTCAAACTTCAGAATCACATTATGTCTTATACCATTCCAGCACAAAGCACTAGGTTTTCCTTCAGTGACATTCATATCTCCAATGTGGCAGCTACTCTGCTGCCTGCCCTTTCCTCATCCAAATTTTCAAGGCTGCCAACACAGCTCTCCTCCATCAAGCAAACCAGTCCATTGCCTCCAAACTCAACTCCGTCTAAGTCCTTGTTCCCTTCATCACAAATTGGGCCCAAACAATCCACAACTCTCTCAGCATTTCCATTATCCAAATGGCCTATCAAACTCTGCAGAACAGTATTTGCAATCCACAAATTCAAAAGCTTCAAACATCTCAAAAGTTTCTCCAACAAAACCGTTCAGAATCCACATAGCCAGATTTATCAACAACACCCCACTTCTCTGGTACCAAATTCTGTTGCAGTTTGCCTTCATGGTAGCTGATAAGTCACCATCAAATGACTTAAGGGAACAAGAGGCTTACTTTCTTACGATAATCCAGTTATAGTTAGTAGTCCAGCTTGACAGGACAGCATGTACCAATACCAAGGCCAAGGGAACTGGCCACAGCATCTCTATATAATGGCTGAGAGAAGGGCGATTCTTACTTGCCAGACAAGCATGTCTGGCCAAGTGTATACTTCGATGTATAAAAGATGCCAACTTTTTCAACCAGCTCTCTGTATTTTATTCCAGGGCCTAGTCACACCCAGCATGGGCTGGGCCTTCCCCATCAACTAGACAATCTGCAGGCTTGCTCTGGACTTAACTACTAATTCTCCACAAATGTGCTCAGAGCTCAAACCCTCAACTGTCAAGTTGACACCTGTGCCTAACTATGACATGTACAGTCATTCTTAAGATATATTAGAAAGGTTAAAGGTAGAGCAGTGTTTTTAGAATGCCAGTATCTAACTGAGTTCATTAAGACAACGCTGAGGTGTTTAGAGAGCAGGCAAGGAAGCAGTGGTGCTGTGAGGCTGAAGTGGAGCCACTTCTCACTGCCTTTTGTTCCATGTGTGTATGTGTCACTAACTTTTTCTTTTCTTTATTCTCAGTGCTGAGGATGGAACCGAGGGCCTTCCACACGCTAGGGAGATGGAATCCAGAGTCTTCCACATACTAGCGAAGAACTGTTCCTCTGACCTATACTCCCAAGTCTACTTTAAAAAATGTTTACTTTTAATACAAGTGTTTTAAAAACAGGAAGCAAGGGTTGGAGAAATGGCTCAGGGATTAAAGTTGTCGCCTCAAAAGCAAAAGGACCCCCAATCCCATGTAAAAATGTGGATGGAAATGACAGCAGCCTATATTCTGACCCTGGAAAGCAGAGCCTGGGAAACCCCAGAGCAAAGCAGTAAAGAAATAGAGCAATCTAGGGTTGTTCCTGTCACCCTTGGGTGTCTAGAGGCACAAGCTCTCAAGTGAACTCTTGTGCACAAATGTACACATGCATGTATGCCAAAACATGTTCTTTCTAATGTCCTGATGTTGACATTCTGTTCTTTTGAGCCACTCAGCCATAGATTCAGCAAAGTAAGACACTGACAAAAGTCTCTGACAGTTTTCCTAAGCCATTTCCCAAAGACATATAATGAAAACGAAAAAGATACAGAGATTTCTTGTCAGAGAAATGCAAATTGAAATGACAGACGGGGATAGAGCTCAATGGCAATGCTTGCTTACCATGCGTGAGGCCTGAGGTTTGATTCCCATGAAGATAATTTTAAAAGTAAAACAATAGCAAACGTTTCAAAGCCACTCAGAAGGCTGAAATCAAACACAGACCATGTGTAAATAGGTTGAGAGTGCAGTGTAACCAAAGTTTTCAGGCAATAATGGTGACCGCATAAAATGGCAGCTCCATTTGGTAAATCCACCCAAATTCACTTGTGTGTGTATGTGTGTGTGTATCAGAGGGCACTGTGTGTTCCTGTGAAGACCAAGGGTGATTTTGGGACTCATCCTCGATTGCTTCTACTTCCTTCTTGCTTCTCTCTGGGATTTCCCAGGCTTGCCCACCAAGTCCAGCTTCTGTTTTGGTCTGGCATTTTTAAGTGGGACTGGGATCTGAACTCAGGATCCTATGCTTAACCCCTGAGCCATCTCTGTAGTTCCCACTTCCATATATTAAAAAAAAAAAAAAAAGATTGGGAGGCTGGACTGGGTCGCTGCTGCAGTATGAGATGTGCTGGGGTTCCCAGCGTCCCCAAGGCACCCCTGAGGTCACTGGTCACTGCCCCTCATGGATGTGCCATCTACATAGGACACCTGAACTGCAACGTGCTAGAGAAGGACATCCAGCGCTTTTCAGTGCCACAGCCGCTTCCTCAAAGACCTCGAAAATGGGTACGCCTCAACACCTTGACACCGAGCTCTGCTGAGCAAGTGACTGTGGCTGGGCCAGCCGTGCCCTGGCCTGCGCTGTCATCTGGCCTCAGTAGGACACTGCAGTGGTAGAGGCGGGCCCAGCAGTGGGATAACCTCTAGCAGAGGCTCCTCCAGAACACCGGCCTATTATAGAAACTCTTTCTAGTCAGTGCAGTCGACAACACTTAAAGGAGTTCATGTATCAAGCAGGTGACAACATATGCAGATGCTCAATGTGCAAATAGGAATTGAACCTCTCTCCTACTCTGATATGAAGTATGCTTTGGGTAAATGGGATGCCACAGAGATAAATGTCAGAAATATTAGGCTTATTGAAGATAAGCCAGGAACAAGACAGATGTGCTTTCAGATCTAGGTCGCCATCCAGAAGGGCATGGAGCAGGAGGCGCAGTAGCATTTCCAAGAGTCACACTGATCCATGTCACTCGTGTCACAGCCTCGAGCAACAGACAGGAAATCTAGACTGAGAAATGAATCTAAGCCCAGGTCTAGTCTGGAGTCCCATCCCCACAGCTGAAGCAAGTAGATTGAAGGATAGTATGAGGAACCCCAAAGCAGATCTTGCTCTCATTCTCAGACCCCCAAAGCAAATGGGAAAGGAATAAAGTCAAATTCCATCTCATGGGTTCAGTCTCATTCCCCATTGCTTCTACCTGCTCCGCCACGAAAGGCTGCGTGCAAGTCCCCTCTGTCAACATGAGCTTCAAGATCCTGCTCTAGATCTCCCTGGGGGTCCAGATCAAGCCCCGCAGGTCAGCTGAGGACTGCATTCTTTGCAGACTGTTCTAGATCACTTTCCTACTGGCCGAGGCTGTTACTCCTCCATGTTTGTACTTGGTCCTTTGTCAAGAGATTGTCCTGAAAACAGAGGAACACAGAAAAATTCAATTAAAAAAATGAGGTTCTAAAGTGATATTATAACATCCCTTCTCTTCTTTATTGAAGTAAGATAATGTTGATTTTCTAGCATTTGAGCTGCAATAACTTTTGTAAGGATTAAGTGTATGTCTATTTTTTAAGTATTTCACAGGATCTGCTGCAGGGATTTCCTTTATCAGTTTGTTCAACTGTAAATGGGCTGCTTCAATGTTTTGATACTTGATGGAGAACCTAATTTTCAATTATGATGGCTTTTTATAAATCCTAAATTATGTAAAATTTAAGTTAAAGTTTGCTTCCAAGAATAAAAAAAGTAAATATTAAGCATGTGAAAGACTGTATTGGAAGACTGTGGAACCCGGAAGTCCATCATGAGAAAACAGACAGAGATGGAACAGCTATGCAATGCTCTTCAACAGCAGAAAGGAACAAAGCACGGAATTGTGAAATGTCACAGGTGAACTTCACAAACGGTCTATTAAGCACGACTGAACTTATTCAAAGCTCAGAGACAGACACACACCACCAAGGCAGACATGGCCAGCCGAGGTGAGCAGCTCGGGAGAGGCAGGAGGTGACATGAAGTAATGGCTTGTTCCAAGTGCAGACTACATGGAGTCTAATTCTCAGAACTTGCTAACCTGAACATTTAAGACAGTAGAACTCAATTAAAAGGGAAGGAAAGCCAATGATAATGAATGAGCTTGTTGCCGCTGCTCTTCTCTGTTGCTGTGAGACTCAAGCAACTTTAAGGGAAGAAAGGGAGATTTATTTGCCTTACAGTTTCAAAGGGGAGATAGAGTCCATTATGGTGGGAAAAGGCATGATGGGGGGGGCTGAAGCTAGAGGTGGCTCAGGTCACAGTTGTTATGATGGAGCACACAGAGAAAAAGAGCAACTGCAGGAAGCAGCAGGGCGGGGCTACCCAACCTCCAGGCCTGCCCCTGTGGCATGCCTTTCTCCAGGAAACTCCACCTCCTAAAGGTGCCTCACCTTTTCCAAACATCATCATTAACTAAGGATGCCAACCTATGAGCCTGTGGGGGATAACTCACAATCCAACCTCAATAGACTTGTGCAAATCTCCAGTGGACAATTGCACAGAAGTTCACGGGGAATAGGTTACTTGTGGGGTGCCAGGGAAAGCCTTTTACCTGCACCACCCCACCCATTTGGCCACTACCACACAGATGCACTCCCCGCAGGGGACAGTGATATGCTCTGTGTTATCTGCTGAAATATTCCTCTAGGGGGAATCTACTCACGCCATTAGACTAAACTCCTAGACAAAGAAATTCCAGTGTGCTGAGGAATAGCTCAGTATTATGATGCAGACACTGGCAGACAAATTTAGATACAGGACATTCTGCAAGATAACCGGCTCAAACTCAGGATCATGGGGGAAAAATAAGGGGGAGAAGACTGATTAAGACGAAAATAAACTAGACATAAGAACACCCAAAGCAACACACAAACCTTAATCAAATCACAGTTTAGGGAAAAAAAATCATAAAAGTATACTTGGGACACCTGGAAAATTAAGTACTAGATATTCTGGAATTATCTTTATTACTAGTTTAGGTTTTCCTTTTTCTTTTCTTTGCTTTTTTTTTTTTGAGACAGTATCTCAGTAGGTGACCTACACCTTGAATCTGCAATCCTCTTACCTTAGATTCCAGAGTGCCCGCCATTCCTAGCTTAGAGTCATTAATTTTTCAAGGAGGATAATGGTATCACATTTAACAGGAAAATGTCCCTATTCTTGAGAGATCTGTGCTAAGGTTTTTATTAATAGGTAGGATGTCATAAACTCCACAACTTGCCTTCAGAGTATATAGACTTATAATGAATGTAAAAGTTAAAAAAAACCCTACCCAATTATTACATTGATGAATCTAGATATATATAGGCTCTATAGATTTAGGCAATACAGATTTGTATAATGCACTCATACAAATTTCTTTATAATAACAATAGTTCCAGTAAAGCCCAGCAACATAAAACAAAAAGGAGAGCTAGAGAGGATGACTCAGGGGTTTAGACTGCCTCACAAGCAGAAGGACCTGAGCTTGGATCCTGGATACCACATAAAAACGCCAGGCAGAAATGGCAGCAGCCTACACTTCTGGCTTTGGAAGGTAGAGCCTGGGAAATCTCAGAGCGAAGTCAAAAGGAGGTAGGAATAATCCAGGATGATTCCCAAAGTCACTCTTGGTCCTCCACAGGGACACACAGTGTATCAGCTCTCTGACACACACACACACACACACACACACACACACACACACACACACACAAATAAATAAATAAATACATTAAGTAAAAATAAAAAGGAGCCTAAATATAATGTGCTATTCAGAACAGAACAGGATCCTGTGACAGAAAAATGATGTGAGAAAATGAAGTCTGTAATACAGTTAATGTTACAATAGTGATGTTAACTTCCTATATTCGACAAGTACACCCTAGTTATTTAGGATATTAGCAATCAACAGAAGATGGATGAAAGAATTCCTTGTACCAATTACGCAGACTTTTTGTATATCTAAAATGCTAAAAGAAAAAAATTTTCAACATGGAGTAGGCACTGTATAAAAGCTACACATTTTTATTTTTTCAGAAAATTTGTGTGTGTGTGTGTGTGTGTGTGTGTTGTGTGTGTGTGTGTGTGTGTGTACACGTGCATATGTGTGCCATGGCTTAAATGTGGAGATCAAAGAACAATTCTGCTCAATGATGAAAATCAACCTATTCACTCAGGTGGGAACCCAAGGATTAAGCTCAGGTCATAAGGCTTGTGTATCGAGCACTTTTAACCACTTACCCTTCTGTTATAACAGAATATACTAATATACTATTATGCTAATATACTTGAATAATTTCAAGATCCAAAGCCTATAACAGATATCCTACAATTACTCAGTTTGGCATAAAAGCACTACACAGGTGAGAAAATCTCTATGGGGCCACATGACAGATTTGTGCCCGGGCCTGAGCACCATGGTGCGCAGCCAGCAGCAGGCTTGGTCCTTGGAGGAGGTGAGACTGCCATCTGGGACACAGTCACCTTGCTCTTCAGGCTCCATGGTGCAGCCCTTAGTTCCACAGCGACGTGGTTAGACCACCCTCTCATACAGCAGCATTGCTTCTCTCCCTAGGTCCAGAGCGCACCAGCAGACAGACATCTGCAATTCTTGATAGACGGAAAGAGTCTCATATCATCTCATGTAATCCTGTCAACGGTTCTCATTTTGCAGAAGAGAACTATGGAGCTTACTCCCGCCTACTAGCTTTAGTGAGTCCCTGCCTCTCCTTCTAGGCTCCAAATAGATGACGGCTCTGAGGCCAGCTCACATCTCTGTTAGGCTTCTGTGTGCGCACAAACCCATGCTAACTGTCCTCACTTCTTCTATTCCCCAGCCCTCGAAACTGTGATGCGTCTGAACAGCTGCATGATACTGAAGATGCTTCTGGCTTTCAGTCCACAGGCACACAGGCTGGTGAGGAAAGGGGTTATTGATGGGAGATATGACTGAAATCAAGCAAAAGCCTACAAGGTCAGCTGGATAATATTTATGTGCTATCAGAATTGTGTATTGGTGAAGAGCACAGGCTGTGTGAAGTCAGCTGACCAGAGTGTAGACTTGGCTCCTCCACCAGGTACTTCAGTGTGACTTTAGGCAAGTTAATGCCCTGTGTCTCTCACCCATCTAGAAACAGGTGTCCTCAGTATCAAAGTCACGGTAATGTTAAGAGAATTAGGAAGCATATTTGTAATGCTAATGGCTACTAGCACACCTTGTACCAACATGCTTCTTGGGGTGTGTGTGTGTGTGTGTGTGTGTGTGTGTGTGTGTGTGGTGTGTATATGCATGTGTATGTGTGTATTATGTGTGTGTGTGTGTGTGTGTGTATGTATATTTGTTATATATGTGTGTGGTGGGTGTGTATATGCATGTGTGTGTGTGTGTGTGTGTATGTGTGTGTGTGTGTGTGTGTACCAGGCCCTCTCAAGCTCCTACCTTAGTCTCCCAAGTGCTGAGAACTATGACTGGAAGTTTTAATATTTTAAACAATTGAAGTATGCACATAGCATCTTAGGTTTTGCTTCTGAGCCCCCAAAGTCTAAATATTTATTATCTAAATTTTCAAAAAGAAGCGTGCAAATCCTGATCTAATCCAGTTCGTCTTAGCATTCTGGCCTCCATCCTCCCCTGTCTTTCTCTTTTGCTCTCTACTTGCTGAGGCTAAGTCTCTTGCTGAATGCAGAGTTCTCTAATTCTGCCTGCAGTATATAGTCAGCTATTCCAGGGCAATCCTGTACTGGGATTACAGCTGGTCAGCATGCCAGCCTAAGCAAGGGCTTTAGGAATCTCAACTCCAGTTCTCACACTTGCATGATATTGCAGTTACTCTGTTGCTGTGAGACAACACTTAATCACAACTTTTGGGGAGAAAAGGGAGATTTATTTGGACTGCAATTCCAGCAGGGAGACATAGTCCATTATGTTGGAAAAGGCATCTCAAGCAGTAGAGTACTACAGACATCATGCAGGCTGGGAGCGAACTGCAAACTGCAAGAGCAGATTGTTAGGAGAAGCAGGGTAGGGCTAATGAAGCTCAAGACCTGCCTCCTCCAGGAAGGCTCCACTCCCCCAGGGTGTGATGACTTTCCAATGTCAACATCAACTAAGGACTCAAACATAGGAGTCCGTAGAGAACAATTTACATTCAAACCACTGGACATGGCAAGTGCTTTACTCACTGAGCCTCATTCCCAGCCCTCAAATATGTAAACATCCAAACAGCACTCTGTTCCCAGAAGCTAACACCCATTCATTCGCCAGAGCAGGGCCGGCCCCACCCCCTTGCTCCACACCTGTCACAGGTCCCGGACAGCTTCCCCTGCTGCTCAGGGTGCTTCTGCAGCAAACACCCAACCATCTGGAAAGGCCTGGAAGGGCCTTGTTTTCAGACGAATGAAAAGAATGGAAATGACACCAATGCACAAAGGTTTCTTCCTCAAGAGAACTCCCCTTGGCTGTAGAGGTGGCTCAGGGGTTAAGCCTCTGCCTTGCAGGCGGAAGGTCCTGAGTTCGGATCCTAGACCCCATGTATAGACGCCGGGCGGAAGCGGGGGCAGCCTGCACCTCTGGTCCTGGTAGGGCGGAGCCTGTGAATCCCGGGGCAGGGTAAACAAGGAGGTGGAGGCGTCCATGGTAGGTTCCTGAATTCGTCCATGGTTCTACACATGCACACGTATGCGTGCACACACATGCACACACGCACATGCACACACGCATAATACACGTACAATTGAATAAATAATAAATAATAAGAAGAAATTAAAAAAAGAATGCCAACTTTAAAAAAAAGAGAGAGAACTCCCCTTTACTCACACTCACTTCTCTCAAGAACAGGCAGGGAGTCGCACAGGTCAGTAGTAAGCACGCATGTTCATACTGAAGCCATGGGGAATGGAAGGCTGAGCTCTGGGGTGACAGGAACAAGAAAGAGCACAGGAGTAGGGATGTGCACAGGGAAGAAGAGAAGGAACAAAGGCCCAGGCCCAGGGAAACAGTGAAGATGTGGTTCCAGCCTGGCTTGTCAGGAAACCAACAGGCCAAGAAGGAAGAGAAACTGGGAAAATATTTGTCTAAAGGACTAAACCTTTTTCCATACAGACCGACCTTGACAATAAAGACTGCACACGTGCAGCTATCAGAGCAAGAGGGTACATTCCTTTCCTTCCCATCCACAGCGCCTGAGTAGAAATGTGCACGCAGGAAAGATTCTGACTAACATTATCCCTGCTCATATTTCTGACTCTTGAACAGACATCCCCAGATGTCCAGAGCGCTTTCCTGACGTGTGTGAGATCCCGGATTCTATCACTAGTGCTAACCCCCACCCTCTTAAAAAGAAAAAAAAGAAGTATTCCTAACTCTCAATTTTATTTATGGTCCAGGTGAAAAGTCATCTTTCTAAATACCTCGCTGGCAAATTCCTTTTGAACATGGTAAACTGAAAACATGTTCTCACCAACTGTTCCTCCCTTTTCACAACTGCCCTGGGCCTCAGAGGAGCATGGCGGAAGAAGAGCTGCTATTCCCCGCTTAGAGGAAACACTGACCTGGCAGAGGGAGAAGGCCACCTGCCTGTCACCTACAAGGAGACTTGATAGGCCTGGGAAGAGGAGAACTGAGGAAGGACGGGTGCCAGGAGCTGGCACCAGGAGGAGGGATGCTTGCCCGCAGCTGCGTGACCCTGCCCTGAAATGATGCAGGAATGCTACAAGGCTGATGCATCCGACACTTTGCAGCCTGGACAAGTGCAAAGAGAAGGCTCTCAGCAGACTCCTGCAGCCCAGGCCAGCAAGACTCTTAGGTGACTCAAGACAAAAATTTCACTTTCATTTGTTCCTTTTACTGCATGAGGGGCTTCTATCATCAAAAGAAATGAGACTGTCCCATTTAACTGTCCCATTTTATAGTCTCCACGTATCCTGAGAAAAAAAATTATAAGTGAACATAATTAAAATACATCCTATCTTTTGTCCGTGTGCATATTTCAAGATTTGATGCATACAGGTGCGCTGCACAGCAGCCGCTTGGTCCTTGAAGGGGCAAATGATTATTTTTGTCTTATCTGTCTTCCTCAAAACAAGCTAGTGAAAAAGTCACTACTTGAAGGAGGGCTTATCACTGAAATGCTCTTTAAACATTCTTGATGAGAAACTGCATCTTCATGCTTACCCCATATTTAAAGCACATCCTACAAAAGCCTTGGCTAACAAAAAGTGTGAGACCCTGCACCAGGCAGGTATAAACTACATTTGTTTCCATAAGCAGACAGGGGTCATTATACTTACTTATTAAAAATCTGGCTCAAAAGAAGATTTGGCCTTAAGAAGCACTTGAATCCATTAAAGGTTAAATACTAACAGTGGCTATATAGCAGTGTAAATCAGTTACCTGCATATTACACACAGACGAAAGATAACATTTTCTCTTTAAATGAAAAGCATTTTTTTCCTCACACATGGGTTTGCAGAAAAAGGATTATTTTGAATTTAAAACAGTTGCTCTTTCCTGGTTTGTGGGTAGTCATGAGAAGGTACACCTCACTCCTGTACAAATGCTTCCCCTCACGCAACAGGAAGAGAAGATGTCAAATGGTACAGAATAACTGGTCAGGAAGTCACCCTCCAGCTCAGCAGCCCTCTGAGAAATTCCATTGTTTTGCTCAGTGAAAATTTTCCTCAGTTCTTATAACAGTTACTCTTAACTATTGCTGTGAGAGAGCACCAAAGTTAGGCAACTTAATAGAGAAGGAGATTTATTCAGCTTACGGTTCAGAGGGGAGATACAGTTTCTTATAGTGGAGGTAGCATGGCTGGCTGGCAGAAGCTGGGGGAGGCTACGTCACTGCAGACATCTTGGAGGCTGAGAGCTGCAGACTGCTTGCTGAAAAGGCAGACTTCTGGAGGTGGGGTGGGACTAATCCACCTCAAGGCCCACCCCTTGTGACTGCCTTCCTCCAGCCAGGCTCCACCTCTCAAGGTGCCATGACCTTGCCAAACATGGAGGACATGTTTTAAACCATGACAGTTCCTTAGTCGACAATACCATTGTGTCATCTAGAGCACTGGGGACAAGAAAAGGCCTGCTTAAACACACAGATCCCATGTGTGTGTGTAGTGTGTGTGTGTGTACCAGAAGACCCTTGAGTGTATGTGCCTGTAGAGGCCCAAGGGTGACATCAGAATTTATCCTGGATTGTTCTACCTTCCTCTTTTACTTTGGGGTTCCCAGGCTCTGCCTTATAGAACCAGAATTACAAGCTGCTGCCATTTCTGCCCAGCATTTTTATATGGGATCTGGGGATCTGAACCAGGGTTCTTTTGCTTGTGAAGCAAAGGCTTAACCTCTGAGCCAACAGTGCTCTTTTTATTTATGATCTGAAGTTAATAATTCATGAATGAAAACATATGTACTTATTAATACTATTATGGACAAAAATTTGTAACATGTTAAAAATAAATTAAGGATCTAGAGAGATGGCTCAAGGGTTAAGCCTCTGCCTCGAAAGTGGAAGGAACTGAGTTCAGATCCAGAATCCCGTGTAAAAACACCGGGTAGAAATGAAGGGAGCCTGTATGATCTCACCAGAAGGGAGGGCAAATAGTCTGGCAGATAAAAAGTAACCATTTTGCAAATGGGTGATTAACTCCTCCCTCACTGTGGTTTCCTACGTTTATTCCATCTACCTTTGAATATACTCTTATGACAAGATTCTAGTTTAACAGCTTTTTATCTCTGGCCAGGGGGTGACATCCAATACCCATCAGGATGGAGTGAAGGGCATTGCAGGAGCAGCAAAACTGCAAAAGAAAATCAACAAACCGTAATCTAGAACTTCAGAGACTCTATATCAACCACCTAGAACTAGGCCAGACTAATCTCTCCCCATCCTGAAGCTCAGGGACATTTGCAGAAGAGGGGGCGGTAAGATTGTAAGAGCACAAGGATGGGAGGAGCAATGATATGCAAGATACTCCACACAAGTTAGGGCCAAAACAATCATAATTGGACTTTGCATGCCCTGCGCAATGTCCAACACACTATTGACCCCACAAAGTCTAGCATTTGCTAAAGGCACCAAGATCCTTGGAGGCAAAGGATTGACAGCCACAGTAGTGTTCCTATGCTTAAGGGGAACACAGGGAAGGGTTCAGGGAAATGCAACTGGGTCCTTGTACGTCATCAGAGAGGAGGACCAAGAGGAGAGTCAGGCATGCACATTAAAGGATTCTCCGGGGATTGGAGGGGGAGGCACTGGGGGATGGGGAGGGAGGGAGAGGGGAGGGGAGCAAGGGGATCGGAGGAAGGAGGAGGGAGGGAGGGAACTGGCGTACCTATTAAGTTTGTATGAGCGGAAATAATAATAAATAAATAAATAAGAAATGAAGGGAGCCTGTACTTCTGGCCCTGGGAGGTGGAGCCTGGAAAACCCAAAAACAAAACAAAAAAGGAAGTAGAGTCATCCCAACATTACCCTTGGAACTCCATAGGCACGCTAACTGCTTCACACACACACACACACACACACACACACACACACACACACACACACGCACACACAATAAATAAATGTAAAAATAAATTAAATGCTTTTTTTTTGAGATAATGTTGATTTAAAAAAATATTTTAACAATTGTTCAACCTACTTACCTTAGTCACGATTTCCTAAATTATCTTGCATGATGTAACCGAAGTGTACTTAGCTACACTTTAGAAACCTAACAACTGATTTAAGCTAAACTCTTTCCAGGATACTAAGACCTGTAATTATTGAACGCACATAGCCTTTGATAGTCTTAGAACTCAAGTACAATGTGACTGTGGATTAGCTTATGAACTATGAGCACAGAAAAGCCATAACTTCACATTCTTTAGTACAGTATTAATCAAAAACTGGCAAGCAAGCAGTGGCCATACAGAAGCCAAAGACAAAATGATTGTAATAAAAGATAAGTAGCCTTCCCAAGACGACAGAAGTGCTTATCATTTTCTCTTTTCAGATCATTGCGATGGCTGGATTTAAAATACCTGCCCTCTATGTCTCTACAAGTTCCAGAAGCTAATGTTATGAAATAAATCTAGCTACTGCCGTTCCATGTGGCTCTGCTCAAGGCCAAAGGGCTCCTGACTTAGCAAACAACACTGGACAGTGCACGGACAGATGACCCAAGAGCTTCCGGATCTGGGCTGAATAAAATGGTGCCAGAAGCTTCGGGAAAGAAGACTAGACTAGAAAACCAGTGCTGACGTGAGTGAAAGAGGAAGAAGACTCTCCTTCTGACCGGGAGATCATCGGTTTAAGTGGTGGTGGGGGCAGGGGAGGAGCGGGTGCCATTTCCAGCTTCTGGCTGTTGTCCAGGGCAGGAGGACAGGACAAGACAAGAACAAAAGCAGCAATCTGAAAGGTGCGTTTGGATTATGTATCTACCTAAGTCTATATATAAGGAGGAAGAGGGCGTGTGCGTGTGTGTGTGTGTGTGTGTGTGTGTGTGTGTGTGTGTGTGTTCTCATGAGGTAAGAATAAAGAAATGAATGAGAAAGCATAGAAAAGGCATTTATTTTGCATTGTATGTGTGTGTCCGTGTGTCTGTGTATGTGTCTCTGTGTGTGTCTGTGTGTAACAGAGCACTCACGCATTCGTGAGGACTTAAGGGTGACTTCAGGTGTCTTCCTGGATTGCTCTACCTCCTCTTGTCTTTGCTCTAGAGTTCTCCAGGCTCCACCTTCCAGGGCTGGAAGTGCAGGCCACTGCCATTTCCACTGGCATTTTTATGTGGGATCCGGGATCTAAACTCAGGACCTTCTGTTTGCAAGGCACAGACTTAAACCTTGAATTATCACTCCAGCCCAATGTATCCTTTTTTTAAAAAAAGAGTTTGCTATAGTTTGTGTAAAGAGCTTCCTAAAGGTCCATGCACTAAAGGCTGGGAGAAGTTAGGTCACTGGGGAGTATCCTTAAGTGGGGTACTGGGATCTGGCCCATGTTTTCTTTCACTTTCCCAGGTGCCATGGTTGACAGCTCCCTCTGACACCACCAGTTACCTCACAGCAGAGTGGCTGTGAATGACTAAACTCTAAAACCTTGCCCTTTTTTAAGTTGACTGTCTCCTCTTCTTTTTCACAGTAAGGGAAAGCTGATGAATACAAAGTCTAGGAGAATCCAGGGAGGATGAATATAGAAATCTATGAGATTTAGCATCAAGAATAGAAAAAACTAGGGGATAGAGAGATGGCTCAGGGATTAAGCCTGTACCTCAAAAGCAGAAAGACCTGAGTTCAGATCCCAGATCCCACATAAAAATGCCAGACAAAAATAGTGGCAATCTGCAATCTGTACTTCAGACCTGGAGGATAGAGTAAGAAAATTCCAGAAAGCACAAATAGAATGTAGAGCAAACCAGGATGATTCCTGAAGTCATCCTTGGTCCTCCAAAGGCACACAGAGTGACTTTAAACACACACACACACACACACACACACACACACACACACACACACACACTCGAAAAGCTAGTGAGAAGTTTTGGACAAAAGCCCTATATGAAGTAATAGAATTGGTTATATTATATCTTGGATGAGGTGCTTTAGATTCTTTTTGGAGAGAGGGCTTGTGCTGTACAGACTGTTCTCAACTTCTTTCTCAGACTCTCAACCTCAGCTGAGAACACAGGCAGGAGCCTCCGCACCTGACTATGTTTAGGATTCTTATGTAGAAGCAATGAAGATGATTTAAGTTTCAGTCGTCAGTGATACGCTATAAAGTACCGTGTGATACCTACAAGTCTTTCTTCCTCAGCTACAGTCATTTTAGCTATAGATGTGAACCTTCAAAGTATACCAAGCACACAAAGGAAAACCTGTTTAAAGCAGGAGATGGCTTCAGTAATATACAGAACGACTGACACCTACTTTTGATGGATTCTTGAAGCATGATCACAGTGCAAGAGAATCGTTCACATTAGACTGTTCCACAAGAATACAAAAGGGGGAGCTATCATCTTTAACATCCTGCAGTGCACAAGTAAAGCCCGACTCAGACACAAAGTGAATTGTTTCCACCATAAGGCCAGGATCCCAGTCACATAATTCCTTAAACACATGCACACATGCACACGCGCGCGCGCACACACACACACACACACACACACACACACACACACACAAATAAAAACACTGGTTACTTTAAATTAATGGGAGAAAAATATTATGTCATCAAGCAATGATTATGTAGATATATCTATACATATAGGAAGAAAAATATGTCATTAAACAATGATTTTATATATATATTCATGATATATTTATACATTATATGTGCAAGAAAAAGGTGAAAGAGTGCATTTTTAAATTCATTTTTATTTTTCTAATTTTACAACCATATTTAGTATTTATCCCTGCTTTCCTCCATCCCCCCTCCCTCCTGTTTCCCTCTCTCCCACTCTTTTGCCTATCTGTTTCTATGAACCCCAGGATTCCCTCTGGCTTGTCTACTCTTGTGGCTCAGGCTTCTTGTGGCATACCAATTTGTCTCTCTTCAGGCCACCCCATCGATAGGGGCATTTCCCTTCACTCATCCAGCTTTCGTCCTTAAGGTTTCCGCTGTATGTTCTTACCTTTGTGAGTTCCTCAATAGTCTATGAGGGCATAGTGGTACATCAGTTATTATGAAGGTCTGGTAAGGACAAGTCTCACTGCAGTGAGTTCCTAGATGCAGCAGTCCTGCTTTGAGTGGAATGTCTTGTCCAGTGGTGGACCTTCCCATCTTTAGATTCTTGCAATCTCACTGCCCCCTTTTTCGTGACGTTCCCTAGGCCTTAGAATGGCGGGAGATCAGGTTAGCCTGATTCTGGGTGAGCCCTGCTGGGTCACCAGTACTCTACACTATGGCTGGCTGTTGATGTCCACTTCACTGCTCTTCTGCCATAGGCTCCATCTTGTCAGGTTCTTGAGATTCTCTATTTCTCTTATTTAGAAGAATACTTTTAGGCTAGTTAACGGTAAGTGTTCTTCAAGTCTATGGGTATAATAGCAGCTATTCACAGAGCAGTTTGGGGTACTGTCTTCCTGTAGGTTCATTGGCTATTTTTCCCTGTTGATCTATTTCCTTCCTTTTTTTAGATTCTTGTTGTAGTTAGCAGTAACAGGGATGTGTTCCATTCTGACAAGTAAGTCTTGATTCCAGTCAGAAAGCTGTTGTTTAAATGCTGGAGAGGATGTGGAGAGAGGGGAACTCTCCTACATTGCTGGTGGGAATGCAGGCTCATACAGCCACTCTGGCGAGCCGTCTGGAGATTCTTAAAGAAATTAAAGATTGAAATGCCATATGACCCTGCTATTCCACTTTTGGGAATAACACCCCATACAGCAGAGGTTCACCTCGATAGCACAAGCACGACCATGTTCATAGCAGCACTGTTTACAATAGCAAAGTCATGGAATCAGCCCAAATGTCCAACAGTTGACGAGTGGATAAGGAAACTGTGGTACATCTATACAATGGAGTACTACTCAGCCATCAAAAATGATGAATTACTGGAATTTGCCAGGAAATGGATGTCATTAGAAACAATTATATTAAGTGAAGTATCCCAGACCCAGAAAATTAAGCGCCGTATGTACTCCCTAATAGGTGGCTCCTAGTACCAAACCCACCCAGCCCACCTAGAGACAGTAATTGCAAGGATTATGAACAGGAGGGATGGGGTAGGAGGGCCACACCAGAAACAAGGAGAGAAGGGACCATGTTACAGCAGGGAAAATAGGCCTCCACCAAGGACCCAAATAAGTAATGAGACATCTGATTAAGTTCACAGACTTTTGTTCCTGATCATTTACTACTGAGGGGGTGTGATCTCACCAGAAGAGGAGGGCATATAGTCTGGCAGATAAAAAGTAACCATTTTGCAAATGGGTGATAGACCCCTCCCTTAGTATGGTTTCCCACTTTTATTACATCTACCTTTGAATGTGCTTTTATCACAAGACTCTAACAGCTTTTTGTCTCTGGCCAGGGGGTAACATACAATGCCCACAGGATGGAGTGAAGGGTATTGCAGGAGCAGCAAAACTGCAAAAGAAAATCAACAAACCACAATCCAGAACTTCAGAGACTCTATATCAACCACCTAGAACTAGGCCAGCTTAGTCTCTCCCCATCTTGAAGCACAAGGAAATTTGCGGAAGAGGGGGCGGTAAGAGTGTAAGAGCAAAAGGATGGGAGGAGCAATGATATGTAAGATACTCTATACTAGTTAGGGCTGCAGCAATCATAATTGGACTTTGCATGCCCTGCGCATTGTCCAACACACTGCTGACCTCACAAAGTCTAGCATCTGCTAAAGGCACCAAGATCCTTGGAGGCAAAGGATTGGCAGCCACAGCAGTGTTCCTATACCTAAAGGGAACACGGGAAAGGGTTCAGGGAAAGGCCACTGGGTCCTGGTACGTCATCGGAGAGGAGGGCCCAGAGGAAAATCAGACATGCACAAGAAAGGACTCTCTGGGAATTGGGGTGGGAGGCACTTGGGGATGGGGAGGGAGAGGGGTGGGGAGGGGGAGCAGGGGATACAGGGGGAGGAGGAGGAAGGGAGGGAACTGGTGTACCTAATAAGTTTGTATGAGTTGAAATAAATAAATAAATAAATAAATAAATAAATAAATAAATAAATAAATAAATAAATAAAAAAGAACTATAGCTAAAAATGACCTTGAACTTCTGATCTTCCTCCACCAGGATTAGAGGTTTTCTCTGCCATACCTGGCTTATGCCATGCCAGGGATAGAACCCAGGGCTTTGTGCAGGCTGAGAAATCACTCCACCAACTGAATCCCAGCCCCAGCTCCACATTTGCTCTTCTACTTGGAATTTATGTGCACTTTTTATCCTATTAGAGCACACCTCTTTTGAATAGCAATTGTTACTTAATTGTATTCATGTTCCTCACTGTGCCTAGCATGACACTTTACATAGAACAAGTACAGCTAAATGTATATTTTATGAACTCAGGATTAATAGGATGATCGAAAAAAGTTCTTTTTCTGGCAATTTAGGAAAACACGGATAATTTCAGAAAATAAATTAGTGAAAAAAAAAACAAGAACACGATTCAGTCTTCGCCAAAGTAATCCGCGTAATGACAAGACCTGACCAGTATTGTTTTGAGTACAAAGGACTGAATCAACCTGTCACCACTAATCTTTCCACCATCAAAGGGACGACAGAGCAAGCAGCATGCCATTTTCCCAGATCACCGCAGCTGCAGACTGCAAAGTGGTTGACAAGAGCCTGAGCTGCGTCCAGGCTAGTGTTCTAATCCATGACGATCTGCCAGATTACAGAGTATCACGCAGGGCTAAGCAGCATTGAAGGAGTAGCTCCTAATGCTACTCCAGAGAAAAGGGAGAAGAAACACAGACTAAGGCATTCATCACTGAATGAATGGGTGCTGTCGCCCACCTCTGCAGATATAAAGTGGCATCCAGAACGTCAGGGTTGTATCACTCCAACAGCCATTGCCATCAGCAGCAGGTCTCCATGATGCACAAGATGATCCCAAGTCACATGTGACTCCTGCGCAACCGTTAAAGCTAAGATAGAGACTGAGACTGTAGAGTGTTGGCCTAGCGTGCAAGAAACCCTGGGTTCCATTTCTGGGAGTGCATAAAGCATAAATCAGCATTCAGAAAGTGGAGACAGGAGGATTAGAAGTTCAAAGTCAACCATGGCTACATAGCAAGTTCCAGGCTACCATGAGCTATGTAAGACTATGTCACAAGAAAGAAAGAGAGAAAGAGAGAAAGAGAGAGAGAAAAAGAGAGAGAGAGAGAGAGAGAAGTTAATGTAATCCAGATATGCACAATGGCTCAAATCTGTAATCCCAGCATTTGGGAATGTGAGGTAAGAGTGTTGCCATAAGTCTGATGCCAGCTAGGGTTATAGGCAATGACCTGGCATTCAAAAAACAGCAAGAGAAAAAGCTGATCTAGCCAGACCCTAGCAGTGACCAGGCTAAAGCCAAGCCTCGTGGCAAAGTCGTTAAATGTTGAGGATACAAAGGTCCTGAGCATGCTGGTCATTTCTACCTCTAGGTTCAAAATCAGTTTGAATTACTATGTGACCCAATTAATCCAGGGCACATCTGGATGTCCTTCAGTTATTAAGGGAAATTCCATCATTTTCTACTGCAAAAGGAATTGTCCTTCCCACCCTCCGATGATGTAACTAATTCAGTGTTTCTAGTACACTGTCTTTAAAGGTTCAACTCAAATACTCTCCAAAGGAGATGAGGCTATAATTTAATTTAATTTTCCTCTTGAAAATTCTTAGAAAAAAAATGGGGATTTTTGTTTTTGTTTTTGTTTTACAAATAAAGCAAACTTCTTTAAAGGTATCCATTAACAGTGAATAAAAATTATGAGTTCACCTTAAGATTGAAGATTTTCATGTTAAAAAAAAGTGAGAAAACTCAAAAGTGCCTTACTGCACTAATATTTTGTGTGTGCCTGGTCTCTCAGCAGTGGAATTTGTTCTCATCACGCCGGGTTTTCAGCATCACTCAAGTGAGTCCCTAGGCTGAGCGAGTGTGTGGCCCTCAAGCCACCTATTTGTCTACCAATCAAGCTTTGTCCAGCACTTCGAAACCTGACATAAGCCAGGGACACAGCTGGCACCACACATGAAATCACTGTCTGTCTTCAAGATAGTGGCAGAAGCAAACACGCAATTTTAATACAGCATAGTGAGTATAAGCTAATGGTATATGAGATCAGGGTAACACATAGGCCTAAAGCATGAGACAGACACAAGATGAGGAGGGCAGCAGTGGGAAGGCCTCCCAGGAGACAGGGTGGAGACTGGGAAAAGTAGTCTGCCTGAGTCAGACAGACAGGGAAGAGGGAATGGCATTTCAGACAGGGGATTAAACAGCACAAAGGCTGGCAGAAGTTCAAAAAGAAAGGTTCAGCAAAGTTTTGATTTCTTGGCAGGCATATTAGACTTACAGAGCCCCAGGCAGGGAGGGGTTTTTATCTATGATGTCCACTATGCATCTTTAGAACCTATAACAGTACCTGGCACGCAGTATTCATATCTCTCACCTAAAATAACTTTTAGTTTTCTGCTTATAAGATTGATAGGTCATATTACTTAAAAATATGAGCCATATAGAAAATGTGACTAAGACAGGACTGTGATAGTTAATCTTGGGTGTCAACTTGATTACAATTGGCATTAACTAAGATTAACTAAGATCAGCTGTGAGACCACCTGAAGATATTATCTGGATCAATACATTTACACTACAAAGACCAACTCTAGATCTGATTGGAACCTCCCTAGAGCTGATTGGAACTTCCCTGTAGTGGACCAGATAAAAGGAACTACAGAACAGAAGACTGGGAAGAAGAGCGACTCCAAATGTCTGCAGTGCTTTAGCCTCCTCCAGCTTCAGCCACCAGCCATGTCACCTCCATCACGAAAAACTGTTTCTCCCCTCTGGAACCATAAGCTGAATAAAGCTCCCTTTCTCCTTTAAGTTGTTTGACTTTGGATGTTCTCTCACAGCAATGGTTACGAGTAACTGCTACACAGGACCCTGCAGAGGCTACCTCCACCTCCAATTTGGCCAATTCAACAGCAATGTTTTTGCTTCTTAAAGGAATGTCCTAATGCTGATGTCCAGTTACTTATGTACCCAAGTGTGGACATTTAATTACTGAGTATATTTGCATCCTCATTTGATAAGCTGAGTGAAGCTCTGATTTTTGTCCAGAGACAATAATGCAATCCAATGTGTGTGTGTGTGTGTGTGTGTGTGTGTGTGTGTGTGTGTGTGTGTGTGTGTGTATCAGAGAGTACTACTGTGTGTCACTGTGAAAAACCAGGGGTGACTTTGGGGATCATCCTGGATTGCTTCCATCTCCTTTTTGCTTCACTGTGGGATCTCCCAGGCTCTGGGTCAGAAGTGCAGGCCGCCATCGTTTCTGCCTAGTGTTTTTATGTGGGACCTGGGAGCTGAACTCAGGACCTTCTGCTTTCGAGGCAGAGTCTTAACCCTTGAGTCATCTCTCTCGCCCTTAACCCCACACTTTCTGAAGCACTTGATAGAAATTCTGGAAAAGTTTCTCTGTCCAAGCTTTCTTTCCACAGGCAAGATCTGAAAAACAGGTTATATAGGGGTGTTTCTGCAAAACTAAATCATAGTCACTGAAGACTGGCAGGGCTGCACCACAAAAATAAAGGACAGGGCTGGAGAGATGACCCACCGCTAAAAGTACTTGTACAAGGAGTACAAGGAGACCTGAGGTTGGATCTCCAAATCACACATAAAATGTAGGTGCGTGTGGCAGCCCAACTGTATTTCCAGCTTGGGAAGAGAGAGACAGGGAATCTCCAAAGCTAGCTGATCTGCGAGACCTTTGGCTTTGAGTAGGACACTGTCTGGAAGAAAAATAAGGTGAAAGGCCATCAAGACAGATGACCCCTGAAAACAACCTTGGGCCTTCACTTGTACACAAATGTGCTTGCACATATGTGTGTGCCCACCTACATGAATACACATTCACACATGGACATGTCCATGTACATGAAAGTACAAAAGAAGTAAAAGACAATGCTTCTACAAGAACAGTCAGGAAACTGCCAGTAGAATTCTTACCAGGTTGACAGACTGGTTCTGCTCAAGGCCATCTTCATTCGTTTTTTTCAGTAATCATCTGTAGTCCCCCATATTTTTTCAGTGCCACTAGGAGTATGAAAATATTTTCTCATATTGTGTTTTCCTTTGGAATATGCTCCCCACAACATAGGAATCAAATGCCAGGTCACATAGTGAAAGCTGTAGTCACCTAAAGTTGTGTCTGTTTAGAGGAAAAATGTCACTCGTTTGTCTGTTCCCATTTTAAAAGATAATACTGTTGGGCGGGTTATTATAGACGCAGAAAGGTAAACACCACATGTTTTCTCTTATATGTGGACCCTAGCATTAAACTTTTGTCTGGAGTATTTGGCTTGGAATTTTGATGTGATTATGGAGCTTGTTGTATATGCTAAGTTTATTATGGCTACTCACAAGCTTGACAAAGTGGGTCAGCTGACAAATTCTATGGTGTGGGATCCAGAGGTAGAGCTGGGTATGCTGGTGTGTTCTCAGCAGAGACAGCCAAGATTTTTGTAGAGGGTGATGTTGCGCATAGTTGGGTGATGAGCTTTGCTTACTGTACTGGAAAGTTTGTGTGGTGGTGTGATCCTTATAGCTGGGAATCATGGGTTTGGTTGGGTTTTTGGATGGGGTGGGATCAAAAAATATAAGACACTCTGTGATACTGGATTTCTATCTGTGGTTTGGAGATTTTATTTCCTACACAACTTTTTTTGTAAAGCATTCTCCTATTTTAAGCCTTTTCAAATAATAAAGTTCTGATGTTTCAAAAAAGATAATGCGATTCTGCATTTTCTGTATTTTTCATCCACTTCATCATATCTATTATGATAACAAGAACTAAATGGAATCACTATCCTTGTCAAGTAAGATTCAAATCACAAAGATTGGTTCATGCTTGCAGTGTTTAATTCAAAGGATAGGAAGTAATATTTATCTAAATCATTCATGTATAAAAGGAGGGTACTCATTCTAAAGGTCTTCTTAGACAGGGGTGAAAATGAATTGGGGTGGAGAGATGGCTCAGGAGTTAAGACTCTGCCTTGAAAGCAGAAGGTCCTGAGTTTGGATCCCAGGTCCCATGTTTAAACAACAGCAGCAGCAGCAACAATAACAACAACAACAAAACCATCAGGCCAAAACTCCTGGCCTGTACTTCTTGCACATCTGATCCTGGTGAACCGAGTCTAGGAAATCCCAAAGTGAAGCAAAAAGGATGATTCCTAAAACCACCCGTGGTCCTTCACAGGGACACACAGTGCCCTCTGACACACACACACACACACACACACACATTATAAAAAAGAATTTAAAAAGAAAAAAAAAGAATTGAGAATGCTCTCTCATTCTTAAACACTCCTCAGCTCCCATGAGCAAATTACTTTCCCCTGTTAAATGCATGCAATTCAGTACACAGATGTTGGGTAATCCATTAACCATCCAAAATAGTCCCCTTTGCTGTGATTTAACAGAGGAAAAGGAAGGAATTAGATGCACTCTGTATCCTAAATCAGACACTTTTACTGACGCTCCTCAGGACCCAGATACCAATGCTTCTGTCCACAAGGAGCGTCCTGCTAAGGAGAGAAGCCTCAGCAGGCAGTAATTAGTTGTGTTCCCACAAGGGACCTGCGCTCATGGCAGAGCAGCTCTGAAGACAGCCCATCACTCCATGACTGTTCAGCGAGCTGCCAACCAGCATCGATCCTTTCTCTTTCCCTGTTATGTCTTTAGTCCATGTTCTTCTTATCCACCTGCCCAAAAGACTTGTGAGTGTGAGTGTTTGCCTCAGCCCATGACTCCTCCTACTACCCTGGGGATCCTGAAGTCCACGCCAACATTCCCTTGACCAAGCTGTGACTCTGTCTGCTCTCTTTGACAAACAACTGGTTATTGAGTCCAGTAGCCATTCTTTAAGTTACTTCTAACCCTTCCTTCCTTCCTTCCTTCCTTCCTTCCTTCCTTCCTTCCTTCCTTCCTTCCTTCCTTCCTTCCTTCCTTCCTTCCTTCCTTCCTTCCTTCCTTCTTTCCTTCCTTCCTAGGGAAGTGTTGAACCCAGGGCCCCTTGCATGCTAGACAAGTACTTTACCACTGTACTATATAGCCCCAGCCCCTATACATTTGCTTACAATGAAGTGAAAAGTAAACTTCTCCCTCCCTTACAAAGTAAGAAGGGAGATGAAGAGCATCTCAGAAGCTGATCCTTGGGTAGTCCAAGGCAAGCAGTATAAGGCGACTAACAAATGCTGGGTTTAACTTAGCTCTATCACTTACTGGCTAAATGACACATTCATTGTCATGGCTCAGAGTCTCTGCTTCTAATTGGTTGTTGTGCTGTTATTAGTTTTTGTTTTGGGAGGGGGATGTTAGAGGTTTTATTTTGCTTCATTTGAGCATGAATTTCAAATTGGCCTCAAACTTGGTATATAGTTGAGCATGATCTTAAACTATTGATCCTCCTGCCTCCATTTCCCAAGTACTGGGATTATAGGCATGCACCTTACATGCCCAGTTTAATTCTTCACTCTAAAATTGAAGCTACCAACAGATCCTCTCTGAGTTGTTGTGAGTACTGGATTGACTGATACACCTATCAGAGTTAGGTATAGGTGTCAGTTGAATGGTTGAGGGTTTGACCTCTAGGCACATTTATGAAAAATCAGTGGTTGAGTTAAGCCCAGAGCAAGTCTGCAGATTGTCTAGCTGATGGGGAAGGCCCTGCCCATGGTGGGAGGGACCAGTCCCTGAACAGGTAAATAAGATGGAAGGAACTAGTTAAGGCAGTTGGCATCCCTCTATATACAAGAGGCCCTGGGTTTGACACCTCCCTGGAAGGAAGGAAGGAAGGAAGGAAGGAAGGAAGGAAGGAAGGAAGGAAGGAAGGGAGAGAGGATTGTCCCTCTCTCGACAGTCCTGAGGATATACAGACACGTAGGGTTTAGCAGTTCCCTATGCCCCTGGTGTTAGTTCTGCCAAGCTGAACTAAGAACTGAACCTAGACTGTCATAAGAGACAATAAAATCCCTCGTTCCCTATTAAGCCTTCTAGTCATGAATTTATCAGCAACATGCAGAATAACTGCTACATATCTGAAACTCTAATGGTACCTAAGACAGAGTAGACCCAAGGGATGTTGGCTGTCATTATCACCTCCACGTCAGGGTTGCCTTTCCTTTAGAAAATAACCTAACAGGGTAGTCACTCTAGGTCTCATTTTCAGAAAATATTACCTGAGAGAAGCTAACCCCCATTAAAAGCCACTCTGAGTACTATGCTTCTAGGAGCTTCTGCAGTTTAGGAAAGCATTTTTCAATTTTGCATTATTAGTTTAATATGACATGAAGCTCATCTTTCATGCAGGCAAAAGGAAGCCCTGTCAAGGTTCATCTGTATAAAAATCAGTTCAAACACAGTTCAGGGAAAACTGCTTTTACCAAAACTATAGAGAATGATCCAAGGTGTGCATCTTTGAACTAGCCATACTAATTTACCTGCTTAGAAGAACTCTACACTGAATATGAAAGCGAAGAAAGGAGGTAGAGTGATTTACATGCTCTGGAATATGACATGATGTGTTAAAAACAAGCAAGAACAATCCTATGAGATATGCTTTAAGGAGCATTACACCAGTGTGAGCCACTGAAGTCGAAAGAAAGAGAGGGTACAGTATCTCACATGTAGCTCCAGTTACCTGAGAGGCTTAAGCAGGAAAATCATGTTAGCTCAGGGATTTGAAGCCAGTCTGGAAGACACAGCAGAATGCTGTCTTGAAAGAAAGAAAGAAAGAAAAAAAAATATATGTATATATCACCAAACTAGAGTAAAAATTGGAGGAGTCTAAAAAAGAGATTTTCACTTTAACTCTGGATGCTTTTGCATGTGTATCCATTCCTCGGGTGGAAAATAAACCATTTTTATACAGCCGATATTTATATTTGGCCCTAAAGTACTGATTTTTGTCTTGTGGTAAAATAAATTTTCTCTTTTGAGCATATAATGGCGATTATACGGTAGAACAAAAAGTATGTAGAAGAAGGCAGTTAAGGACCTACTACAGAAAACACAAAGTGGGGAACCCACCCAGGGTTGGCTGAAAAACACTCCAGAGAAAGGACTGGTGGCTGAGGCTCTTGTAGCTAAAGGGTGTACTTCAGTTACTAGAGTCTAAATGACTATGGAAAGGCAAAAGTCAAAGCATAGTGGTTAATACGATCAACTTGACCCAAGAGACTTCCCAAAAGCAAATATTAATAGCACTACTTTTAGCAAATATCTAGGTCTGCACAGTAAGAACACATTTGCATTACTACTAAAGCTTTTAGCAAATTGAGCCACAACAATAAAATCTTACCTTAGCCTGTCTTCTCCTTCTTTTAAGTAGCCCTCTTGGGGAGAATGAGAAGTTGGCAGAAAAGGTTTAGATGGCTTACTGCTAAAAAACAACAAAGACAAAATTACACTTAAGAAGAAATTATTTCCCATAGTTACTACATTAGTTTCCACCGTTCTGTTACACTCAAAGGTGATTAAGTCTTCAGCTAAACTGGATTTCAAAACTCAAACAATAGCTTTTCTACAGAATTTCTTTGTCAGAAGCTCCACTCTAATCTGCAATGCCTGTTTCTATTTTTGCTTGGGGCGTTTGTTCAACTGCTTCTTCAGAGTTAGGAACTGAACGCGCAGCTTTGACCCTGAAGATTGCTGTAACTTCCTGCACAAGGGGACTTCGGCACAATGAATCTGATGTGCCCAAGTGAACGGAGCAAACCAAGAAGTACATTGCGCCGCTGGGAGTATTTAGCAAGTAAAAAGACAAGAACCACTGGAATGATTTTAAAATTCCCTTTGATAAACGTTCCATCAACATCACCCAAGTTTCAAGAATTCTCTGCTCCCTGTACGTTATCTGACACGGATGCCACAGCAGGGCTCCTGATTCGTGGGCACCAGCGACTCCCAGTAAGGCCGCTGCTATATTTACCTCCCACGTACACAGAGAGCCACCATCTGCCTCTTTTAAGGGTTGTGTGATTTATGCAGGTTGAAATCTAACACAAAAAGAAGAACCGAACCTCAGATGAAATGCCTGCTCCAAGTTGTTAGCTGAAAGAAGCAAGGGGCTCCACAAGACAAGTATGAATTTGGACGGAGAGGGTTAAAGAGATAGCGGAGGGCGTTCTGTCTCCAGAAGGGATGAGCACAGATGCTCCACACGACCCTCTTCTCAATGATCCCAGCCAAGTTTGAAGGCCATGAAAAAGGAATAAGCAGATGGTTCAATGTGAGTAAGTCAAAAGGAAGTTGCATTTGCCTTATTCGGCTTCCTAGCAACTAACCTAAATGATGCCAAGAAAGCCAGCCGGCTCTAAGGAGCAACGCTGCAGGGTATTGGAAACCCAGTGGTCCGCAGAGCAGAGAAGGCCTCAAGACTCCCCCCCTCTCCCTCCCCCTCACAAAACAAATCCCTTACCTACCAACATTCACCATTCCCCTTTCCCTGTGGTTTCAGCTCCCATCTACCTGAGCATGCTGAAGCCCATCATACAGATATAAGTCTCAGGGAGGGTAAACTTTCCAACGCTACTGACCTCAGTTGAGCAGTCTGGCATAGCCATCAAAAAATACCCCCCCAGTTCTCCATGGGAGGGAAGCCCGCTCTCTTAACACACTTTGGCCAGCTGGACAAAGGATTCTGCAGGCCAAAGAGGCAGTATTCTTGCTACTTGTGATCAAGCACTACAGCCCATGTGCTGAAAGGAACAGGCAGTGTACACAGGCCAGGATCCCAGAAGTCTGAAAAGCATACCGTTGGAGCCAAGTGTGTCCTGATCAACACCTCCAAAACAGACTCAGGAGCCACTAAGCCAACCCCTCCTCCAGCAGGCTGTACAGGCAGGAATTGCCTAAGCGGCAGCAGGACATATACAAGCAGCCCAAGAGTGGGTTGGACATTGTCAAGCGTTCCATGGTCACCCTGACCTGGCAATGCTGTGTAACTAGCGGTGCGCATTAAAACCTCAGCGCTCCTCCTAGTCGACTGGTAGGTCAAACACCATTCAGCAGAAAATGGAACTAATGAATCTATCTTACTGAACGAACAACTCCTCCCAAGTGTTCAGGACATTGTACTGAGGCTTTTGAACAACCATGCAAGCCAGGCAGCGTCAAGCATGCCACACACTTTTTAAATAGAGATGAGGGAAGTGAGGCTTGTGCCACATGACCTCCCACAAGCTTAAACGACAAAGCCTGGATTCAACCAGATTCCATTCATAGCGGGTCTGGCTCTTAACCCTTGGTCCCTTTTTAAACCTTTCAGTCAGAAGTCTGTAAGTTAAAAGAAAAGAAAAGAAAAGAAAAGCAATGAATGAATGACAAGTAAAAGGGGTTGAAAACATTCTAAGTTTTAAGGAAAACAAACGAAGAGTCAGAAATTCTAACCTAAGCACCCGAAGTGACAAGGGAGTCTTCAGAGTGGAACGCGGCTGCCCTTGCCTCTCCTGGTACAAGTGAAGCACCTTTGATGACACCACGGTGAGAGCAACTGAAACTCAGTCTCAAGACTGTTGTGGAGGAAGCAGAATTCTCACAGGATGGGCGGGGACATAGCGTAGAATCTCCGCGCAAGACAGTCCAGCAGTTTATTAAAAAGTAAAGCAGGGGGTCAGCCACTAAAGTGCTTGCTGCTGAAGCATAGGGATCCGAGTTCAACCTCCAGCTTCCACTTTTTTTTTTTTTTTTTAAAGCTAGGCATGGTAGTAACACACCTGTAATCCCAGATCTGGGGAAGCAGAGACAGGAAGATCCCTGAGATTTGCTAGTCAGCCACTCTGGCCAAAGTGGCAAGTTCCAAATTCAGCAAAAGACCTTGTCTCAAAAAATAAGTGGAGAATGATTGGAAATTATACCTGACGTCAACCTCTGGCCTACACACACACACACATATACAACACACACAGTAAAACAACCCAAAAAACAAAAAAACATCCATCATATACATTAGCCAGTTCTTGATATTTGTCAAATAAAAATGAAAGTGTATTTTCTCACTATAATGAAATACCTGAGGTTGGGTAACTTTATAAAGAAAAGTTTATGTTTAAGTTTAATTTTAAAGGCTAAAAAGTCCAAGTATCTAACTCCAGGGCTCTGGAGTTGAAAACAAGAGATCACATGGTCACACAGGAACTCAGAGAGAGACTCAGAGGTCAGGCGTGGGCATTTAAATATATATATATATATAATTTGTTTATTTGAGAGAGAGAACACCCCCAAAAAACACACCCCACAGTGTGCATGTGCATGTGGTGGTGCAGGGGACAACTTTTGGAAGTTAGTTCTTTTTCTACCATGTGGGCTCTAGATTTGTGTGCAGGAGCCGTTTGTGTTCATATACCTTTCTTTACCTTTTCTACCTGGTGACCCATGTATAGACTTTTATAACTTACTCCGTAGGCTGGGGAGATGCTTCAGCAGGTAAAGCTCTTGCCATATAAACCTGATGATCTGAGCTCAGAGCCCCAGATCTACATAAAAGCTGGCTGCGGTGGTGTGTCTATAATGGGAAATGGGAGACAGAGACACCAGAATCTCCAGAAGCCTATGGGCTAGCCTGAGTTACATAGCAGCAGGGAAGAGACCTGATCTCCAACAAGGTGGAAACACAAGAGAAAGTGCCCAAAAAGTGTCCTCTGACCTCTACACACATGCCCACATTATATACACATACATATATAATCACTCATCTCTCTATGTCTCTCTTTCACACACACACACACACACACACACACACACACACACACACACACACCATTATAACAACAAACTCTCCTGCTCCAGGAGAGTTGTTCTAGAAGTAGTGTCCACAATTGCCTAGTGACTTACACTAGACCCCACCTCTCAACATTACCACATTGAGAACCAAGCTTCAAACACATGAAGTTATAGCAGACAAACCATTCCTTCTATAGCAGACACACCCACATCAAGGTTGTACATTACTGTCCTAATAACTTTATTTGTGGAAGCAAACTGGAAGATAACCAGAAAGCCCATCAGTGGTTGAATGGAAAATAGACTGTGGAGGTTGAGATGGCACAACAGGAAAAGTATTTGTCATGCAAGCATAAGGACCAGAGTTTGGATCTCCAGCGCCTACATAAATGCAGGGGGGATATAGCAGCCTGCCTGCAATCCCAGCTCTCAGGAGGCAAAACAGAATCCCTGCAGAAAGCTAGATAGTTAGACGACCTGAATTGGCAAGTGCTGAGTTCAAGTGAGAGTTCTGAGTTCAAGTGAAAGTTCAAGTTTTGAGTTCAAGTGCTTCAACACTTGAGCCACAGAATCAACAGAATGAATGAATCAAAGGGGAATTTATGGAATTGCTTACTAGACATGGCCGAAGTTGTCCAACAATGGCTTCCAGTAGCTGTTCAGTCCAATAGGCCAGTGGATGATGGCTGAAGGCAGGAGGATTCCTGGAGAGTCTTTAGTCACATTGAAGTCTTGGAGGGTTGGAGGACTGGAGGGTCGAAGAAGCAAAGAAGTCGCGTGGCAGGAGGCAAAGAGAGTTTTCTAGCACAGCTTCAGAAAGTCTCTCTTCCAAGTCTTCTGGTCTATGATTCCTTTTATCTGGTCTGCTACTGGGGGGTTCCAATCAGATCTAGGGCTAGTCTTTGTATTATTAATATATTGATTTGGATAATCATAATTTTAAATTTCACTAAAAACAATTTTAACATTCCTCCAGAGAAATTTCAGCGAAGCCTCCATCAAGTAATGTGACAGCTGATCTTAGTTAATGCCAGGTGTGGTCAAGTTGACACCCAGGATTAACTATCACAATACTATATGTACAGTTATGCAAAATGAGAATTAAGCTGATAAAAAATGACAGCTCAGTTGTTGCCTGGGGATAGGCAGAGAGGCTGAATTACAGAGGCCAAAGAAACCTTGGGGGGTGATGGTGAATATGCATTATCTTGATTGCAAAGATTGTCTGATATCCATTGGCCAAAACTGAAACTGTATATTTTAATGTGCAACTTAGTGTCATAATTATAAAATTCTAAAAAGCAATACTCAAACAATTAACAAACCACCCAAGCTGCTTTCCTTATTCATTTTTTTTCACTCCTTTAACATCAGTAATAGATTTTAATATATTTCAATTTTTTACAGGTCAAAGTTGTTTAGATGTTGATGTCATTCTATGGCTAGAACCTTGAACTCCTCTAGAAGAGTTAGCTGAGACACTTTCCAGCGCTTCCCAGTTAAATACACACCTCACCCCCAAGGCCTCCTGGAGTGTCAAGTGATTATTTTTAACTTTTTACCATTGCATCTCAATTACCTCAACTTCTAAGACAGCCCAATCTATTAAATTCTCAGGGTAGAAATCTCTGGGGATAAATTTTAAAATTAAAAAGATTTTTAAGGATCCATTCTTAGAAATTCCATCATAATTTTAAATTTCACTAAAAACAATTTTAACATTCCTCCGGAGAAATTTCAGCGAAGCCTCCGTCCAGAATTAGACAGAGCAACGTGGCACTGCCAAAGGGACACAAACCAAAGGTGCTTTAGGCTCCTTCCTGCTGACCCCTGTATTCTAGAATGTGGCGGTGAGAAGAGCGGGGGCTGCCAGGGCTTTGAAGGGAAGGTAGAACTGAACAGGTGAAGCACCGCACGCAATTGGCATGTGATTTAAGGCATCTTTCAGGATTTGTGTGGTGGCAGCATAGTCTCTATTGTGACAGCACTGTTGCCAGGACAGATGCCCTCAGAAAATTAAAGTAACTCTTGTTGGAGCCCTGTGGGACAAATCAGCCCAGAATTGTCCCTTGGTTTCCTGTCTGGTGGTCTCTTCTTCTGAGTGCATTCTCATCATCCACCAGCCACCAGGAGGTCACTGAGAGAACCATGGTCATGTTGATGCTATGCCTTGAGAATCTCTAGAACTGTGAACTAAATAAACTTCTTGTTTCTTATATAGTTAGCCTGCCCCAGGAGCTTCATCATAGTAAACAGATAATGAACTAACATGCATAGGACATTTTAGAATGGTTAAAAACTATACTGGAGCAGGCAAGATGGCTTAATCTGTGTACAAAATGGGCAACCTGAGTTTGATCTCTGAAGCCCACATGGTGGAAGGAGAGACTCTACTTCCAAAAGTTTCCTCTGACTTCCACCTGTGCCCCATGGCATGAGTATGCCTTTGTGTCATCTTCTCTCTCTTTCTCTCTCTCAATAAATAAAATATATTTTTAAAAAATACTGTAAGAATAAGGTGTGTACAAGACACCATGCTGCCCAAATCCACTGACCTTTACAGCATAGTGAACTCTGATATATGCAAGGGAAAAAAAAAACTGTTTAGGAAGTCAAGAGAATTCTAGCAAAGAATGCAGAATGTGACAAAACCATTAGAAATTACATCACAAATGTATGAAACCCTCTCACAGAGGGGCTGAGGCAGATGCCAGCGCATCTGTCCACAGTTCTGTCAGAAAACAAGTTGCAAAGCGTTGACCCTAACTTTCTGAGTCCAAGCTTAAGTCTCGCAATGCCCTCTAGTGGGAACTTTGAGAAGCCTGTGAGGAGGGCTCCGAGGGACAAAGGTGGCCAGATCCGGTCCCTGCCGAGTCAGGATGTGGTCCTCACCAGGCCCTACAGGTTCCCAGTGTTCAAGTGTCCCCATCCCCACACACCTGATCTAATTCTCTACCTTGGCTTTTTCCTCCCAACACTCTTTGATTGTTCGCCCCTGAGGACTTTCTCTTGTCCTCTCTATCTTGGATACATGTCCTCCAGAAACTATATACAATAAAGCACCTAAGTTGGTGCACCCCTCACCCCCAAAAAATACATTACATAGAAAAAGTTGTCTACCCAGTCTTCTCATCTCTCCAGTCTTCGGTGCTCCCTCAGTATCTAACATACACCATCATCATCACCATCATCATCACCCTCGTCTGGCTTTATTCAGATTTCCTGGTTTTTTTCCTAGTCTTTTTTCTGTTCCAGGATCTCATTCATGATATCCTCCTGCACTTGGTCACTATGCCTGCTCTTAGCTGTGGTTATGACCTTGATAGCCTTAGTACGTGACCAGAGACTTGCCAGAAGAGAATTCTGGTTACGTACTAAGTACTCTCACGGACCTGTGTTCTCTCATCCCTGGTGAGGAGGAAAGCTCCCAGAAGACAGGAGGCTTTGTGGCGCACACCGCTGCTCCCAGCATGTGGAATGGGGTGGCTCTCTTGCATGTGTGCAGTTACTGAATGAATGAATCTGCCCCATGAGTGACTGAGACTTTTAAAATCTCAGCGAGTCCACCCTTCTCACATTGTAAATAAACACAAGCATGTCCCAGGGGTCAGGTAACATGCTAGAGAAAACAGAAGCAGATCTCCCCTGACCTCTGTGACCTCCCCATCCTGAAAACCTTCATTCACCTTGCTACACTAAGATCCCTCAGCCACTGCTGTCCTTCCAGCTGCCCTGCGGGAGGCGGGGGCTGCTCGGGGGCTGCTCGGGGGCTGCTCGGGGGCTGCTCGGGGGCTGCCGTCTCTGCTATCTCAACAGCTTTTTCTATGAAATGTGATTTTTGGATGTTTCATTGCATTTGTCATTATTTATAAACACAGATGGAAAACTAGAAGAAAGAATATACGGACACTTGGCACTGGGATACAGGAATGCAGCCAGCAAATAGGAGTGACCAGGCCAAATGAGATCTTTGACCCTCCCCAATCACCAGAAACTGGCACTAGAATGTTCCATCAACGGCCATGTTTCAAGGAGAGATGTGAGGAGGGACTAGGTAATTTTCCCTCCCCCTCTAAATACCCACCATGTAAGACAGATTGACAATTCATTTCCTCCCTTTCCCCCCACTTCCTCTTTGCTTTTTGAGACAGGACCTCACATTGTATCCCATCCAGACTGACCAGTCACTCACCATGCAGCCCAAACTGGCCTCAAACTCTTGGTAATCCTCCTGCCTGAGTCTTCCAAGGGCTGAGATTACAGGTGTGAGTTGTCATACCTGACTTACAGTTCGGCTCTTTATTCCTTCCTCTTTACCAATGTCTCAGTAAAGATACTAGGTGATTTTCGCTCAGTAGGTACTTTAGGGGGTACATGTGAGCTGGGAGTCCAATCTCATGTGTTCATAGACCATTGCTGAGCAGCTGGAATCTGCTAAGCATGTGCTTCCAAATGGGTTCATTTTTGCCCAGCCACTTTTCAGCGCACAGTATGCTTTAAACAAATAGTCATAGAATATATGAAAAGGTTTCATCCTCAAATAAAAGTAAAATATCCACAGTATTAATCAAACTGACCTTGAGAGAAGTACATAGTTCCCCAATAGTCTAGCCTTAAGAAAAAACTTACAAAGCTACCCAGAACCTGATTTAATATTATATATCAAACTCAAGAATTATTAGAGGAAATTAGTACCAGTCCTCCAAAACCAAAGTAAGCGCTAAAAATTGCCACAAGAGACTTTAATTGGAAAAAGTGGGGAAAAAGATATAATGTAAATGTTTGTCAGAAATTAGCAATATGAAAGGTGCCAGCATGGTCAGACTGTTTTGTTTTAGTTCTTGAGACAGCAGATCTCTAGCTGCCTATGCTAACTTCAAACTCATGATCCTTCTGCCTCAGTCTCCTATATACAGAGATTGCAACGCATGTTATTTCATCTGCTTCACACTATACTGTATCTTACCCTTTTCTATCACAGTTAAAATGCATTAGGACAGCATAAGTCACTTGAGGTCCCCTGCTGCACTGTGGACCAGGATCCAGTGCATGTTAAGCAAGAACTGTATAATAAGTCATCCTACAGCCCCAAGCACAATATGAGTTATTAATAAAGACCTCAACTTCCTGTAAGATAAAGCAATTTCTAAATATTACCTTAAATGTTTCATTTGTTTTTTCATTTTTTTTGCTTTTATTTTAACCAAAATTACTGAGCATCCAGCAAGACACAATTATGATCAAAACCATCCATATTTACTATCTTGCCAGCTTCATTAATACAAATTACATAGCTTTACCCTTTTTAAAAACCTGTCATTATGAGGGCATGCCTGTTCATGTACAAGGACAGATTTGATTTTATATACATTTGTCCAGATGTTTATATAATTGTTTCAGATTTTTTTATAGTTTTTTTATTATTTATTCAATTGTGCGTGTATGCATGTGTTCGTGTGTTCGTGTGTGTGTGTGTGTGTGTGTGTGTGTGTGTGTGTGTGTGTGCGTGTGTGTGTGTAGAACCACGGACAAATTCGGGAACCACCATGGATGCCTCCACCTCCTCCTTGTTTACTCTGCTCCGGGATTCACAGGCTCCGCCCTACCAGGACCAGAAACGCAGGCCTCCCTCGCTTCCGCCTGGGGTCTAGGATCCGAACTTAGGACCTTCCGCCTGCAAGGCAGAGGCTTAACCCCTGAGCTCTCTCTCCAGTTCCTGTTTCAGATATTTTTAAAATTAATTTTATTTTTATTTTTACTCTTTTACAATCTCATATATGTAGACAATGCATTTTGATCATAAGTACCCTATTCCACTTTTGCTTCTTCTGGACATTTCCCTAGCATGTCCACCTCCTGCCTTTAGGTCCTAATTTTTTTAATTACACAATATAAGATAATATGTAAGCAATAAAAGAAAATACATTAGTATGTAAATAGTTATGATTGAGCTCCCAGTTCCACATCGTTAAGAACATATGGTGAACCTGAATAGCAGTTTTGTCCATCTTCTATAAGATTAAGTTCATGATGTGAGCACATGGAGTCTCTGCCCACAGGAGGCCATTCACATTGTATGCACATGGAGGCTACCCCATGAGAGGCCTTTATGTTGTGAGTGCACAGATATGGAACTCAGGATTTTGGCAGACAGTGTGGTATGTCTGACTATTAATCATTCAGCTGTCCACCAGTCAAAACACTGAATGTAGAAATAGTCTCATCCCCTCTCTGCCACCGTCTGACGCACATGGGACACAGCAGCCACATGTGCAGTACCTCTAGGGCAGTTTCAGTTTATTTAGTTACAGGTTAAACTGTATCCTTCAAAAAATATACAACCAGATATAAAAGCTCATGTTAGTAATGCCAGACTTGGGAGGTTGAAGCAGGAGGATGATTGCAAGTTTGAAGTCAGTCTGGGCTAAATAATGAGTTCCAAGCAAGTCTAAACTATAATGTGAGAGCCTGTCTGCAAAACAACAAAACAAAAAGATAAATTCAAATCCTATATCCCATGGTCTTTATGAATATAAGCTTATAGTGGATCCCTCTTATTTGTGGGAGACACAGTCCAAGACATACAGAGGATGGCTGAAACTGAGGACTTAAGTTTAATTAAAAACCACTAATGAAAATAAATAGGGCTGGGAAGATGATTCAGAGGGTAAAACACTAACCTCACAAGTGTGAGGATCCGAGTTAGTTCCCCAAGAGCCCGTGTAAAGTTGGGCACAGTGGTAGGTGTCTCTAGTGTCAGCATTCCTACAGCGATATTGGAGGCAAAGACAGGAGGATCCTTGGATACTTCCAGGCCAACTAGTCCAGGGACGCAGCAGGGGGCAATAAAAAGACCACCCTTAAAACAAGGTGGAAGACAAGGACCAAACACCCAATGTTGTCATCCGACCTCCACCATGGCACACACAAACACACCCTCACCCTCATGTACACATTGAGAGAAAAACAACAGAACAAGGATAACAATAAGCTACAGTAATATTTGTGAATGTCATCTTTTGTCTGTTGTGTTTTCACATTATCCCACTGCACTTGCACGCATTCACATGAAAGAAGCACTTTGCAGCTTCGCCTGGGCATCCTGAATTGCTTTTGTGCTTTGAGGTCGTTATTAAGTAATCCTGTGATCCCACTACAGTCAATCTGGCATCTGTGATGGCTGTGAAGTGACTAACAGGTGGGCAACATGTACTGTGTGGCTATGCTGCATGAGGATAATTCCTGTCCTGGACAAGACAGCAGGACTGACAAGTTTCTTCACACTATTCAGAATGGGGCACAACTTAGCCATTAGCAACTGTTTGTTGCCAAGACTGTCCATTTAATCGTTTTGGAACCTGATGATTGCGAATAAGCACAGGGAGTAGGGTCCACAACTGCACTTGAAAATAGAGGTAACCAAGTTAAAACAAGGTCATTCTAGATTAGAGTGGAAGCCAAAGGAACAATGAATCCCACCAGGCAATTTAGTCACAGATGGAGGGAGAACACCATGTGTGAGAGAGGTAGAGCCTGGAGCTCCAGCTGCAGGCCAGGGAACACTACGGGAGTGGCAAGTACGGCAGCTAGGACAGGCAGGAAACAGTCCCGTTTCCAAGGAACTCCGGAGACCAATCCTGCCTCCAGAACTGGGAGAAGGCAGAATGTTCTTATGCTTTCAGCTCCGTGTACTTTGTTATGATTGCCCTGCTAATAAGTAATTCTTTCAGGGTATTGAGGGCACTTGCAAAAGAAATGAACATCAGGCTGGAGAATCCCAATACTCTGTTCCCAAACCACTCAATATTTTTATTTATTTATTTATTTATTTATTATTTATTGAATTGTGCGTGTGTGTGTGTGTGTGTGTGTGTGTGTGTGTATGTGTGTGTGTGTGTGTAGAACCACGGATGAATTCGGGAATCACCATGGATGCCTCTGCCCCGGGATTCACAGGCTCTGCCCTACCAGGACCAGAAACGCAGGCTGCCCCCCCCCCCGACGCTTCCGCCTGGCGTCTATATGTGGGGTCTAGAATCCGAACTTAGGACCTTCCGCCTGCAAGGCAGAGGCGTAACCCCTGAGCCACTTCTCCAGCCCCCCAAACCACTCAATATTAATAGGTGCCTGATGCTTGATTTATATACTCTACTTTCATGAATCATAAATGAATCTTATATGTACACATCATCTACCATATTCAGATTACACTAATAAGGAAAATCTTGGACTCAGTTAGTAAAGTGCTTCCCATGAAGCTTGACAATCTGTTTAATCCCTGGAACTCACGTGGCGGAGAGAACTGACTCCTTCAAGCTATCCTTGACTTCCACATGCAGGCCAGGTTTTGGGTGCAGACATCTTTGCCCACTGAGCCATCTCACTGCTCTCCCTCAAACTTTTAAAAAAGGGAATAGTGGGTATCATAGTTAGGCACAGGTGTCAACTTGACTGTTGAGGGTTTGAGCTCTGGGCGCATTTGTGGAGAATTAGTGGTTGAATTAAGCCCAGAGCAAACCTGTAGAAAATCGTCTGGCTGATGGGGAAGGTATATCCATGGTGTGTGGGATTAGGCCCTGGAATAAAATACAGAGAGCTGGCTGAGAGAGTCAGCATCCTTGTGCATACATGGCCAGACATGCTGGTCTGGCAAGTAAGGATCGTCCCTCTCTCAGCCATTACGTAGAGATGGTGTGGCCAGTTCCCTCAGTCTTGGTGTTGGTGCATGCTCTCCCCTCAAGCTGGACAGACTGTAATTGGACTACCATAAGAAAATAAACCTCTTGTTCCCTTAAGCCATTTGATGGTCATTTATCAGCAACCATGTTGAAGGCTGACTGCAAGAGTAGGGCTGATGAGATGGCTCAGGGGGTAAGGGCCTGCTGCAA
Organism: Typhlomys cinereus; assembly: GCA_023101885.1. Taxonomy (NCBI): domain Eukaryota; kingdom Metazoa; phylum Chordata; class Mammalia; order Rodentia; family Platacanthomyidae; genus Typhlomys; species Typhlomys cinereus. Next base: position 1,201,967 of record JALPQD010000362.1, on the reverse strand, counting down.
AGCCTTGTGACCAGAGTTTGATTCCCAGAAGCTCAGATGGTGGAAGGAGAGAACTGACTTCCAAAGCTGTTCCTTGAGCCCTACCCATGCACCAGGTCTCTCTCATTCCCTCTTTCTTAAATAAACAGGCAAATAAAATATTAAAATATAAAAATAAAATCTTATTTTAGGATGCTGAAAAAAATTGAGAAGGTTTTGATGTTGTAATAGTTGATGAAAGGACCAAAAATCTCCAAGCACTCTGGTAGCTGCAGATTTAAGCTGGCTGGTTTAGAAACCTTTTGCTGTCGCAAACCGAACAACCATAAACCAACACACAGACTCAGCCCACAGAGCCTGACAGGACAAAGAACCAACCTGTCAATTTTCTTTACCTCATCCTGCTATTCTGCTGACATTTCTCTCAAATGTGTAAATTACTCTGGCTGATTCGTATATCTTTATGTCCTCTGCTACTGGGAGTGATGACTTGATATGTAGTCTCTGCCACATAAAAGGCACAACCAATACAGCTGCCCCCTCAGCTACAATCACTGGGAACTCTAACATCTACAAACAAAATAACAAAGGTCTAGTGATCCCAAAGATGCTAGAACATCATTCAACCCCACATCCAGAATACATGCCTTTAACCTGATCAAGGATTATCAGTTAATGTGTCCTATTGAAATATCAAAGTAAAGTCCCAAATGCCAGACAATCAAGTAAGTGTTCTTGATATATGGAAGAGTTGGTTTTTTATTTTACCAATCCTATATTTTAGGACAAGTTTATAAACTTCATTATGTCAAACTTATTAAAATCTCATGCATTTTATCCTATCTTGTTCCTAAGAACTTAAAGGCTGTAATTATGGAAGTTAATTCACACATGGAAATGTTATGCTACCCACTATTTCTGAATTCACGATAACACACATGCACCTAAACATGAACGAGTGTGTGTGCGTGTGTGCGTGTGTGCGTGCGTGCGTGTGTGTGTGTGTGTGTGTGTGTGTGTGTGTGTGTGTGAAGGCCAAAGCTTGCCATTTGTGGCATTTTCCAAAAGAGCATGAGTCTGGGGGCATCTTGGGCTACATAGTGAGATTCTGTTTAAAGACTTATTAATTAATTAATTAATAACATAAAACTACTGAATTTTCTGAATCAAAATGGAAAGACCCATTCCAAATGTGGAAGGCACCTTCCTCTGACAGCCCAGATGTAAGGAAGAGCGAGAAAGAAGGTGCTTTGCCTGTTTGTCTTCGGGCTGTGCTCCCTGTTACTATCACTGCTGCCGGCATCTTCAGTTCTCCCACGTGGACTCTTCAGGAAAGCCCCAGGCCTTCAGTGACAGACAGAACAAAGCATTCAGTCTTGCAGACTGAGTAGTTCATAGCAGGACTGTTGGAGTACCTAAATTGTATTAGATAAAACAAATTCATAAATCCTCCCCTTTAAAAAAAAAAAAAGAATGCTAGCATTTAATGAACCTTGCCACCAAGACGAGGGCACCCCACCACCCTTAATTTTTCCTCAGTTCTTCTCCTGAAGAACTTGGCATTCATGATGAGAGATGCTTAAGGAGCTTTCTCTGTCCCTAACTTTGCAATAGCCCATTTTACCACATCAATGATGGGGGCAGCTCCCATCTTGCTTTTGGAAGCATTTGCCCTAGTCTATTACTGACCAAAGTCCACAATTTATCAAGATCAATTCCTAGGCAGAAGCTCTGGTTCCTCTTTAAATGGTAATCCTGAATACTAACTTTTCCAAAGTAGTCTGGATGATATTTGATCCTGTGGTGATGCATGCCAAAAGCATTACCTTGGCCTCCTGGGTACTTACTGATGTGGTCTTGAAGTTTCCATCCCTTAGTCTGGAGGTCAAGGAGATGGTTAAAAGGAAAGAGATAAATTCCCCTTTTAACAAATATTCCATCAGTCCTGTTCCTCCAGAGAACCTAATACATGGTGTGCTGTAGGTGTG